>OU745270.1:14862500-16062500 GCA_916618015.1 Xestia c-nigrum
CATAACTTTTCTCAGAACTTTAATATTTCGACGAACTTCAAAAAATTAATAAAAATCTTGCGTTTTCTCGGAGAAAGCTTTGGTTTTGATGCATTACCTTCTCTTTGGTATGCACGAAACCGTTAACGAACCGACTGCCATAAATATAAAGGTTTATAGACCGTGAGTTAATTACCTTATCAAAATATAAGAACTTGTTAGATTGTACCAGAGGTATTCGGTAGTGACGTCAATGTTCAAACAGCTACCGAACAATAAACACATGGTACAAAGAGACTAACGGTTGACCAGACTTTGACTGAAGAAGCGTACAGTTTCTTATTGAACAACATCAAGAAATATTAACACTTTTAGCAGGAAATTGAAATATTTTGTAAGAAATAACAGTGGTTGGTTAGCTGGACTATGTAATAATAAAGATATAGAGATACAAATAGCTTTAAAGCTAGAAATGAAACTTATTAGATGACTAGATACACTGCCCACAAACAAATTGGCAAACGGGCAAGAGAATGATGACGAAGGGAAAAGAAACGATGATGGGGATTAGAAATTGTTCCAAATCATGATGTAAAGACCACCTTATATGAAACTACAAACTCGAATGGTTCTACTAACAAGCGCATAGAAAGCTATTTCAATGAAGATATAGATGACGCTTTAGATAAACAAGGAAAAGACAAACCACCAAAAGACGTGTACAAAGCACAAAACTAAAAGTAATTCAATTAATTCAATACCATTACTATTCTTGAGAATCTCAAAAACCAAACCACATAAGCAGCTCATCTGTGTTCAATGCAGTTGATTCTAAGCCATTTATGAGCGACCTTATTGACGTCATAGCGTGATGATATATCGGTGGGTGTCGAATTGACGATAACGTCTTACGCGTCGTGAATACAGATAACTGTGTTTATAAGTTCCAACTGATTGATTCAAACGCACTTTGTGAACTAGCGAAAAACTGATAGAAGGCTAACGGTAATCATTTCAACTCTCACAGTCGAGACGTCAAAAGCGTTAACTATTGACGCAAATTGTTGATTGATGTAGCTATAAATAAAGAAAAATTTAGACAGATTTATTTAAACTTATAATATGATGTTACTTAGATCAAGATCTTCGGAAAATGGCTTTGTATTAGCTGTGACTAGTCATGAACTTTCAGAAGAAAGTTACATCGCTACTATAAACAAGAGTAAATGGCTATAACCTAGCTGGAAAAACGCAATTCTGACAACTATTCTTGAAATGGGTATTATGAAAAACCGTACATGTTATGACAAAAGATATACTCACTCTTGTTTGAAAGAAAAACAGCAACTAAACTCGTTTACTTGGTTGTCAATGATAGAATGGTCCTTCTGTACGCAAGATATATTTTCATCGAAGTATCGATTTTCATAATAACACATCATACACGTGATGCATACGGTAATGTCGCACTGACCGAATTCACTTGTGAGTATTCACAAGAACGAAATCTGGTTTGAACTCGATACGTCGTTAGAGATTGATAATTTAATTATAAAGTATAGTAACACGCAGATGCAGAAAACCAGAGTTGGATATTTTTGTTTTTGCTAGAAAAAGTAGTGAAATCTATAATCTTCATAGACATAACGGTAATGACAAAACAGGAGCCCTGAGATGACTAGACGAGGTCTCGGCAGGCCTAGGAGATGACGAAATGCTTTGGATAGCTTCCTTAAGAATTGTCGAGAACCAGCTCAACATGGTATGGTAAGAAGTTAAAGGAATAGAAGGATGTATTTTGACAGGAGTAGGACAGTTCAGGCTAACAATAAAATAACGGTCTAAGCCAACATAGTTTATTCACAGGAACGATGGTAATGAATACTACTTACTTGCTAGAGAAAATTAAACAGCTTTTCGGGGCTATTTAGAAAAGGTATGTACAGCAAATGAATGATTCATTCAAAGTAAACTGTATACTCAAGTAAAAAACCTTGACAACTAACAAAGTAAAATATTTACAAGTAGCCCAATTATTATAAAAATATGACTATTATTACAAAAGGAATACGAAGAATTCAGTAGCACACCGAATTCCAAAACGCAACGCATTAAAGAAAATATAAGAAGTATTAAAGAAAATATACTGAGGCTATAAAATTGCTCAAGACTAAAGCTCAACGCACACGTATACAGGGTGTAAACGCCACCTTCACGAAAGCTGTAAATCAAAGTATTGAAACTACACAAAAAAAAACTGCTGGGACGATTTTTTTTGAAAAATGTGAAACATCATGTTTTACGGATCAACTCAATGTAAACGTACACAAAACATTGTGCTGATGGATGGACATAATAGTACGAGGGTCGTGGACGTGATTTAAGTAAACATCTAATATAGAAAAACTTCTGAAATAGTTGAAAGTTTGACCCCGCATATCTCTATAACTAGAAGATTCCCAGGTATTGTCATCCTGTGAAAAAGGTCTACAAATTCGATATTTTAGAAATGATTGCAGAAAATAGGAAATTTTCAAAAAATACTTGAAATACATTACATCGACAACAATGATCAAAGAAATAGACCAAATTAGCTTTTAATGGATGCACGCAGGTCACACTATTACTCTACGATATGAATTCGTCGAATTTGAAGTTACAAAAAAATATTCCAAAGGAAAATAAAAAAACACAACGCGAGCGGCGAACTGTTTTTTTAACTTTCTTCTCCACTCCTCTAGGAACTCAATAAAAAAAAGTCCTATGAAAATCCGACCACTATAAACTTGGTTCCATCTATTGTCTATTGTTTGTGAAATTGCACTCGACTACGATATCATTTACTCTTTTTCCTTCACATCATTCCTCACGCAACCATGCCACCTTACTGTGCGTGAGCTTTACCGGTCACGGTCACAAATGCTCGCGTTTGCGTCGAATGGATTAAACCAAGCTTCTCACAGTCACGTTCAGCATATTTTTGGCAGAACCGCAAACAACGCATTACGGTTGGAGATTTGCCTCAACTTAGATATTATTATGATTACATCTGCAGATTGTAAAGAAACTTGAGATGGAGTTAAATTGACGTCATGCAGTGTGTTCTCTGATAGAATAAGCAGAGATAAGAACAGTCGAACAAGCTATTTGGTTTACAGTTTAACCCACAAATTGTATTGTTAAATGTAAACCAAACATTTTCAACACCAGTGTTTCTCAGCTTAAGCGTTTATTGGTGAAAAGCTTTTTCATGGATAAGTAGTTAATTAGTTTGTTTTTTTTTTCGCTTATTTATTTATTTTTGTCTTTTGCATAACATTTCAGTTTGTAGTTTGTAGTAAGTATTTATCTGTGTCTGTGTCTTTAGTTGCTTTAGTTTGTTTTTTTTTATTAATTTATTTTTCTAGTTTGTATTATTCGATAATGTTGGTATTCTTCAAAACTTTTAATAAGTATTTTGTACCATCCACTTTCTTTTGTTGTTTTTCTTTTTGTTTTTTGCTTCGAATGTATTTATCTGCGGAAACTTGTAAATGGCCTTCGAATCCGTATAATTTAAGAGCATTGTTTTTGTTAGCTGTAAGTTTCCAGAACAGTATAAAATAAAATAAAATAGCTTGTTCGACCGTACATACTGTGGCACCTCCGTTAAATATTAGCCTCATTGGTCTATTGGTCACTAGCGCAACTGCTGAGAATGAAGTACTGGGTTCAATTTCCAGATCAGCCAAACCATTAATGGTGTTTTCCACATGAAATGTCTCAGTAGCAGCCACAGAGTCTGAGTTTGTGACGGTAAATGGTAATTAGGATCGCCCTCTATTTCATGAGACTTTAATTGTATAAGGCACAATAAACTCTTTTATCTGGCCGGTTCCTTACTAAATACTGTTATTACATATTTCTTTTCATGTTGTTGTTCTCAGTACTTATTTACTTAATGAAGCATTAGATACAGGTCATTTTAATATGACTATGTCAAGGCTTTTGAGTCTCGTCACGTAAATATTTACTCAAAACTTTAGAGGTACTTCACAAGTTCACAAATAACAGCTAAACATAGAATGCAATTAGCACCTTAAAAGTATCTAAATGCTATTAAAGCTTTTGATTTAAGCACAACATGTACTTTTAAAGTTGTGATTTTATATCGAGAGAGTATTACAGGTAGGTTCAACTGAGGTGTTCCTAATGGTCCACCCCTAATGGTGCTATTTTGCAGTTTGGGCGTGCCCACTGCCATCAAACGGGCACAAATTCAGACACCGAGGCTGCTACTGAGGAATTCATAGTGGAAAATCCTAATAACACTGCCTGACCTGGTAATCAACCAGGTCCGCATGCGTGCTTAGCAGTAACCACAATAAAAGGCATTGCCGGGTTTGCAGGCCTGTTCGAAAGAGATACCGCGGCCCCGGAACATAAAGGGCGAACATGGAACATGGATGGGTTTTAGTCAGTAAGAGTCTGACACTCCCTCCCGCTCCGCCCAGAGTGGGAGAAGTCATTTGATGATTTCCCATCCCAAAAAAAAAAAGAAAAAAAAGGGCCATTATGTCCTGGCTGCAGGACTGATCGAAGGCTGCGGGACTGTTCGAAAGAGATGCCGTGGCCCCGGAACATAAAGGGCGAGGAAGGAACATGGATGGGTTTTAGTCAGTAAGCCTGACACTCCCTCCCGGTCCGCCCAGAGTGGGAGAAGATATTGGATGATTTCCCATTCTAAAAATAAAAAGTGCTAATATGTCCATCATACGAAGAAAGAAACAAGTACAGTGACACAATAGAGATAAGTAAACCGCCGTTAATCATAAATAAGAAAGCTTCAGAAAATTCACACTATCATGTTAACTAACGGTCAACAAGCGCAAAAAGAAGTCGCTAATAAGAATATTAGTCTAGTAAATATACAATTTTATCTGGCATAATCATATTTTTGCAGTTTCGGCTTATTTCATCTCTCGTGTGTATGCCTGCGGCTTCGAATTCGATAAGTGTCCCAGGGGTCCCTACCCGGATGAAATAATCTGTGTGCGAAATTACATCCAAATCCGTTCTGTAGTTTTAGCGCACCGTGAACATCCATTCTCACATACTCACAAGCTTTAACATTAATATCAGTAGAATCATATCACCACTGCTTAGGGCACCAGGCGTCGCCACATTGCTTGATCCCCTAGGTTGTTTTGGCATCTAGTACCAAGATTCCTGTGGTCTGCACCAGGTCTTGAAGTCGACAAGACCTTCGCTTCGCCTTTCGATGTGTGCACACTCAAATATCCTTCGGTACCACCAAATTTCCGTTCTAACAGCAATATGTATCTAATAATATGGTTATGGGGCTCATACATTTTTTTTTTTTTTTAATTTGCGGCCTGAAGTTTTATATAAGTATAATAAATAATATTTAAAAAAAGTATAACAAAAAGTGTACGTTTACTGCGAGTTTTGCAGAATACAAGCTTCATTATAATTATGACTAGTTTTATTACTGTTCAAATTAAGGCATTTGAATATTATGGTTTAGACGAATAAAACATGTCATTACCTACTATTTTAATTCTCGTTACCGCAAATTATTTTTGTCATTACCATGTGTTTGTAAAGTTGTAATCTTCCTAACATTAAATGGTCAATCAAGTATAAACAATATTAAGAATGACTCACAGTCAGACGCATCATCATTATCATCAACAACATTCCGGGCTTCCGGACCTAAAAGGGTTTGAATTTAATGGCTGACATAACTTCCGCCATTTTTAGGGTTCCGTAGCCAATTGGCAAAAACGGAACCCTTATAGATTCGTCATGTCTGTCTGTCTGTCCGTCCGTATGTCACAGCCACTTTTTTCCGAAATTGTTAGAGCTATGCTGTTGAAACTTGGTAAGTAGATGTATTCTGTGAACCGCATTAAGATTATTACACAAAAATAGAATAAAAACAATAAATTGAAGGGGTTGCCCATACATAGAACTGAAACTCAAAAACATTTTTTCATCAAACCCGTACGTGTGGGGTATCTATGAACAGGTCTTCAAAAATGATATTGAGGTTTTTAATATCATTTTTATCTAAACTGAAAAGTTTGCGCGAGAGACACTTCCAAAGTGGTAAAGTGGCTTTTTAAAAAAAAAATTGCGGCCGCTTATAAAATCCATTTTGAGCAATAGCTGGTGGGTTACCATGACCTCTTAAGCTGAAAGCGTCAGGGTGGCCCGCGAAATTCAAATTTACTTACGTTTTTTGCAATTTGCAGGCCAGTGCTAAGTTGTATGTTGATGAAGACGGTCGCGGTTGTAAGACGTATGTAGTTACAGAATTATAATCATTAATGCAACCTTTCAAGTCCGTAAGAGTCGATGAACAAATTTTTCACGGTCAAAGTCGTTTCGCGACTTTTATGAACTGCCCTGAAAATTGCAAAAACGTAAGAAAATTTTTATTTCGTGGGCTACTTTAGAGTATCAGCCATAAAGCAGTATTGTTTTAATGTCACTCCAGTGTGGCAGTGTGGGAAAGAAACAGAGCTGATGACGTCTAGCGCGATCCCTTTCCCTATCTGAAATAAGATAAAAACAATTCTGATTTATGACGTTATGGTAGGCCAGCTGGTATCAATACAAACCAGTTTTGCATGAGACATAATGTTCTAAAGTGGCACGTTACCGAGATATGAGTAATTAAAGTTAAAGTCCATTCACTGATGGCATCTTCAGCACAACTGCCAGGCTTCATATAAAAAACTTCTAAGCCCTTTCACTCAAGATCCATATCTTTTGACTCCTTGGACTTGATCTGACTTCCATCTGTTTATCTCGATTTCCTTCCCATAAACATCAAATAATGAATTATAAAGATTAAGCTCGTCACAATTTTACACCATCATCAAAATAGTCTACCGCTTTTGACTGTCTTCCATCGAGAGGGCCGGAATCCCAGCAGTGGGAACAAACTCAAACTCAAATCATTTATTTCAACTAGACCATTACGGCACTTTTGAATGTCGATAAAACCAAAAAAAAAGAAGCTACAGTCACAGACACAACAACATAGCCTGATAAAAAACTGTCTAATACATAATATATATCTTCATCCTCCAGAAAGACGGATAAGTCACAGCAGCGATAAAATAGCCTAACAAGACACTGGTAGATCTTTCTTATAGGATTTTTTTTATTTATTTTCTGATTTCCATCCTTACTCTTGGCAAGGAACTCATCGACTAACACGAGAACAGTACAAATGAAAAAAGAAAGTCCCACAGTGCGTGCCTAAAGACGAGCGTCGGAACCATAGATATAATAAAGAATTTAATATTTCTGTGGTCGGAACCGAGGCAACCCAAAGAATAGTACGTGGAATTGGACTCATTTCTAACTGATGGAGATAACATAAGGAAGATTGGAAAGCTGTGGGGGAGGCCTTTGCCCAACATGCAACAGTGTGAAAATAAAACAAGAATTTGTGTGGTACCACTAGAAAACCTGACAAATAAAAATCACTAAATCTCTAATTAAATTTGGGGTTTACAATGTAAAATCGACTCTTCCTATTGTTGAAGTCGGTTAAAATATAGCCTGTTACGCGGGCCACAATAACGAATTGATTGACACCTTGTACATCAAAATCGGATGACTAGTTTAGGCGCTACGAAGCAACATACGTAAATACAAACATTCATAGACCCCGTAGTCGGGTAAAAAACATGGCCTCAACCAAAACAGCCTGCAACAAAATGTGACCACTAAGTGTAGTGGTACCATCGTTCATGATTACCCCATGTTATTACCGTAGTCACGGACCGCACCTGATGTCCATTGTCTGATTCCATTAGTGCGCGGAACTTACTTTGATCAGGTTCCGAGGTCGATGGCTTTACTAACCTTTTTAGCAAATTTTGTTTCTTTTCGTCTTTTTGGGTTGTCAGTCCTGCCGTATGGTTATAATTTGTAGTAGATATAGCGGAATACTATTTTTGTTTAGTCGTTCGTTGTCCCAATTTTAAACATCAAACCTTTTTTGCTACACTATTATTATAAAGAGGTAGAGTTTGTCTGTTTGGGTGTAAAGGATAATCTTCGGCACTACTGGTCTGTTTCCGAGAATCCTTTCACTAATGAGAGCTGCTTACATTATCCCCGAGAAGTATATTTAAAATGTTCCCGTGATA
The DNA here is from genome assembly GCA_916618015.1 of Xestia c-nigrum. Classification (NCBI taxonomy): domain Eukaryota; kingdom Metazoa; phylum Arthropoda; class Insecta; order Lepidoptera; family Noctuidae; genus Xestia; species Xestia c-nigrum. The sequence goes on from OU745270.1 coordinate 14,870,651, forward strand.
TACTTTCCGACCATAATGCGAGCGAATACGCGGGCAAAAACTATTTACAAATAAACCAGAAACAGGCACTTTAACAAGAGTCGATCAAACAGCAACTAAAAGCGAATGAAGCGACATTAAAGTCTTAAGGATCGTGTGAAGCGTTCCATATCTTTGGGTTGTTTTAGCCCAGATTGTCTTTTTGCGGTCTTGCTTGCTTTTAAAACGTTTGATAACTGTTTTCGGCATGTTTAATCACTTTTTTTCACCCAGGTCATTGCCTCGTTGGCTTTTTTTAAAGTATGGTTACAGTATCGTCAATCAACCAATTAGGAAATATCAATATTCAACATTAGACTCGTGTGGCTGGTAGGATGGATTACGTTAGGACAGATTTAGAATAGGCACACAGTGCGTGCCTAAAGGCGAGCGTCGCAACCGAGGCAGCCCAAGGAATAGTACGTGGAACTGGACTCGTTCGTAACTGACTGAGAAAACATAAGGAAGATTGGAAATGTATGGGAGGTTTTTGCACAACAGGGTGAAAAAACAGGGTAACATAAAAAAAAACACGTGACCTCGAAAACCAGCTAGTGCTGGTCATAGTCGGAAAAAGGTTAGGCAGATGATGACACTAGCAATGAAATGTAAACACCACAAAAGCGATTGTTTTTAAGTAACATTTCTATTTTAAAGAAAGACCTCATCGTATTTCGTAATAGTCGCAGCTGAATACCAGTATGATACATGGAGCGACTGTCTATCTGACCTCTACAACCCAGTTTGTACGGGGTAAGACTTAACTTATATTGTCACTTACGGGATATCTTCCGTGATTATTTATTATTTTGAGCTCCCGATATTTCGACGTTAGCGCAAGCGCCATGATCGCGGGTTGACTGGAGACAGCGGGTGGATGGAAAATAAATTTGTTACAAGCAGACAAATCTGTCTACCCTATTTCTTTGTCTTTTGCTACGCGCACTACCACACCACCCTCAGCTCAGCTCAAAATAATAAATAATCACGGAAGATATCCCGTAAGTGACAATATAAGTTTAGTTTTAAACCGTGAAAGCCTAAAACAGTGTTTGGGTAAGGCTTGTTGTCCAACTTTTTGGGCCACTGACTGTGACTTGTAACGACTGTCAAATATCTACAAATGACAGCCGGGATCAACGGCTTAACGTGCTTTCCGAGGCGGGGGAAACTCGGTGTGTTATGGGTGGTTCTGGTGGTTCTACTGACCCACCTTATAGGTAAACACGGCTTAACCAGAAGATCGACACGAGCTCCTCATAGAATAGAATAGAATAGAATTTTTTTTTGCAAATATGGGTATACAATCGTTGTTATACTTATCAAAGCTCAGCCATATTTTACCATTCGGCATGCAAACATTTTGCTACATTATTTTATGCAACATGAACTTACATTATTTTCAAATACCAGATCGATTTTAATGTTATTATTACAATTATCACTCAATAGATCAGTTATTAACTTATTATCATTACAGTTATCATTAAATAAATAAATAATCATTTTCATTACATCAATTAATTATCATTTTCATTACAATTATAATTAAATTACAAAATTATCATTTTTATTACACAAAATTAAAATCAACGTCAACATTAATCAACATTATTAAATTAAGAAAATATCAATATTAAACTAGTCAACAAATATATTTTTCTCTGTTAGAAACGCATTTATGCTATGCATTGCTAGTGTGTAATGTGTAAGTTATTTAGTTGTTACATGATAGTACATAGTACCCTTTAGGTAGGTCGTCCTATTTATCGCGGCCGATTGGTTTGTTCAATATCTGAGTACAATGTCCGGCTGTTATCTCTATGAAATACGCAATAGGATAAACTTTAGAACACGTGCGAGGAGAATTCTGGAATTTATTTGCGTGGAAATATTCTACTGCTTGCTTTGTTATTCAGATAATCAGCCAGGGGCCGTATTTTTAAATCAATAGAATTCCAAATCGTGCACGAAATCGCAGAATTCGTATGCGAATCCCTAAAATCGCTATTTTTGAATATTCATACCCGTGAATTTTGCAACGAGTGGTCCGACCCACCCGTTTCCGATATTCTATCAGTAGAAATGAGAGTGAGAATGACACTGACAAGTGAAGATTTGTTGACTGATTCTTTTTTTGTTGTTTTCCATTTTCTACGTATTTTCTATAACAATTCAAAAACTAATCCAACACAAATAACAACCGGGCAAAATATGTGAAAACTAAAGAAAAAAATATCGAAATCCCAATGACAGACGTCAGACAATGACATAATAACTTTTTAATTAACGTTCCGTTCCAGCGTAACTCATTACCGGTTTTTAAAATCAACGAGTTATGGCTTTCCGGTTTTTATTTTTCTGCATGAAATGAAAAAAGTTATAAGATTCGAGTTTTAGGGCAACACTCATTTCTATTACTTCAAAAATACGAAAAATTTGGAGCAATCGAAATTCATTTCGTATACGTTTTGCTTTCGTGCATGAATTTAAGATTCACTTCGAGTGATTCAAAAATACGGCCCCAGTTCCATGTTCCTGAATAGTCTGCCTGTGATTGGCCGCCCCGACTCACGAACAGTAAGTCGTGGATTCGAAGCACTTCGAACCCAGGTAGGCGCATTGCTTTGTGTAATTTATTTCATCACTAATTCAAAAATATTATTTACTAGTGTTTGCCCCGGCTTTGCACGGGTACAATCTAAACTTCTAAACTAATATTATAAAGAGGAAATATATGTCTTTTGTTTGTTTTGTGTGTTAAGATTTACTACTCAAGAGATTTTAAAAATCCTTCACCATTAGAAAGTAACTTCCTTACTGAGTAACATAGGCTATATTTCTTTAATAATTCTATCTATTGCTGAAAACTGTATTAAAATCTGTTGCGTAGTTTAAAAGGTCTAAGCTTACAAACAGCGGCACTGCGAGAGCGACTTTGTTTTATAAATTACTACTAGCCCACACCCGCGGCTTCGCCGCGCGAAAGAATTATTCACTACAACCTTCCTCAAAAACCACTCTATCCATTGGTGAAAACAGCATGAAACACGGTGCAGTAGTTTTTGAGTTAATCGCGAAGAGACAGACAGACGCGGCGGAGGACTTTGTTTTATAATATGTAGTGAATTAGTGATAGTGGTGCGTAATGTAAATACTAGACGTAGTAGACGTGTAGGGTCTGTGTAAAGCTAAAACACGTGTTATAATATTGAACAAAATATTATGACACATTCAGCCTGATTCAGCTGAAGAAAGCAAAATCATTCAATCGACATATTTTCATAAAACCGAGACTTGCTAGTGATGGGGATGTGCAATATCGATAAGTTTTATTTAGACGAGGGAAAGTACAATGGCAGGACATCAAGTTGCCTACTTTATATGGTTATATTCTAAGACAAGCTAATTAAAAGTTCACGCATAAATCTGCTTTTAGACACTACTTAATTGATAAAATTTACTTAACATTTAAAGGATGTTGTGTTTCCGCGCAATGTTATTGGCGTTATTGCCTAAAAATATTATCTTAAGCCGTCATAACAATTACAAGTATTCTCATTTACCCTAATAAGCAATATAGTAACTTATTGCGTTGTTATTGATACTAATTAGGTGCTTTATATAATTATGTAGTATATCAACTGTCTGGTGACCAGACCACGACACAAGCCTTGCTTAGTGTGGCACTAGATGGCGCTGTGTGTAATGTCCAGCGATATTTATTTTTTATTATTATTTATTTTACTTACTTGAATTAAACATGCACACCACAAGGTTGGAGAAAATCAATTATTCCAATTAAAACTACAATTTGATATGATTATTGGTTAGAAAAAAAATTACCACCAATTAAATTAAATTTGAGTCTAAAAAATAAACAGACAAGCACTCGACGAACAAGTATAGTTTAACGTTCATTTATTCATAAACAACATAAATCGAGTCACCGTTTTGCAAATAATATCGTAATCTTACAAAAAGCTAAAGTAATACATAGCTCAAAGGTATTGAAAGGGATTAAAATTAGTAGACTTTAGTCGTTATTATTGTACAAAATCGAATAAGGTTAAAGAGTACGCAATACAATTATCAAATAATACCTTACTGATAACATTATCATAATCTTTGCATGCTCAGCTTAACTATTTCTTCTTCGCGACCTCTGTGTATTAATAAAATGAATGACCTACCAATGATGAGTCTACGAGTATTATTTAAAGTTTTAGCATAGCTGAATCAGCCTATCATCATATTATTCGGAATCACGAACTGCTGGGTATAGGCCTTCAATTTTTTCTACTACGATTTCCGAGTCTGCACATCTTGTATATAGGTGTTCCTCGCGACTTTGACGATATCATCGAAAGCTTGTTGGTCGATGATTGGCCTAACCTTGGCTACCACTCAGTCAAAGCTTTATTTATTTATTGATTCAAAAATACATTTTAAGCTAGCAGTTTTATACCAAAACGCTTAAAAGCTAACATTAACGTTTAGATTGGAACCCACAACCTAAAAATCGTAAATCGGAGCTATTAAATTGAAATCACGTGGAAAAAAAATTGACAAATCATAATTTAATACAATTTTTTTAAGTGTAAATAACCTTTTATACTTTGCTAATTTGTTTATCGTTTCACGTGACTATACTTAAATTATATCAAATTACAAAAGTTTATCTAATCTATCCGGATATGGATAAATCAGAATAATTTAAATATTGTTTTTATACGCACTTGAAACTTAAAGGTACCATTATTTTGCCATACATTCGATTGCTTGACTATGTGCACTTAGGATATTGCGTAGCACTGGTTGTTATTTCATTTTCTATGGTAGTAATATATTTTCGATATATTTTTTGCAGAATATAAAGCCCAACCCTATCTGTCACGGAAGAAAAGCTACGAGCTTTTGTGTAGTGCACACAAGCGCCGGTCAAACTTCTTGTTCACAATGCTAAAGAGCGGTATTACATAACCTTATGTGGGACATGGGAGATTTTATTTCGTATTATTGTATAACTTTTGTAAAACACATTTTATTTCAAGAATAATGCCCGACTATTTTTGGGTTTAAAAGGGGCTTCATAAGAGGTCTTGAGTTGAACAACTCTTGAACTTGCCAAGTGATGATTTCGATTGTGAACATAGGAAAAACTTATTCATGGTTGATTTTGCGTTATTATAGTTACTTATGAAGAAATGAAACGGATTAATCACAATTTAACAAAACACAATGCTACATTTTTACACGACTGACCAAGTCGATAAACACTCCTTGTGTTTATCGATTTTATTTTTAATTTTCTATCGATAATATTTATAAAACGTCCCAACCCTACAGAAGCGGAACGAAAGCGTCAATAGTGGTGCGCAAGCGCAAGTTACTGGTCACTTTCTTGACACAGTCCACTATTATGTAACCTTATGTAGCACATGGGAGATTCTACATAGATTGGTCTGGTCGGTTTTGCAGATTTTTTTAAGTACAATAAAGATAAAATACGTCATTTGTAGGACGCTAATGTCATATTTCGACAGATTCTGTGAGATATTGCCCAAATATTGCGCGAAATATTATCAAATAGCCGTGCAGAAAATTAATCGTGTAGATAAGTAGATTAAAACAATTTATGGGACGCTGTTAATGTTAAAGTAGAGAAATATGATTTCACAATTTTTAACTAAGTTATTTAGCCTTCTGTCATAAATTTTTATTATGGACTTGGGCTTTTGCAAATCAAAATTTTTATGGCTAACTATAAACTGGTTTTGTAACTATAGGTATTTGATTGTTTATAGCTACTGATGTTGTTAAAGTTACTACACTCGCGAGCAACCTAATCAGCTCTCGCCGTAACAACATAATAACCTATTTCTAAACCGACTTCTAATAAAACTTTTTTGCAAAGTAAGACTTAACTTGACTTTCGGAAGTCGGTGACTTGTTTGTATCATTGACTTTTTTGGCAGAAGTTGACCTACTTAATATAATTCTACTGTTCTAGAAATATCATTAAATGTTTTGACGAAATTATAAATAAGTACTACGCTTGAAGAAACTGCGTAGGTCGCAATAAGTAGTCACATAATAGTACTTCTGGGCATTTTTGGTCACTGCGGCGGAGGCCTATCTTAGCGGAGATATTTTAGTGCGCGGGAGATATTATAGTGCACAAGTGTGTGCGCAGGCACAGGTGCACTCTGTTCCTTTACCCTCAAACTCCGATGGAACGGCAATCCACCACGACCGGAGAGATCAGGAGCAAGACCATCGGCTTTTTGTCTCAAGTCCATTTGCGCATGTGTCCTGGCGCGCAAATGTCTGTTCCCGCAAAAGTCCATTCGCCCATTTATCTTTTCGCGCATATGTCGTACCTCCCGGACTATAAGATCTCGCGACGATCGCTGTGGTAAGGGCGTGGAAGCATGCATTGAATTACATATCATCGGTATTATTTGAAAGAAATACTACAGGCACAGTATAAATATTCAACAGTTCGGTTCAGTCAAGTATGCAAACGTTTTATGTGCTTATTATGTTATGAGTGTACCGGAAATAACGTCTGTATGTCTGTCTGTTTCCCGTGACTGAACGGTGCAGGTGTGTAATAACATCGTTTGTGTACTTACATTGATTCTGATTTAGTGGTTCTCTTGTACCTGAAACAATTATAAAATTATTAGTAAGACTTTCACTTTTTTAACACCATTCTTAAATAACATCACCTGATTTCAAAATCCCTACCCTTAACCTATAAGAAAACTATTAAAGTACAGAAATTGTAAAATCATTAAAATATGCAATCGCAATTTCCATTTTTAACCCCCGACGAAAAACGACGGGGTGTTATAAGTTTGACGTGTCTGTTTGTGTGTGTGTCTGTCTGTGGCATCGCGCACAGCGCCCGAACGGATAAACCGATTTTAATTTTGTTTATTTTACTTGAAAGGTGAATGAGTCGGGAGTGTTCTTAGCTATGTTTCATAAAAATCTGTCCAAGATGGCCGCCGCCACAAAATGGCGGATTACATTTTTATTCAACAACTCCCTCAATATGGGTATCAGATGAAAGGGCTTGTCTAGTAGAATACTATACACTATTAGAATACTATACACTATGATAATTAAAAATCCAAGATAACCGCCCCACCACAAAATGACGAATTAACAAAATATTCGTATTTAACTTTTATTTTTTGCTCTTTATGGATCATGTTATCTGAATTAAATGAATATTATTATTATTATTTAGTACATTGTGTCGGGGGATTTATAATTTTATTTTACTTGTTCATGATTCAGGTCGGGGCTTCGGCCACAGGTGCCTCGACCACTGGGGGCCTAAGCTACGGACCCTTTTTTTCGTCGTGTCGATGATTTCTCATTTGTTTTTTAATTGTGTTATAATTTTCGACTAGTAGGTACTCTGCTACCTCGATAGCGTTGTTGGTGACCTCGGGCAGGTCCCTCAGAGTGGAGGTGATGCAATGATTAAATAAATAAATAAATATCGCTGGACATTAACACACAGCGCCACCTAGCGCCACACTAAGCAAAGCTTGTGTCGTGGTCACTAGATAGTTGATATACTACATATATAGTTTTTTGTTTGTAAATACATACTTATTATACATATAAACATCCATGACTCGGAAACAAATGTCCATGCTCATCACACAAACATTTGCTCCTACCGGGATTCGAACCCAGGACCCTAAGAACGTAAGGCAGCGTCACTACCACTACGCCATTCGAGTCGTCAAAATGATTAAGGTAATCTTGGGGAAATAAAGCTCAGTCAAGATTCTCAGAGACTCGAAATTGTATTACTCATCATCAACTTCTAACTGGGAGTGTCCCATGTTACACGTATTTTCTTCCTTCTTCTCTGTCAACCGTCTCGCTTTCATATACTCCTTTATCGTTCATATCATTCCAAAAACAATCCATTCATCGTTTTTTTTTTGCACTTCCTTTCCCTCTCCATCCATCAATATTTATGTTCATCACTCTTTTAATCACATGTGATTCATTCAGTTGAAATTCCATTACTCATCAATATTAAGACTATTTACACCGCCGCCGCCCCGCGGAATGGAATGGATACGACTTTTTGCAACGAAACTACAAACCGATAGTAACTAGGGAGTTCTCGAGAATGCGCGAGGATTCTGCGGAAGACGCGCGAACTTTTTTTGGCTCGTACCTATGTTATACAATTGACATAAAGTTAAAATAAATGATGTTTATTTAGTAAGTAGGTTTTCACAAACACTTTTACACGTCTTTTTTAAAACTAGATTGGGCCGGTGTTTCGTACCTGACTACTCTGAGAAGAAACAGCCGAAACAAACTCAGAGGTCATAGTCTCTTTTGAAGTCCAGACATAATCTTGCTCCATTCACATGAGGATCATGTAGATATTAGTGTCTGAAATGGTCTTTTGAAGAAAGAACCACACAGATTTGAGTGAACTTGTCCTGTTCACTATGTTATGTACAACGTCGTTGCAAAAAGTCGCTTCGATTCCATTCCGCGGTGACGTAAATTGGGCCTCAATGATCGATGAGCAAAAAGTAAGTCCAACCAGCTTGACCACAGGTCATCGACCATCATGAACAGCTGACAAGTCCACCTGCCTTATACACGTGTATTCTTTAAAAAACAAAAACACGTGTAACCTGACCTTTATGGGTACAGCTGGACACGATGAACTTTGTGGTTATTGTTTAACTACACAAAGAAATTTCAAGTGAATTTACCAAGTGAGTCACGGACTTATTGTCCGGAGTTAGTCAGGGTAAAAGGTTGCTGCTTTATTCCGGACTAGTAAGTACAACGCCCGCGACTTTGTCCGCAAAAATTGTGATTTCTCGGCTAATTTGCCAGATATCAATACAATTTATAGCTTATGTTAAACAGTAAAAATGTAACTTTCTAATGGTGAAAGAATTTTAAATCGGTTCAGAAGTTCTTGTGTTAAATCGTAACAAACAAACAATGTTTCCTGTTTATAATATTAGTTTAGCGAATTCATAGGAAGGGGTCAGGGGTTTGTTACATTTTACGAGGAGTTCCTGGCTAAATAATCTTCTGGGTAATCCGCGTTTGCCTGGATTGTTTCGAGGATGGGTGACCACCCATTATAAACCGAGTTTCCTCCGTGCCTCGAAGAGCACGTTAAATCGTTGGTCCCGGCTGTCAATTATAGATCTTTGACAGCCGTTACAGGTAGTCAGTGGCGTGAAAGTCTGACAAACAGTCTTAACTAAGGGTCTCGTATTAATTAGGAAGCCGACCTCAACATAGTTGGGAAAAGTGTAGGCAGATAGGTAATTAATTATCTGTTACATTTTACATAAATTCGTGCATTCCCGCTCTTGATGTCTTTCGACCCCAGGTTGGTCAGCATCGCTACCTTTTGCAGACTGGCTTATTTTTTTCCGTGCCACGAGCTATATTCGAGACATATTCCTTTGTAATACTGGAGAAGACGCAGTTATAGAGGTATACTAATAATGACCGATTGCTAATGTCAATAGTGGCTATAAAATAACCCAGCATGTAGTAAAGAGACCACAAACCGCGGAAACGTTTAAAAACAAACTAAAGTACCCACAAAAACCTTATGACGGGGATGTACCAAAGTCAAACACTTCGTAATCAAAACAAATAGACGCACACAAAGTCAATGAATCATTAAACAAAAATAATGATCATCCTCAGTTTTTAGTACCAATCTTATTGCAGATTCGACTGACTTCGGCAATGGCGAATATTCTCAGAAGCAAGTAGGCATAACCTTCGGGATTTAGGAATCCCCGCAGTGTAGGCCATTCAAATTAAATGCATTTAAAAACAAATAAGAAGAAGGTTTTGCTAAGTTTTAGGATAAAGATCAACAACTTGCATAAAAGAACCTCGACAAACGGTATTCGAGACATTTCCAAAGCCACTTGAGTAGTCAATAAACTTCTTTCACCATGATCGCTGACTGGCTTTTTACCATTAAATGCGACATGGGCTACATCTGAAAATCTACCAAAATTGCAATGGATTAGAGGTGTGTATAATATGCAGCAGTGAACTTCTATAGACTAACAATGATGAGGATGATGATGATTCGAGTGGTTGCGCCAACACGAAAAGAAAAGACTGTGACGACTATTTCCGATATCATGATATTATAGGAACACGATAGCAAAGTCATCGTGTAATCTGAAGAGAAACATGCAAAACGTTTTAGTTTTGCACGTGCGATCGTTTAAGCAACTTGTACAGTTGTAACTAGGTTAAGCAAATTGCAATATTATACCATGTATTGACAGTTGGCGTCGTCCCGTAGACGCGATTAGAAACTGGTTTCTCTCAATAGACAGACTGAAAAGGGGAAGTGTATTTACCATTCGTCTAGCCTTTTTTCCTGACAATAATAAGGTACTTTCCGGTCTGAATGTTAATGTAAGAATTGATTCAGGATCAGATGAAACGTAATGTTGCCAACAAGACTATCATTTAGAAACAAAATGGTGTTGGCCGGGATAGTGCAAATGGTATGTGGCCAAGAATCATCAGAAAGAGGAAAACTACATTCAGAAGTGGAGTAGAGTGGGTATTTGGAAGCTGAACATGATAAAGATTACAATTCAGACGTTACTACGCATTAATAAGGAGGACAGTCATCTGAATCGTTACTTCCCTTTAAAAAAAAACACAATGATAGAAAATTATACATTTATGTGCAGTGAATGCAATCGCTTATCCGGCAAGCTTTTGCAACCTGCGCTTGCGCATGCTTGACCCCGTTGTGCACCAGCGGCTTCTGTCCACTACGGTTATTTGTAGAGAGGTAAGTTGGTGTGTGCTGGGCCTTATTGAGGAAATAAGGGTAACAAACAACATACATTTACCCTTAAAAGAACCTTAAGAGAATTTTGCATCTTCGCATAGATTTTTGGTGTCTGTATACCGACTCTAAATAATTTAGGAGACGAGGAGAATTTTATGGGGGCTGACATGAACGGAAAGAGAGTGAATGATTAAGTGACGACAGGCAAGGGAGAAGTGCAAAAATGTCTTACTCTGATCTCAAGTAACATAAGACAAGACCAGGAAGATGGTAATGGGGAGGAGGACACTGATGATGACGACTAAGCACGTTTTTCCCATGGGATCAATGGAAAGCCAAACGATGCAAATGATTCTACAAGTTGGCGTGTAAATGAACCCAATCAACCTTCTGTTGCAACAAGCGGTACTCAGACTTTCTTATGAACAAAATTCAATAAGATCTCAACCTTGCTATTTGCATGCAACCTGCATAATAAGGTGACTTATAATTCAGCTAAAATTAAACTAGGTCCAAAAATAGCTCTTACTCAAAACTTTCAAATGAATCTATTAATAAATTAATTTAGCGTGATAAATCAAGTTATTTAGTTTCCTCTTAACCAGAAGGCCAGACTAGAATGCTAAAGTTTCGTCATACTTGCCACACTAGCCACGTTAGTCTATTGGCACATTGGCCACATATTTCGAGATGTATCTAGGAAGCTGATTGAGGGTATGGGAACGAAGGTGGGTAAGGTTGGTCTATGTGCTCATCCTCAAATAACTGAAGATTGCCACATTGAAATAGCTAAGCAAGAAGGTACAGGTATACAGTATTAATTTATAAACATGATAGACAGATACATATTGATGTATTGGATGCCAATATAATTAGTATTAAAGTTGAGGTAGGTAATGGTACTTGCAACAGTGTAGAGGAATAATTTAAACATGACGATAACAAGAATAATATCGACGAATTTTAGGTACAAAGTTTAGAGAGCATTTCAAAAAACTTTTCACTTTTCATGCTCTAAAAGTACGCCATTATAGCCCTACGAAGCGGGATTAAAACGACCGGTTATTCCCTAGGGAGTAAAAAGTAACTTAAAAATGGAAAGATCTTTTACTCTGAAACATGGTCACAAAAGAGTAACTTATCAAAGGTTTTATTTAAATTTCGAATTGGCTTGCAAATAGAAAGCGGCTTATTGAAAAAAAAAAACAAATGAACTCTTCAACGCTAAAATTTTACGGTTGTTTGTGTGCATCGTTGATTTTGAAAAGTATGTGCAATGCCTCTGTTGCTAGCCGCTGCAGTAATTTAGGTACTAATGTCTGTGGGTTGTGGATCATCTTCATTGCGAAAATGTTGAGATTTTGTGTTGTGTCTTAAATTGTTAATCTGTGACTGATCTGATAGAAGAAAAAACTGACCGCTCAGTTCAGAATTTTTGTCGAGTGTTTTGATTTGTTTGGTTTTAAATTACTATTTTTCTCGCACTCGAAGTGAAAAGTACAGTTTGCACCTCGAGACTAAACGCCAATTTAATATACCCTCGCTTTCATTGCCTCCATCGCAAGCTCGGGAGTCAAACCACCTCGGGTATATAATGGCTTCGTTTAGTCCCTCATTATAAAATATACTATTTCGCGTTTCTTATTGGGACAAGCCCACCACACTATTCCCAAATCACTCCTGAAAGCCAGAATCAACATTGTCGAACACCAGAAAAGCGCCGAGACAATGAAGCTCAACGAAGTACCAGAGAATGAATTTAACTGTCTTGGGTTCCGAAACGAAATGAATCATAGTCGCAGTCAGATCTGGAACATTGATAAAAAGGCGAGTCAACAAGCTTGAAGGAAAATAATGTACTCTTAAAGTTACCATGACCTGTGAGAAATTGGGCAACACAGTGATCAGCCTCCAGCCATGTCCTGTCCAGCCGCTCACAAACGGATGGAACGAACTTCAAAAAATTAATTAAGAATTATACAGAACCACCTCACTCTTCCATATTTCTTCGTCCCTACCCCACAAATGATGTCTTGACCTAGTTTCGGGTTCACTAAACCATAAAACATTATGACCTTAGTAAACTAAACAACTCTACGGAAGGAACACATTTTATTTTCCTTCAGTTTCGCCACCGGTCACCGCATCCGTTGCGATTTCACCAAGCAAATACTCAATTTATTTCCATATAGGTAATAAATCTAAACTAGGTTTACAACTTTTGCAGTTATTCTGGCTAATTAGCCGTATAGTATTATAATTACTAAACAAGGCGTTTCATAATAAATAAATACAATCTAATAAAGTAATTACTTATTCAAGCCCCTTGATAACGGCAATAAAATAATGAATAATTGTAGGCAACGTAAGAGTTTGCCTAAGAATAAAGAAATAGGTAGATTACTTGTTACAGTAGCTAAGCCAATTAATAAGACAAATGGACAGATGTAACAAACAAAGCAGGTACAGTTGGCCTAATTGCCAATCAGGCAACCAAAGCGGGGTCTGTTAGGAAAACTGTTTAATAGACTGACGATGGTTGTTAGTCTGTCAATTACTGAGGACATTTCAGAATTCCAGAGCGTTAAAAAAGAAACTAGCATTAGCCTAAGGAAGTAAAGAAAATTTGGAGATCATCAGAATAAAGCCTATGATGGAAGAGTATACAATTTGTTATGCACGTTAGCACGGTTACAGCATTTCTTCGAGCAAAAACAAACCGTTTGTACAGTGTCAACTGTGACTAAATATAATAGTCAATAACACAATCCCACAAACGCAACTGTTTGCCTAGCCATCGCGACATATGAGTCAATAATCGTGACTACGAAATAGCCCTTCACTGTACTATGTCTATAGTATTGTACTGTTGTGCTACTATTTACTTTGATACGCATGTTCATCAATTATTGCTTTGTTAATGCATAGGCAGCTCTTGTAGTACCTACGGTTATTTATTTCCGAACGTATCTAGGTCATTTCCTTTCGTACTTCTTTTTTTTCCTTCCCTGTCTACCCCTATTGCTCGATGAATGTTTTCTCCAAGATCTGTTTTGCCTCATTTTATTTTTGTTCAGTGCTTTCACTCTTTCAATATCTCCTGTGTCTCCTCCGGTTAAATGAAATTTGCCGCTATCGCCGGAATCGGTCCTGTGAATATTATTTTATTTCCTGACATTACAAGAGTTGATATAGTCTCAAAGATATCAACAAACTTGGGTAGTATAAATAAGTATTTACCATTGGCATTAATCGTACACCTGCTTCCTGTACAATATCTACAAGCTCAATCATCTATAGGTACCCTAAGGGACTTACGGCGCACCATTCACCATTGCCCAACCATCTAATCTAAAGGATATATAAAATGTTTATAACATAAACTTTAGAAGCTGGGTTTATTTCACAAGTTAATCAATAATTCAGGAGTTACGTCCAGTTTCCGAGTGAGTGGTCTGCGTACTTCCTTCGTATGGACGCAGATGGTGCAATGCAGCGCGAGTTTTACGATAATGTTTTATACAGCCAAAGGATGTTTTATTGAAGCTAAAGTGAGTATGTTGGCTATATTTATAACGAGAGTAAAGGAAAAGATGAAGAGTTAACTGAGCTGTCGGTAAGCAAAAAGGTTGATAATTTGCCTGCAAAAATGTACGAGTTGCGTCGATCTCAAGTAACATGAGATTAGGGCAGACAGAAGGTATGCTTGGAATCAGAAAGAAAAATAGTTATAATTTTGAAGAAGTAAGTTTTCTTTTCTTGCCTATTCAAAAGAGAAATGAATAGGCTTCTTTACTGAAAAATTCTAATTAGTCCGTCACTTAGATTATCAAAAAATATTTGACCCGTATTTTTTCTTTTGTCACATAAACTAAAATTGACGAAGATACGACGCTTTTAAAATTCTCAATACGTCACGCCGTGTTATAATTTTTAGTGCGTTGTGACGTCACGAGCCCCCACTCCCGAGTTTTGATGCGTTCTAACTTCGTCAGTATTCATTGATTTACAAAAACAAAAAATACATGTGCATTATTTTCCAATACTCTAACTGACGCACTAAGTAGATTTGCAATTTATTGATGGTGGAAACTAGCCTATTGGGTGAGCTGGAAGAGAGTTGCTGAGAATCGAGTTGAGAGGCGTGCGATTGAGGAAGCCTATGTCGAGCAGTGAACTGTTGGACGGTGATGATGATGGTACAAAGGAGAAAAAGTGTCCCATTAACTATACTTAAACAGATAATAATTAAGTTAAGTTTTACCTCACAACTTTAAAATCTAGAAACATCAATCAACCAAAGTTGGTTCGGCACAAACCATTTGTTGATTCTAGTCTAGTTTTACCAAGTTCAATGCTAATTGCACTGTCAATAAGTATTCCTCTTATTTTTAATAGTTGGATGCTGTGACACGACTTTTCAACATTATCATAATGTAGTTATCAAGGAATGTAGTGCAAAGGTTACTTTGAGTGTGTCATAATATTCAGTGATAACTAAGTGCATGAGCACTCACAATATTATTGTTTTGGGTGACATGATTAGGTATATTTTAGCGTTTTCCGGTATTTATTATATGTCTCGAAAACAAATTACCAGTGACGGGATAGCAATTATGTGGTTTATAGAACCTGTAAGAGACTGTTTCGTTGGTGTGATGGTCAAACGCGACTGGTGAGAATGAGTTCCTAGATTCAAGGTCATTCCATTATTCAACTGCATCCAGCTAGACTGGAAGCCGACCCCAACATAGTTGGGAAAAGGCTAGGCAGATGATGATGAATAAAATTATTGAATAAAGATTATGAAATCAATGTTGATGTAAATTGTGTTGAATAAAACATGATTCTAAAATCGGACATCCATTTTGTAACATTCCTTTCTTTTGTAATCGGAAATAAAGTTTTATTTAGAATGGAGGCCTGCACAGCTGGTGGAATAAAACAGCTTGTACGAGTGGCGAAACAAACATGGAAATTTAATTTCGCTCGGTACTTAGCCTTGTCGGATAGCAAATATTTTTACCACGGCTAGTGTTGTGTTGATACGACATAAGAAGTTTCTCGTAGAATCAGTGGGTTTCTTATAATTTTGGAAAGAGGTAGGTAATTACTTTTATGATTAATCATGAAATAAGCAGGTCTTTCTTCATCGTGTGGTCCCTAACCTGTTGTCGAGAGCTTTTACGCCGCCCATGGGCTTCTGTGTTGGCTTTACATCATCATCATTTCAGCCGAAAGTCGTCCTCTGCTGGACATAGGCCTCCCCCAAGTGTCGCCACATTGACCGGCCCCATGTGACTCGCATCCAGCGGATTCCCTTTACATCCGTCAAGAAATTTCTCTCAAGAATGCTGGTTTCCTCACGATATTAAATTCACCTTCGATACTTGTACAGTTTAGTTTTTCTAGTGTGCTTGCAAACCTAGACTTGGTTTCAGCAATAGCATAAAAAAAAGAAAAAAAAAAGAAAGACAAGACAATTCAAGGTCTCGAACGTTTGCAAGATTACGCAATCTGGATTTGAATTTTGAACGTTGAAATTTCTGGTGTAACCTTAGCAGCAAAATATTAAAATCTTGCAGTCACGTAGGTTATATCTAATCTAATAATAGAATCAAGTTATGTGCAACCAAATTATGCATCAAATTATAGCTTAGATCCAACTAATTTTAGAATTTTGAAACATGATGTTTCCTAATCAAGGTCTTTTTACGGCCGGGGCTGCGGGACTGTTCGAAAGAGATACCGTAGCCCCGGAACATAAAGGGCGAGAAAAGAACATGGGTGGGTTTTAGTCAGTAAAAGTCTGACACTCTTCTCCCGCTCCGCCCAGAGATGGAGAAGTTATTTGATGATTCCCCATCCGAAATAAAAGGTCCTTTTATAACCTCTTCGAAAACACTTAGGAATACTGACATAATTACCACGTGTGTTTTAAGTACAGCCAACAGGACGCTGTCAAAATCACTACTTTTTTAAACCCTTTATATAAATTTTACGGCACTATTGACATCTATGAATGTAGTAAAGACTCCATGATCACCGAATAATCTCATTTTCTTTTTAAGTTTCCTTAAATAGAGAAGCCGTAGAGTTTAATGCCCGTTTTTCTTCAAAATAGCAGAAACAGCTGATTTAGAACTGTAGGCCTACTGACCTTTCATTAATGACTATGTAGACTACATTACAACAATAAATGAATTTGAATTATAATTATTTTTTGCCCTTATCCCTATTTATTAACCGACTTCAAAAAAGGAGGAGGTTCTCTATTCGACTGTATGTATTTTTTTTTTTATGTATGTTCACCGATTACTCGAAGACGCCTGAACCGATTTGAAAAAATCTTTTTTGTTTGAAAGGGTATACTTCCAAGTTGGTCCCATATAAATATTGTCATGATCTGATCACGAACTTCGGAGATATGGAACGGAACTCTTCAATAATAGACAGCCAATCTGTCGTGATTGCTGCATTCGCTTGGATGTTTATTGTTTACACAACATCATAACATAACATCACGCCTGTATGCTCTGAGGGGGTACGCAGATGTGTACAGTATACCCATATTTCGACAGTTAGGTATGTTAACTCTTCAAATTTTATATGAAAACGTGTTGCGATTTTGGTATTTTCTACAACAAGTGAAGCATTTGCGTTTGATAAGAACCATTCTACCATCAGATCTGATGATGAAGCCAAGAGTCACGGAACTCCATAATGAAACAATGTACCCTAGTCGTGTTTGGGCTTGTTGTAATTGTAACGGTATGCACTTTTCATGTATGTCAAGCACATGTGAACCACTAAAAAGTGAAAAATAAAAACTTTTTTGCAAAAAATAAAACCGACTTCAAAAAAAAAACAAAAACGTGAAAAATAACTTTAGCTTCTGAAGTCGGTGACAAAAAAACTAAAGCAATGAAACAAAGGTCACCGACTTCAGAAGCTAAAGTTATTTTTCACGTTTTTGTTTTTTTTTTGAAGTCGGTTTTTTAAGGTCGATTTCTCCGTCCATACTTCTTTATCTCATCCTTCTCATGCCCTAATCCCAAGTTTTGGGGTCGGCGCAAGATGTCTTCTTCTTCCATACTTCTCTAATAAATATCGCTGGACATTACACACAGCTCCATCTAGTGCCACAGCCACACTAAGCAAGGCCTGTATCGTGGTCACCAGTTGATAAACTACATATATACTTTTTGTTTGTAAATGCATACTTATTATATACATAAACATCCATGACTCGGAAACAAATGCCGATGCTGATCACACAAACATTTGCTCCTACCGGGATTCGAACCCGGGACCCTAAGAACGTAAGGGAGCCTCACTACCGCTGCGCCATTCGGGTCGTCAAGTCGATATCATCCTTCACAGAGTATTTCGTCTTCCTCTACGCTTTTAACCATAAGTAAAAATAAAAGTATTGCAAAAAAATCTTCGGAGTTTTACTTTCAAAACCGCAAAATTAAGTACCCAATTGACACAAACAGCGCACTTAACGTTCATATCGATCCTAAGTACGAAACTGAAGTGAAACTTAAGAGAGAGGTGCTAATAAGTGTTTAACCACCATTTCTACTAGAAAGTGGTTTCTACTGAGGTGGTTTTACTGGTGTCTGGTGTACGGCCTTGGGATTATAACATAACAGCAGAGATTTCCCTAGTTATCTTTTAGTCCCATGTAACAGGGTAATAGGGGCGAGCTTATTGCAATCAAATCCAAATTCAGAAACCGTGGCTGCTTCTAAGAAATTCCAGAAAACCCAGTAACTCTTTGCCCCACCCTGGAATTTAACCCAGCACCCCAGGCTCAGCAGTAGTGCTGGCGACCACTAAACCAACCAAGGAGTCCTTGGGATCATAAATGACTAAAAATTACCCCACGAGTACTGAGTAGTATGTAATTCTAGGTGACATTTGACATCTATGCGTGGTTAACTATAATCTGCAGACGGTGTGTTGCAAATCGTTCATGGAGTGCAAGAGCAAGTTGTATAGCTTCGCAAATTAGTTAAATGTCAGGATACAACTTGACTGATAGTTAGCTTTCGAGAATCTAGTGTCATTAATCAATCAGTATGTCTGGTTGCATGTTGATTGATGGCTACAGGCTAAACATTACTTGCACCACTACATAATATGGCCGATCTTCGGTTTAACCCTCAGTCTTTGGAATATCTTACGTTCCAAATTTATCTTCATCATTTTTAACCTTTTTCTCTAATCTGCATGTAACTGATACTTTCGTTTTCAATTCAATCTTTGTAACATCTCACATTTTAGCGTTATTGTCTCTTCACCTCCATCAAAAGGTGGTCTTGAAAATATCGGTTTTAGCAATAAGATCGCCCATTGTGTCATCCTTTAAGTTCTATATTGTAATACCTGTAACTTATACGATGTACAGAACGAAAATTCTGACTATCTTTATCATCATTGTTTCCAGCCTTTATCATCTATTTCCATTCATCAGGTTCTTCGGGTTTAATTTCAAATAATCCTCCTTCGTTTCTTCATTTTCATCTTTGTTCTTAGCCTTATTACACGACTGCCCAAAAAAAGTGTTATTTTCATCTTTATTGTACAGGACATTTGCCTTATCCTTATTTCGTTTTTATTATGCTTTAATGAGGTCAGAATCTATCTCTCTTTTATTTTATTTGGAAGCATTAGTAGCTGTTTTTGTATAAGTAATATTGTGTTTATTTTTTTACATATTTTGTGCAAACATAGGTACTTAAGAAACAAGTTCATTGTACTGTAATTTGTTTACACTTAGATGATGATGTGTAGTTTAAATTAACCTAAAATTTGCGAAGAACGATTTGATCTTATTTGTTTTAAAATTGGATTTGGTCTTGATTTCTTTGTTCTTGATGGTTTTTTTTATTGTTTTTTTTTTTTACCAGGAAATCCCGCAAACATATTCCCGCCATAAAAAGGACGACAGGCATCATTACTGTTCCCGTTACTCCACTAGGTGTCCTTAAGGAAACAATATTTCATTATGTCCTTGGTTTTTAGGCCAAAAAACCATTAGAAAAAAGTTTTTAGGCTAAAAATAGAAAGCACTCTAACGGGATACACAGACCAATTACGCCGACCGTTCACAAGACAGTTTTAAATCCTTTCCACCTGTCAAGGACAAATGAGTAAGATACCTTATCGATCTTATACGATTAGTGATTTAACACATGAACTCATCACCTAATGGTAATAGGCTAATAGCCTAACAGATTACGGTCACGTGCCATCGGGGTTAGGTAGACCCCACATATTATGTTCAGTAGGTATCAGACTGGTCTACGTACTTCGGAATTGTTCATTCTAATTTAGGTGGTCAGAGTTCCTGCTGGGGCTGCGGGCCTGTTCGAAAGAGATACCGCGGCCCCGGAACATAAAGGGCGAGGATGGAACATGGATGGGTTTTAGTCAGTAAGAGTCTGACACTCCCTCCCGCTCCGCCCAGAGTGGGAGAAGTTGATGATTTCCCATCCTAAAAAAAAAAAATGTCAGAGTTTTTGATACTAAATCCGTGTAATGTGAAACGGATTTGTGCTGTTCCATTAACGATGCCTTGATGCATACTCGTACTATAGGAATAGGCTTGTTTACTGAAAAATTCTAATTAGTCCGTTACTTAGATTATCAAAAAATATTTGACCCGTATTTTTTCTTTTGTCACATAAACCAAAATTGACGAAGATACGACGCTTTTAAAATTCTCAATACGTCACGCCGCCGCCGTGCTATAATTTTTAGTGCGTTGTGACGTCACGAGCCCCCACTCCCGAGTTTTGATGCGTTCTAACTTCGTCAGTATTCATTGATTAACAAAAACAAAAAATACGTGTCCATTATTTTCCAATACTCTAACTGGCGGACTAAATAGATTTGCAATTTATTGATGGTGGAAACTAGCCTATTAGCGGACTCTCGTTCAACTCATAACTAAGTCCTAGGTCGGCTCAATGTGTAGGTACATAGATTGCCATAAAGGAGAAAGAGTAGTTAAAACCAATAGTGGCATATAAAAGTCTTAGGAAATTTTGAAGGGCCAGGATGGCCATCCTGGCGTCTCAGCCGTAATTGATTTGCTGTTTTATAAAACTGTGGTAAACTAATCAATCAATTCTGAAAATAATGCTCAAAGCGATGAAGAGAAAAGAAAAGCAATAGACAAGAAAAATAACTACTCAGCAGCAACGCTACCTGTTTTTGTGACCAAAGAAACCCAAGTGTTCTCTTCCACCTCACGCAAAAATAAATTAATCTATAAAAAATACAAAAAGTTGATCAAGGAACAGGTATTAAACCCAGGTCTAATGTCTCAAGGTTAAATCGAAAACTAAGCTGGTAGATTAACGGAAATCAATCGGTTATAGTTGCCAAGTCAAATACTATGACAGTTTTTACAGACGCCAACGACGCTACCTGAAACTGTCATTTTTTCCTTATCAACCATGAACCTCGTGGCTAAATAATAACAGCTGCTCGGGCCGATCTTTAGGTTAAGCCATGCTTACCTAGGTTGGTCTGTGGATGGGTGACCACCCTTACACACCGAGTTTCCTACGTGCCTCGGAAAGCACGTTAAGCTGTTGGTCCCGGCTGTCTATTGTCCATCTATGGCAGTCGTTACAGGCAGTCAGTGGCCAAAAAAGCGTGACAACCAGTCTTACCATGGGTTATCGTATTATAATGTTTCTAATGTAATTTTAATGTAATTATGACATTTCAATATATTTTTTTTTTTTTTTTTTTTTTTTGTATTTGTGAGACATTTCTATAATTTATGTGTTTGTATGTGTGTCTATATCTACCTATTTGTTTTTATGATTTCTGTATATGGGTCTCGGACCTGAAATAAATGATTTTATTTATTTATTTTATATTTATTACCCAGTACTAACTGGGTTGTGGAGGTCAGATAGGCAGTCGCTCCATGTAAACTACTGGTATTCAGCTGCATCCGGTTAGACTGGAAGCTGATGACGCCGACGTCATAAAAGACAAGGTGAAATATTCGGTAATGATGGCCAACTATCTGTAATTGGAGAGCCACCAAAAACAGACTTTTTTTAGTGGCCGATGTAATACTAACCTTGATCTTAAGACTACAAGAATCTATCATAGTTTGTTTGGTTGACCGTGCTATACTGTTAATCTCAGTAACTGCTGGTTGGAATTGAACTTTTTTTTTGTGTTTTATAGTCCATTTATCAAGAAAGGTTATAGTGTACATAACATCACGCTACGACCAATAAGAGCGGAGCATAAATGCATGTCACCGTAAAATTGTCAAACACGTTATATTACAATATAACGTGTTTTCTCTCGCGATATTGTAATGTCTCGAATTATTGTCAACTGAACATACGGAAGTATCTCTGCCCCCATAATCGGGACTTGGGGCACCCCCCCCCCGTTAGGTTCCTTTAAACCCTGCACTCGGATATAGTACTCCGTCGACTACGCTTTTTAGGGGGAATATAAAGTGTTTTAAGGTTATGTTATATTAATCGGTATTTCTCAAGAATGGTGCATTCTTTTCATGAGAGTTGTGCCACTGGACAAGGGGGACCCGTCCTTCCCTCCACACCGCGTAAGTTGACTACCATCGCATGCATTTCACGAAAAATAATGCGTTTTGTTGTAAGCAGTATGTTCATTTGACAATAATTCGAGACTTTACAATATCGCTAGAGATATTACAATATAACGTATTTGACAATTTTACAGTGACACATAAATTGCATAAACGGGGAAAATGTAGGTATTCCTTTTGGGATTTTTTCTCTCTTATGTGACGCAGACGAGGTTGCGTGGGTCGGTCAGCTCAGCAGTCATGCATGGCATATAAACTAAACTATAATTATATATTTTTATTTTTTCACCGTTTAATCTTTTTGAAATCACTAGCAAACAGCGGAAACTGTCACAGCGTTCTGGTCGACAAACATAACGAAAGTAACTAACTACCGTGCCCAACCCGTTAATTGCTTTGACTGTTTTTTTGGGTCATGACGCGCACTGCCTCTTGTAATTTAACTCAGAGTAGACTGTTTGTCTGAAGTTTCTTTTGCTGTATTTGTTTTGACGCTACTAATAATTGTTCAAAACGAGTTGAGAATAAGACATTTATTGATTAATATCTGTCTGAAGAAAGATAGACTAGTCTTACCAAGGGTATCGTATTACCCAGTACCAACTGGGTTGTGGAGGTCAGATAGGCAGTCATCATCATCATCATCATTTCAGCCGAAAGACGTCCATTGCTGGACATAGGCTTCCCCCAAGCGTCGCCACATTGACCCGTCCCTTGCCACTCGCATCCAACCTTCACCAGGTCATTGGTCCACAGGCAGTCGCTCCATGTAAAATACGCAGCTGCATCTGGTTAAACTGGAAGCCAACGAGCCCAACATAGTTGGGGAAAGGCTACGCAGATACTGATCTGTTTGGAGATTCTAGATGCTCAGCTTACTAAAATCATGTGTAAAGTCTTGAATAACTTTTAGATTAGTCGCGTCAGAATCTGTATGCCTCAAGGTAGGCTTTAACTTTTTTTTAAAGTGTTCCCCTAAAACATCTGAAGGATACAGTAGCTGCTATCTGCATCCGTATTAGCATTAGCAGCTGGAATGTCTTCCGTCTATATTTATATATCCTGAATATTCTATGACTCAAGTATACTACGTACACAATTGACTAAGAGCAAACTTGTATCTATTTGAACACAATTACTCGCACTTTATGATCCTTTATAGTTGCAACACTAGCAGTCTTCTAGCAGGAGTGCAAGACAATTAAGTTTATTTATTTAGGACGTCATTATGCCGCTTGAGAGATCAGGTAGACATGATGGTGTTGCCTAAGACATCATAAAATGCCTTTCTGAGGTGTTAAGTACGCCTATATCCTTTTACTGATGACCTGGTGAAGGTTGTGGAGATCTGTCACCGTAAAATTGTCAAATACGTTATATTGTAATATCTCCAGCGATATTGTAAAGTCTCGAATCATTGTCAAATGAACATACTGCTTACAACAAAACGCATTATTTTTCGTGAAATGCATGCGATGGTAGTCAACTTACGCGGTGTGGAGGGAAGGAGGGGTCCCCCTTGCCCAGTGGCACAACTCTCATGAAAAGATAATGCACCATTCCTGAGAAATACCGATTAATATAACATAACCTTAAAACACTTCATATTCCCCCTAAAAAGCGTAGTCGACGGAGCCCCGCTTCGCGGGGCCCCTATTTCCGAGTGCAGGGTTTAAAGGAACAACCTAACGGGGGGGTGCCCCAAGTCCCGATTATGGGGGCAGAGATACTTCCGTATTTTCAGTTGACAATAATTCGAGACATTACAATATCGCGAGAAAAAACACATTATATTGTAATATAACGTGTTTGACAATTTTACGGTGACAGATCCAATGGATGCGAGTCGCACGGGATCGGTCAATGTGGCGACACTTTGGGGAGGCCTTTGTCCAGCAGTGGACGTCTTTAGGCTGGAATGATTCTTCTGTCATCGAATTCATCTGCCTATCCTTTCCCAAATAAGACGGGTCGGCTTCCAGTCTATAGCTGAATATCAGTTTGGTAAGACTTGTCGTCAGACTTTCGGGCTTCTGCTCTTATCCTATGAAAGAGCTTAACCAATATCACGATATTCGGTTTCATGCGGCCTTACAATCGACCTTGCAGACAGATAGTGTTCCAGCCACGATGCGAGCTGTTCTTAAAAGGTGGTTGTCACTCTCGCTGAGATATCCTTAAACAGGGCGGGTAATAGATAGATGATGTTTATTTAGCAAGTACCTAGGTTTTTACAAACACTTTTACACGTCACTAGATAAATGGGGCTGGTGTTTTGTACATCATAAGGATACGGAGAGTGTATACTATACAGCAATTTGTAGCCTCGGTGTGTCTCCCTTGCTCTCAGTCTCGTGTTCTTGAAGGAGACACAGAGACTCTTGGTCGAGAGTGCACGGCTACCACAAAACTGGTGCCAACACGAGACGATACCGTAATGAATCGATGGCATGTGATAGCGTGCAGCTCATCATGGCCCATGGCGGGCCTATGACATGATGTACAACGTCAATCTATACACCCCGCACGATACACGCCGATTTGCACGCTATCGGTATGGTGTATAATGCGTTTATTAATTTAGGACATGCAGCATAACATAACATCACGCATGTAATCCTGGAAGGGTTGAGCAGAATTGTACCTAAGTCCCATGTAAAAGGAGTGCGAGCTGTTGCCTGCACCAGAGGCCCTACACCCTAACGCTTCGTCCGTATATTCGGATCTATCCGTCTCTCTTGCGCACGTCTGCAGATGAGTGCGAGTGAGAAACGCGGATAGATCCGAATATACGGACGAAATGTTCGGGAGTAGGGCCTCAGGTATAAATCCCGACTCCAACACTTTCGCGACGGGTTTCTTCGTAGACAATATCGACAAAATGACAGATGAACAAAAAAAACCTGTCATTTAATCGATTCTCTACATTTTCTACGCTGGTCATGCTACACGGGCTGGGAATCGAACTCAGCAACCGTTCTAAAAAAATCACTTTTAAAGTTTCTATCATTAGTTAAACAACATTATTTAGAAGGATCTTTCCTAAATATCTGCAACATCACTTAACACCCAAATAACTTCACAATCACTTATCATTTTCTTATTGGCTTCCTAATTTATTGATAAATAATGAACGGAACATTCAAGAGTAGATATCCGTACCAATGCAATAAGACTAGTCTATCCGCTAAAGCATGCGCTCCGGAACCCGAAGAATTGCATGCCATCGATACAGGCACCACGCGTCATGGAGTATTTAGGACACGCACGATAACTGGCAATACTTGGTAATGTCTTTCTCAAGGATCTAGTCAATTACTGGTTTAATTTGAGTTTTGTAATGTAGTGTTTGTTTAATGTGAATTTTAGTTTAACACTAGTATTAGTGGTCTATTTTTCCGTGTTTTCAACGACATTATCAACTTCTGTCCTTTGATTATCCTAAACTAGCCGATGCCCGCGGCTTCGCCAGCGCCAAATTATACTAAAACCTTCCTCTTGAATCACTCTATCTATTACAAAAAACCGCATCAAAATCCGTTGCATAGTTTTAAAGATCTAAACATACATAGGGACAGACAGACGCGGCGGGAGACGTTGTTATATCATATGTGTAGTGATAGTGATGATTATTTCTGCACCATACATTTTGAAATTTATCTTTACGTTGATTTTATTTTATTACTTTTTTGTTTAAATTCATATTTTGTGTGCCCTTCTTTTTCGGAACTTATAATACAATTCTTTCTCTGTTAGTCAAAATCGTAGTTGGTAGTATTTTTGTTATTATTTAATATGTGCAGAAAAAACCATTCTGTTTCAAGCATTCTATTATTTTACTTCGTATCAAATGTCATCTTTTCTGAGACTAATTTCAGATCTTATTCTGGATTGTTCTTGCTATGCGGGTGTGCTAGTAGCTCGTGACAATTTCCCATCACATGGTCTACTTGAAATCAACTTGACTTGCCCTAGTTTAGCCCTCAAGGTGCAAGCGCTACTTATTTTTAGGAAAAAAAACCTAACTTTACATTAAAATTTATAATCTCTTTTTATGCAAAACGAAAACCACGGATTTAATAAAAGGAAAACAAATGGTATCAGCGAGCGATCTTTACATATTTTATGCAAAAATGTGGAGACCTTGCATACTGACATATTATTACTGTTCCCTTTTTATGTCAACACAATGAGTATTATTACGAACATGTGAACAGAATGTATAGACTATTGTTTTATTTAATAATTGTCAAAACATAATGGAGTGTTTTTTAGTTACAAGGGGCATTCATATTGTGTAATCTTATTGTAAGTTTGTAAGTCAAAGTTAAAAGTTTTTCTCTTTAACTCTGACTATAGGCAGTGTTTATGCAATCTTTTCATAAAATCCACATCATCAACAGCCAAACTTCACCCACTGCTGGGTATAAACTTGACTTTGCTTGTGCTCGTCTCCAATATCTGTGCCAGCAATCAACCTATATAACCTATATTCAACCCTAATAAATCAGGTATTGGACGTCGATGATATTATTCATCTACCATGATCAAATAATACCAAACGACATGGTTCTACACAGTATTTAATACAAAGCACCATAACCTTGAAACATCCAATTAAAATCAACATAAATCCGTTGATTTTACAAATCATGGTCACTCCACGTTCACAAATAGTAGTGGAACAGTAACAAATTGTATTAAACGTAGATTATTTGTTCATACTAATGTACTTTACATTATTTATATATTCTGCCGGCACGCGATCAGTATGTATGGTAATTGTAGCAATCAATGTTCTGCTAAATTGTCCGTACCGTTTGTATTTGTATATGAACAAATAGTATAGTATTTGACAAATACTATTGTACCTACCTACAGTTTTATTGGACCCAGCTTCGATTTGAGATGTCTTGTTTTCTGTTAAAAAATCAAATTTTTAACTCGCGTCTTTCTTCCTCTTATGATACAAGTATCTATTAGTATGTTTCTAGGGGTTTAAAACTATTTTGATTTCGTGTGTTTAGTTGCAAGACCTGGTGTCAGAGTTTTTAAGCCGTTCATGGGCCTCTGGCTTTACATGCCGCCGACAAATACATCTCAGGCATGCTGCCCGCGTAGAATGACCACCGACACGACAGAGAGTCGACAAATCTTTTGTTCATCTGTCATTTTGTCGATCCAATGACAGTTGAACAAGAGATTTGTCGAGTCTCAATATGCACATGTCATCCGGCAAAATTGAGGTGAGTGTCTTGGGTTCGAACCGGCATCGGCAGTCCGACGGCACCACCACTACACTATCACTGCTTATGCTTGTACTAGTATACCTCAGGTAATCCTACTATCCTACTTCCTATCCTACTAATACTAATACTAATATACTAATTACTAATTTACTAATTTACTCATTTACTAATATTTACTAATAATATTATAAATGCGTAAGTTTGTGAGGATGGATGTATGTTTGTTACTCTTTCACGCAAAAACTACTGAACGGATTTCGATGAAATTTTGCTGACAGATAGTTTATAACCTGGATTAACACATAGGATACTTTTTATCCCGGTAGTAAGATCCCATGGGACAGTTATCAAGCTTCACGCGGACGAAGCCGCTGGCAGAAGCTAGTATAAAATAATAATGTAATGGTTTTTACACTTTCATGTCGCATGATTTTGGTAAACACCTGATTTGAGGGTACCAAGTACCAAGTTGTGGGATCACTCCACGAATAGGCATGACCTGCAGGACTACAATGTTCCACTTTTGTGGTACTGGAGAGGGGTTGTGTTCTGACACTACAGTGAAGAAATCTGTAGAAATATAGAGGAAAAGCTTCACGTTAACAACACATTACGTATGAAAAATTAAATCATTTCTGCTAGAAGGGAAATACAAAATCTAAGGAAGGATAACCACGTCATGATTTATTGGGTATTTCTTTTGTCGTGCAGAACAAAGAGGAAAATAAAATTATCATAGCTGACAACAAGGATAGCCCTGTCCTTATATAATAGACTAAGAAAGTATGTAATACTGATTGATGAAATGAAGATCTAGTATCATCAATTACGGATAAATAAAAAAAACCTGATCAGTCAAGTACCTATGTAATTAAAACAGCAAAAAAGTATCTATGTAGTACAAGAACTATTTGGTCTTACACAAGCCTCGTTACTTAGTGCACTAGATTTGACTAGATGAAGGTGTAAGTACGTGAGGTCCAGCAATATTTATTCATCAACCTTCTAAGTTACCCCCACCGGACCAGATACAACCTGGTCCGGTGGGGGTATTCCGATGAAGCCTTGTGTGACTGCGGTGCCTCAACACAAACTATGGCTCACCTCTTGTCCTGCACTATGTGTGGCTCCACCTACACTCTGAGGGACCTTTCCGAGGCCACCCCCAACGCTGTCGTGGTAGCAGAGTACTGGTCGACAATAATTTAAAAATAAAAAGGGGAAATCATCGACACGAAGAAGAAGAAGAACCTTCTAAGGTTAAAAAAACACCGTTGCTTTCTGGCAGGAAGAGGCATGAGTCTTGCTTCATCCTCTATAAAGATCTTACAAGAATAGTTGGTAAAGGAACTCACTGCCTAAAGGACGCACATGGTCTAGTATCCCCTTCAAGAGACTATGCTTCTGCCCATCTCCTCCATTTATAATTTACTAGCTGACCCACGCAAATTTGTCTGCGTCACATAAGAGAGAAAAACGAAAGGAAAAAAAATCCTCGTTTTTGCAATATTTTTCATTCCTGCTCCGCTTCTAATGGTCGTAGCGTGATGTTATATAGCCTATAGCCTTCCTCGATAAACGGACTATCTAACACAAAAAGATTTTTTCAATTCGAACCCGTAGAGATTAGCGCGTTCAACCAAACAAACTCTTCTGCTTTAAAATATTAGTATAGATTTCAGTGTGGGATCCATGACAGTTGAATCGTTTAACCGAAACTCGTCGAGCTTCTTTGCCTCGGAGCTTTTCTGGTAGTATCCAGGGAAGGGGTTGTCCCCTAAAAATATTCCCAAAAATATTTGTCAAGTCGATTTGAACTCCATAAAGACTTATGTCTATTCCTCTCTATACGAACCTACCTTTGCTAAGGGCAAGTTCGACGTCCTTTTAGTGGCTCATTGAAAATAAATGTTTAGGCTTTGACTAGAACTTACAAGACAGGGTATTGTTTTAGGCTCTCACGGTTTAAAACTAAACTTATATTGTCACTTACGGGATATCTCCCGTGATTATTTTTTATGTTGAGCTCCCGATATTTCGACGCTGTTGCAAGCGCCATGATCGCGGGTTGACTGGAGTATGCGGGTGGATGGAAATTAAATTGTTACGAGCAGATAAATCTGTCTACCCTCTTTCTTTGTCTTTTGCTACGCGCACTATTGGAACTCGACACTAAGTCACGACAAAACGCACTCACAGTATCACCAAGTTTTGTGAAGTTTTTTGTATGATGCCGGCTGCTACTTTTGAGCATACTCAAAACTGGATTCCACGTACTCGACAATTTGAAGCCGGCTCGACAATTTGATCGGGAGCTCAACATAAAAATAATCACGGAAGATATCCCGTAAGTGACAATATAATGTTACATCGGACCTACTAGAACATTCGAGAAAGCCAGTGATTACAGTGTGTGTACGTTAGAAGTTCGAGAGCATTCTATTATTATTAGTTTTAAAGTTAGGTAGGTACAAACTCGCGACCTATTTATACAAAGACATTAGAATTTCGACCGTACGCCTAGGGCATAAGGTTCATATTTGTTTGTTTTGTACAAGTAGGTAATGCCAACCTTGTAAGTAGGTACCTCTATTTTTTGTATCTACCTGCTATTTTTTGTTAGTGTTTTTTTATGACCCTCTCGAATGTTCGTCGTTATTCTGGTGTGTCTGGTGTGTTGTATAAATAGAGCGCTCAGGGCCGCGACCGGCAGTCTTGTTTTAGCGACACAACGAAGCGAATCCAAGTGAACTACAAGTGCGATATCTAAGTGAATAGTAAACAGTAGTGTATTTGTGATTAAGTTTTGAGTGTTTTGTGATTAATAAAGTTATTGTGTTGTTTAATCGGTAGTAATTAATTTATCTCATACCCAGCTCGTAACAAATTGGTGTCAGAAGTGAGAGATAAATTATGCCAATTCTACCAAAGGACGACACGGAGGGTATCCGTACCAGAAGCCAGCGACAGCAGGATATGGACCAAAGGCGGTTTGGAGATTCTCCGACACAGACACCGGATGGTGTCCAGCCTACGTCAGAGCCAGTCGCTGGCCCATCTGGAGTTTCTTCAGCATCAGTGGCGCCAAACTTGTCTACTTTAATGGCGCTGCTGCAGGAACAGGGACGCCAGTTACGGGAGCAACTGCAGCGAGACAAGGAGGAGCAGGCTCGCCGTCAAGAGGAGCAGGCTCGCCGTCAAGAGGAGCAGGCTCGCCGTCAAGAGGAGCAGGCTCGCCGTCAAGAGGAGCAGGCTCGCCGGTTGGAAGAGCAGTTGCAGCAAGACAAAGAGGAACAAGCCCGCCGCCAGGAGGAGCAAGTCCGCCGCCAAGACGAGCAGATGATCCTCATAAAGGATCTTCATGCAACTTTCGGCAAGGACCTGAAAGTGATGAAAGATCAGGTCCACCAGCACGAGAATCGCATCTCGGAGGCCGAAGTTAAGATTGCTGGGGTGCAGAAGGCTTTGAGCGAACTGAAGACTGAAGGTGGAACTGTAGCTTCGGTGGTTGCTACACCTTCTTCGCGTGGTTTTAAAGTGCCTCCGTTCGACGGCACATCTTCGTGGTCGGCTTACAAAATACAGTTTGAGGCCGTCATGAAAGCTAATGGATGGACAAAGCCACAAGCCATGACCGCGCTCACCTTGGGCCTCCGAGACCAGGCCCTGACTATTTTGGAGGCGCTCGGCAAGGACGTTACCTACGAGCAGCTACTGGAGGCGTTGGAGTCCAGATACGGCGACGCGCACCTGGAGCACGTATTCCGTGCCAAGCTGAAGGACCGTTTTCAACGAAGTGCCGAGAACCTACAGCAGTGGGCTCTGGAAGTTGAAAAACTCGTTCGGAAAGCCTACCAGTCTGCCCCTGCACTGATTGATGGAAATCTGGTACAGGCGTTCGTTGATGGAATACGTGACTTGGAAGTTAGAGCTGCCGTGAGACTGGGGCATCATGAGACCTTGAAAGACGCCTTGGCCCATGCCTTAGAAGTAGAGACAGTGAGGCAAGACCACCGAACGCACCGTGTCAGGGAGGTTGTTGCATCACCTGTACGCGACCGCCCACAGGGGTATAGTCCTAGGTGCTACACTTGTGGAGAAAGGGGTCATCTTCGGTCCAGCTGTCCTAAGCGCAGCACCCCGAGAGAAGATCAGCAGGGAAGAGTGGCTGAAGTGACTGCCCAGCCACAGCAGGGAAACGAGTAAATGCCAGGACTGAGGGGCGGGTGCTGGCTGGTATTGAGAGAGCCCCGAGAATCTTGATCTCGCAAGCACATGACGGGAACAGCCTGACCATCAAAGGCGAAGTCAATGGAACACCATGCAAACTGACGTTGGATACTGGAGCTTCTCACACGGTCGTCAATTCTAAACTAGCAAGTCGGTTTCTTGGGGACTACTTCAATAAGCACGACCGTATACATTTACTAACAGCTACTGGTCAGCACATTCCCGTCCGAGGCAAGAAGGAGGTGGAGTTAAAATTGGGTGACAGATTTTATAAGCAGAATGTCATCGTGGCTGACATAGTGGACGATTGCATCTTGGGCTTGGACTTCATGCGGAAATATCGTTGTGAGATCGACGTTGATCAAGGAGTACTGAAATGTGGTTCAGAGGAAGTCTTCATGGAAGGTGCACCGTCAGGGAAAGTGTACTGCTTGAAGAAGATTGTTCTTCCTCGCAGATCAGAAACGATTGTGCCAATTTGTTTGCCACGGAATTCTGGACAAAGAGATCGAAGTGTACTGATAGAAAGGGTGAACAATGACTTCCCATGGAAGATGGCACGAACTCTGGTCAAGGCCACCAACGTCTCAGCAGTACGTATACTGAATCCAAGTGACCAGGAGCAAGTGATTAAGAAGGGCACCTTGATCGGCACTTGCGAGGAAGTAGCTTGGATGCGTCAATTGCAAGATGTCCCTACCGGAAATGAAATTCGCAGTTCAAAATTTGACGTGTCAACGCTTTTGGAAAACTGCGATTTAACTGAAGGAGAAATGGACAAGGCTAAGAAGATGTTACTTCAGTACGCCAACATTTTCTCTTCGAATGATGCTGACATAGGGAGAACTGGACTTGTTCAGCACCAGATTAATACAGGTAACGAGTTACCTATCCGTCAGCGACCAAGAAGACTGCCAGTTGCACGAGAAAAAGAGGTAGAAACCATGATTGAGGGAATGGTGAAGGACGGTGTTATAGAGCCTTCATCGAGTCCATGGTGTTCTCCTGTGGTCCTGGTAAAGAAAAAGGACGGCAGTATGCGCTTCTGTGTGGACTATCGACGACTGAACGACGTCACGAAAAAGGACAGCTACCCGCTGCCTAGGATCGATGACACACTGGACACGCTGACTGGTATGAAGTGGTTTACCACACTTGATCAAACTTGACAAACCTACTATCGAAGGTTTGTCAAGAATTTTGCCGACATTGCAAAACCTCTGCACAAACTCACTGAGGAAAAGAGGCAATTCTGTTGGGACGATGACTGCGACGTCGCATTTCAGGATTTAAAGAAACGTCTGTGCAACACACCTATTTTGGGATATCCTGACACTGAAAATGACTTCATAGTTGACACAGATGCCAGTAATACTGGAATTGGGGGCGTGCTGTCTCAACGGAAAGGAGACCGGGAGGTTGTAATAGCTTACTTCAGCAAGTCTTTATCTAAGCCAGAAAGAAATTACTGCGTTACAAGACGGGAGCTACTCGCTGTAGTAAAGACAGTGCAGCACTTCAGTAAATATTTGCTGGGACGTAAATTCCAATTACGAACTGACCATGCTGCACTGAAGTGGCTATTACAGTTCAAGAATCCAGAGGGGCAAGTGGCGAGATGGATAGAACTGCTCCAAGAGTTTGATTTCGTAACTGAACATCGCAGTGGGAGAACTCACGGTAACGCAGACGCCTTATCAAGAAGACCTTGTCCTGAAGACTGTAAGCACTGTGCCAGGCAAGAGACTAAGGAAGTAGTGCCCGTGAGGATGCTTAGAACGGATCTCAGCAATGAATGGAAAGAGACCCTACAGCAGGCTCAGCACAATGACTCGGATATCAAACCGATCTTCGAGTGGATCAAAGCTGGTGTTCCTAAACCCAAGTGGAGTGATGTGGCTGCGATGAGTTCCATCACGAAGAGTTATTGGGCGCAATGGAACAGCTTGGTGATCCAGGATGGAGTCTTGTGCCGTAAATGGGAAAACGCTAGAGGGGACAGTTGTCATCTACAAATGGTTGTCCCTAAAGCTAAGGTACCGGATGTTCTACGGCTCTACCACGATGGATGTTCTGGAGGACATATGGGGGTTAAAAGGACTCTCCTAAAAATTCGGGAACGCTTCTACTGGATCCACTGTCGAGATGATGTGGAGGATTGGTGCCGCAAATGTACCAGTTGTGCAGCCGTGAAAGGACCCCGTACACGCAGCAGAGGTGCATTAAAAGTGTACAACGTTGGAGCCCCTTGGGAACGGATAGCACTAGACGTTGCGGGACCATTTCCAGTAAGCGAGAGCGGAAACAGGTACTTCCTGGTGGTCATGGATTACTTTACAAAGTGGCCGGAAGTCTTCGCCATTCCTAACCAAGAAGCTACAACTGTCGCAGATAAATTAGTTCAGGAAGTCTTCTGTCGTTTTGGAGTACCCTTAGAAATACACAGCGATCAAGGAAGAAATTTTGAATCGCAAGTATTTCAAGAGACTTGTCGATTGATGGGTACCCATAAAACCAGAACCACCTCTTACCACCCTCAATCCGATGGAATGGTAGAACGATTCAACCAAACGTTGGAGAGATATCTGGCGAAAGTTGTGGAAAGCCGGCAAAGGGATTGGGACAAGCACATACAGCCGTTTCTTCTGTCTTACCGAAGTGCAGTCCACGAAAGTACGACGGTGACACCAGCCTTCGCGAACTTTGGAAGGGAACTACGGTTACCTGCTGATTTAATCACTGGAACTCCCCCTGATGCTCCATGTAGCGTAACAGATTACGCGAACGACTTGCGTAATAAGTTGAACGATGTTTATGAGCATATCCGACAATCCGGCCAACAGATGTCTGAGAAGATGAAGACCCGTTATGATCGGAAGGCAAACGGTAGGGGTTTCGACGAGGGTTCACTGGTGTGGTTGCATAACCCAGTGCGGAGCAAGGGGAAGTCTCCGAAGTTACAAGCAAAATGGGATGGGCCATACCGAGTCGTGACTAGGATCAACGATGTCACCTACCGAATACAGAAGGGTCCACGAGGTGCGCCTAAGATTGTGCATGTAGACCGGTTGGCGCGATACTACGGGACTAATGATGCTCGGGACGAGCATGTCTAAGGAGGGGGCAGTGTTACATCGGACCTACTAGAACATTCGAGAAAGCCAGTGATTACAGTGTGTGTACGTTAGAAGTTCGAGAGCATTCTATTATTATTAGTTTTAAAGTTAGGTAGGTACAAACTCGCGACCTATTTATACAAAGACATTAGAATTTCGACCGTACGCCTAGGGCATAAGGTTCATATTTGTTTGTTTTGTACAAGTAGGTAATGCCAACCTTGTAAGTAGGTACCTCTATTTTTTGTATCTACCTGCTATTTTTTGTTAGTGTTTTTTTATGACCCTCTCGAATGTTCGTCGTTATTCTGGTGTGTCTGGTGTGTTGTATAAATAGAGCGCTCAGGGCTGCGACCGGCAGTCTTGTTTTAGCGACACAACGAAGCGAATCCAAGTGAACTACAAGTGCGATATCTAAGTGAATAGTAAACAGTAGTGTATTTGTGATTAAGTTTTGAGTGTTTTGTGATTAATAAAGTTATTGTGTTGTTTAATCGGTAGTAATTAATTTATCTCATACCCAGCTCGTAACAATAAGTTTAAGACAGGGTATGTAATCTTCGGCGGCGACCTCTCGCGTCCGGCCCTGGTTCAATCCATGGTCCGGAGCGAGACGGAATGGGAAGCCGTCGCCTCCTTCTGTGAAGCAGTCATGCTAGCGAAGGAGGCATGGCGGAACGAGAGAGGGAGAGATCCTCTCTTCCCGGCCGCCGCGGGAGACGCAACGGGCGTCGTCGGGGGCCACGTGGTGGCTACCGGCCACCGTAGATGCGGGCCTGTGGACGGCTGGCTATGGGCAATAGCTGGCCGTCCGGCCGTCTAACGACGACGACAGGCCGTGTCGACGGCGCGTTCGTGTTCCACGCGCGCCTCAAAGAGATGTCAGCAAAAGGAGAGGGGCCCGCAAGGGCCGAAGCCTGCCGGGGTTGCGGGCCTGTTCGAAAGAGATACCGCGGCCCCGGAACGTAAAAGGCGAGGAAGGAACATGGATGGTTTTTAGTCAGTATGAGTCTGACACTCCCTCCCGCTCCGCCCAGAGTGGGGGGGGTCATTTGATGATTTCCCATCCTTAAAAAAAAAAAAAAGGGTATGTAATCTTTAAGACGAGTTAAGTAAGTACTAACCGATCGACACACTAACCTGCAGCCAAGTGTCGAAAGATCAAAGGTTTAATAGCTGAACCGAGGGAAATATTTGTCTATTCTGCAATGCGGTTTAACTTAAATCGAAAATAGATATACAACCGCAGTACGATGCACTACGGTGAAAGGATAGGTTTTGTGTTCGGGGTCACGAAATAGATGGAGTGGTGCTTGTTTCAAAACAAACAAGAACTTTCGGGGATTGCAGACGTGATGATGTTGTGTCGAAAAAAGTTTATTATATTATTTCAGTGACGAACTCAGGAATTTAGCCCCGAAGTTGAGAGAGACAACTTGATGCCTCCCATTTTTTTTTTTTTCTGATGAGTAATCATCAAATGACTCCTTCCGGGCGGAGCAGGAGGGAGTGTCAGACTTTTACTGACTAAAACCCATTCATATTCCTTCCTCGCCCTTTATGTTCCGGGCCACGGTATCTCTTTCGAACAGTCCCGCAGCCCCGGCAGGAAACGGCCCTTGCTATCTCTTTGAGGGCGCGTGGAACACTCTGGCGCCGTCGACACGGCTTGTCGTCACAAGACGAACGGACGGTGCGCTTGCCCATAGCTCACCGTCCACATGTCTGCGAACTTGATGCCTCCCTGACTGGCGAAGCAGGAAAAAAATTCATCAAATTGGTACATCATCATCACTATTTTAGCCGAAAGACGTTCACTGCTGGACATAGACCTCGGTGCGGATTCCCGCCGCCCTCAACAGATCATCTATCCACTTAGGACACCTAGTCACCTAGTGGGAGGCCTTCCAGCACAACCAAATTGTTTAGCAGCCGTTAAATTTAAATCTTTACTTTCACATGATGTTCTGTAGAGAGTTAACTGCGCTCATGAACAACAAGACAATATTAACGATCTTCCTGTTGGAAATCTCGGTGAGGCGGTTTTTAAGATACTCACAGGGAAAAAAGCCTTCTACTTTCCGGGAAAAACGTGAAACAAATTTATTTTAAAGCCACATTTAAGTCGTAAGATATAAGTACATACTAACTAGTTCACTAACGGTCTACCACTATTCACCCTTATGTCCTAAGTAGTAAGGTTCAAAAGTGGTCGTTCGCCACTGGTGAATTCGGTAGCAGTAGCGAAGGTTCCATACCTATCCTATTCCTACCGGATTGCACTTTGAAAAATGGGCACAATGTTTATTCTATTAAGACAAATCTATACTAATATTATAAAGCAGAAGAGTTTGTTTGTTTGTTTGGTTGAACGCGGTAATCTCAGGAACTACAATTCAAATTGAAAATCTTTTTGCATTGCATAGTCCATTAATCAAGGAAGGCTATAGGCTATGTAACATCACGCTATGACCAATAGGAGGGAAATTCACGCGAACGAAGTCGCGGGCAGAAGCTAGTAATATGTATAAACACATTAAAAATAATGTAATTCCGGCTTACTTCTTTTTTTTAGTTAGCCACTGCTTGGCAAAGGCCTCCCCAATTTTTTTCCATCTCTCCCGGTGATTTGACTCCTCTGGCCAATCCACGAGGAACGAGTCCAAATCCTCACGCCAGCGTTTTTGGGCCTGCCTCAGTGACGATGGCCGTCTTCAAGCATCCACTGTGTGACGATTCTAGCCCATCTATCCTAAGTTTCTGACCCATTTAGGAAACGTGACCCTCCCAGTTCCATTTCAAACTCGCCGACTTATCGCTAACATCAGCGATGTCTGTCTTGGAGCGTATTGTGGTGTTGCGTATTCGATCGGTGAATTAGATATTTAAAATGCTACGCTCTATCGCTCTTTTGCAAACCTTGAGTTTGGACTTCAGAGCCACCGTCAAAGATGCAAGTCTGAGCGCCATAGGTTAGGATAGGTAGGATGCACATGTCGACGAACTTACGCTTGAGTGAGATAGGAAGATCGCCCTTCATAAGTGTCTTCATGGACCAGTAGCTTCTCCAGGCATTTTCGACGCGAAGGTCGATCTCCTTGTCCGGTCTGTTGTTGAAGGAAACTAGCTAGCCCAGGTAGATATATTTGTCGACATAGTGTATTTCTTGCCCATCGACCTGGACCCTATATTTAACGCCATTGGTCATGACTCTGGCATACCTTTTACAAAAATTTACCCTTCGCTCCTGCTCCCTAGTAAGATGGTACCATTATGTTATTTATTTATTTATTTAAACTTCATGTACAATAGTGGTACATAGGCGGACTTAATGCCACAAGGCATTCTCTACCAGTCAACCATTGGGTCAAATAAGACAGCATTGTGATAAAGTACAATAAAAATAAAAATAAACATGCCATTTTGCAAGAATAAAATCAAACACATAAATGGGTACCTGCATACTAATACCTACATAAATAAGCATATAAAATAAACTAATATATATTAAAATACATACAAATAGTCCGAAATACGAGAAAGCTTATGATAATTATTACAACTCTAATATAGGCTAGTTGGTAAACAATTTAGGCACCGGCCACACAGAACAGACGCAAGGCACGGACCCGTCGCAGTCGCGGCGCCCGTTTAATCTACTTGCATATAAAATGTATACAGCCGTCGCGACGTAAAACATACAGAAAAACGGGACGCCCGTCACGACGGCATAAAAACATTGTGGAGTCATCTTGTATACTTCTTGAAAACGATCAGGATAATAATGTAGATCCTCCATTATTTAAAAAAATCTATTCTGTCCATTGCTTAGCCATACCGGATGTACCCAGTAACGTCTAACCCTCTGCAGATTAGCGAGATATACCAGTGCCAATACATCTTCATCTTCAGAAGA
This sequence comes from Xestia c-nigrum, assembly GCA_916618015.1. Taxonomy (NCBI): domain Eukaryota; kingdom Metazoa; phylum Arthropoda; class Insecta; order Lepidoptera; family Noctuidae; genus Xestia; species Xestia c-nigrum. The sequence continues at coordinate 14,909,655 of OU745270.1, forward strand.
AGACATGTTGTCGTATCAAAATCGGACGGTTGAATGCCGGGTAAAGCTTCTAGTGCGCGCCATAAAAAGTCGTGACGGCGCCCTGTCTGCGACGGGTCCGTGTCTTTTCTATATGCGTTAAAAAGTCGCGACGGCGCCCTGTTCGCGACGGGTCCGCGCCCCGCCCTGGTCTTGCGTCTTTTCTGTGTGGCCGTTGGCTTAGACAGACTTTAAATAAAACTTCCGAATTGCTCATTGGAAAGCCAATTTGCTTTCGGTTTTTTTAATGCCAAGGGGTAACGCGTTCCAGAGCTTAATAGTGGAGACAGCATAAGAAGAGGACATAAAACCAGTACGGTGAGAGGGAATTTGAAGGATTAGGTTTTTGGAAGCTCGAAGGTTCCGACTGTGAGAACTACCCAACACCTTAAAATAGGTTTTTAAGTATTCAGGAGCACATGGATCATTCATAGTAGTGAAAAGTAAGCAGAGAGATCTGAGGGACCTCCTGAGTCTGATAGGCAGCCATTTAAGCTGAGAGCGATAAGAAGAGATGTGATCGTATTTACGAAGGCCAAAAATGAAACGAATACAGTTGTTCAGAAGACGATCCAATTTGTTAAGAAGTTCTTGGGTTAAATCAGAGTAACAAACATCAGCATAGTCGATAATGGGAAGCACAGGCGCCTGGACCAAAGTTATTTTAGTGCTAGATGGGAGAAAATGTTTAAATCTATAGAGACCGCAGCGGTAAGTGGCTTTCTGGCTAACCTGAGCTACCTGCTTATTCCAGCTGAAAGTACCGTCAATGAACAGACCCAAATATTTGACGTGTGGTGAGAGAGGTATAACGGTGTTGTCGAACATAAGCGGCACTAGCCGGCTAGTGTCCGAATTTCTCAGGTAGTACGAGCTACCAATGAGGATGTTATGATAACTTTGTATTACATTGTTTTAATATATTTTTTCCGTTTGTAAACAATGAGCAGCACGTTTTATAATAGGTATGTTATCTGATTATTTTTAAACGCTTTTCATTGTCAATATTAATGCGTAATTATTAAAACTAAGTAATCTCATACAATTGTGTAAACTTATAAAGTCTAATAGATATAAATAGAATAGATAGTTTTTTTTTTATAAACAGGTAATTTTATTACTTAACAAATAATTTTTGTACTTTTGGATGCAGGTTTTCTTTCGCTAATGGAAGGCTACGTGAAGGCCGAGTGACATAATTTGATTGGAGCTAAGCAGCGGAAGAAAACTAGAATGAAACATTAGTAAGTATTCTTTTCTTTTATTTAAAATGAACTACTTAGGCCGAAGAAACAGTGGATAGACTATGTGAAGGATGATATGGTTAGATAGAGAGAGAGAGATAAGTACCATCCTTCTCTTGCCCTTATCCCACTTCCAGTACATTTGGGGACGGCGCGGCATGTTTTCTGATTTCATACTTTTCTATTACTCGTTATCTCATCAAATACTTCTTTTCTTGCAATATAATTATTAACACAGTCCATCCATCGTTTCATTGGTCTTCCTCTACTCATAAACTCTCCACATTGTCCATATTCATACTCAAAACTTTCTTCCCGATATTTTCCTCACTCCTCCGCATCATACGCCCATACCACGACAACGGAACGGGTAATACAAAACTGTGGAAAAGAGGCGGAAGCGTGGCAGGAAAATGATATGTCAATGATAATGAAGCAACTTAGAGCGTTCGAAGCCCGTTGCGATGCCCCGATTCAAACCCTCCCCGTCTCTCGGTCTTACCAGCCTTTTTTTATTTGGGACAAGCCCGCCACACTTTTCCCAAAACACTGTAACTCCTGAAAGCCAGAATCAACAGTGGCGACCACCAGAAAAGCGCCGAGACAATGAAGCTCGACGCTCTTGCGAGCCTGTCAGCGTGGCCAAAGGCGTCAGTCCAAAACCAGTCCCTAAATAATGACTCCACTCAGATCCAGCCTGTCCTCTTGCTGTCCTCTCCCGGTTTTGCCCTAAGCCGTTGCCCGTATCCCGCAGGGGGTGCCCTTAGCGTGTAGTCGCTTTTACAACCAGTCTTACCAAGGGGTACTACCCAGTACCGACTGGGTTGTGGAGATCAGATTTGCCTACGGGATAGGCTTCATGTGAAATATAAAAATACTGGTTTTCAGCTGCATTCGATTAGACTGGAAGTCGACCCCAACGTAGTTGGGAAAAGGTTAGGCAGATGATGATGATATTATTACAACTCGTGTGTTCAAAGTACTGCCTGAACGGTTTGATTATAGCTTGTACCTTTAATCGTCGGACTCTCCACGAACTTCAGACCTAAATTAAGTACTTAGGAATCAATTATCATAATATTAAGTGTGCTTAATTTAAATATGATAACGATGAAAATGTGTGCATTTAGGATTAATTGATTAAAACGTGTATACAGAGTTACAGACATGTTCTCGAGTAGTGACCGCAAATCGGAAAATACTCTTTGCTGCCAAAGATGCGCAATAGCGGTCACTGATCCATCTATATGTAGGGGCAAGGTAAGGCATAAAGTTAACGAACCACCAGATTTTGCAAAATGCAACAGCAAAAAAAAACACTTTTTAATTGCTAAAATTCAAAAAAGATTTTGAAATTAGAAGTACAAGTTTATTTTTTTACTTAATGACCACCAGAAATTGAACTTTTATGCTCTTGCATCCGTGTCGAGGGAGACCCGGTCGACGGAGCCTCGTTTGGCAGTGCCCCTACTTCAGAATGGTTTATAAAATATAACACAAAGTCGGCCTAGGCAAAACTAGTTTGTCATCAAACACCTCATTCAAATTTGGTACTCAATTTACCAAATTTGGTGATCAAATGATATTTTAGGTGATAAATATTAGTGGTCACCAAGATATTTTTGATGGCCATTATATTTTCTCCCATTAATTAAAGTTATTAACTTATTAACTTTGAAATCCAAAAATCAGCCTGTTCAAGTCTTAAATCATCATCTATCATGATCTTCAACATTGTTTCTAATGAATAACGATACACGGTTCATTTGTTTTGGTTCGTACGAAGAGATATAAGGGAAAGGGCAATGACCGCCCGGGGTTGCGGGCCTGTTCCGGGGTTGCGGGCCTGTTCCGGGGTTGCGGGCCTGTTCGAAAGAGATACCGCGGCCCCGGAACGTAAAAGGCGAGGAAGGAACATGGATGGTTTTTAGTCAGTAAGAGTCTGACACTCCCTCCCGCTCCGCCCAGAGTGGGGGGGGTCATTTGATGATTTCCCATCCTTAAAAAAAAAAAAAGGGCAATGACCGCAATTACGTTCGTAACTGGTACCAACTTTAGGTGGAGCGATAATGTTCACAGAGAAGGATCCAGAGTCAAGAGCTTCCTATTGGAAAAGATGTTTTGGGGCAAATAAGCCCGCCCCACTATTAGGTACTTACTAACCACTGCAAGTCGACAGAAACAACAGTGGCAACCACTAGAAAAGTGCCAGGAAAAGGAAGTATGGCGAGCCTCAAAGAAATGAATTAGCAAAGTTAAGAACTGTCAAAAATGTGAGTGGGTTTATTTTTTCTTTGTGTTCAAAAGTGTCATCAACTATACATAGGTACAGTAGACGACCACAGTACTCTTAGTACACCCGCACTCATAACCCATACCTAAAATGTACATAATTGAATGACTAACACCCAACCAGCCCAGCCAATTGAACATGATACGCATGCCTATCTAAACAAGGTCCAAATTAGCCTGTAAACGGTAACCGAAACGAAGTACAAAGAAACAAAGGAGCTACATTATTATCTTATCATTTCAACACAAAAGAAATTAATACGTTAACACAAGAGTTATTTACGTAATTAAGTTATTTAATGAGGTTTAGCGACAATTTTTGGAAACCCTTTGAAATATTTAGGTTTCGTTGTTTCGTGATGTTGTCAGAACTTTGGACTTTGCAGGATTGCAAAAATATTATAAATTTATAAAATAATAACGCAATAAGACTGAACGGCATGACGCACCAAATTGCTCAATTTTTATATTAATTATTATTTACACTATACTAATATTCTATAGCAGAAGAGTTTGTTTGTTTGGTTGAACGCGCTAATCTCAGGAACTACCGGCTCGAATTGAAAAAATCTTTTTGTGTAGTCCATTTATTGAGGAAGGCTTTAGGCTATATAACATCACGCTACAATCATTAGGAGCGGAGCAGGAATGAAAAATGTTGCAAAATCGGGGACGTTTTTTTCCATTCGTTTTTCTCTCTTTTGTGACGCAGACGAAGTTGCGTGGGTCAGCTAGTTTGGTATAAAATAACAGCCGCTCGAATCAATCATCGGGTTAAGGCGTGCTTACCATGGGTTTGTGGATGGGTGACCACCTATTGTAGGTACATAGCGAGTTTTCTACGTGCCACGGAAAGCGTTGATTCCGGTTATCATTTGTAGATCTTTGACAGTCGTTACAAATAGCCAGAGGCTCAAAAGTCTGACAACCAGCCTTACCAAGTGATATCGTATCGAGTACTAACTGGGTTGTATAATCAGATAGGATTCATGTAAAATACTGGTGTTCAGCTGCATCCGGTTAGACTGGACGCCAGCCCAACATAGTTGGGAAATGCTCGGCAGATGATGATGAGTTTGATAAAAAAAGTTAGGTTTCTTTACGATGTTTTCATTCACCATTTTGAGAGCAGTTTTGATGAAATAAATTACACAAAGTTATGCACCTGAATGGGTTCGTACCCACGACTTACTGATCATAAGTCGGGGTCGCCACCACTGGGCCACCGCTATCCTCTATCACTTTTAAGGAAACGATCTCAAATACTCAAGTCGATACTTTGTTAGTCGGTTGTAAGTTCCTATGACTTATCGACTTTATTAATGGTTTTGGACTGCAGTGGTGCGAGTTAAGAAGCCAGACGTAACTCCGGATTACATTGCGTGGGGGCTCCGCAAACAAACTCTCTGTCGGATAAGTCGATCTTGTATTCTTGTATCAGCACCAACTACATAAATATAAACTCACGCTTTTTCCCATGCAGTAGGCAAAAATCACAGAACGCCTGCTACGATTCTTACATACTCCTTCTGCCTCATCCACGTTCATACATCAGGGCCTCTACTCTCTAACGCTTCCCCCGTATATTCAGATTTTTCAGATCCATCCGTCTCTCTCACTCGCACTCGCAGACGTGCGCGATAGAGAGGGATAGATCCGAATAAACGGACGAAGCGTTAGGGAGTAGGGTCTCAGATACACGCCGCACGCCGGTTACGACTTACAACGCACTTGCCCTTTTTGAATTAAGAACTTCACCAATAAGGTTCGTGTGTCTACGAAGGAATTTTCTAGGCATAAAAATAACTCATGCCGTGGTATAAATATAGCTTAATAAAAGCCAGATAGTTATAACAAAAACGAGGTCGATTGCCCTGTGAACGACACGTGTAGCCGTATTTAATAACATCGCCGATTGTGGTGTCTTATTAATGGTTGGTGTCACATAGTTATGTTAGACAGCTAGACTGGCCATAATACTGCAGTGTTTTCAATCGCCTCACTGTATGCAACATGTAACAGTATAAGCAGAATTCGTTTCGATTACTGCGGTATAAAACTAAAGTTGTAATGTCACTTGCGGGATATCTTCCGTGATTGTTTATTGTGAGTTTGCGATATTTCGACGCATTTGCTAACGCCATGATCGTGGGTTGGTCATCGGTTACATAATTAGTATACAACGATACCTTAGAGAAAGTTGTCCTGATGGTTCGACTCTGAATCACCAGGTACGACGTATTGCACTTATTCTGTTACACCCTGTATACATTTTCTCGTCATTAACAATTTTCTGAAACTAATAATCAATGTCAATCAATTTGAGGCTATTGTATGCACTGTATTGTGGCACTGTATGGATCACGTTACCTGAATTAGGTAAATGTTTTAGTTTTAGGTAGCCCGCGAAAGCTACTTAAAACTGACTGAAGGCTTTGCAGGCCAGTGCCAGTTTGAATGTTGATCAAAATATGATTCGCCACTGTAATATGTACCTAGTTATAGAACTATAATCATCAATACAACCCACCAAGTTTATAAAAGTCGAGGAAAGGTTTTTTCTAGGTCAAAGTCTATCCTCGACCTTTATGAACTTTCAAAATCCGAAGAAAATCTGAATTTCATGCTAGTACCTACCTTGGACCATCAGTCTTAAGGCTGATATTGGATTTCATTCAGGTCTCATCTGACCACTGCATAACTATGACGGTTACAGTCTTAGAGCTAGTTTTTTTTTTAATTACCCATTCAGATCTGAAAACAGTTGAATTATACACCCATCCATACATCCACAGGCAACCTTGAACCTACACTAAATAACTGTGTTTGATATTTTTTGCAATGTATAGTTTTTATTACTATAACACAGAGTGGTTGTGAATCACTACCACAATAATTAATATGCTATAGTGAGATAAAACTTATCATTTAGAGCTGACGATTTATCTGCTCCGTTCTTCCTATTTGTGATTAAAAAATTAAATGATTGAAATATGATGAGTAGGGATGAATTGCATGCCTTGGTATGGAAATGTGATGAAGGGGAAAATATGAGATGGAGTGAAAGAGGAAGAAACCAAGGATGGATTGTGTTTGGACTGATATGAAAGATAAAGGTGTAAATGACTGAGTGACACTTGACAGGGGGAATGGAAGGGATGCGGGACTGTTCGAAAGAGTTACCGTAGCCCCGGAACATAAAGGGCGAGGAAGGAACATGGATGGGTTTTAGTCAGTCAGTAAAAGTCTGACACTCCGTCCTGCTGCGCCCAGAGTGGGAGGAGTCATTTGAAGATTTCCAATTGGAAAATAAAAAAAGGCAGGATGATTATAATAATCTATTACATTTAGTGGTGAGAGGATCATCCAAGGATTTTGTCCTAAGTATTAGCTACATGATATTATAAAAATGCTCTCCAAATCAATGAAATGCACATGTTTATTCATTTGTCTATTTTTTTAGGTTGTATGTTAATGCAACTGTATATTTAAGGCATTATTTTATTCTTTTATGGTCAGTCATGTTTTTCTAAAGTATAGCGCGATTTTACTAAAACATAGGCAGTGCTGTAGGTAAATCAGTCACAGACCTATTGTAACTAGAAGAAATTATTTAATTTTGCTTTCGTTATCATTATAGTGAGCTATTAGGTTCATTTAATACAAAAATATAGGTTAATGTAATATTGCGCGAACTGTAAATATTTTCAAAAAATATAGTTTAAAAATAAAAGTAACTAACAAAAGTATATTTTCTTAAATCCACAGCATTATACGAATCGTCAAAATAAAAGTATACACAATAAAATTGGTATCACGTTATGCAAGACAAATTACTATAAACTTTTGTGGCGTTACATAAAATATCACTTAAGTTGATCAGTGTTTAAAACTTTATAAAGAAAGGGAAAGGAAGCCAGCAATGCGTAATACTTTTACCCAATCAGATTCTTACAAGAACACAATATGAATCTTTAGGAAAATCACCACAGGCTTTGTTTATTCGTAAAAGTACAAGAGCATGTCCATAAGAACATAGTTATTTTATTACTTACCAATAGAACGATCGGGAATAACTGCAATACGCACCAAATTTAAATGATTACACTTCAACAAAATCCTATTTCTAGGATTCAGCGAATATTTTAACACAAATATTACTGCGCTAACACGTTACACGACACTCGCGCACAATTTAAATGCTCTATTATTTATTATTTTACAATAACAAACAATGCATGCAGCTGAACTTAGAAAGCGTTCACTGATAGTGATAATAAAATGAAATGACAAATTGACAAGAAGAAAACACAAAGACTGCGATCAGTGATTGGCAAACTGCGCAACCGCGAAGGCTGACGAATCAGGAAATAGACTTAATTTTTTCCGCCAATCACAGCTTTAATTGTTACCCACTGACGTTAGGTATGGAGTTGGCCGCCGCAAAAATATAAAACGGCTAAAATATAAAAGTGTGAAAAAAATTAACCAATTACTCACTTGATAAAACTATTCATTTTTCTGTTAATTATCATAAATTAATTGATAATATTTATTGTAAATATTTATATTCGGTGTTTGATAATAACTCATTTTCATTTTGAAACATTACTATTTTTAATTGTAGTTCATAATTACATAATATTCACAATGATTAACTTTTCCGACTATCTCTTTCAACCACCGAAGTTTTGAATTATAATTTATTAAGTTTCAATCAAATTTTAATACAAGCACATGTATTCTGCGTATTTCGGAACGTAAGCAGACGATCGAAGAAATCTCGATTCATTTTCGTCATGAATTAAGTGGACGATTTGTGAGTTTTGTTTCACTGTGAGTTCACATTTGTTATAATAATTTATAAGCAAGTAAAATGCTTTCCTGATTTAATGTCAGCTTTACTTTAATTTACTCTTAGAAAATAATAATATTACTGGATTCGTTCCACAATTTTTAAAACTCCCGCACTTTGGTTCTCACGCCCAGTTTGACGTCACGCTACGGGGTTCTCGTATGAACCGTACCGCACCCTATTTCGTGCAAATCCAAAGGTCGCATGTCCAATCATTTAGAATGTTAGACGATCTTTTGTGGTCTCCGGACGGGTCCTTTTTGAATGACTGAATTTTTAGTGAATATTTTGTATCACGAGATGGCGCTGTAGTATCAAACTACACTAGCGCAGTGAACACCAATCACGTTTCAGGAACTTTGACGCAATTTGCAAATGGCCGTGAAAAGGACTGAACTCGAGAATCGAGGGTGTATGAAAGGCTAATGGTGGATTGTACCGTGATAAAAACTTGTGTATAATTCTATATTCAGTGTGGTGCTGTGCAAGATACAAAATGTGCCAAAAAGTGAGAATCCAGTCTTAATGCTGGTATAGGACGCGCCCGAAAACCGCTGGAGCGACGATCGAAGGGACATTGCTGACAGAAGGGTAAAATCCTGCTATCATTTTTGCCTGATCGTACAAAGTTTCTTTGCTTAAGTTCTGTGTTTTCAATTCGCAATAGTAATACGGTTATTTCGTGTGTTTAATTATTATAAATCGTAGACCAATGTCGTTATTCGTGTTGGGTGTAAGCGCGTAGCTTCGCCGGTGTAAAACGTCTCGTGAATCGCGCATTAGTGGTGATATATGAGTGTTATTGGGTTGATAGTGTCACGTACGCCGCCTGCGAAGCGCTAGGACTTCGATTAGGGCTACCGGATGAAAGGATATTGAACATTTATTGGGAAAAGTGGGGGTGTGTACATAGTTATAGGTATGTATGAGAGGCCATGTAGCCACAGCCCTGTTGCTAGACGAAACGACATCGATTTGCAACTTTATTCCGCCTTTTGCCTTACATTACCGCCAATATGCCATTATTTAAGTGTTTCGTGCGTAATGTATGTGCATTTTTGTTGTAAATTGGGTTTTTACGATAGATATAGTTTAAAATAAGACGGTTTTCTTACGGATACTAATTTGAATTACAATTATTTCTATTCAATCATGCCCCGTTTCAGTCGAATTTGGCACATTATTTTTATCATTTAGATTATTTTAGTCATAATTTATGGCCCATGACTGATTACCAGTTTTCGGGCATGCTCCACCTATTACAAGTGAAATATGGGTACACCTCCCTTCATTAGGACGCGAATATACTAAATTAATAAACTAAGTGAGCACTGGTGTGAATAATCAATGGTACCACACCCTAAGAGTCTAGTGACCTGTGTTCTACTGTCATATAATTAGGAAAAAAAATCTGTTACTCTATGCCTATGGGACCAGGTGTGGTCATCTTCCAGCTGATGAAATGTCAAAGCTGTGAATAAAATAGTGATACAACATTAATATAATGCATGACTAATGAACAGTAAAATCCAATAAATTATCATGAAATCCTGTCATAGGTAGTAAAACAAGGAAAATAATGAACAATAGGTGTTACACCTCAACCAGTCTAACTGTCAATCAAAGTCCACTGCTGTAGAGACTTCCACAACCATAGCACCTGTTTAACCTAACCTCTTTGGTAATGATGAGCACCATAAAGTGAATTACTTTTTTACCATGTCTATGATATGCTGGTCATCAGTACTAGTGCACAAAATTGAACTGCCGTGTTCTCAGGTCTCATGTCTCCAGGCCAGGATTTATGTATCTCTATAGACTTAGCTATGTGTTTATTATTCCTTTTGCTTGCTGTTTCATCTTATTCTTTGCTCATGACTCAATAAATTAAGTAAAAATGTCAGTATTGATATCCTCATGCTTTGATATCAATGCATTTAGGGATTGAACTGTGAGTGTACAAAAGAGGAGGAAGTAGGGTGTGTATGGTGCTAAAAAAAGATACAAAGAGATTGTATAAAGTTGGATATTAAGTAATAACTAGTTCTTTCCAGAAAATAAGTATTATAACATGTGTTTTACTTCTGTACTTTTTTAGCACATAGGTCTCATATTATCTGTATAAACTTTTGAGTACCTAATCCTTGAACCTAGACATGAGATATTTGACTTCCTCAGCTGCTTAGCCTGCCCTGTCTTCCTACCTTCCTACTACAGCAGAATAGCATGTCAAATTCAAGTCTTTTATTCAAAATAGGCTGAGAATCAGCTTTTGAGGACTAAATTTACATAAGACAACCCACTAGGATGCCGCCCAGTGTTTCAGCTGGGGAGAAGTGGTGTAACAAGAGTATACACCATTGGGGAGTTGGGGAATCAGAGAACACACCCAAAAGTGGGTACTAAAACTGTTAATTTGCTATTTATTTAATCTGATATCTTTAAAACATTACCATTTCATCTTTCTCTAGCCCCTATCCAATACATTTGGGGGTCAGAGCAGCATGTGTTTTTCTGCTATTAATATAGAATTAGCTGTCATCTCAATAGTCATATATTATCACTTTCTAGCCATACATCACACGTGAGCCACACTTGTACAAAATATTTGTATATGAATATTTATTATGTTAATACCTGGACTGAATCATTGATCCATTCTTCCTCAGTTATTGTCTTAATAACAAAACATTTTCCTCTTCAGACTTCACTAATGTATTCCCAATGACTTGTTTATCTTTAGTTATTTTTTACATCACAAGGTGGGCTTTCCTTTTCCATCATCATCATCCGCCTATTAATGTTCCCACTGCTGGGACATAGGCCTCCTCTCTATGAGAGGGAATGAGCTAGCTAGATGCGGTGTGAGGCGGATTGGTAGATGGCACATGTCTTTGATTTTTTCGGCTCGGGGACATGTTGGTTTCCTCACAATGTTTTGCATAAAGAGTAAAATTTACCTGACCAAATTATCTAGACTTTTCTTTTCTTCTTTAGAAGACAAGTTATAGAAATGTTCAGTCAATGTTGTGTAATTGTGTATGTGTTCTCAGAAAACATAACCGTCAATTTCGTTGAATTCTTTCTCCCACACTGGAATGCTTACAAACAAAGCCCGCATTATTAAACATAAATGTGAGTGTATGTTCGTAAAATAGCATGCATTCAATCATATGTGACAATCTTAAGATTTTAAATACGTTATCAGGTTATCAGCAAAGAATAGTCTTGAATTTTCAAGAAAAACTTTTATGTAACATTTTTGTCATCTGAAAAAACAGTTGATAAGTATGGGTTACTTTGAGCTGGGGTTATGAAGATTCCAATGAATTGTTACTTCATACACGCACAATTTTATTGATTTGATTGCGAGTGAGCCTTTGAACTAATTGCATACTGCACCTTAATTATAAGTAAGTGTACATTAACATTTATTTGTTCATGTACTCTTATCTTTCTTACACATATCCACTTGATGAGTCATCAAGTTTAATAGAAAGTATTTACAGTCATACAAGCAATCAAATAGTGAAAGCTTATAATGTACATGCCCTGCCAAAAAAAGAGCCCATATAAGTAAACAAATATGGTGGTACAATTTGATAACTGTCATATTGTTTCAAAATGCAATTTTATTTTGTATGTGTGTAAAATAAACCAGCATCCCATCCCATCATTGGGTCCCAGTGAATGGTAGGAACATAGTAGGTAGTCTATACTTCCCTCAAGAGGTTGTATAATATGAGGTTTGGTGCACCAATATGTGGTGAATTACAGCTCTTTCGCAGATAGTAGACTTGTTTCCCAAGTCCCAACAACTCTTCAATGTTTTTTTTTTGTATGATGTTTTTGCATGTAATTTTGGTTTTGATTGAAGTCACTGTACTTGTTTTCAGGTAAGTTTCAATGCATCATTCAGTTTTTATGATACAGAATTTTGTACCTATTATTTTTTGTGGTTTGGTATTTTAAATGTATTGTTGTTGCTTGTAGTGTAATGTAGTCATGTGTAATGATTTTGAAGAATGTATTCTCTTTCACTAGGTGATTTTTAATTACTCAAGTGTTTTTTTTACTTTTAAATATTTCACAACTGCCCAAAAAAGGGGTGTTATGTTTTCAGGGTCCTTGTCTTACAGTAACAGGATGGCATTTTATATCATGAACTTAATTAGCACAAGTATACTCTTTAATAATATTAATAATCCCATTTGTCAAAACATTCAGTCTCTGTGAAAGGGTCAAATAAAAGTCAGAATGATAACATTTCATTATCACATTTTCTAGTTCAAAAGTCCCCACTGATAGTCCGATGCGTACCTGAACTTAGTGTTGGCAACATCAAAATATCGTGAGAATTTAAAATAACTAAATAAACTAATCAAGCAAGTCGCTAACCTTGCTATTTAAAATCAAATCATTCATCTAGGAATGAAAAACATAGCTTGATAGAAGTCAATTTTTTTCTTGAGTAGGTATAACCTTGCCATTTCACATTTTGAGCCACCTCTTTCTCTATATATGTCTCATTTTCAATATCATGGTAATTCATTGACAAATTATCATTAATTAAATCATACTCCCTTTTCCAGATACATAGTTTGAGAGAAAACTTGGATACTTGGTCAGGAAACAGTCATGCTTAGAACTGAAAATTCAAAGATACTATGTTTTACACACACACTATACCACCCACATTTTAGATCCACTCCTCACAGATATGCCCAGCAGCAGGAACATGACTATCCTCATAGAACCAGGAAAAAGCTTTCAAAATAGCAGGAAACTGTCAGACATAAATCTATGTCCTCATTACTAAAAATTTAATTAATTAATTAAACTCAATGAATGGAACCTTTCAAACATCTGACTAATGACTAATTGCCGAAGTAGCCTTGCTATCATTTACCAGAATATAAGGTGCCACTATACATAATAGTTTTATGTGCTATAAGTATATAATATATAGCTTGTAATGTGACCTTTATAAAACTAGACTGACAAGATAAAATCATTACTGTATGTGAGATTTATGATTCTGGCAGTATTATTTGCTTTATTTCTATAGTTCTCTATTTTGTGAAGAGTGCTTACTCTATTTCAAAACAATATTGAATATGGGGATAAATCAAGGTCAGTGACATAATTTACCTTCGCCCTTTTGTGAAAAATGCGCAAGGTCATTCAAACATTTTTATAAAAATAAATATCTAGAAAAGTCAAAGAGGGCTGACCCCAAATAAAGTGGGATACAAGAGAAAGAAGAAGATATGGAACACAAATTTGATAGGTACCATCATCACCATCTACCTACCCATCCTTGCTTGTCTCAAGTTGTCCATAGAAAACATGCTGCTTCGACCCCAACTCAAAGGAAAAAAAAATGGTTTTTAGACTTGGACATTCTCCTGGCAAACGTTATTCTATCACATTGTCCTTGAACATATTATTACAGACTTAATCAAAATTATCGAACAAAATTACCAAGAGTATCGTATTCCCCAGTAGGTACTAACTGGGTTGTGGAAGTCAGATACTCAGTCGCTTCATGTAAAATGCTGATATTCAGCTGCATCTGGTTTAACTGGAAGCCGACTCTAGCATAGTTGGGAAAATGCTAATCAGACAAGCTTCTAATGTACGGTCGAACAAGTTATTTGGTTTACAGTTTAACGAACAAATTACATTGTAAAGTGTAAACCAAATAGTTTGTTCGACTGTTCGTTAAGTATCCGTATAATTCAATTTTCAACCGACATCCAACTTATATAAATGAAGATCCGCCATGCCCATAATAATACATCTTCTATTTATACCATAATTCATTTAGCCTCAACCAGATGAGTTAATAAAGGACAAACTACATACAAGATTGTATGTGCGTGATTCGTAGTGCAACATCATCTTATCATGGGAAAATATCATACAATGATGATAATGAGTTAAGTACTAGGTATTATTTCGGTTATTATACGGTCTGTTACGTATTTAATGGGCTGTGTATTGCAGTTTTCCTTTTGTTATTTGCAACAGACTAGTTTCCGTCCGTCAGGACCTGAACGGTATAGTCCCGAAAACTCATCTAGCATTATAGGTGGAACATCATCCCAGGGGACAAGGAATCTACCTACTTAGGTCCATGTTCACCGAGAAGATAACAGTCTGATTATCGAAAAACAGCTGTCAGTGTGACATGTTCCCATACAAAAATGTGTTTTAAACAGCTGTTATAGATAATCGGACTGTTATCTTCTCGGTGAACATGGACCTTAATTCAACAACTATTTGTTGCAAGTTTCCCCCATCTCTTTGCATTATGTACGAAGCACTTTTCCCACTTGAAGGCATTATTAGGCAGGAAGTCCCCGGAAGGGAAGCGCTCGCCACGTTGCATTCGCAATTTCCCGGGAATATTTCTAGTGTCGTCTACCGGTAACAAGTTTCAATTTCCTCACAGAAAACTCGCACTTTTCAACCCGAGTATCGATCGTGATGCTCGGCAGTCGCTTGTCCAACGAGGTTGCAATAAATTTTACAAGCAGTACGTTATAAGGTTAGTTTTGAAGCAAGTACCAAGAAACGGCCTTGTTTTCGCGTCAATGTGTGAAAAGGTATAGAAAATTGCCGACTGACGAGCATTCTGTACAGATTCTGTTGAAATTCAAATGGCGTACCTAGTAAGTGTATAAATAAAATGGAAGTAGACGTTAGTTATTTGAGAATACTGGAACCCCATTTGCTTATTTATATGCCATTTGAGTGTAAACAGGTGTTTTCCTTCAAGAAGTTTGTGTTCCGGATCTCGGAAACGGATGGGTAGGTTACAAAAGTGTCTAGATTGATCCTGTTTCGGAGAATTTGCAGCTGCGATTTAAATTCCTATGAAGCCAGACAATGAGAAAATAAGAATGTATTTCCAATTTTCTTACAAATTAAATTCGTGTCACGTTTCCTTTATTCATTATATTTTAAGCACACAATACCTACACCAGGGATTTCGAAACGCGCGAGCGCGACGAATTTTTGCAGATAAATACATCTCCATAATATTTTCCTCCTGAAAGAAATAAGAATTGCTAAACAAATCAGTAATTCTGGAAGTAGGTATACCGTAACATATTATGTAGAGCGAGAACTTGTTTATTATTTGTTGATCGAACTTTAAATATTACGTAACGTTACAACGCAATAACACACTACGCTGTAGGTGCAGAGAAAACACGTGAAATGTATTGCACTTTTGTACTATTATCGGTGACTAATAAATTTTGTAAACTGCTGAAATTTTCTTGCTGGGATCCTCGGCTTTGTGTTTTGCATGAGTTGTCCTAGTTTCTGGCAACGACATGATAGGTTTGGGTTGTGAATTCCTGACCCATTTTCCGCTACTCTCACCTTTTTTTCGTTGAACGCAAGAGTTAAATTCTACGGCTCTGCTGATTCCTCAAAACCATCCATAGACCTCGATAGTAAAAGATCTCAACTCATCAAAAGCCATTGTGAATGTCCAGTTTCTCACAAGGAAGAACACTAATTAAAATGCCCCTAGATCCAAAGGCCTCAACAAATATTTTCGCCCAGCATTCAACTTAGATCGCGTAACAATGATTCAAAACAGGTGCATTAACGCATTGTATGGGTTTGTATGGCACTGGTGAATGGTCCCATTGTTCCGACTATGGGATAGGTGGTATGAGATGTTAATAATTCTTTATTTTGCGCGGTGGGAAGACAGGTTCTTCCTGCTGTGTCGTCAACTCTTGGTCTAGTGGCAACTTTGTTTTGATCGATAACAACATTTCTGACAACGCATTTAAAAAAAAAATGTTTTTCTTTATAAACTTTTTGTAGTTGGTCATCATCATCATCATCCACAGCCCGAACTCACCCACTGCTGGGTAAAGGCCTCTCTCTTCTTGTGCCAATTTCCACGGTCCTATAGTTAGTACCTCAAGAAAAAAAGCTAGAATGTAAAGGATAGTTCTTCTGGAATTTTAAGGTAATGTGTCCACCTTCATGAGCATCATGAACCTTAGCTAGGGCCTCATTCTGACTCAAGAGCATGTTGCAAAAGCCGAAGGCTTAAAACATTCTCGGTTACGTCAATCGTTTTTTTTTATAAATAAAAAATTAACTTCGCCGTCTATCGATTTGCGTAAGTAGATAAAAAAGATACCACCAAATCGATAACTGACCTTTACAACAACTAGTTGACAGTGGAAATACCCAATCATATAGGGAAAGAAAAAAAAATGGCGTCACGAATGTCGCAATCTAAGTTATCCTTATATCCGAGCATCTAAGTTAACCTACTTCGATACGTTCAATCGAAAAATATCATTCATATTTTAATTTCAGGGACTTCTCGACTTACAAAGCGTGTATTATTCACTGTTCACATAATAGATCATTATTCCGAAAATAAATTGGACCGAATTTTTCGCACGAAAACCCCAGTAAACGTCTGCTCACGAGCAAATCCTTCGTTAACCCAATTGTTCCGACACGGTCGATCAACACTGCCCTATAAAATACAGACAGCTATATCTTTAATCCGAGAGAGCCCGAGAGCTTGAAGCCGTAACTCGCAGATACGGTATTACTGGATCAACTAGTGGGTCGTTAACTTGCACCTGCCGCGTAACGTTCAACAGGCCAGTGCCACTGACCGGATCCAACCAATAAGGTTATCCATTATAACTGCCTTTCTTCCTGCGTATAGGTTTATGTGTTTAGTAAGACTAGTAAACTAATGCTTATGCACTAAGACGCAGTTTTTGAAAACCGTTCGATTGAACACGATTCGTTTTTGAAAGCTGATCATTTTGAACACGATTGGTTTAAATATCACGACCGCTGTGTTGTTGGCATAACGTTTCCACTACTGGGGCACAGGCCTCGTCCCTCTTTCATCCCACGTACACAGTGTGGGATAGGTATAGTTTACTTGTCTTCGATATTGTAGTCTGTGATGATTGGTTGACGGAAATAAGAACTGGCAATCAAGAGATTTCACAAGTCGATCAAAACTACTGATAGCAATGATTCTGTTTTGCTTAGTTGACGTTTTGTTGAAAAACCGTGAATCGGTTATAGAACAAGCTAACTTAACAATCTATGAAATACTTCTACAAAAGTCGTTATTAATGCGCGCAGTGCGATCAGCTTCAAGAATCATGTCAAGATACTTATTGCCACGGTACAGGAAGCTATCATTGATAACAAAGGCGTACAAGATGTACAATAATTAATTCTTTCTAGCGATAACAGACTTCGTTGTAACCCTAAAACTATTGAAAATTGCACCACATTGCGTATCAAAACATGGCACGCAGTAAAGCATTTCAATAATGTTTTGATTCAAACAAAAACCGAAATGAAGCGGTGTTGTATAGGCAAATCCCCCGCTAACCTAATTGGCGAGATCCGGTCGATACACCCGGTGCCCTATTGAACGCATGTCAGACCCAACAGGCTAATAGCCGTGGTTTTATAAACATGTCAATAACAATACAAGTTTCGGTGGTAACTGACTACACGGTGTAAATGAAAAGGATTCCAGGCAGATATGTTCTTCAGGCTGGGTGCGTAGTATTCGGAAACCGCGTGCGGGTCGTTTATGACCAGTTACATTTGTCAAGGATCGTTTCAGGTGGTGCTATGTAATTTCTACCTATCCCTATTGAAAACTCGTGAATGTATGTATGTATGCGATTTCTGACCCGAAGTCTTCTATAAAACACAGATGTTGTAGCTTTACCGAGCACATTCGGACATAGCCTAATTAGCATTATTAGCACATCTAAGTGCTCTCAAATTCGTTGTTCTTCAAGTAGTCTGAAAATAAACACTTACATAGTGCTCTCCAGTTGTTACTATGTTAAATACCTAGTATTTATTTATATTTCTTAGTGTCGATTGTTTCAATCTATCGAATTTGATCTTATCGTTCGTTATCAGTGATTGTAGCATTGTATTATTTCTTAGCCTTTCTGTCTTCGTTACCATAGCGTAACAATTTTTCTTTTGTCCCCTTTTTCGTCACGATTGCGGTTTCTGGCTCTTTCTCCATTTTCAAACTTACAAACTGAACTTAGATACGTTCGAACCTCTTACTAACGCTTGAGTCTACTGAGTAGTTTCAGCCAAATTCGTACCTTGACAACTTAAGTTGTGCATTTATTAAAAGTTCTGATGTTACATAAAACAACCGATGTAGCCTAAAATAAAACCTATTTTACTACGTATACATCAGAATGCCACTATCGTACTCGATCGATAGTAATTTTACGCTGCATCACTACACTAGCAATCGAATTGATTGCAATCGTCATTCATTAGACACAGAGGAAATGCCAAATGATATCGACTCCGATAACTATTGAAATTGCATGAGTGAAATATTAAATGTAACTTGAAACTCCCATATTTTTTTGCAAACCGCTATAATGTTACATACAATAAATTGCTCCTAATTGGCCTACATCATAAGTCATTTATTCAAATTTTGCCGAGAATCAGCAATTGTTAACGTCTATATTATGTAATATAGACGGACAGTTCATCAAAACCTATCTGTTATCTTAGAAGAAGCTCTAAAAGATTCATGCTACGGCTGAATTTAAGAAAGGAAAAAAAGTACCTGGTCCGGAGTGGACAAGAACAGCGAGAAACAGGCAGCATGGAAAACTTACAAAGCTGTTGATTTAAGCGGATCGTCGTATAAATAAATAATATGTCTATTGTAAACATAGTAAAACAGTAATAAAGGCTTATTCCATTTATTTACCTTTATTAAAGATTAAAGAGCGAGGACGAAATAAACAACTACAATAAAAGCCTAAAATTACAGTTATCTTCAACTCCAACTCCCAGGGAAAATACCTCGATACAACATTGCTACGACAGAATAGAAAAGGCCATCACTTTTAGTTTAAAGCAAGCTTGCCCAAAGAATGGAAAAAACAAACAACACAAAATACTAACGGCAAGTACAATAAGGCTATTAAAGAGAAGAAGGGAATTACAAAAAACTAAAAACAAATCACGAAGCGAGAAAAATGAACTTTCCGCACTATATAAAGTAGTCAACAAATATATAAAAGCAGATTACGCAACATATAGACAAGACACAATAACAGAACATCTACAAAGCACGGGAAGTACAAAGAAGGCCTACAAGAAACTCAGAACTAAAACAACATGGATAGAAGGATTAAATAAACAAGATACTAAACTGTACACTAGAGGCGATATTATTACTACTGCGACAGAATTTTACAGAAATCTATACAGCAACAAAGACACAACAACCATAAATTTCGACAGAGAAATAGACGAAACACAAGAAAGAAACATCAAACCAATAGACGCAGCAGAAATAATAGAAGCAATAAAGAAACTGAAGCTTGAAAAAAGCCCTGGTTCAGATAACATTACCAACGAAGCACTGAAAAAAGCACACATAACTCTAGCTGCACCATTAGCTGAACTGTTTAACATGATTCTACAAAAGTCTGAAACGCCGTCCCAATGGTCTGAATCCAACATCATATTAATATATAAAAAAGGCGACCCGAAGGACATCGGAAACTACCGACCAATTAGCTTGCTACCGTGTGTGTACAAATTATTCTCCGCAATTATAAATGCAAGGATTAGTGACACACTAGAAAAAAAGCAACCGGTGGAGCAAGCAGGTTTCAGAAAGGGTTTTTCAACGGTAGACCACATCCACACACTTGAACTAATCATGGAAAAGTATCAAGAAAACCAAAGAACTCTTTATATAGCATTTGTCGACTACCAAAAAGCATTTGATACGGTAACGGCCGAATACTGAAACGCCACTCAAATATTTAAGGGCTGCTTAAACGTTTGAGCAGCTCCTAAACTTTAATTTCGTATACACAAACGTCTATTATGAGCATCTGTTAAATATAGGTGCTTCTTAAATTAAGTGGTGCTCAAACACCACTCAGTTTAAAAATCGTATACAGGAACGCTACTCAACGTTAT
Organism: Xestia c-nigrum; assembly: GCA_916618015.1. NCBI lineage: Eukaryota > Metazoa > Arthropoda > Insecta > Lepidoptera > Noctuidae > Xestia > Xestia c-nigrum. The sequence continues at coordinate 14,930,082 of OU745270.1, forward strand.
TTATCTGTCAAATGAGCTGTCAAACTGATTTGAGCAGCTCCTAAATCTAAGAGTGGTCGCGAGGTCCCTCAAATCAAGTTAAATCTATTGAAACCAAATGAAATTGTGATTAAAATGTCTTTAACATCCTTGTCTTCACTTTCGGATCACGAAAGGCCAACTGAGAAAAATTATGTTAGCATAGTTTCTATGTTTTCTATTATATTTTGATATCTGAAATATTTATCATATTATTTACAACATGAATCTGTTAGAAATTAAACTTAGGATCTATGAAATTTTCAGGAGAGTATATTTCTATGTGCATTATCTGACCGTATTTATACTTGTAGTAAAAAGAAAGTAATTGTACTTAGACATAAATCATGTATTTATTCTGAGCCTTTCATTATGGTAAGTGTTCACAAGTCTCAATGGGTAAGTAAGTGCTTGATACAGACAACAGTTGCCCTGAGCCCCTGACTATGTACGAAAATGTTAAAGTCATGTAGGTCAAAATATTACATGCACCAGGCTCTTGCGGTTAAATGAGTGTAGGTAAAGTACAGTATTTCATTGTTTATGTATGTACTTACTTCTTTGTCAATTCCAAGAGCGTATGTTTCTCAGCAGGCATTGTATCCACGTATCTTCTTCTCCTCCATCGTGTATTAATTTATAACTTTACTTAAACTTGATAATAATCGCGCGTGAAATGACAAGTGTGACGTTCCAATCTAGACAATCATCTCAAGAAATTTTATTTTCTTATGACGTCTTCTTTTGATATTGATCTGATTTTTATGTATATAAATACATAATTTCAGTCGTAATTCATACCAAACTTAAATCACGCATTTATATTTTAACGAATTAATAATTATCAAAAATATTTGCACAAAGAAGACTGCGTGAAACGAATACGAGACGTAAACTAAATTATTTTGTAACTGAGAACGTGCTGAGATCAACTTTTTAGCAGGATGTTGCCATGATGTAAACATTTGAGGACTGCTTGGCTAATCATGGTGTCAAATTGCTTGAGTGGCGTTTGTGTATACCATTTAAATTTGAGGGATGCTTATATTTAAGTAGCTTTTAGGTGACTGTGAGATTTGAGTGGCGTTTCAGTATTCGGCCGTTAGACATACAAGCATCTGGGAAAGCCTGAATGAACAAGGAGTGGAAGAAAGATATGTAAAAGTCATCAAATCCATATACAACAACAATAAGGGAAAAATCAAGCTAGAAACCATAGGCCCTTGCTTCCCAATAGAAAGAGGAGTTAGACAAGGCGATCCGCTGTCTCCAACAATATTTATAGCTGTCCTCGAGGCGATCATAAACAAGCTAGGCTGGAGCAAACGAGGAATAAACATAAATGACAACTACTTGAGCCACCTGAGATTCGCTGACGACCTAGTACTATTATCAGAGTCATTCTCCCAGCTACAAATAATGGTAGAATCCCTACACCTAGCGAGTATAAAGGTGGGGCTGGAAATGAATATAACAAAAACGAAGACAATGACTAATAGCTTGAAAATACCAATAATGGTCAATGGTAAACCACTGGAATACGTTGAAAAATATGTCTACCTGGGAAAAACTATTAGTTTCGACAGGAAAAATAAGAATACAGAAATAGAAAGAAGAATCCAATTAACATGGAACAAATACTGGATTCTCAAGGACATTTTTAAAAGTAATATGCCACAAGCAATTAAAACAAAAGTCATGAACTCGAGCCTCTTACCATGCTTAACATATGGTTGCCAAACATGGAAATTCACTGCTGAAACAAGAAAAAAGATCAACGTCTGCCAGAGAGAGCTCGAACGAAGTATGCTAAAGATAAGGAAGCTGGATAAAATACGACACACTAAAATAAGAAAAATTACTAAAGCAACAAACGCTCTGAGTCATGCACAAAAATTGAAATGGAAGTGGGCAGGACATGTTGCGCGGCTAACTGATCTTAGATGGACCAAACAAGTAACGTTCTGGAATGGCCCAATAGGCAAAAGAACAAGAGGGAGACCTATTACAAGATGGGAAGACGAAATCAAAACGATAGCTGGCCCAAACTGGAGACAAGTAGCTCAAGACAGAGTTAAATGGGCGTCACTGGAGGAGGCCTTTACCCATTCTGGGGTTTCGGTAGATTAAATTTAGTTTAGTTATAGTTATTGATTTTATTTTTTTATTTACTTATAGTAACTTACACAGTAGAAACAGTTAAATTTATATAAAACAGGTTGTGAATAATAAAAAAACATGTATAGATTTAAGAAATGTAAATTTACTGGAAATAAAAGGCTTTTTTATTTTTATTTTATTTTATTAAAGATAGAAGGACCGCAATCCGGACATTGCGGTCCTTCTGTCTTTTATAATAATAGTGAAAACAATCTGTCTGGAGACAAGCCAAAGTAACTTCACTAATCAATACTAGAAGAACAGTAATGTCTCGAAGAACGTTGAGTAATTGGTTGAACTTTTCGCCATGCTATAATTTCTGAAGCCACCTACTTCACGAGGTGTTTTCTTGTTAGACACACCTAATTTCAGGAGTGGAAGTAGTCGAAAATAGGTAATGCCAACTTACACGCGATGGCATACTGACAGTTCACGAACTTTTAAGTGTCAGTTAAAGTTAAGTTGTTATGGCGAACAAAGCCTTGGGTAGTTGTCAGAAATGTGATATTTTAATTTGAAAGGCACTAATAGGGACATAGACCACATTGATTTCCTTGGCGAAATCAAAACTGACAAGGACAATTACAATCGGTTGGTTTTAACTGTCGTTAATTTAGTTAAGGGCCAGTTTACAGTTAGTAATTGCTTTATAAACTACCCCAATCGATCGGTCCAGTTATGGGAGTTATTACTTCATAACTCCCGTGGGACTGATAAACTGATTTCGCATTAATTCAGTCCTTGGAAAACAACCTTTGATCTAAAAGGCTATTCGATTTTATTGATTTAGGTAAACATTTTTACTACGAAATGTTTTAAGATTCGGTTTGGAAATCCTTTCTACACACTCATTGTTTACTAGTGAATTCTACATTATTAAATTCGCTATCAAAATTAAATTCACAAACGGCTTCCAAGAGAAATCAACGGAGATATTGAAACGCCCAATACAAGTCTGCTATCAATCTCCGTGTCCCACGCGCTTACCAATCTATCTATAACGTTCGGGAGCTGCAGGACCATCCTATAATCCGTTCCCCCTCTTATCTAGGTCAGATTGCTTAATCCTGTTATCTGTTGTCTTTCTAATTGAAGGAGAGTTGGACTGTTCCGGATTTGGCACGGCTGTAAGAGGTTTAATAGATGGAGGGTAGTTGACATTTTATTTTGTTTTGATGTTTTGTCTCACTCTTTTTAGTTAATGTGACAGAGACACGATGATGATGATGTATTTTTGTATGCGTGTATGTGTCCCTCAATGTCTCCCCGGAATGTATCGCCCCATATTGAATTGCTTGTCGAATTCGTAGATTGACATTACAATATATTGTTGCGAAGTTAGACTAGTAGCTGTCAATGATGGCCATGCATGATTTTGACTCGATAATGGTATATCCAAAACTTCACGAATACAATCTTCTCGTCACAGTGATAATGAATGAAATACTGCACAAACAAATAGCAATGTTGAAGAAGGTCTTACACAGTTTGCAATTGGTCTAAGTAATTAGCATGTTATCGACAATATTATTCCAGTACGCAGAACAAGAAACATGTTCTTTTCCTTCCATCGCCATATTGCTATGGAAATGTTTAGAAAGTTACTTCACGCACTGACAAATACTGTCATTGTCAAGCAAAGACGTTTGTATATCAGCTTAACATCACAGAGGCGTAAACAATACGATGCACCATAGACAAAATGCCGTAAATACTGCGACAACGATCAAAAATACTTGATCGACTCGATCAGAAATATAGTGCAGGCAGCTAAAGCTACACTATAAGAAATAACAACACAATGCGATCACCAATCCTTGCCAAATAATGGTGTTTATATTTCCAAAAACTGTTTCCCTCCTGAACACGCATTCGAGGACACAATAAAATACTCCCAGTTCAAATTTGCATTAGCTTGTAGGACATAAGCCATAAGTCCGACTTGAAGTCCCTTATTATCCCCTCATGTCCATTTCTTTCATCCAAATCAGATCGTAGTTGCTTTTAATCACCTTCCATTAATTCTTCATCATTTTCAAAAATCACGGATATTATCCCGTTAGTACTTTAAGGGAACTACAACAGCTCAGTCAATAACCTCACTTAGAATAGTAACAGACTTGCAGTTGCATGCTCCTACGCCTTCCATTTCAGTTGCGTTTCCGGCTTACATGAGTGTTGATTGCTTAAATAACTCGTCGATTCGCTTAAAACTGTTGTTTTCGTGCAACATTACTATTTGCACGGTCTACTGAGCTAGTTAATCTTTAAGATGTACGCAATATCGGATGTTGTGCTGAAGTTAATTAGGTGTCGTAGATTCTGATTGATGCTTTTGCGTTGGCTAATTGTGACTGAAAGGTAAGCCTTTATGATGCCTAGTAAGTACAAGAGGTAAGTCTAGTTGTTCGCCTTTGAAGTTTCGGGGTACTTACATTAAGTATCTTAAAGCATGTGTCAATCAAAGATAATTTCTTCTTTTTGAGACCTCTAGGTCGTACCATGATTTTTTTTTCTTTCATGCACTCATCATCAAGATCATCCACAGCTTGATTACAACCATTTCATGGTGTAGGATTGTCTTTGCATGTTTCAATCTACACGTCCTTATGTGGCACATCACCGAGATTTTTCAAATTTTACCTATTTGGCAACAACTCCTTCCTGCCCTTGTCCCATTCTATCTGGGGTTGGCGCCTCACGTTTTCTTCCATTCTTCCTTGTCTGACGTTACAGTATCATTTACTCCTTTCTCTTCTCTTTCATATGGCAACAACTATATGAGATAAATATGATATTGTTAGTTAGGTGATGATGGAGTTATCATTGCCCATCATTCGTCAAACCTAAGTAACGTCACTCGTAGAGACAATTTAAATGACCTCATAATGAATAAAAATGGGTCGATTGAAGAGTATTTATAAAAATTACTTAATTACTACTGCTGATAATGACAGTGTAGAGTTTAATAGATACGATTAACCTGTCGTTATCTTTGTCAATTTGACAGGACACTAATCGGAACATGCTTTGTTAAATTGTTTTTTATCAATTTGTTTTGTATAAACTTTTTAATCGGTTAGAGATTATAAGATAACCGATAGTATGTTTGAAGAGTGAGATAAGGTAGAATTTTGAAATCAGTTATTTATAATTAAAGTTATTAATAATGAGGTCAAATTTCTGGACATAAAATGCATTCAGGAAAAAAACAAACATGATAACTTCTATATTATAAAGAAAGATCCAGTCTCAGATCTAGTTGAAATATTTCAAATATCTGTGATCTCCAAAACTAGAAACACAAGTTTTATTTTTATTATAAAAAAAATCTTCATACGGAATAACAGACGAAATATCTACGTATTAAGTTATCATCATTTTATGCTGCTTTAACAAAACTAGTTTAAGTTGATTTTCAACAATGTTTTCCTCATCAATCGATTGTAACCAAAATTAAAATTCAAAGTTGACTGTGGCTCAGAATTTCTAGTGCATAACAAGCTTGAGCCATACCCACCATCATGAAACATTCGTTCACCGTTTATTTGTAACTACCCTTACTTTAAAAACAAGTCTAAACTCCGACAGCAACCGTTTAAATGACGGTAGTTCTATAATTCTATTCCTATCGATGACGTCATTGTCCCCAGCTACCCGTATTTCCTCCGACGCGACGACACTTCGTCATAGAACACTGTAATCATAGCTACCGCAAGATATGGATATCACGTCATGGTTTTACAACAGCAGCATGAAATGGACGTAAAAACAGTGTTTAGCTTTTTTCTTCAAACATGTTTTCGTCAATGACTTTGCTGTTTTCACTTTTTCGGATTAATTCTTTGAAAACTCATTGCATGTTAATATTTCCAAATAACTTGTCAACAAGAATTTTCCTGTTAAAAATATTACCATCCTTAGTGTGTTCTATTGTAGTTAAGTATAAAATGTCAAGATTACGTTTTTAATAAGGTTACAATAGACTAATAGGTAGTTCTGACTTAAAATTATCAAAATGAAGCTTAAAAATAACCTTGAAGTTGTTCTTGCTTTCCGATTTCCGAGACAGTTGAGCGCATAGACTAAAACAATCGTTTCCGCGAATTCGCCAATCAATACAAGAGTTACAATAAACTATATCTCGGGAATCGTGTCTAGTTATTTACCTTACATTATTGGCATGCATCGTTCAAAGTTTCCACGTACAAGAGAGCTATCAAACTATATTTTTAGTAATTCCGACTATCGCCGGGTTTCCTCGTCTTTTTCCCTAAAAGATGGATAATTTGTTTGTTTATCTGATCAGGAAAATGAACACCGTTTACTATCTCGAAGCTTTTTTTCCTATCATCAACCGAGCTTGGAAACGTCCATCAATGAATAGGCTTTTCTACTAAATTCTTGTATAGAATTTCTTGGAAAATGTTATCAAATTGGTAGATTTGAATTTAAATGGCTCGATGATGTAGTTTGATTTAGCTTCATAATCGTTCACTCATTAATCAATTTCAATTTATGCCCACAAACAAAATTGTTTACAGCCGGTGTTATTGACTCTGGCATTTGTGACGTAGGAGATCTACGTTTTCGTTCAAGACACAACTTTGGTCCGAGTCACTAAAAGGTTTCCAGAGGGAAACCAGTATGTGATGTATCAAAATTCGATAGATGATTAAGGAAAACTCGTCTCACACCGAGATGAAACTTTTCCTTCATAAACAATCCTACACATAAACCAATCTCACACTTTCAACCCACGGTCCATTTTATTACATAAAAATGTATTTTCACAGTTGTTACCAAATCTCAATACTGTTGGTGCTACGTCGGATGTACACTGTTATCTATTTGCTCTCATATAAATGAGACGATAGCTATAAACTTCAAGAACAACTTAGGCGGATTCACATAGGCTCGTTACTCCTACGTTTAAGTACTGAGTAAAACAACAAGAGTCGCCCAACAGTTGTGGTTAACACCAGCAGTTACACTAATGGTAATGTCAAATGTGGCAGGATCTGTCCCACAAAATTCAATTCACGACACAAATGTCACTAGTGCGTGCTATGACTAAATTCCAGATTCTCCCAGATTTTTGAAAATCGAACCGACAAATCTGCTATCCAATTTAATTAAATTGATTGATTGACACAAATACCAACATGCCATGAATCGTTTAATTTAGATAGACTTTCCAAATCCAGGGATGACACAACTTGAGTTTTTATTTCACAACTGTAATCTAAATATGGCTGACATGAAAAGGCACGCTAATAGCTGGCGCATAGGTCGTTCACCCAGTCTATCGATCGCCTTCCTGTCTAATAAACAAGTTGGCAGTAACCGTCTGCTTAGCACATAGGCCTCCCCCTATAGGCAGACTTATCGATCCTGGGAAACCCTAACGGGCCCACGCGTATTGCTATCAGTGTCCATGTCCACGCAAGTGAATTATGCCCCTTTCCAATGTTCTAATTCGATGAATTGATGGGAAATGCGGGTCTGGTTTGTAACAGCCGCGAGGCAGGAAGCGTTTACACTATGTTCCCGTTTTCTGAATAGAATTGTTATAAATGTCCATGGGCAGGAATGGTCGCCAAAATGTTGACAGTAACTTCATGCAGTTGAATCTTGCCTGTCAGTATCCGCATGACAGAACATGTTCCGTCACATAGCTCTCATATTTCGTACGTGGTCTTCAGACTTCCCATCTTTCCAGAATTGGTCCCCGAAAAGCTGAAAACATTTTGCATTCGGATCTGTCGAATATGTATCCTTCCTTACGTATGTTTCGCACAAACAAAAACGAGCGTCTAATTCTCTCTCGCTTTTCTTAACGACATCTTACTTAATGTCTTTTTCCTGTCTTTCGTTTTTCCTGCCGAAGATGTACGTACCTTACTAGTGATGAATTGATGTTCAGAATACAGAACAGAGTTATTTCAGGGATGCCAAATTGACTTTCGTGTTTACTATGCTTGCGTTCGTATGTTTTATGGCGTTTACTGAATTGCAAGTGTTGTCGTATCTTTTATTAGTTTCGCTCTGAAATATTGTTTGTTTTGCAGCTGTTGTTACGTGTAAATGTTCTAGATTACTAGATTAGTGCTAAGCTTGTCCGTTTTGATGACTGGCAGATTCGAGTATATTGTCATCTGCCTATAGCCTCTTCCCAAATATCTTGAGGTCGGCTTCTATTCTAACCGAATGCTGCTGAATACGAGAATATCGAGGATTTGAGATTTTGCAAGTAGACTAGAGGATATTGTATACTCCAGTTTTTTTTGGGAAAATTTTGAGTATTTTTTCCTTTCCCAGTCTTCCCTTTCTCTCTCACACCAACGAAACTACTATCGCGTTCACAGACGTTATAATTTTGATGACGTCACACTGTTATTCACCGTGGACGTTCGCACGTAACCGCAACGCATTAGTGGCTCTAAACGAAGCGGAAATGTGCGCGCATTGCAACCTACTCGGGTTTTATTTCAACCAGTCGCTTGTACGGTATCGGCGAGACGTCTGAGCTGATATCAAACTGTTTTTGTTGTGATTAGTCAGAAGACGTTAAATGATTAGGGGTATCATATCATTGTGTTACGTCTTATGGATTATAAGTCAGGTCGATATACGTATCATAAAAGAGTAAGAAAAACGATGAATGAACTGTGCGAAAAATAATATGGCTGAAAAGGTGGTGACTAACAGAAAAGTATGCAAGACATGCTGCTCCGATCCCAAGTAAAGTGGACTTCAGGCAGTAGAATTAACCATGATGACCTATCCTTCTGAGAATAGGGGATTGAGGATGCATTATTTACTGCTTCCAAAATTGTAAACTTACACGCATGCGCTCAGCGCTCCCTCGGCGGTCATACTGGCTTCCAAGTTTACAAGTCTTCAAAAGCATTAGTTATTCTTGACATAATTCTTGCTTGCTTGCGTGACATGAAGGACGAAGTGCATAGGCAAGAAATCTTTGATTTTTGTTCCTTCTAGCATGCTTTTTGCAGTTTGAATTTTTTACCTGCTTCAAACGTGGGTAGTTTACAGTTTCATTTTTTCAAATCATTTTTTCTCATATTTTGCTCAGAATAGTTACAGCACTGATGACAATATTTGTGTCACTTGTTTAATTTAGTTCTTTAATTAAATATTCTTTTTATTTTTTTTATTTACTTACCTTTGTATAGATGCTTTTTTACCTATTATTTGTGAATGAGTGAACATTGAAGGCCTTTTAGATTCCCGGATGCTGTTTAACTTTTGTTATTCCTTTTGTTTTACATTTTTTGTATAGCAAGCAACGACCTATTGTCGGGCCTACGCTGTCCCCCCATACTTTAGTACTAATGCTGTAATGAAACAATAATATTGTAATACCAAATGATTTGAAAAGAGTAACCATGGAGTTTCTTGCCGGTTCTTCTCCATGGAATCGACCAACGCGAACCGTGCACCTTTTTCGACGTTTTATAAGTGCCCATCCAGGCCTATGTGAAATAAAATATTTTGATTTTGATTTGATTTTTTGATTTTGATTTTAATTAAGCATGCAGTCTAGCTTAGAATAGATTTCCCGGATCTGTCTGGGGCGGTTTTCCACCCCGTTAGTTACAGTTAGCGACATATCATGCGATAGAGGGGTTTAAATATGTAAAGCAGAGGGTGAAGCCCCTTGATTTACCCCTTTTGTTAACACACTGCAAACTTACTTTTTTTAGTTGATGGTAGTTTTTAGATCATTTTTGACCCATAACTTGGCTACATAATAAGTCGCTCGGGTGGATCTTTAGGTTACGCTGTGCTTACCGAGGTTGGTCTGTGGACGGGTGACCACTCATTACATACCGAGTTTACTCCGTGCCTCTGAAAGCACGTTAAGCCGTTGGTCCCGGCTGTCATTTGTAGATATTTGGCAGTCGTTACAAGTAGTCAGTGGCCCAAAAAGGACAACCAGTGTTACCAAGTGGTATCATGTTACCCAATACTGACTGGGTTGTGGAGGTCAGATAGGCATCCTTCGCTCCGTGTAAAATACTGCTATTCAGCTGCATTCGGTTAGACACGAACATAGTTGGGAAAAGGCTGAGCAGATGATGATGTCAGTAGTGTTCATTAGGTTCATTCACTACCTACTTAATTCGTTTAAGGAAAATATTTTTACTTGTTAGGTTCTGGCGTAAAAAATCACAGCAGACAAAATCTTGCTCATTTTAACATTCCTGTTTTAGAATGTTATTCGAGGTCACTCCATTGCAATTGTTTTAACAATAACAATTACACCATATACCTAAGGTCCGTTGCTGATAACCCATCTTTATAAAAGTATCCTTTTCACCGTTGTATCGCAAAATTACCATATTAAACGCTTTGTTGGACTGTAACTGTGTATGTTCGGGTCTACCTCGTTTTATTTTATCCTGCGGTAATAGTGTGAACCTGTGAACGCATCCTATTTTATAATTGCCTAGGGCTGCGGTTTTCGTGTAATCATAATTGAATTTGATGGGTTTCGTTCAGTGGGTATTTCGATGCGTGGAATAATCAAACCTTATTACGGGATAGGCTTTTTATGTAATATTCGGGCATAAATATTTAATTGAGTCAATAGATCACTATTACTACATCACTTCACTACATAATATTATAAAACAAAGTCTCCCGCCGCGTCTGTCTGTCCCTATACAGTATGCTTAATTCTTTAAAACTACGCAACGAATTTTGATACGGGTTTTTTTAATAGATAGAGTGATTCAAGAGAAAGGTTTTAGGTATATAATATTACGCGGGCGAAGCCGCGGCATCGGCTAGTAAATTCATAAACAACGCCGCCGCCGCTGCACCGATTTTCATGCTGTTTCCACCAATGGATAGTGGTTCTCGAGGAAGGATATAATTTATAATTTGTACACTCGGCGAAGCATCGGGCATCAACTAGTTTTCAATATTGAAATCCAAGTTTTTGCTTAAACCTTATGTAATCTTCTATCTATCTATCTATCTATACTTATAATAAATCTGTAGAGAGGTCAATTCTGTACATGAAATATATTTACAAAATAACTATCGGGGGGTGATTAGTGATCGATACTGATGCCAAAAATGCAATCAGTAAAATTTTTGTCTGTCTGTCTGTCTTTCTGTCTGTCTGTCTGTATGTTATTTATAGAAAAAAAAACTACTCGACGGATTTTAACGAAACTTGGTACAATTATTCTACATACTCCTGAGCAGGTAATAGTATACTTTTCATCACGCTACCATTAATAGGAGCAGAGCAGTGAAAGGAAATGTTGGGAAAACGGGAGAAGTTACTTGGTTTTTTTAGCTTCCGTCGCGTGTGCAGCCTTAATGGTTAAAGCTACATAGAAATCATGTATAACGGAAATATTCCACATAAAATTATATAAAAAATATCCCAAGACAGCATATGTCTATCTTTTATAGTTGACTCACAATAACACGTGTAACTCCCGATAGCTTAGCAGTTCGGAGATTTGTTATTATTATATTTGTTTACTCTTACGTTTATATCATCACGCTATGACCCACATAAAACATAGGATACATTTTATTCCGGTAGTAAGATCCCATGGGACAATAATCAAACTTCACGCGGGCGAAGCCGCTGGCAGAAGCTAGTGACAGAATAAAACTGTATTTCTGAAGCCAGTGCGCTCTAAAACAATCAGTATAAATACGGTATTTTTGAACAGACCATGGCTCATTTACTAGAAAGATTAAAATATCCTTATATCTGCACTTTCAACCACATAAAACAATAGGACAGACTCAGACGCCGCGATGAACATGGCCACCTACAGGACAGGCAAGTAATGTGACAAGATACTTCTTGTCATATACAACATAAACAACTCTTGTACGCAATAAACGGCACGGATCTTGACCTTCACCTGCGCAGGAGTGAATTATTGAGTCTCTCTGATATTTAGCCAAAAGGCTAAGTTTCCACAAGACATGAGCCAGGATGAAACCTGACCAATGATGTCGCTTCTTTGTCACAGCTTGAGGTATTCTAGCTATGTGATTGGTTAATTCCAAAGACATCCCTCGCTCTTCTGCTTTATCATGTGGTTAGTTGCCTAACCTGGTGTCAGAGTTTTTAGGCCTCCCATGGGCCTCTGACTTCCCTCTTCCCTCGGTTATCTCTGGTGGACGCTGCGTGCAAAGTGACCCCCGCTCTGCTCACGCGCTCAAGATCCAAACCCATATAGAGGGTGTAAAGGAAGCCGAAAGGCACTGGTTCTCCCCGTCATTGCGATCATTTTTAACTATACCTAGGAACCTTCTAGTTCTGGAGATATTGGGGGTCAAGGTTCCAACATTTTCATAAGTTTTTTTTTTTAAACATGTAAATATTTATTACTTATAGACGAAAAACGAAAATTATGTCATTTTCCAGCTGAAAAATTTTGCGTAGGGTTACTTAGTTGGCTGGGGTTGCGGGCCTATTCGAAAGAGATGACGCGGCCCCGGAACATAAAGGGCGAGGAAGGAACATGGATGGGTTTTAGTCAATAAAAGTCTGACACTCGATCATGCTCCGCCCAGAGTGGGAGAAGTTATTTAATGATTTCCTATCCTAAAAAAAGGGTTACTTAGTTTGAGATTTATTTTGTTTACACCCTGTATTGTATATTGATACGAAAGAGGGACAAGCTACTTTCCTCAGAAACCAGTACAATATTAACCCCACGTTATCAAATGTTGTGTAACGTACATCGGTAACCCTAAATTCGTAACGTAAACACAGCGAACGAGAACACTTATAACAATAACACGCCCAACTAATTTTAGACACTTACTGAATGGTTACAAAACTCTTATTTGATTTATGTACTGTAGAAATACAAAGAAAGTTTCAGTTTAATGATGGTTTTTGCTTTTAAATCCTGATAATTCTGAGATTTGGCAAAATATCCCGCTTTATAGTATTCGGAATATGAGGCAAGCTGAGAAAATATCATAAAACAAGAAATCATAATGACGGTTAACATCTAATTATGTACATAACATAAAATCTCGCATGTAGTTTCCCGAAACGTTAAGCGGGGGTATACCATAGTGTACCCACATTTCACCAATTAAATCCCATCCAATAGAGTGCTAGCCTTTTGCCATCAACCGACCACCAATCCAAACTGTCTGTTTCTGCTAAATATATCACGTATTCATTTTCTCATTACTTTCTTATCCAGTAAATGGACCTTAACAGAAACCTCCTTAAGAGGTGTGTTAAAAAAAATGCTTGAAAATATTTCTTCTTCTCCTATTAATTAGCCAGAAACATGATGGTACCCAGTTGTACCGAATGTACTCCATAGTATTAGTATTTAAAACAAAATTCCTCATGCATGTTTATCCATCTGCTCACAAGGGTTACGTAACCCCTTAGACCTATCTACGTCATCGTCACCCATGTTAACGTCGACCACACTCCACTGGGCCAGCAATTACGCCGGCGGACGTTACCGAATTGTTTTAGTTCATACGAGTTTGTTATCAAACAAAGGGGCTGGTCGAGTTCGTCTGCTATGTTATGTGGTTGATTGAGGTACTCGCAACCGGCATGCGTTGTTGTATGAACGAGGCGGTAAGGGAGTATGTAAGGATCTTAGCAGTTAGGTGGTTTCTGCCTGAAGTTCTTTATGTACGAAGTGCTGCCTAATTTGTTAGAGTTGTCATCATCTGCCTAGCCTTTCCCCAACTTTGTTGAGATCGGTTTCCAGCTTAACCAGATGCAGCTGAGTACCAGTATTTTACATGGAGCGACTATCTATCTGACCTCCAAAACCTCCAAGTACTGGTTTGTTTTTGTTAGAGTTTTGGGTTGTATTTGGTTTGGGTACAGCAATCTGCTTGCATGTGTTCTTTATTCGTCGTTTAGTTTCGTTCTCGGGAACGTTTTTGTGCATTAGCTACAATTGCTTTTTGGTCAAGTCTTAAAGCGTTGGACTTGAAAGACAGCCACAAGGCTTATGCTACCCCTAAAATGTAGTGTCGTTTTCAGGTCTAGACAATGGCTGTGTTTATGCCATTATAGTTCTTGTCGTAAATCTGGATAGAATGGAGTGTCTAGTTTAAGATGATATGAACAATATTTCTAGTATTGTTTCAACTGATTCGCTATCAAGCCACAGGGACTCACTCGTTGATAGTTTTCTGCCTGAATTTTCTGCAAGACACTAACAACCAGCAAACCCAGAGAAACACAAAAAAACGCACTGCTAGGACTCCGGCCTCTTGTGTGGGAAGGACGATAACCCACCATGTGAGTGAAAAGAGTAACCATGGAGTATCTTTCCCGTTCTTCTCCATGGAAACGACCAACCTGAACCGTGTACCTTTTTAGACGTTTGTGTCCATCTAGGCCTATGTGAAATAATTTGATTTGATTGAGTGCGCAGTGTTGGTGACTGAAACAGTAACTTAACAAGGCACAAATATGATCCCCAACGTATAATTTTCCATGGAAACTCCTCAAGTACTCGCAAAATGACACCGCCGTCTCGTTTGTGTTGTGCAACTCTGACGCAACGTAGGACAATCGCCGGCGAACAATGGTTAGAGATAATAACTGCACTGAGGTACAAAAGCTTGGTCCTTCACATTTTAATGGAGCAGTTTTTCTATTGGTATAAGAATCTTGTTTTTTATTGGAATGTGGTCAGGGTGACGTTGTATGGAACATATTATTGTTTTAGAACAATTAGCCTATGCCTGTGTATTCACTCGTGTCAAGTACGACAATTGCCTCAAGGGATCATACTACTGGGTTAAAAAGTACCATATGTGTTAATCCAGGTTATAGACCATCTGTGTGCAAAATTTCATCCAAATCCGTTCAGTAGTTTTTGCGTGAAAGAGTAACGAACGTACACACTTTCGCATTTATGATATTATTAGGGTCTGTCGTATCAAAAAAACAGCAGGGTCTATTTATCTTCTAGTTCTTACTTAACAAACAGATAGTAATTTGTCCCAGATGATATGCTCCGCCAATTCTCCTCAGCCAAAATACTAGGAAGGTGGCAGAAAAGCGAGCGTTTTGATCCGACCATCTTATGTAATCTGATTCGCGTAATATGAATAAAATTAGTTGTACGATTAAAGTTCGTCAGAGTTCAACGGCTTACTGAGGTTCTTTTGTGTCAAAAATATTCTCAGGCTGTTGTAGTAAGTAAATTTAGCTCGCTCCGGTCTCCCCTTTTTCAGGAAGCCGTGTACATTCTTAAGAATTTCACCTTCAAGGAAAAATGAGTAAAAAGTTGAACGTACTTTGAACAGGCACCTGGTTTTAAATGTCTCTCAAAGAGAAAGGACACTCGCTTACATTCTTTGAATGAAACCGACCTTATATCTGAAGACTATTACCGCTAGCTTTGTAAATTTGTTATATCCAACTTGTAGTATGGCTAAACACCACAGTAAGCCCAGAAGCCGTCGTATTGTAATAAATGGCCCAACAAATCATGACAAATTTTAAAAGCCATAACTTGGTAACCCTTGAAATACTTTAGGTCCATAAAAACAACATAGTTTGAGTGCAGTGCAACTGAAACTACGTTTGTTCAGAGCGCCAGCGTGCCAAGAAACTAAGATTCTGAGTAATAAACTATAATGCCCAAGGAAAATCAACTGGAAACATATTGACAAGGGAATTTTACGCTTTTTACACAGAGTAATACGATTTGAAGAAGAAAGGTGTTATACTGATTGTGACAAATTGTTTTAACAGGGTGTTGCTGCCCAAAAAAAATTAAATACATCGTGATTTTTTGCAATTGCAGTTTATAAGTATGGATGTATGTTTTTTACTCTTTTACGCCAAAACGACGGCACGGATTTGGATGAAATTTAGCACACGCATAGTATATAAGCTGGACTAACACAGGATACTTTTTATCCCGGTAGTTAGATCCCATGGGACAATTATCGAAATTCACGCGGGCGAAGCCGCTGGCAGAAGCTAGTTCCTCATATTTTTTTACAAGAAGTTACATATTGAGATTTTTTTCCCTGAAATTCCATGGTTTATATTTGGATTTATTAAAAATATAGTAGTAGTTTTACTTCGCTTTCTCATTTTCAGTTTTCACATCTTTGTGCTGCCCAAATCCCGCTAAGCGATAAGTTACTGACGAACAAACATATCAAGAACACGTTAATAGTCAATAGTTATGGTAAAATAAACAGAATCGATGCCCTATTAATTGCACACGCCCACTTCGCCAACCTAGCCTATTATACCTTCATTAATATTGCGAATAATCACCTAGCCAAGCTATTTAATTAGAACTTCCAACTACCAGGAACACATAAATTCCTAGAATACAGATCGATGGGAAAACGAAGCCCGATAATTAGGACTCGCCCAGGCTAACCTCCCTTGGCTGTGCATCCCAACGCATGCGTACTAGCGTCCGGCTTCTGTCAAAACCGCGCTTGCGTACAACGCAGGTGCCAGGCCGCGTCCGGCGTTGTTGCTGTGTGCATTGTTTGAGACGAAATTACGGAATTGCATATATTACAGGAGATCCTTGACCCTTGGCTGAGGTTTTAGATCAATCTCATTTGTCACCTAAGGAACATAGAAGGTTTATATTAGCTCTGTTTTGTTAAATTTTGTAGTAAGTATGTAGTTTTTTTTTTTTTTGAACTCGTTGTATTGTAACAGACAGGACAGCGCTTGTCCGTTCACTTAATTATGTATCTGTATCGATTGATGCAATAATAACTCGTGTTATTTTTGATTTGTTGGTTCTATTTTTGATCGGTTGTATTCATTAGTGTACTTAACTGTATTTGTTTTTCTTCTTGAATACAGGCTCAATGCGAGGTATAGGGAGGTGGGGTGTCTTTATAACGGGAATCGTATAGGATCGTATCGGATATTGTGTATTTTAGATGTCTGACAGTATTCTTGTATATTGACATTGTAATCTTAAGTAATTTGTCAGGCTCCCGTTTGCTGAGTAGTATCATCGAATAGTAAGCGGTGATGCTGTCCATGTTGATACAGACTGGTCTAGACGTACCCTATTCACTCAATTGTCGCAGACAGATGTATTATATGGCCTTGGGGAGCTTTTTCGCTCCTTCTGTTCCCAAGCTAAAACATAGTTTTGGTTTTTGAAGATTCGCTGGTTTATTAGCTATCAGGAAACTGCTTCATTTTGTATCGACATAACTGTTTTGGCACAGTAAGTGACCACGTTAATTGCGGCCTAACACGTTCTCTTCAAATCTTCAAAGGTGCAGAATAATGGCACGCAGCAGGCTGGATATAACCTGATGAGAAGCACCGCTCTCGCAGTTGGTCATCATCTTCGTGCCCCTATCCCATGTTACTTGGAGTTGGCGCATCGTCCCTAGCACCGTCACGCAATCATTAACATATTTTTCCCTCATTTCGCACTCACTGCTGGTTTAGGATGAAAACATTGCCAGACGTATCAGTTGACTTCAAAGTATTCCTGTATTAATGTGAAATGTTTGTTTTGTTCCAGAGGTCGTTGCGTTGCGTGATATCGTACGCGGCGCGCGGTTGTCGAGCGGTATACTAGTGAGGCTAGAGACAAAGCACCGAACATGAATGAACTGGACAGCCTGCGCCAGGAGGCGGAAACGCTCAAAAATGCTATTAGAGTAAGTGTTTAAAATTTTTGTTTAAACATTTTATGTAAAAAAGGACCGACGACCTGGTGAGGGCGAGTCGCACGGGACCTGTCAATGTGACGACACTTGGGGGATGCCTATGTCCAGCAGTGGACGTCTTTCGGCTGAAATGGTGATGTAAGAAAAGGTACTGCATAACGCAACATAAGTATCAGGGGATGCGATTCGTTCCGCATTTCTGTAGCCGTGTCTTTGTAGCAATGATTTCGGAAGGCCTAGTGCTAGTTGTGGATATCTTTCAGCTGAGAATATTATGATAATAGGAGATAAGGTAACATTTAAAAATAATCGTTTCTCGTACCTGTTGATGCTTGTTTTCCACCTTAACTTTGCCTACAAATATATTTAAGTTGGGAGAGAGTCTAGGATCAACATCAGTATATTCGTGTTGCTTACACCACTTCTGCAGCGTCGTTGGTGGTGGTAGCGCAGAGGTCACTTTGTCTGCTTGAAGCCTGTTTTCGACAACGTTAACCCCCTGCCTTTCAGCATCTTATAACATTGTTGTGTTTTCGTCCAGGATGCGAGGAAGGCAGCCTGCGACACGTCGCTGGCGCAAGCGACGGCGAACCTGGAGCCCATCGGGCGTATACAGATGCGCACGCGACGCACACTGCGCGGACATCTCGCCAAGATCTACGCGATGCACTGGGGAAGCGACTCCAGGTAATATTACACAAATGTTATAAGATTCCCGCGTAGAAAAACGAGAAACCTTCACATGGACAATGTTTCCAAGATCTCCAAGTTTCAAAGATGACGTTATGGCCTCGGTTTTACTTATCAAACTTGCGTAATAAAAGAAACGAGCAATGGTCATGAGGAGTTTAAAAGGCTTAACAACCTGAGATCAGATTCGTCGGAACTGTTATTTCACCACATCTAATTGAATCGTAAGGCTAAACATGAATCTCCATTTCGCAAAAAAAAAAGGGAAGCGGTTGTGAATTGATAATGAACGTAATTAACCTTTTGACCGCCACAGAATAAACGCACGCGCATGCCCTCCACGCCACAATTTCATCTACTATTTTGTCACATATTTGTGTCGTTTGGCGTACAGGACACGCGCTTGCTAGTCACATATATGTGACAATGGCGTCCAAAAGGTTAACTACATCTGTGACTTTCGTAATCGTTAGTACCAAACTCTTTATCAATCAAATCGTAATCAATGGATGTACTCGTTTAAGAAAGGATCTATTGTGCGGTTACACGTCGTATTATAAGCCCGGAAAAAAAGAAATTTCAAATAAACGACAATCAATCCACATTTTCGCTCACAACGGAAGTCAACACCTGGTACCAACATTCTTAAACGAAACAGTAAACGTCTCTCCGATGACTCAACCTCGTGACGTGCCTTCGTGACCGAAACTGTTCAGAATTGAGAGATGTCATTGAGTTTTATGATCTGATCGTATCGTGTACTGACCTATTTATTGAGGAAAAACCTGTCATTGTCGTAACACGGGACGTTGGGAGATACGTCATGTTTCGGTTTCTTGTTATGATCTTTTGTTGGTGATTTTTATCGAAGAACAGACAGTCCTTCGATAAAACCTATCCTCGTGTTGACGAACGTAATGTCCACGATTACGATGACAGGCAGTCGCTCCATGTGAAATACTGGTATTCAGTTGCATCCGGTTC
Source organism: Xestia c-nigrum (assembly GCA_916618015.1). Classification (NCBI taxonomy): domain Eukaryota; kingdom Metazoa; phylum Arthropoda; class Insecta; order Lepidoptera; family Noctuidae; genus Xestia; species Xestia c-nigrum. Next base: position 14,949,618 of record OU745270.1, read on the forward strand.
CACTAGATGCCGATCCTTTTGTGATTGCGAAAGGACTAAGCAGAGATGATTTGTAATGACAGAGTTACTGCCTGGTTGGGCTAAGCGCGACTGCTGATCATGACGGCCTGGATTCAATTCCCAGGTCGGTGCTAAGTGTTATTGGGTTTTTCCATCAGGAATTCCACAGTAGCAGCCACAGAGTATTGAAATGTGCTCGGTTGATGGAAATAGGCTAGCCTTTTACTTCGCCGTTGTGTTAAGTACTAAATCTCTGGCTAAACCTTGAACACGATGACGGCGTGATTTTCTTTATCCAGCAATGGGTTAATCAAGGCTATAAAACAAAACTGACCGTCACGATTCCTACGCGTATAGGAAAGTTCCAAAGCCCTAATTATAATCGTACTTTGTTTATTACTAGACGGGGATAGGTCAAAGTTTTCCTTTGCCATGCCTATAACACGTGCTAAAGTGCGATTCTAGGACCGGTCATGAGGGAAAATTGACATAAACAAACAGCAGTGACTGATATTCAGTACATAAAGTATTATATATGCAAACTAGGGGTGTGGCCGTTGATAAACAAGGTGATACTCGTGGCTAGCTCGGTATTAGATATGTAGGGTTGATTGACCAGTCGCACGGAGGCCAGAATTTATCCCACAGTATTATTCTTCAAGGATAATAAGTATCCTATGTCCTAATCCAGGTCATGGTTCTACTTGTGTCCCAAATTCGATTGAAATCGGTTCTGCTGTTACCAAGTTCAAGGTAACAGACAACTTTTTCTGATTCGTCTTCGTGTCGTCGCCCCGGCTTCAGGCGCTTGAGGTCCATCTTCAGATTAAGCAGCGCCTATCTAGGTTGGTCCGTGGCCGCCCATTACATACCTAGTTTTCTTCGTGCCTCGGAAAGCACGCTAAGCCGTTGGTCTCGGCTGTCATTTGTAGATATTTGACAGTCGTCAAAGTTTGTCAGTGGCCCGAAGTGGTCTTACCAAGAACGGTTATCATATTACCCAGTACTGGGTTGTGGAGGTCAGATAGACAGTCGCTCCATATAAAATATTGGTATTCAACTGCATTCGGTTAGACTGGAAGCCGACCCCAACCTAGTTGGGAAAAGGCTAGGCAGATGATTATAAGAAGCATTCTAAACCCAGAACAATCTGCTTTGTCTTCTCTCAACCAACTAACAAGTAATCACTCCTACCTTAACATTCCTCTCATTTCTTACTAACTCAATACAAACACCGAATCTTACTAAGAAACGTACCCAGACCTATAATAAATCTCTTATTTGGACATCTGTGAGTTCTGTGACGTTCGCCCGGCACAGCCAACAATAATAAATGCTAAATTTATAATCATACTGTTTGTTTTGTCTCGAAACTTTCATCTATTTCTTATAAATAAGTGACCGAGAATTTTCGACACTGTGATGTACTTATTGATTTTGTGTTTGGAGAATGAATAAAATTACATCTTAGATGGTTTTTTTTGCTTGACCAAAACGAAGTAATTTGAGTTTTGATTAGTGTCTTTCCATAACAGATCATACCCAGATCTATTTGTGACCAGTAAATGGCAATAGGGTCATCTCCTATTATAATTTTGGGACTTTGACACACACAACTGGCGATATATAGCGCACCTAGGTAGCCAGCCAGGTACACCTCTACCTCACACTTTTGGGATCACGGGCGCGATGTTTTGAAAACAACATTGTTCTCAATGCTTATGAATGTACTTACGTCAAATGCTTGATTTTCGTAATTAACAAACGTCATTAGCAACCATAATAATTAGTTTTAGGCTAGTTAATTAATTAAATAACAACAATATGTTGTGACGTCGAAAACTGACGTAATAGGCCATAGGGAAATGCTTATGGGATTGGCAACATTTTCCGTGTTGTAAAAACTAAACGGCAAACACCAATCTGTTTTCTACATATGGAGAAATTGCCAGTTATCTGTAGACCCCAGGAAGCATTATTGTGGTTAATATGGCCATTTGACTACTTCCTGTATCAAATTATTGAGTCAATAAGTTAATTTATTACAATAACACAAACGAGTTAGTGAAGTTATCCTTAGAATTGGTTCTTAAAAAAACAGCCGTATGTGGTTTGCAAAAAACAAGTTAAAATGATTCGTCACCTAAACTTTATGCTATGTTACCAAGTGCTAAATAGTCCAGGGTGCAATTTGTATAACTATCATGCCAGTTACACAAAAGGTGATCGACTTATATGTAGCCAACCAAATGCTTGACACCAACACTTGATATCGTGTCCTATCTGTCCTGTTGCACACCACAGAAGCTGATGGTTGCTGCTGAAAGTGTCAATCTCGTCACCTAATTATTGGCTGACTCAAATTGTCATCTACACGCTAAAAAGAATAATGCTTTGTTTAGAATACTTCTTCCTTTAACTAATTTGCGTCAAGTTACACATAAAATTGACGACACAAAGACTGACACCGTAAAACAATACATCAGAAACAATTAATATCATAACAAAACATACTTATTGCTCACTTTTCCTCCTGATAGCAAACGCCAGTAACCAACGTCATGATTTTTCCTTCAAATGAGGTAAAACACACCAGTTTACACTTTATTTCTGAGATGATAAGGTCTAAATTTCAACCAACTGTGCTTAGGTAAGGCAATTTGAGTCATAATTACTTCGGTTTTAGTATTTAACAGTCTGTGACGTCAATCAACATTAATTAGAGAAATCTTAAATGGATTTTTATTAATTTGATTAGTAATTAGTGAATTACAATCAGAAGAATTTTATCTTGAACGATTCGTCATAATATTTTGATAAAACAATAAATTAATCCATAATAATAAACAAAAGGGTAATGACATCTGAATTCTTATTAAAAATGTTTAATATTTACTTTGCATTGTTTACTGTGACTAAGAAACATGAATTTAATGAATTCGTGATGAAAATATCAATTCACGACTAATGACTGTTTTAAAAGAAACCCGTCATCAGAGCATTTGTTCATTCTTACGAAATTAAGTTGATACACAGGTTGTTCGATAGGAAGAATCTAGGTTCCCAATTGGTTGGTAGTATTTGGTTGATATTAACTAGTCACTACCAGGCCTCATCATCATCAGCCTAATATTCTCACTGCTGGGAAACAGCCCTCCTCTCTATGACAGGGCTATAATCCACCCGCGGATTGGCAGATGTAGCATGTCTTCGATTTTTTTTTTTTTAAGAAATGCTGGTTTCCTCACGATGTTTTCCTTCACAGTTCCAAACTACCAGGCACACTGTAAAGATCCACTCACCCTGAGCGACTAGCCTGTGCCTGAGCCTGTTTCCACTTATACTGAGCTCATCCTACTTGACGTTTCATTATACCAATAGTCAACCGTCACGCGATCATATTTATCTATATTTTCTTTAAGTAACTAATTAAATAATTATTTTCTTTCATCAGGAACTTGGTATCTGCGAGTCAGGACGGCAAACTGATCGTGTGGGACAGCCACACTACTAACAAGGTGCACGCGATACCGCTGCGCTCCAGCTGGGTGATGACCTGCGCGTACGCACCCTCCGGCTCCTACGTCGCGTGCGGCGGATTAGACAACATATGCTCTATCTACAGGTAAGAAAGACGCACCCTTGGTTCTGGTAAAGATTACCAGCCGAAACGAAAGAGAATCGACAAATTTTGTTTATCTATCGTTTTGTCTATTCAATGATAGATGAACAACAGATTTCCGATTCTCATTCGTTTCTACGGTTGTCGCTAAGCTAAGCGGGTTGAGGCATTACATCCGCTTTTGCACTAGGGATGTTATGGATATGAAATTTCGGTTACGGATAGGATACGGATATAGGAATGATTATTATACCGGATACGGTTACGGATACGGATAATAAATTATTTCGGATTATCCGTTAGTTTCGGTTACGGATATTATATTTTTAAGGAATTTTAAAAGTAAAATACTAATAGGTAATAAAGTAGTTTTATTTCGTTTTTGGCAGGAATTACAATCAGTCTGTGAGTAATTATTACAGCTATTTAAAATAAAAATAAATATAAATAATTATATTATATTGAGTATTATCTAAATTTTAGATGATTTAGATCAAAAACACCTAAAATGAAAATGTAATAACAAAATTATTACTTATACTGAATCAGTAATTTCGTATTAAAAGAAAATATTGAAATCAGAATTAAATTAAGTTTACTATAACTATAATTTAAGTCGAACATAACAATCATAGCTTCCTTTTTTATAATTTGTGCAAACATAACAATCATATCTTCCTTTTTTATTCTGAACTTAATCATACATTGTCTTACATTAATTTATAATAACATTAAACATTTTCAATAATCAAATTTTATCAAAGGTAAATTATACTTGACAAAAAGTAATTTCGCAGCCTTATCACCAGAAAGTCTATTTCTTAAAGGATCATAAATTAACCCAGCAGCACTGAAAAGCTGTTCACTCGGTACACTGCCAGGCGGCGGAGAGAGGTACTGTCTGACTAAAGCACTTAAACTGTTGTACTTCGTATGCATTTTCCACCATAAAAGTGGATTTTCACTGAGTGTCAACCTTTTCTCTCTATTGTATTCATTTAACAATGCTTTTTTGACAATTAATTGATTGGGTACTGTATCATCCTCATCACCACCTACGTGCTCTTCTTCGTCACTTGCGCTTAATATTTCAGCTAGACAAGATTGAATGTATGAACTTGTTGATGGCAGCTGAGTCCGTGATCTCTTTGGTGAAGAAGGACCTTCATCATGAGAAGTTCTTGAACACCCAACGATTCCTAGAATCTCTGTCTGTACTTGTTCCTTAGTAATTTCATTGAAAAACTTGAGCTTGTAGCGTGGATCTAGATAAGTAGCTATTGTATATATTTTATTATTCTCAGTGTCCTGAAATCTGACGCTGATATTATGGACCATATTTGTAATCATTAATTTAAAGTTTTCTGATGTGTCTTGTTTAGTCTTTTCTGTTTCTAATGTGTTTTTAAGAGTATAGACTAAAGGAATCACTGAAGCTATTGTCGCAGTTGCACTACTTAACTCCTGTGTAATTTCTTCGAATGGCTTTAATATTGCAATACACTTTTCCAAGTCGAGCCATTCATCAGCAGTAGGAATCGGTATAGTATGCGCGCCCGAATACAGTATCAAGGAGTCTTTTAATTTCAATATTCTATCCATCATATAATAAGTCGAATTCCATCTGTGAATAAATAAAACAAATGTGAAATTAAACAACGTACAGAAGAAAAAAAAAACATTTATATAAAATTATTTTAGTTTAAAATAGAAATATCTTACCTTGTAGAACAATCCTGAACGATACATAACTCTGTTTGGTTCAGTCTTTCTGTTTGAATTTGTTTTAATTCATTTTGAGCAATTAGTGAGTGATGGAAGTGAGTAGCAATTTTTTTGCACTTTGTAATCACTGGCGAGATAAATTCTTCGGTTTCCATTGCTGACCTAACACATAATTGAAGTTGATGAATAGTACAGTTTGCATCAGGGAAATTGGCCGTTCTCATAGCTTTTATCATATTTGATCCTTTGTCGCGTAAAATACAATGAACTGATTCATTGCTTAAGCCCCAATCTTGCAAAATATTGTTTAAATTATTCGCTATAATTTCACCTGTGTGCCGACCCTCTAATTGTTCACACTTGAGTATTATAGAAACTCTTTCATAATTATTCGTGATGCCATGAGCAGTAAGACTAAGTAACGAGACATTTGCGCTGGGCTCTGTAGTAAATGATAACTTCTCAAATTGTTTCAATAAGTCCAGAATCTTTAACTTCATTTTGTTGTAGATATCATTGCACAGTAAATTAGTAAAGTACTGCCGACCTCTAAGATTATAACGTGGTAAGGCTGCCTGCACTAATCTTTGAAATCCCACACCTTCTACAAAATTAAATGGCAAGTTTTGTAACGCTATCATTTCAGCCACTAATTTATCAATTTCTTTTTGTTTGGTATTAGTTTCATCCCAGGCACCTTTGTTTTTAACGAATCTTTGAGTGTCAACTGTTTTTTACACTCTTGTAAAGGTGTCAGCTGCTTGGCTGTTTGTAGGTTATTTTGTTGGTTACCTTTTTCCAGTAGCAAAAGTTCTTCGTACTTATCACTATGTTGTGATTTAAGGTGAAGTTTTAGCGATGTAGTCCCACCTCCTTTCCTTGAAAACCTTTTACCACACTGTTTACATTTTGCGGAATCGGTCATTTAAAACGACCAAACTGCACTCGACTTAGGACGCATTTTGTACAAATTCAATCGATTCCGTAACACAACCAACACTTTGTCAAAGAAGAAAAAAAACAAACAATACGCGCAGCTTGTGTGTCGGCACACTCGGCACTGGCAGCGGCCGGCCGATCAAAACAACTTGTCATAACGTGTCTCAATTAGGCTCCGCCCCTATCCGATACTATCCGAAACTTTCATTTCGGATTCGGTTACGGTTACGGATGATTTTTTATATCGGATATCCGATAGTTTCGGTTACGGTTACGGAGCTCCCTAACATCCCTGTTTTGCACCTTTTAATAAATAAAGAAATCAATTAATTTGAACCAGATGATGGTACACAATGATTAAGCAAAAATAAAGTAGTACTGATTGACCATGGAATATGTATACTTAGATAAAGCAAGATTGGAGTTATGCCTTACAAAAATAGGTGTTGGATGAAAAATTGTGTTTCTCAACAGACTAGTCAAACAGCATGAATAACGGGGAAGAACATGAACCATGGTCATGCTTTATGAAATGTGTGATGTATTTGACCTCAAACTGGTTTTGAGCTAATTTACTTGGTCCAGTTATAACATACGTAGGCCTGTATTTCTGCTTATATCGATATTAACTACATTGATTTAGTCTGTGAAGAAAGTAAACTATAGTACTTGCAAAATAATCATCATTTATCATTTATTCACCCCCTCTTATCAAATATCCCCCCCCCATGTCATCTATGACTTCCATTCTACTGGAACACACCTATTAACTTTGTCACCATATCATTTCAGTTTGAAGACACGCGAGGGCAACGTGCGCGTGTCCCGCGAGCTGCCCGGCCACTCGGGCTACCTCTCGTGCTGCCGGTTCCTCGACGACAACCAGATCCTCACCAGCTCCGGCGATATGACATGGTAAGCATACACCATCAGTAGTGAACTACATTCTCACTGCTGGGGCACAGGACTCTATTCTGTGCGAGGAAGTGGGTCATACATAATGCGACAGGCCCAGTGCATGTTGGTAAATGTCATTGAATGGTTTTGAGAGCAGTGGTGATTGAATAAATTGTACAGGGTAATGTGTTTGACTGGGTGCAAATTCTCGTCATACAAGTAGGCTGCCTTTATCACTGCTCTACTGAATAATATACAGGGTGTAAACCACCTCATCACAAAGCCGTTAAACAAGCATTCTGTACATCAAACCAAGTCACTTTACGCAAAAATCATGTTTTGTGGTAAAACTCAATGTAACACACTTAAAACATTGTGCTGATAATACGGGGGTCGTGAAGGTGTTAAAAGTCAAAATCTTACAAAAAAACTGGTCATAAAGTTGTAACTTTGACCCCCATATCGTCGCCTTAGAGTGAAAACCTCGGGAATGCATTTTTGCTCAAATTTATTTTATTACGTTTCTAGGAAGAAAACCTCGCTACGCACGTCCAAATCTGACTCATTTGTTCATTCAATACTCATAGCGCCACCTATGACAGTAAATGAGAACCTCGTAAATACTCGAATCTATCAGTTTCCCGTGAATACCTTGCAACGATTATCGCAGTTTTTTCTTCCTCCTGAAAAGTTACCTCTTTTACACTTACGAGGTTTTCACTCTAAGGCGTCGATATCCGTATCCATATCTCCCGTAACTAGAAGGTTCCCAGGTATAGTGTAGAACAAAAAAAATATCGCAATGATGGGGAGAACAAGTGCCTTTCGACCATTAGTTCACCCACTTATGTTTAAGTCTCATGGAATACAGGGTGAGCGTATTGCAATTAACAGGTAAGGGATATGAAAGTAGTCCGTAATCGGTCGTTGATCGCGAGTGTTGTGTTTGACAGCGCCCTGTGGGACATCGAGACGGGCCAGCAGTGCGGACAGTTCACGGGACACACGGGTGACGTCATGTCGCTGTCGCTCGCGCCCGACCAGCGCACGTTCGTGTCGGGCGCGTGCGACGCGTCCGCCAAGCTGTGGGACATCCGCGAGTGTCAGTGCAAGCAGACCTTCCCGGGACACGAGAGCGATATCAACGCCGTCACGGTAACTACTACCATCATCATCATCATCATCATCATCATCATCGTCAGCCTATTAAAGTTCTCACTGCGGCTACAATCCACCACGCGAGCCCAGTTTTGGTAGATGTCACATGTCTTCGACTTTTTTTGGTTTTAGGACATGCCGGTTTTCTTACGATGTTACTACTACATTACTCACAGATAAAAAGTGTTTTACCGACTCCAAGTTATGTAAGATAAGCAGGCAGAAAGATAACAATGATATGTTGCATGCAGTCACGCTCAACAAAATATTAAACAAATCGTAAGAACAAGAGTTGTCTGTGGCTTTTATTGAGGTTACAGTACAATTAAAAGTACTTACAAGATTTTTTCTTTAACATAAGGTATCTGTATTGCTCATGGTATTGTGGCCACTTTTCATAAGATAGGAAATCACACACAATAAGAAAGTCGTAATATCTCTTGCACCTCTTAAAGTATTTTAGTAGTAAGCAACTACAGTACTTTCTCAAGTTATTATGCCTTGTGACAGTAGCTTTGATTTTGTTTTGTATTCTTGACATTCAAAAGTGCCGTAATGGTCTAGTTGAAATAAATGGTTCGAGTTGATAACTACATATTCTGTCGGTGATGATTCCAGTTCTTCCCATCGGGCTTCGCGTTCGCGACCGGGTCGGACGACGCGACGTGCCGCATGTTCGACATCCGCGCGGACCAGGAGCTGGCGATGTACTCGCACGACAACATCATCTGCGGCATCACGTCCGTCGCCTTCAGCAAGTCCGGCCGACTGCTGCTCGCCGGGTACGACGACTTCAACTGCAACGTCTGGGACTCCATGAAGAGCGAACGCGCCGGTAACTACGCTACTAATCTTCTTAGCTTGTGCAAGAGAACCGACCTCACCGACCTAGCCCGAACGATTGCTTAACTTAAGTGGCAGTGGGCAGGGCACATTGCTCGCAGAACGGATGGCCGATGAGGCCGAAAAGTTCTGAAGTGGCGACCGCGAACCGGAAGACGATACGAACTTCATCGATGATATTCGATGAAACACATTGCGCAAAACAATAAATTATTTACAAGTAAGATGATGAACAAAGTAAAGGACTAACCCAACCTTTTTCTCTGTCCTCAGGTATCCTAGCCGGGCACGACAACCGCGTGTCATGTCTGGGCGTCACCGAGAACGGCATGGCCGTCGCCACCGGCTCCTGGGACTCCTTCCTGCGCATCTGGAACTAAACACACCCCCTCACCCCCACACCCCTACACCCCACACCCGCACACACACCCCCTCCCGCACCCCCCGCAACCCCGCCACCCCGCACACACACCCGGATGTACCATCAACTGTTATGTCATCGTAGTCTGTGCTTATAAGATGGGTAGAGACTAGGATAATGATTTGGGATAACTTTGAACCCATGTAAGATGATCTCGGTTTTGAGTATGACGCATCGAAGGCTAGGAAAAGTCCGCCTTTGTTAAACAATGACTTTGTGTCATATTTGTACCCGGATACTGTAGGTTTTCGTTTGATCTTTTAGTCCTTACCCAGCTATAGCCAATGGCTCAGTTTAATTGTGCGGATGGTATGTGAATGGATTACAAAGTTGATGGTAAGCCCCAGTTGAACCGGTGACGACAGTTTCTAGTTTTATATTCGATAATCAAAAGCGGTGTGTGAATGTGTTAGCTTCTAATTTTGATATCTTACTCACTGACGATGGTCCATGTATTTCCTTATTCGGTTCGACCATCGCGGGCATTGAGGAACTCAAAGAGTAAAAGTTTCGATTGTTGACCTCAAAATCAAAGGTCTTTATATTCTAAAGAGGCGGCTGTTACAGTTGTATTACTAAAACCTAAACCTGTATAAAGTCCAGTCATCTTATAGTTGTCATTACGTGAATAATTACTGATCTGATGCACAAATGACTTGGTGTATATAGTGTCGTATTGTGTTGTAAACTTTTAATATCGAAATCGGATGGAAATTGTACTGTATATCAGATCTTTGCGCACTATTAGCACAAATTTTGTAAGTGCGCAGTGTATAAACGCACTAATATTTGTATCACAGTTAAAAAGCGCAAGTTTACGCACAAAAAACGCGTCAAACGGCGCACATGTTGGAAAAAAAGCGCATCAAATGATACAATACGACTTGGCCGCGTCTATCGGGACAAAATCCCGTACAGAACTCGCTTTATTTATTTATAATTATAATTTCTAACAATATTAAAAGCATTTAAACAACTTTTAGGGTGGTATGTAGTTTACATTTGTGTGTTTGTGCAGAATGAACGCGCGTGATTGTGAGCGTCATCACTGATCCATTGTTCACTTCATAACGTATATAATTATGTATAATTATAATGATGTAATGATATATTTAACGATAGAAGCTGCTGACCTTTCCACGGAGGGGTTATGGCTGCCGGATTCAATTTCTGTTTATTGGTAAGTAGATTTAATGATACACTTTAATGTTTTCGCAACAATATAAAAAACTTTTCACATGGTAGTCTATAGTGTCTTCTTACGTGGTAAACAACTTGTAAAATACATAATAATCGATCTGAAACCACTTGCAAGTACTGAACACAGTTTTGTAATTACGTCTGTACATATAAATAATTTCAATGGCGGTTTAGCGTGTATCTAAATAACTTGCTATATTTGTCCTTGAACAACTGACCATGCTGAATTTATTTTGTTGCAAAAATATTACAGTTTAAAGTGGGTTAGTAATTATATGTGAAGTAGCTTCTTCTTATCTTTTATACCGTTGACTGCTAACTTAGCGATACAAATCTGTAATTAGTACTAGATTTTTAAAACATCTTAATTACTGAGAACGGTTACATACGGTACGTTGCGACTGCGTTGGGTCACTATAGCGGCGGTAATAACACTGCAAGCTTTCTCCGAGCGGAATCTTACTAGACAGGGTGTAATCAGACTTATCACGAATCCGCTAACCACCAAGCATTCTGTACACCATAATAAGTAACTACGCAAAAAATATGCTGGGAAACGACCTTTTTTGGGTGAAAAATGACGTTTTACTGTAAAAATCACGCTAAAAGCCTCAAAACAATGTGCTGGAAGATGGAACAGTACGGGAGTCGTAGAGGTGTTTAAAGTAAAAATATAACATGAAAAACGTAAAAAAAAACTTGTGAATAAGTTGGAACTTTGCCCCAATATCTCCGTAACTACAAGTTTCCCAGGTATGGTGTAGAATAAAAAGAATATCGCTAAGACTAGGAGAACAAGTGCTTTTCGGCTTCGTTACGTTCTTTAACACCCTTTATGAACTATATTCTGTGCCACAGTGAAGTATCGCCGAGTTAGCGTTATTAGGGGTCAAAAGAGCCATAGGTTACTTTTAAATTATATTATAATTGTAAATTAGTAAGTGTTCGTGTGGCACATTAATCTAAGACACGTAATTCTTTACGTTTCAGGTGACAACATCGCACAACAGAATATTAAACTATCTATAAAAAAAAAAACTATAATTAAAGAACCAAATATTAATTATAAATGTATCTATGCATAACTTATTGAATGAGGACATTATTTTCGTTTCTCGTCACTTAAATGTAATCCTACCGTGGTTGAGCTACTGTGTATTTATTATATGTTTTAGATTAGTCAACACACCGGTTTGTTATAAGTAAAACGAGATTCTAATGATCTCGATTGACGAAAAAAAAAATCATTTTTTGTACCTACATAAAGACGTTTCCACACGAACTTTACGCGTAAAACCGCGTAACATATATGTACGCACAACACGCCACAAAATTACGCTAGCCACTGCCGCACAGCTCGTGTGTAAACGTCTTTACATTGACGATCACGAATTGTAAAATGATATCTTAATCTAGGCTTAAAGCGTACAATTACAATGATTTATACTTTGACATGCAATATAATTTATCTATATCCAATAATAATTCGTATCATTCTCCCTTCTTGCACAGGAATAGGTTACGAGTTGGAATTTTACAGAAATTTGCGTGAAGCAATAACTTTTTATTTGCGTTAGGTTGTGACGCGGTGTATGCGTGAAATTGTGGCCGAAACAACTTTACGCAATGTCGTAAATAATTCTTACAATTTGTATAATTCCAATTTGTATCTATTTCATAAAATGACGTTCAAATTAAGACTTTTTCCAGCAAGTGGGCAAAGTCATTGCTGAAATTCCAAAACAAATCGCATCACAACTGAGTGCAGTATCGTGAAAATAGATGCATTTCTTATCTCTCCATTCCTTATTTGGCGTAGTGACTATTTATTTCTTGTGTAAAAATTGTTTAAATGAAATCGTACGTCTTATAAAATTCTGCCGTTTTTGTGGCAAATAAACGCCACACTGTTACGAGCTGTATATGTACCATTATAACTATTTTAAAATGGATATTCGCGAACCTATGATATAATCATCAGTTTTTTTACGCGAGGCTAACATTTTAGCACAGAAATTGGGAAAAATAATAAAGTAATCGTGCTTATTAATAAAGGACTATTAAAGCTTCAAGACGTGTATTCTAGTCTTAAAAATATACTATGGATGGCAAAAGTATAACTTTGGAAGAACGGCGTGTAGAATATGAGATTTTTGATCTTTTAAAATATAAGGGTATGGTATAAATGTATTGTTAGTTCTCGCGTGAACAAGCAGAAAATTCACCATTATCATTACGCACTATTTTATATGTTTATACCGCTTTCACTATGATTACTACGTAAAATCATGTTTATTTTACAATATAGTTCAAAACTACCCGCAGAATATATGACATAAAACATATTGAGCCTACGTCTCTTGATAACGTGGTGAAATAGTTTTACAAGTATAATTTGTGGTGGCAAGAGATGATTATAATGTAAAGTAAATATGTTTTTAACAATTCATAATAGTACTTAGACCGTCTTACATTTTGAAACGTTTAAACTTGAAACATTTTCAATCATAGATGGTTAATTTTAAAATAAGCATAAACAGTAGCGTTTTTAATGTCATGTAAGGGTTACCCTGTTAAATGTTTCGTACAAGATTCGCTCGTATTCACATGCAGGCATGATATGTTATCCCTTAACAACCATTACATGTGGACGAAACAAGATCACCCGTCGTCCTGCAAGTTCATTTTTACTAGATTAAGCTAGCTTTAGGTACGTAAGAATTAATATACATGAAATAAAAAATAGGCATTTGTAACTCGAACGTTCTGTGTTGCTAACTGCAAAAAAAATCGATGCCAATCTTTTCTTTGTATCACTTAGTTTATATTCGTTGCAGTATTTGTTGGGATTTTAAGCACAAAATATTTTATAATTATTGTTTGTCGGCTTTTTTTAATTATACAATCGATGAATGGTTGTCGCGCTATTGTTTTATTTTTTGTTTAAATTAAGCCTTTTTGTCTTAGATAGGTTATAATATAGATGTTTGTATTAGGCAGACGAAGTCAGACGTGGCGACTGTGAGAGCTAATAGTATGATTTGCTTTCGACAACAGAATATAATCAATTTCATTTCTATAGTTTGTCGTGCTCAATTATCATAATATTTATAATGCACAAAGGCGGCGAAAAACTATAATCAGATTGAATATTTTACAATAAAAAGCTCTAAAGACAGGTGAATGTATTTAATAAAAAAATGGCATATCAAACGATTGCTCCGCCATTTTGTATCGCAAAATAAATCATCGAGGTATAATCATATTGTGTGTGAATTATTATGTTGATTAAACACGTTTCGAGGATAATCTATGTTCACGCATGCATCTATTTGTCTATACGTAAGGTAATTTTGCATTATGGGAATTATTTGTCCAACGGACAAAAAGATGGCCGCCCATGTTTAGGCGGGAACGCGGATGAGGCGCAGGCACCGAGTGTATACAGCCAACGTTGGACAAATAAATAGGATGTAATCTGAAGTTAGCTCCGGTCTGCTAGTTTTACGCCTAGGATAAGACTCTTTTTTAAATAATAATAAAAAATTGTTTTCTACTGTAATGGCTTCTTTTCAGATCAATGTACGATAACTATAATAATATTATAGCATTATATGATATGTATTATATTTAATGGATAGTTTTGATGGCTCATATTCGGTTCTTGTCTATTCAGACCAATTTTTCTCACTTTTACATCATATTATTGAATGGACTGCCATATTTTAACCTGTAAACTACTATATTATACTTAAAAAAAACGAGGGATAACAGATGGTATAGCTATCAGGGATTTAAATGCCTAATCTTGAAAGGGAACCTACTATTGAGACAAGATCCTCGAATTTCTTTAAGACCTAAATTATCCCTGGAAATGTTTAGCATATTCCTTTGAAACTTAAAGGATTCGTATACCTTAGTTAACTTTTATTTGCTAGTCCGCGGTCTTTAATATATTTTTTAAAATAATATAGTGGTATAATACTAATTATAATGTATTGTGTAAAATATTTTTTTTAGTTATTATATCAATAAATTAAAATTTGTTTATTTTAATTGCCTCTTTTATTCCTCTTTTTGAACAAACTTCTAACTTTTAACACTCCTTTTTAGTTTTGGGCAGTCCTAAACGAATTAATTTACCTCTACTTTGGCCCCGTTCATACTATGTCGTGACGATAGATAATCGTGTAGTTTTAAGTGTCGTGGCTTGTGTGTATTTAAATGGAGGTGTTCACATATAGAACGACACGATATCTGTCGTCCATGACTTTTGCCAACTAAAACCAACGATAAATGAATCGTCACGACATAGTAGGAACGGGGCCTTAGGATTGATAATAAACTTATAATCGTATATGTATATGTCACCGTAAAATTGTCAAACAAGTTAGATTGTAATCTCTCTAGCGATATTGTAAACTCTCGAAATATGGTCAACTGAACAAGAACATACAGAAGTATCTCTGCCCCATCATCAGGACTTGGGGCACCCCGTTAGATTCCTTTAACCTTTTGGACGCCATTGTCACATATACGTGACAAGCAAGCGCGTGCCCCGTACGCCAAACGTCACGAATATGTGACAAAATAGTAGATGAAATTGTGGCTTGGCGTGGAGGGCACGCGCGTGCGTTTATGCTGTGGCGGCCAAAAGGTTAAACCCTGCACTCGGTAATAGGGGCCCCGGGGCTTCGTCGACTACGCTTTTTAGGGGAATATAAAGTGTTTTAAGGTTAGGTTATATTAATCGGTATTTCTCAGGAATGGTACATTATCTTTTCATGAGAGTGGTAGGTACCATTGGGAAAGGGGGACCCCTCCTTCCGCGTGAGTTGACTACCATCGCAACCTGTTAACCTAACCTTTTTGACAATTTTGCGGTGACATATACGTCTGACCTGCTAGAAGATGAGTACAGCCACATTCGCAGATGATACGGCTATTTTTATTATGGATTGAAAAGAGTGTCCAGGGAGTTTCTTGCTACGCTAGGGAATGGGCTACTACAGTACTTTCTCAAGTTAGTATGTCTTGTGTCTGTGACTGTAGCTTCTTTTTTTCGTTTTATCGACCTTCAAAAGTGCCGTAATGGTCTAGTTGAAATAAATGATTTGAGTTTGAATTTTAGCAAGCGACAAAAACTCTGAGCTCGCAACAAAAAAAAATTGTGACTCCAAAAATCACATGCATTTCACAATATTACGGTTTCACTTCGATAGATTACAATCTACCGAAAAATAATGCGTTATATTTTAAGCAATATGTCAGTTGGCAATATTTCGAGAGTTTATAATCTCGCTGGAGAGATTACAATCTAACGTGTCTGACAATTTTACGGTGACATATATATGGTATACAGCACAGGTCCCAGGACTGATCCTTGTGGCACGCCAGCATCTATTTGTTGTAATTTGGAAGTGGAGACAGCTTCGTTCACCTGAAACAGTATCATTTCACACTGCACCAATACCTTATGGGACGATTATTCATCTAAAACTTTAAGGTACATGGAGGTGAAAGTAATATACATCACATGCGGCTTTTTTCCGTATGAATAGATCCTAACGTGGTGCGCCGACCCTAAGTAAAGTAGAATAAAGCTCGGATTTGATGATGATGTAAATCGTCAAATGACTCCTCCCGATCTGGCCGGAGCAGGCCCCTTATTCACAACCATTCGACTCGCTTCCGATTCGGAAAGTCGTATGTCTATCTCGGTCATTTTCGTAATGCCAGAAGAAGACAGATATACGAGTTGTCGAATCGGAAACGAGTCGAACGTTTGTGAATACGGGGTCAGGAGGGAGTTTCAGGCTTAACCCATCCATGATGTAAAACCCTGGACTGCATATTGCACAACTATGAACACTATTATCAACGGTTGGTATACTTGGCACAATATGTAAACAATAATTATAAAATATTTGGGCGCTCAACCTTGCGCTTTGTTATGATGATCTATTAAAATAACACCGTTCCATAGTGCCAGTTTGGAGAAACTTTCAGAAAAGTAGCTCAGTAGCAGTGCTTCATCACATAAAGGGATTATTCATATCCACTCTACACCACCAAATAGTTTCACTGATGATTTTAGTTCGATCAACATTAATTATTACTATTTATGTGGGCAGCGTGCTTTCTTTGCACAATAACAGTCCGATGATTCGTCAATACCACTCCCATCATCATCATCATCAGCCTATAATGTCCCCACTGCTGGGACACGGCCTCCTCTCTATGAGAGGGAATGGGCTATAATCTACCACGCGGGCCCAGTGCGGATTAGTATGTCTTCGAATTTTTGGTTCTAGGACATGCCGGTTTCCTCACGATGTTTTCCTTCACCGTTCTGAGAGCAGCGGTGATGAAATAAATTACACAAAGTAATGCGCCTGTCTGGGTTCGAACCCACGACTTACTGTTCGTAAGTCGGGGCCGCCACCACTGGGCCACCACTGCTCTAATACCTCTCCCGCTCTTTGATTTTTTGATTTTGAAGGATTCAAATAATACCTGATCAGTATATTTATAGCCACCTGCATAGCTCATTCGTTCTCTATAGAGTATTCCTTACCTCTTTTCTTGCCCATGCTACACATCAATTCGCCTGCACCTTTACAGGATTTAAACACGCTTAATTGAAACGCTTCATTGATGTCGTTTTGTCTTGAAATTCTCAAGACAAAACGACATCCATAAATTCGTTTTGGGTTTCCGTGGTGGGCTAGAACTCTTTTCTTTTCGCAGAAGCCTGTGTCCCAACTGTAGAAACAAGACAGGCTGATTATTACAATGAGTGAACCTTCTACATCTTACTGCAGTAGTGACATTGTGCGTACACACGCTAGTTGGCATCAACTGCGCATTTAATGCGTGTTTACGTGCGCAACTGGACAACTGTTAACTGGGTTATTTAAGTTATTTTAAATGCAGTTTAGTTACGGTAATTTACGAAAATACTGTGGCGTTTTTATTACATTCAAGTTTTGCAACCGATATGTTCGTGCAGATAGAAATGTACCCTAAAAGTACTAATCATGGTAATGTACCAAACTCCCATCTCTCAGATATTTTTACAATTACTGACTGATATATATGAAACATCGTAGCAGCGGATTTCGGGCTGCAATTGAAAATTTTATCATGAAAAACCAACAAAATGACCTGGGGAAGTGAGATTTAACACAAAGCGCATAGCTTTGTGCTAAAGCTCCTAGGTTCAGCAGTCCCATTTGCGACTACGGTAACATCGTTTGGTGTAGAAAGATTGAAGTGCACACTTTAAATATTCATGTAAAACAAAATTATGGAGCATAGCATTTGCATTTGGCTGAAGGCCTTACACTCAAGGCACCCACAGGATAGCCCGGTTAAGCAGTAAGCCAAATAAGTTGACCTGAGACAGGTTCTACATATAGTATAAGTTGAACGAGAAATTACCAAGAGCAGATAGCTGTAGTCGTTTCCATGCGAAGTGGTGAGACAGGCGTCTTAGGGACTACGCACACTTATTCCGCTCTATTCAGCGTATGCCCATAGAAAACACAGTTGTTGTTTAAGTATGTTAATAATAAATTAGAGCCAAGTATTTCCTACAAAATCGTTGAAGTAAACAACAAGGTGACAAAAATGTCACGTCCATTTAGAGACAGTGTGACGACTGTAATATATTACTCGTGGATTATGTTTGGCAATTCTGAGCTATGCTGAGCTAAGAATAGTGCCCCTTTTCACGTGGGTGGTAAGAGTCAGGTACCTGTGTGTTACATCAGGTATTTGGACGGTGTTCACCTGTAAATACCGATATGATAACGTGTTCGGATGCCGACAGCGAGTATCCCGGTGTATCTAGTGCCTACAGCAAAGTAATTAGGTAAAGTTCCGCTCCTGACCGCCGTGACACAAGTTGCACTCTCTTTCCTGATCCCTCAAGTTCGAAGGTGCGGTAATCCGCCATGATCGGGGATATGCCACTATACCAGGTGTAGAAGCAAAACGGTTGGACCTTAACCTCTTGACCGCTACAGTCGCATATACGTGACAATAAAGTACCTACTAACTTTACATAAGTTATTTGTTATACAAGAGTGCAAAGTTGTTTTTTAACCGCGTGCTCAATTTTGATGACCGAGCAAGCGAAAGATTCTAAAATTGAGTCACGAGCGCAGCGAGTGATTCAAAGCTTAGAATCTTGAGCGTTAGCGAGGGAATGAAAAAAGCACGAGGTGAAAAATCTTTGCAGTCAAGTGCAACACGTAACTTTTCATCCCACCTCAGCGAGGAATTAAATAAACTAAAAAAAAGCGCATTATTAACAAATTCAGTTAATTCTGTTGGCGTCAAATAAACTTCCTCGTCGCTAGATAATGAGCGGTCATTTTAGGTTTTTCACTTGTTTTCAAGTGGGATTCCTTGTTTTTAACCTAAGGTGTTAACAAAATGACGTGAAATGAAAATGGCACGCGCAAAACATATTAAAAAAAAGTCCACCAAGAAGGTTCCGAGTCCGAGCTCTTAACAAGTTAAAAAAAATTGTATGATGTAAATTCGGCACCATAGAGCTATATAGAAGTAAATGGGTTTAATGATGTTTTGAATTCACATGCTTAGTGCACACGATGTTCTAAATTCAAATTTACTTTACCCTCAAGACGATAAAAACGGCTTTTGCACTCAGATATGGAAGAGCAAAAATACTCTTTCCGAGATGGGGGGGTTAAAAATAATAAGCTACTTTACTACTCGCCTATTCGCCTAATAAGCTGTCATCTTGCAAAAATTGTAGCGCATAACAAGAAATATCTAACACCGAGGCGGCCGAGGCCTCTGCTGATGCGACTACTGACAGAGTTAAAACGAAGCAGTGTTTCCGATCGGAGAAGCTTTGCATAATTTACTGAAAGTGCTTGTTTAACCTAATTTTGATAGCGTGTTTCAAAACAATTACAGATGTTTTCCGTTAACAGGTGCCATATGTTTCTATTTGTAGTTGTTTGAACACGTATTTTGATTTTCAGTTGGCTAACTGAAACTGACAGACGTCTTCTCCACTCCATCGCCAACCAGTAGCATTTGTGCAGCAAATGCAGTGCAGCATAAGTAGCAGTGAGCATTTTAAACATGTCATCCTTGTTTGAGATTCTGGATAAGCGGTGAGAGATAGTTTTTACAAATGTTTCACTAAGCATTTTTAAGTCTAATGCAAGATGGTCTGTGAAGCTAAAAGTACATCTGTTCAGAATAACTTTCCTAAGTTTATTTTTCTTAGGAAATTAGTGTGGAGCAGATATGGGGTAGCCAGTTTCACTCTCTTCATCATTTCAACCGAAAGACAACCACTGCTGGATATAGACCTCCCCTTAAAGGGAGGTTTCCCATACCGCAGTACGTTTGTTACAAAAGCACAGAGAACGCTGTTACGCATTCTCTGCTAAGCCCCGTCGTCGCTTCCTAGGATACCCACAAGAAGATAATGTAATGGTGCTATTCTTTACGTCCAACACCATACAGCACAATCACTACTTAGGTCGGTAGGCACAACATCTAGCTTTACTTACTATTGTACTGTAGCTACTTATATTATTCAACAAATACGTGCATCTGCGCACGTTTATTTTATCACTGGCCAGTCGCCTCACCGTTAAGGAAGTTAATTGTGTGACTGTTCAAGAATTAGTGACCATAGATACCTTTGCACCTGGTGTACAGGGTATAAACAACCTCAACACGAAACCGTCAACCAAGCATTCTGTACATCAAGCTAAGTCTCTTTAAGCAATTCTATATTGTTGGGAAACGATTTTTTTTTTGGGTGAAAAATCATGTTTTATTTAGGTAGAACTCAAAGTATGGCACTCAAAACAATGTCAGGAGGGGTCGGGGGTGCGTAGCAGCACGGTTCGGGGAGATCGACGTGGTGGGAGTATACTTCTCCCTGGGTCGAACTCTCGCCGAGTTCCACAACTCTCTCGCAGAGTTGAGTGTCGTCGTCGGAAACCATTCCCTCCCCGTGCTTGTCCTCGGGGACTTCAATGCCAAGAACTTGGCTTGGGGTTCTCGTTGTTCAGATGTGCGGGGAAGGATGGTGGAAGACTGGGCCCTGGAGAAGGGCCTGGACGTCCTTAATCGGGGTTCTGTTCCCACGTGTGTGCGGATGCGGGGCGAGTCGGTGGTGGACATTTCGTTCGCTAGCCCCGCTCTGTCGCCGCGTGTCGTTGACTGGCGTGTCATGGAGGGGGTGGAGACATATTCCGACCACCGGTACATCCGGTTTGACGTCTCCACCCAGTCCTCAAGCGCGCCAGTCCAACAGGCCTCGAGTGGTCCTCGTTGGGCGCTGAAGCAGCTGGACCGGGAGCTCCTCCTGGAAGCCTCGATCGTGCAGGCCTGGGTGACATCACCGGACAGGCCTGCCGATGTTAACAGTGAGGCAGAGTGGTTCCAGGAGGCCATGTCCGACATTTGCGACGTGGCAATGCCCCGAGTCCGGCCAGGAAGCGCCCGACGCCAGGTGTACTGGTGGTCGCGCGAAATAACGTCTCTTCGTGAGGCGTGTGTTGCCGCGCGGCGCCCGTACGCCAGGCATCGCAGGCTCCGCATCCGCCCGCCGGATGCGGCAGCCATTGAGGCGGAGCTGTACGAGGGATACAGAGCGGCGAAGACCGCCCTCCGGGAGGCTATCCTGCGGGCCAGGGAACTGGCCCACTCGGAGATGCTGGATACTCTCGACAGAGATCCGTGGGGGCGCCCTTACAAGATGGTGCGGAATAAACTTCGCACCTGGCCCCCCCCGCTGACGCAGAGTCTCCGGCCTGACCTCGTGGAGGACATGGTGAGCGCTCTGTTCCCCTCGCGGGGGGAACATCCGCCCCCGCCTATGGCTCTGCCACCTGCGGTGCCGGAAGAGGACCCAAGCGACGACTACGACACTCCGGAAGTGACTGGGGTAGACCTGAGAGTGGCGGTAGGGAGGCTTAAGGCCAAAAATACCACCCCGGGACCCGATGGCTTGCCTGGCAAAGCCTGGGTCCTGGCCTTGGATGCGGAGGCTCTCGGGCCCCGACTGAAAGGGCTCTTTAGCGCATGCTTGGAGAGAGGCCAGTTCCCGCTTCGTTGGAAGACGGGGAAACTGGTCCTCATCCAAAAGCCGGGGCGCCCTGCGGACTCTCCGTCCGCATTTCGGCCCATTGCTCGACGAGGTGGGCAAGCTCTTTGAGAGAGTAATTGCAAACCGCCTCGCCGAGCACCTTGAGGGGATGGGGCCGAATCTTGCGGAGAACCAGTTTGGTTTCCGCAAGGGGCGCTCTACTGTGGACGCCATCATGCGCGTGAGAGCCCTCACGACGGGGGATGCAATATCCCGGGGCGGGGTTGTTTTGGCGGTGTCTCTCGACATCGCCAACGCCTTCAACTCCCTGCCCTGGAGCTGCATCAGGGAGGCACTCCGGTTTCACCGGGTGCCGACCTACCTCCGTCGTGTGGTCGGGGACTATTTGACGGACAGGGCCGTCATCTACCCCAGTCGCTGCGGAGATTGGAACCGGCGAGAGATGTCGTGCGGTGTCCCACAGGGATCGGTTCTGGGACCGCCCCTGTGGAACATCGGTTACGACTGGGTGCTGCGCGCGGACCTCCCTAGTGGTGTCAGCGTCGTCTGCTACGCAGACGACACCCTGGTGCTGGCACAGGGGAGGTCGCATGAGGCGGCGGCCGAAAATATGACACGCGGGGTTGCGATAGTCGTAGAGAGGATCCGGCAACTGGGTCTCGAGGTGGCATTGCACAAGTCCGAGGCCATGTGCTTTCATGGGCCTCGGAATGCGCCACCGTCGGGATCCACACTGACGGTAGGAGGGGTATCCATCGGCGTCGAGTCGACGTTGAAGTACCTAGGACTCGTCCTTGACAGCCGGTGGAACTTCGCGGAGCGTGGACGTTTGGCTCCCAGACTGGAACGGACCGGGGCTGCCTTCAGGCGGCTCCTGCCCAACCTTGGGGGGCCAAACGCCTCCTGCCGCAGGCTCTACGCGGGGGTCGTGCGGTCCATGGCCCTTTACGGGGCCCCAGTGTGGGCGTGTTCCCTGAAGCGTCGTGCCGCTCACTATCTGAACGCGCCCCAAAAAGTGGTGGCCGTAAAGATGGTCCGTGGGTACCGCACGATCTCTCGCGAGGCGGCGGGCCTGCTTGCCGGATTGCCGCCATGGGATCTGGAGGCGATAGTCCTCGCGCGCCTGCATGAGTGGCGCGCGGAGGTACTACGCCGGGGGAAACTCCGCTGCCGCGGCAAATTGCCGCTCAGCGGACAGACCTCCGGCGCGATCTCATGGCGACATGGAAAGAGCGACTGTCGCAACCCCGTGCAGGGCACACCACGATAGTGGCGGTAAGTCCCCTCTTTGAGGAGTGGCTGGAGAGGCGCCACGGCGTCCTCACCTTCCGCCTGACGCAGGTCCTCACCGGACACGGATGTTTCGGGAGGTACCTGCACCGAATCGGGCGGGAGGAAGCGCCCGGGTGTCTCCACTGCGAGGATCGACCGGAGGACACGGTGGAGCACACTGTGGAAGTCTGCCCTGCGTGGGCGGAGCACCGCCGTGTCCTCGTAGCGGCGATCGGCGGCGGCGACCTCTCGCGTCCGGCCCTGGTTCAATCCATGGTCCGGAGCGAGACAGAATGGGAAGCAGTCACCTCCTTCTGCGAAGCAGTCATGCTAGCGAAGGAGGTGGCGGAACGAGAGAGGGAGAGATCCTCTCTTCCCGGCCGCCGCGGGAGACGCACCGGGCGTCGGGGGCCACGTGGTGGCTATTGGCCACCGTAGATGCGGGCCTGTGGACGGTTGGCTATGGGCTAGCTAGCCGTCCGTCCGTCTGACGACGACGACAGGCCGTGTCGACGGCGCGTTCGTGTTCCACGCGCGCCTCAAAGAGATGTCAGCATAAGGGGAGGGGCCCGCAAGGGCCGAAGCCTGCCGGGGCTGCGGGCCTGTTCGAAAGAGATACCGCGGCCCTGGAACGTAAAGGGCGAGGAAGGAACATGGATGGGTTTTAGTCAGTAAGAGTCTGACACTCCCTCCCGCTCCGCCCAGAGTGGGAGAAGTCATTTGATGATTTCCCATCCCAAAAAAAAAGGCACTCAAAACATTGTGCTGATGATTATTTTTTGAGTTGTGATGAGGATTAAACATTAGATTTTTTTGTTTAAAGTATCTTAAAAAAAAACTTGTACTTAAGTACCTATTTATAAAAAAATTGTAACTTTGACCCCCAATATCTCTCTAACTTAAGATGGTTTTCAGGCATGGTGTAGAGGAAAAATGCGATCATTTTTTTTTCCTCTGTTAGGTACTCTCGGCTTCATTAAGAGGTTTTGGACACCCTATATGTACCTACTACATGCTAGCGAGTGGTACCACAGGCCTGCGAACACAGCTTATATGGAATTGTGATGATAATAGCAGGTTTAATACGTTGTATTTGGCTAGGTTAGGCATGATGATATCAAGTGTGTTTAGACAAAAGAAATTACACATTGCAGGTGACAGGTGGCTGATGGGCTACATCTGTTAGGACTTATTCATCGCTTCTCTGACTGTGACTCATCAGGTGAATCATTAGGGCAAAAATTGTTAGTGGCGAAACTCGGTACCCAACTATACTCTTAATGATTTTAGGGTTTCTGCTCGCCTATGGGCTTGCCGTATTAGTGGGTCCTAGGCACGCCATGCACTGTCTAGCGTAGTTGATGATCAGAAAACTTATCTCTATTGTAAAATAGAAAGATTTATTGGCGGGTGTATGTTATAGTTGTAGTAATGTATGTACCTTAACCTTGCAGGAAAACCACATGTTGGACGTCTGACGATGGCGGTCTACAATATAAACAACATTTAGGGAGTTGGATGGAAATGCATTGATGCTGATGCGTAAATAAGCTGAAGGTCGTTTAGTACATAGTCTTAAAACTAAACACACTCTGACTGAGTAAACTACAGGTGGCCGTGACAAAATTTGTCAGGAAATTGCATTTCAAGCAATTTGAATCCATTGAGTTTAAAAATTACCATAATCTAAAGATTCTACCTTTACAATTAATGAAGGTAACGAATAATAAGAGAAATGAAGAATCAGATTATAGGTTCATGGCTTGTATCTGATGAAATACTTTTAAACAAATCTATAACAAACTTTTATGTTTACACAAATAGCTTTACGTAGAACTGAAAACTGGTAGAAAAAAAACTAGAGAGCTTAAAAAATTACAATAGATTCATAGAGTGGAGACTGTTCACCGAATAAGTGTTGCACAAAGGGCCATGGAGCGGGCTATGCTCAGTATGACCCGACTAAACCGAGTGCGTAAGACCGAAACGCGTCGTCGGTTGTAAGTCTACGACGCGACGGCGACGTAGTGGGACACGGCGATACGTCTAAAGTGGAGTTCGGCAGGACATCTCACTAGACGCGGAGATAGCCGATGGAATAAGGTTTTGATCGACTGGTAGGCAAGGTTGCGCCTAAGAAACCAGGGTCGTCCAAAAGCGCGTTAGTTTTACAATATCACCAAAATCTCGGCAATCAGATGGATAAGGGACATTATAACATAGAATAAGGTGAGGCCTATTCGCTAACAGTGGGTGATTCCGGCCTTTTTTTTCGGATGTCAAATCATCAAATAACTTCTCCCACTCTGGGCGGAGCGCGAGGGATGTTCCTTCCTCGCCCTTTATGTTCCGGGGCCACGGTAGCTCTTTCGAACAGTCCCGCAGCCCCGGCAGGCTTCGGCCCTTGCGGCCCCTTCTATGTGCTGACATCTCTTTGAGGCCCGCGTGGAACACAAACGCGCCGGTGATTCCGGGCTAAAACGGTGATGACATGAATGCAGCAGTAGAAGATTGTTATAACATTCCCAACATTCACAACGTTTCTTAGCTGCATTTATGTGATGAGGAATCTAAAATTAAGAGTAGGCGTCGCAGACAGCTCGAGTCATCCGAAGTTTAGTTAGTAGAATGTAATGGGTTTTACCCGGGCATTGAGGATAAGGTAGCAACGTGACTGTCCAAAATGATTGGACAAAACCCACGTTAATCACCCACCTCTCTCTTCGTCAGACTTCCACAACCATGGAAATATCCCTCTGCCTATAAAACCTTACAGATTTACAGTAAAACTGTTGATGCATGAATTGAATTCATGTTTGAATTGTAAATAATGCTAAGCGCTTGTGTTTGTATGTTGAAACTGCGGCGCGCCGTCCGCCGGACCAAATTAGATGCTGGCAGTCGACTGGTCCAACTGGGGTGGCCATAATTTTGTAGCTTTCAGAGACTGTCTTGGGATATTAGTGAGGTTTTCTAATACATACATAAACCCGTGCCTGTTGCCCATTGGGGTGGGCAGAATCCAGGAAACGCCAACTGCTGCGACTGCTGCTGCCGCTGCTGCTGCTGCTGGACATTTGTTTTCGAGTCTTGGATATTAATATGTAATAAGTATGTATTTACAAACAAAAAGTAATATGTAGTATATCAACTGTCTGGTGACCCCGACACAATCCTTGCTTAGTGTAGCACTGGACGGCGCTGTGTGTAATGTCGAGCGATATTTATTTTATACACACTTCTTCTGCCTCGTCCACATTCATACAACAGGTCATACAAGCACGTCTGCGTGTACTATGCACCTGCCTTTCTGAAGAACTTCACCAATAAGGTCAGTGTAATATGCCCTTCTAGAGCGTCCCCTCCAGCTTGCCGTTGGCACACATATCTGCCTTGTAAATACCTTTTGTTAGTCGAACTCATCCTCTCCTCATTACCAATACATCTAAGCACACTCTTTTCAATAACAAGAGAAATAGGATACTGGATTTCGTAGGACGCTTTATAATTATGATGATAGTGATGGATTTCAGCTTCTTAAAGGACAGATCACAAAAACCTAAAAACACTCCCTCCCACTCCCCCTAAAATATACCAAAATAATAAATAAAAAAAACAAGTCTATCGATCTTGCGTTATTGGCCCCTACCGACTGTGTTAATAATAGTATGTACGTGTTATCCTATTTTTTATGTAGAAAAAGATATACGATTTTACCTACTTACCCATAAATTAATAACAGGTAATGGTTTTCCGGTCACAACCCGATTATTCGACGTTGAGTCATGAAAGCAGGATGAACTGACGCACCGATCTGTCTACTCCATTATTTCTTACATTATTTATTTGCATAAAATTGATATAATATATATATAGGGTGAAATTGAATAGATGCGACAAATTTAAATATACAATAATACGTGTTGTCAAGAAAATGTATAAAATATCAAATGTAAAATTAAAAAATCATTGATCAGTGTTACGAAAACCCTTAAAATAATGAAAGTATCAAAAAATCTCGTCCGACTCATCGCAGTGCTCAATATAGCGGTCATTTACCTAATTTTGCCTTAATTTTTCTTATTTATTTTGCATATTACTGGAATACCGATAATTCGTACTTTAATAAAGATAATAACATCAATGGACCTTTTGAAAACGATAATCGCGTAATTTTTTTAACGATTTAGATTGTAGAAAAAACAGTTTTTTTTTTTTTTTTTTTTTTTTTTATTAATTTTCTACCGCAGACGTGGGGGTCCGCGCTCTTATTTACATTTTGTTTATTGTTTAATTGATTTAGAAATAATTAAAACTACGATCGTGCTCCATCATTAGACACGTTACATTAAACTAAGCTTATTATTAGTAACTTAAGATCTACGTGAGTCCATCAAATGTATATATTTTTTTATTTATTTTTTTTTATTACTAATTTAAATTAACAAAATCTACACCAAGCTGTTTCATAACTGCATGGCAATGTGAGTCGACCGGCAGCAACCGTCGGCACCCGTTCACGGACATGACCTGCACATCCGCGCCGCTTAGCTCAACCATTTTGTAGGGAACTTAGCGACCGGATGTGCAGCGCCACCATCGGCACTGTTTTTACGTGAGTATGACAGACTCACCTTGCCATGCAGTTTTACATTCTCTTTTTGGTAACAGAGTTGTTTGGGAGTGGGATGTATTGGCTTTGGGTTTTGGGGTTAGGATGGGGGTTTTTTTGTTAATCACGTCGTCTGATCAGGGACTTCGCTAGCCTGAGCAAAGCTTCCACAACGACTGTATCTCGATGCTGCATGGCCGTCTTCAGGTTGTACTCAACGACCGTTTTAGTTGGCGCATCCATCGCTCTCTTTGCAAAGCGGCCAGTGGCGTCATCGGCGTCGTCGGTGTAATAGACGCAACTGACTGTATGTCTCGACACCGCCACTACCGCGTGGGAAATGCTGTCGTGGATTTGGAGTCTCCTAGACTTGGTGTTGATGATAATCACGCTGTCGAAGGTAAGACCCTGGGCCTCGTGGATGGTTAGCGTGCGCGACCCTTCGCCGGAGCCGTATCCCTGGCTGATGAGAACAGCTTTCTCTTCTTGCGTATGAACCAGAAATAGGGTGTTTTGGGCGGTGCTCGGTATTTGCGCTCCTGTGTAACCTTTCACGCTCAGTGAGTGGACCCGCGACAGCGACAGCTTGGAGGAGTATATACCGGAGTATATCTCGCTCAACGCAAATGCCACATCCATTGGATTGCGGTGTGTGCAGATCTTTGCCTTAATTTTTCTTATTTATTTTGCATATTACTGGAATACCGATAATTCGTACTTTAATAAAGGTAATAACATCAATGGACCTTTTGAAAACGATAATCGCGTAATTTTTTTAACGATTTAGATTGTAGAAAAAACAGTTTATAATTACTATGTTACTGTAACTGAAGCTCCAATTTCATTTTGTCGCATTAATTAAAATTCACCCTGTATACTTAGTACATACTGCAGCTGCACGATAAGTTATAGGTATGACTGATAGGTACTTGATGTTCATGGTTTAGCTGTAGATGATTTATTAAAATCAGTCGGTATACGTAGGTACTTACAGTATAGCCTCACGACTGATATATTCATACGATGTAATGAGTGTTCTTTACAAATGTTTAGTCACGACTGTACAAACGTAGGTAACCTATTGTAAGTACATACGTACTTAAGTTGAGTAGCAGTAAACTCATCAGGTTTAAAGTGCAACATTTTATGTTTCATCATAACAAACCTAACGTACCTAGTTAACCCTACGGGCTGACGAACCTACGGACGAAGGATCTCGTGGCTGAATTACCTATAACAGCCGCTCTACTAGGTCCATCTGCAGGCTAAGGTTAAAGAAAGCACGTCGACGTTGGTCCCGGCTGTCATTTGAACAGATCTTTGACAGTCGTTAGGGGTAGTTAGTTTCCAAATCTCTGAGAACCACCTCTCCATGTAAAATACTGGTATTCAGATGCATAATTTCTAGTAAGACTGGCAGCCTACCCCAACATAGTTGGGAAAAGGCTAGGAAGATGAGTTAACATTACGTTACACTATTCCGTAAAGTCTTCCGTGACGGGAACTGTAAGACACTATAATAGAAAGGGCCAAACTAGTAACCATCAAGCTCTGGGCCGACTCAATATTGCCATCGGTAAGCAAATTTAACGAGAAGTACCAGAAACTCACACCAAATTGACAAACAAAGTAGGTGTAGCCAAACCGTTAAAATAACTATATCGTATTCCTAAATGAAAAGTTCTTAGTATAGCCTGTTGAGAATATCCGTGAAAATTCCCACAGCATGGTCACTGCACTCTGAAGCTTTTCTGCGTATTATGCAATGATGTTTCAGTACTTATTTTAGTTTGTGAGAAATCACCGCGCGAGGCACACACCGCGCCCCAAAAACATACAAATACGGTCTTTATTTAACTAAAAATAAGATTTTAAACTGCGTGCAGTAAATTATAGTGAAAATCAAAGTGCATTTTGGTATTTAGAAGTGCATTTTCTCTCAACTTTCCCGCGTAGGTGTTTGACAAGCGGCCATATTGGTTTTTTTATTGTTTTCTTGAGTGGGTAGTATTGTTCCGGGTGACACATTTTAGTGACAGTCATTTATTACTAGCGTTTTTATTTAAAAAGAAATACGGAAGACTAAATATTTTCTTAAAAAATTACCTTTATGTGAAAGAATTTTTTTTATAATTTTACCGTAGGTATTAAAAACGAATACTTACTAACAGTTATTTCTTATATTGACAAAACAAATTTCAGCAATTTTGATAGTAATAAGCCTTATTTGGATATTCACACCTACATAGTAATTCTCATATGACTGTTTATCTTAGTAGGTACTGCGTAGGTAGTAATGAATAGAATTCGACCTGACTTTTCCCACAAACCACAATAAAAACAAATATGACGTAAACTCACAAACGCTCTGACCATCCACATATTATCATTCCTTTTTAATTGACCACAAATGCCTGCTTAAAAAATTTAGAGGAAGAATTAAACTTACCTATACATCGAAAAATAATTGATTTATTATTTTAACAAAGAGTTTGCACCACCAATGTTCTGTTATTTTTTAAATTTGCGGTTTTCTTCCATCTCCGGGAATCCTTAATACTTTTTGTAGGCATAACATAATAATTCTAGATTTCAGTAAATAATTGCCAATGGATTAATGGAATCATTGGCGTCCTTGGCATATTATAAAAGGGTGTTTAATATACAGGGTGTTAGGGGGACAACGACCGCGACGCACTAAAGGTTTTATTCAGAGCCGACACCTCATAGATCCACATAGATAAATTCATAGATAATTTAAAAAAACAGCTGTTCCATACATTTTGACCGTGTTTGCACTTTGCACTTTAATTTGTGAACAGAGGAACAGGTGATTCCGGGGTTGCGGGACTGCTCGAAAGAGGCACCGTGGCCACGGAACACAAAGAGCTATGAAGGAACATGGATGGTTTCAGTCAGCAATAACAGATCACTTGATGATTTCCCATCCGAAAAAGTAAATCATAATTAACACATGATTTACGAAAAATCCATGTGGTAACTAATATCTATTGAATAAGTTTGTTTTTATTATACCGGGTGTAAACCACCTCATCACAAAGCCGTTAACCAAGCGTTCTGTCCATCAAACTAAGTAACTTTACGCAAAAATTATTGATGGGAAACAACTTTTTTTTTGACGTTATAAATCATGTTTTGTGGTAGAACTCAATGTAACGCACTTAAAACATTGTGCTGATGGATGGATTGAATAGTAAGGCGGTCGTGGAGGTGTTAAAAGTCAAAATCGTAACAAAAAAACTTAAAAAAAGTTTTTTAAAAAAACTGGTCAAAAAGTTGTAACTTTGACCCCCCATATCTCCGTAACTAGAAGGTTCCCAGGTATGGTGTAGAACAAAAAAATGATCGCAATGATGGGGAAAACAAGTGCATTTCGGCTTCGTGAAGAGGTGTTTTACACCCTTTATACTGAATTGAGGATTTACTTGCTGTAATCTTTGCCATAGCTTGTTTAAGATCGCTCATTTGGCGCATTCCCATTGGAAAGCATGAATGATGACTGCTTAGTCATCATTGTTAACTCATCACCAGGCAGTTGAGGTGATAATTAGTGAAATGTAGACTTTATCATCATGACTTTCTTAAATATTACTCATCCTACTAGACAACATCTTGAATTTTTGACTCATCTCAAAAATACAATTTTCAAAGGCGACAGGAACCTTTTGAAAACGCTTGTAGTTAGGTAGAGGGTTAGTGGCGGTACCTCTCTAGTCTAGATTTATACCTTACTCTTCAAATTTGAAAGGTTTCTTAATAGGTTGCTTGGCTTTAGGCACTCCCCTGAGGTTGGCATGGGCGCTTTTTGCCATTTTTAACCCCCGACGCAAAATCGTAGATCCTGAACGGATAAACCTGGGCCGGCAGTCTCGACAGAGATAGCGACAAAATCGCTAATTTTCGATTGCTAATAACGACCGAAATAATTTGGTGTCAATAATTGTGCTTGCGGGAAACGCGTCTAGGATGTAGAGACTTTCATTATTCGCAAGCATCATTATTGCAACCGAATTTATTTGTTAGGAATCAGCGATTTTGTCGTTATCTCAGTCGAGACTGGCCTGGCCATGGCCGCCGCCACAAAATGGCGGTTTACATATATATTCAAGAACTCCCTCAATATTGGTATCAAATGAAAGGGCTTCACTAGTAGAATACTATACACTATTAAAAAATTCAAATCTAAAATGGCCGCCACCACAAAATGGTGAATTACATTCTTTTTTCACAACTCCCTCAATAGGTATGTGTATTAAATGAAAGGGGTTGACTAGAAGAATAACTTTGTTCCAAAAGCCAAATACCAAATACCTTGAAATTATGATCCTATGTGTCGGGGATTTATAAAAAAAAAAATTAGGCAACAAGATGTGTTGCTGTCGCGCGGCTATGCTGTTGCGGTTTCCAATTGCGGCAGACATCATTCAATGCCACAAACAAAATACTTACCAGTGTAATGACTTACAAGAAACACGAACAAATTCTAGAAGCCAATGAATCATTTGTTTTCTTGCCAAACGATTTCCGATGAAGTTTCACTCTTAATTAATGTTATTAAGATTGATTGTGCCTCGTGGCACTTGCATTCTAGTGGTAGAAGCAACCGATGATGGTATGCACTGGGAAGGTATTTATGCACTATCATTCATTTATCTAAGCGAGAAAAGTGTATCTTGTTACATCACTAAAGTTGATGAACATCACTAAAGTTGATGAACATCATTAAAGTTGATGAACATCACTAAAGTTGATGAACATCACTAAAGTTGATGAACATCATTAAAGTTGATGAACATCACTAAAGTTGATGAACATCACTAGAGCCGGAAGCCATTCTTACCTTCATTAGCGTTGTGTTTAAAATATAATTTCTGTCAAAAGTTTGAAGTTAACGGAGACAAAATGATAACGTTTGCAAAGAAAATTTACGGACGCAGTAGGTAATCATTCAAAAATTAGAACAAAACATTGTTAATAATTGTCTAGGAGACCTAGCTCTGAACACGTTAAATGTAGGTACCTTATCTTTTCATCTGTTATTCATTTATTCAGCCTTGCACGACTAGTTAGCTACAAAACTTGTTTGAGAGGGAGTTTCTTCATTGTTCTAGCTTTCTTCAAAACTACGAAAACTTTAAGTTTTAATTAGTATGTCTATAGCTTGAGTAATGTTGTCCTTTGGATACAATAAAGGTCCATGTTCAATTAGTTTCTTGAAAAGATAATCCGGAGACTGATCAAAGTTTTAATCTTCAGAAAAAAATGACTAAGCAATTAACGCGCTATCGCTTCCTCCACGTGACCTATATCCATGTTTAAACTATTTCATCAGTATAAACAACTGTTACACTGTTTATTCATTCAAGTTTTAAAACCCCAGTCCGCGATGATTCAAACTGACTTATTTGTTTAGGTACAAAATTGTTCTAATAAATACTATAATGTATTTTGTAAGCTGAAACAGTAACTGACCTAGATTTGACCGGATTCGAAGAGATCTTAGTGCGTTTTATGATTTGTAAATTAAATTAATAATTTGAGTTAATTTTCGTTGCATTTTCTGTCATGGTTATAAGTCCCTGGCATACGCGCAGATCGGTCTCTGTTGTGCAATGTATGCAGCGATTCGGTACAGATAATTTGTAAACTAAACAATATAGATTATAGGACCTATTGTCGTTGAAATTCTAACACCACATTTTGGCGGTTTTGAAGCCGCTTTGCTAGAGATTTGACGCGTTTACAGCCAAACAGAAACTTTGTTATTTGTGTAATTTGAATAAAACAACAATTAAAAAATGGTTTTGCACGTAAGTAGGTCAAGCAGTTTTTTCACTCTACTGTCAGTTATTTTTGACTCTCGTGGTGTAAGAACTTCAGCAACGTTTTGTAAGCGTTCCGTATGTTTACAGCAGAATATAGTAGATTGTACGGATACTTTGATGTTGATCAAAATGGCGTTCTTGTCATGAAAGTTTTCATCGATGTCTTTGGTAGATTTATTTTAGTTCTGTGTTTTCCCGTCTGCACAGGTGGTTGAACTTGTACCCAAGCTTTTCGATAACTTATGCCAATCCAATAGGTATATTTTCCACTTTTCAGTAAAGTAGAATAACTCTAATTAGACTCGAAGAACACATAGATACTATGATTGATTCTGTCGAATATTTTAAGGAAACGATAGTTTTTGAATCACTTTTTTCATTGAGGTTCAAAATCACAAAATTTTCCTCTAAATATTCCCTAGAAACGAGAAATTGGAAATCACAAATATACAGCTACAGTCGTAAACAGTACTGAAAAACATGGCCGACACGGCCAGCAACAGAATATTTCACAAAATTATTTCTGTACATCGCACTCTTTTCAATTACGTCAAGACTATTGTATAGGCGAAATTGAACCTTGTTGCATTACAATAAGAGCTTAGAACTAGTGTGGTTGAGTTTGGCATGGATAAAAGGTGGGTTGTGTGTTTAGATCTCGCGTAAATCTAAAACAGTTGCATTGCATTGATGGAATGATGAATCGTATGTATTTTCATGTTTGAAACCTTGGTTTTCTTTTGGCTTGAATCTAGAGAAAAGACTAGAAATAATATCTTATTGCTAAATAGTAACAGCCGCTTGGGTCGATCTTTAGGTCAAGCTGATCCGTATTGGATGACGTTAGGTGAACATCATTGTGGCGTTCCCATTTAATCCTCAATAGTGACGCTATGGAATGGTCTAATTTATGTTTATTTCCAAAATCAGCAGGTTCGGTTCTTTGCTAGGAGTAATCGAATGATGCAGTTTTACTTTTTACCAAAATCAGGGCCGATCCTCCTTTGACAATTTTTCGCCATTCCTCATAGTTTCAGATTTGACCATCCACGCCCACTTGAAAAATTCACTCTGTATATAATGACCTATGTTTGATCTCTCTAATGACTGAAGACTAAGAGTTTCATGCACTCAAATCGAAGCTAAATGTAAAACTAAGATAAATGGATCTCACCCCATAACCCAATCTCACATCAATCGGAGTGTGCACTATCTTACAGTGAGACTAGTGACGTATACAGAGTTGAAAAATCACATTTATTTCAAAACAGCACTAGTATTCCAGGTCATCGCAGAAGTAAATCAAACTAGAACACTTACTTCCAATCGACTGCTTCTAAATCTGCTCATTAAACATCTGGAACTCTTTATAAATAGTTTGATGGTTCTATAAAACGTTGAACGCGAGTGAAGTTCTTAGGAAAGCTTGAATTTTCTGAACGTGATATAGCTTTTATTGGTAGTAACATCGGATGACTAATAAATAATTTATTTGGGATGTTAAGGTTTTGTAGAAAACGATGATATTCAAATGCCGTGAGTCTTTGTCCATTTTCACTAAAGACGATGCTTAAGAGCCTGAATATCACACTAGCGAATTGAGTGCGAGTAGACAGCGGCACGAGTGCGCAGGGAGCTCGCCGCGAGTTCGCAACGTGTGCGCGACGTTTGCTGCGAAGAAAAACAAAAGTGTACAAAACGTGGATCGTACACTGCGAACTCGCTGCGCACCCGCGGCGTGTTTGCCGCGCTCACGTTACGAACTCGTGACGAGCTCGCTGTACACTCGCCCCACTTACCACTCGCTCGCAACTCGCTAGTGTCATAAGGTCCTAAAAGTAATGCCTGGCTCCACCTTATTGCACTTTGCAACAATACAATCGCCAGCATATCAAGCTGATAATATACTAAGCTATCAAATGTCTCCAAATGATTTTAAAGTACAGAATGTTGACGGTTAAATTACAAACGAATGAGAAAAATTGACAGTTTGCCATAATTTGGTGCTCTGGCGACTGTACAAAAATATTAAGGTGTGATTACCTTTAGGTGCAATTTTTGTTAGTGAAAACGAGCATAAATGTCATTTAGTTACTGTGTTTAAGCTATCATGTTTGGAAAATACTTCTCCTAAAATCTAATCTGAAAAATTCTCATTCTGCAAAGAATAATTTTTTGACTGATAGCTGTTTTATGGAAACAATTATTTTTCCGTCGTTGCTCGACTACTACAAGACCAAAAACAAAAAAAATACTTCCTTAAAAAAATATTTATTATTTTACTTACCTGCACAAAAACATTACCTACACATATTGGTATTAGTCCACAACGCATTTCACATTGTTTTCCACAATAAACAGACTTTAGTGAAATTCCCCAAAAGTCTCGTAGCACTGACGTAGCTCACGTAGCCAGCCGCTACGACGTTTGCCAACATCAACTCCTGCGCCGGTCATGCCATACCGGTCACTCCTCATTCAGTCACTAGCAGTCCATTGACACACACGTCGCGACACCGTGTCATTTAAAATAAAAACACGCATAAACCGGTAAATAAAAAAGGAAGTACACTCAACGTCACAAATATCATTTATATCTTTCTAGAACCAGCTGACCAGCAAAAAAAACAAGTGACAGTGTGAAGTGAAACGAAAAACTTTGTCAAAATGATGACGATAAGCGAAAGTCAGTTTTCTTCAAACAAAATGTCGAGTATCCACAAGATTAACGACAGGATCGTTCACAAGGACAGCTTTGATGACACCAAGAGTTCTTCGAGCGTCAACAGCACCTTGATCACGAAGAGAGGATTCAAGCCTTCGGACATGTACGACCCTCAGAAGAAGGAGTTCCTCACAAACCTCAGTTATAAGTTGTTCCCTGTAAGTTGGGTAAGTCGTTTCTTGTCTGATAAGTCGTTGGTGCTTCTAACACACGCGTATTGGGTAGACACGTATATTGAGTAATTGATTTTGAATTATTTATTTATTTATTGTGTTAGCGTTGTCAATGTTTGAGAATCGCAATTTGACGCAAAAAGTGCAAAAGAAAAACACATACATTTACGACGTTAACTGTACTTTGTATCGATAGAAACAAAATTGTGTAA
Source organism: Xestia c-nigrum (assembly GCA_916618015.1). Lineage (NCBI taxonomy): Eukaryota > Metazoa > Arthropoda > Insecta > Lepidoptera > Noctuidae > Xestia > Xestia c-nigrum. Next base: position 14,986,373 of record OU745270.1, read on the forward strand.
ATTTTATAAGTTTTACAAAGAAAAAATACATTTTTCCGTAAAGTTCGGTAAGTATAAAGATGGAGAATATTTTAAATACTATAAAACTCTATTCATATTTAAATGTTAACATACAAATCTTGAGAAACCACAATGCAGCAGAAGACACTAGAGGACAGACATCTTTGTCATTGTAATTAGTGATGATAAATCTTAGTCAAGACTGAGTCAACCATTTCATAGAAATATGCAAAAACGTTATAGATATACCTACTATACAAATACAATTTACAAATGTATAGAACGTAGAATGAAGAAAATGCTTTTTATATTCCAAGGTTGAACTATTGAAAGTTTTGCACAAAATCTTCTGCTAACATATTTATTGAATCCATTCAATATTTACGATAACACACAGATACACAGATGTTACTATTTTATAGCTTTCACATACATTCTAACGGGTAATATCAGTAGATCAGAATACTCTCAAATGTCCTTGTTTACTGTTTGTCTGTGAGTCACTTTCTGCATTCGTAATTTTTCCGGTTTGTTTTCATGGAGTTTTTCTTGGAAATAGTTGCTCAGCTTTCCATTTCTGGTAGTAGATTTTATATATTTCATAAGTTTATTTTACACAATGTTGTTTCACTGATTTTATTATTTATTTATATGTTATTTATTATTGATATTTATTTTTCAGTAGTTAGATTACTGACGTCACTAACTTTTTGGCAACGTTAAAAAACAAATAAAACACAAAAAATGGCAAAATCGAGAAACCAATCAAGAATAAGAATAAGAAATTTTATTAGCTCAAACATGTGTTTACATACAGAATTAAATTAAAATAATACATGCATGCAAGATCTTAAATAAGAGTGGCTCACGACATGCCTGCCATTTCTCATGGCGTGCAAATATTTTCGGTACAATTTTATTGCATTAATGATTTTTAAATTTACACTTAGACATATCAATCAATTAAATACAATTATTATAATGAAATCAATTATTTTAAATTTTAGTCTTATAAGTATATTAAATATCAGACACAGGTTTACATACGTAATTTATATTCAATCATTTACCTTATTTTATGATTTATTCAAAATGAAGATTTACATGTCTTCAATAGGCATTCAAACACACACACACATACACACACACACACACACACATTTATATTTTAGTTCTCCACTACAAAAAAAAAAATTAACTAAACCTTTTTCATGTTTAAAAAAGTTTTATAAGAAGATTTAAAAAGGTTGTTACATTGAAAGTAGTTTTTAAGAACGCAGGTCGCAGACAACAGTTTTCTTTTGCCAAAAGAAAGAGACAATGACCGGAGGCAGGGTTAGTGCTACTAATGAGGTTCAGTAACCTATGATGAGTGACATGTCAACGTAACCGACTGTACTTTGCAGTTATATTAAAATTTAAATAATTTACAAAAAGAAAAAAAAAATCCAGTTTACGTCGGGCAAGCAAATGATGATCAAAGATTGATAGAAAATAGCTTTCATACAATAAATTATTGTGAAAAATATACACATCCAAGATGTTTGTATTTATAAACTTATTATAACAAAATATATATTGAGTTGTATCGAATGTACCAATTTCTTAATTCATTCTTAACAAACACAAACTCTACTAAAACGTTACGAAACTGTTGAGAGAGCTTGGCGAGACTATTTGAGGACGGACAGACAAACAGATTAACCTATATTTATACGTTTCCACAACGTTTGTAGCTAAATATAATAATACAGGCTGGCAACAACGAAAGCTCAAGTTACTATACTTTTTATCACTTCTGAAAATGTAAGATTTTCAGGTGATCTTTAAAAAAATAATCGGTGCCTTGCGGAATTTAGAGCTAACATTTGCGGTGAAAAGCGTGTTCAAAAACCATCAAATGTGAAATAATATAAAAAAAAAATAACAAAATGGATTTGATTTGTCATGGTGAACATAAATGTTTATGTAAGTACCTATGTGTAGCAAAAATACGCGACGATAATGGCGCTTGGGAACATTTAATAATCCTATTTCAGAGAGGCAATTCCATATAAAATCAGTCATATTCTTACTTACATGTTTAAAGCCAATTCTTATTTCACAACACAAGATAAATAAACAGAAAAGAAGATTAAATAAAAACGCAATAACAACAAAAGAAGTCTATCACACGAGGATGATTTTAAACATTTTCCCTACCCAAATCCCATCCATTTTCTTATAATATTATGACCAGACTCTTGAACGTCAATATTGAATTAAAATGACTGCAATACTATCGTTACTTTGATCTCCACCATCTAAAAATAATCCTAATAAAAATACGACATCAATGAATGCCAACATTCTTAGCAGTACGAACGATATACTCTTGCCTTCAAAAAGGCCGAATTGTAATAAAATTAAAACTATACCCACTTGACCCGAACTCGCTCGCACAACGACCTTAGTTTCATATTTTTAGATTCAATAATTAAAACTAAGAGTGGGAAATTATGAGGAAATATGTAGTATAGATGCACCCGCGTTTGACATCTCGTCAGGGCCTTAATTCTGCTATCACAATAGTGTCAGAATAGTCCATCATTGATTTCATAATTGTCAAGTTCTGTCAAGTTTTGACAAGTTTGGTAATCTAATAATATAATGGCGTCATTATGATTTTCCAATGGTCAACAACTGACACTCCATTGAAAGAAATGTCATAGAATATTAATTTTGTACATATTGACAAATGTGTAAAAATATATAATGAAATGAAATCTGGCATGAACAAATGTTCAAATTTAGTAGTAGATTTCGAAAACCATTTGTACTAACGGGTTTTATAATAATGGCAATACGACAATGTTATTAAAACACAAATTTCTTACCATTGACTGACCAATGATCGACCAAAGTGAATTTAGCAGATTACGAACTTTTAGCAAAATGATAATGAGATGAGCATGGAATCGTGTTCGAGTGACGAATTTATTAAAATAGCTGAATTAGGCCCCGGGTTGTTTTACAGGTGTCAAATCACAGACGGAGTCAAATCCAACACCACCATTTTTTTGCTGATTTGAAAGACATCTCTCAGGTTAACCTGGCTGGCTACATTGTGGGTGCCATGAGTCCTCCAGTCAGGGGTGAAAGGCCTCCAGCCAGGGGAACACCAACCAACACTATCAATCGATAGCCAGTGATAGAGGCTCCTTCTCATACAAGGATGAACAGGCAAACATCTCTAAGCTTTCGTAATACTTGTCTTACTTAAGTTACCGATATGTTAATACCCCTTCAACGGTTTTTTTTATGACTTTACCTAAGTAAGATGACTTCACTGTGAGACCTTAATAACTTGCGAAAAAACCAGAAACCACCGTCCAACCAAAACCCGGGCATCGAACTCAAAATCATACACTCGAAAGCTCTTTATTCATTGGCATTCCTCACCAATGAAGCAATTCATCTTTTTTAAAACAATAACTGAAATTAAGAATAAAAAAACACTTAAAAACTACCAACGATAGGAACAGCTACAAATAGCCGTGATCCAAATTTGTTTCAGCCGGGCATCGAACCCATGTCACTCTGCACCTCTGTTCTTCGCCTCCGCGTTATTTAGGACCCATTTACACATCACCGGCGCACGCGCAGCAGTTAGAAGACTGTGTTAGTGTGACTTTCACTTCAGTTAAAACTGAACGTTTCAAGACGGTTTATGGAAGTCTGGCTTTTGTTAAAGATATTTTAAATCTTGGCTGCCAAGACTTCAAAGGGTTTGAGAGAAAACAAACATGTTGGAGGCCATGATTTGTTATAACTGAAGGACATTGCTATGTACACAAAATATTTAGGTGCTGGGTAACAAGAACAACACAAAAAATACTTCGTCATAACTAGATACTGGGGCATTTTGAGTTTTTCTTGAATCCCGAACAAAGAAAAGGATAGTGATAAATACTTAGCTGCGGGACTGTTCAAAAGAGATACCGTGGCCCCGGAAAATAAAGGGCGAGGCAGGAACATGGATAGGTTTTAGTCAGTGAAAGTTTGACACTCCCTCCCGCTACGCCCAGAGCGGCAGGAGTGATTTGATGATTTCCCATCTGGAAAAAAAGGGGTAAAGCCGAAATGATCTTTATACCTTTTCCTCTTTATCATTATGAAACTGATAAGTCAGAACACATAAAACACGCACACAGCTTGACTTGTATGTGCTTTTTACTACCTTCATTCGCGTGAGATTATTGTGAAAATATTTGTTTTTCAATCTGGAATTTGTTACCAATTTCAAGGCTTTTAATTTTTTTGCACGGAACCCTAATTCTTGTTCAAAAACAAAAGTGGTCTTTGTTACTCTTTATAACATCAGGGCTCCGATTCTGCTATTGCAATAGTGTAACAATTGTCAAACATTGATCTCATAATTGTTCATTTTGACAAGTTTGGTGATATGCTAATATAAAGGCGCCATTATGACTTTTCAATGGTCAACTACTAACACTCAATTGAAAGAAATGGCTTGTATTAGTAATCTCGTACATAATGACAAATGAATTACTGACTTATGCGGTAATCTGCCAACATTTTGACAGTTCCTTTGAGAATTAGAGCCGAAATTTCTTAATTAGCACCATTTTGTATTGCAATAAAGGCTTCTTTAACAAAGATAATTTAATACATTTGTAAAAAATAAATCAAACAAAACACTGGCTGCTAGAAATAAAAACAAACAAAAGGTCACTAAATAGTAATGTCATTTGACTTTGACAGCTAAACAGATAAAATATAATGGAGTTATATAGTTCATTGTCATTCATCAATAATTATGAGATCAATGATAAACAATATTGTGACACTATTGAAATAGCAGAATCGGGGCCCAGCTCTCTTCCAATAAAAATCCCTTCAAAATCGGTCCAGCCGTTTCGGAGATTAGCCGGATCAAACAGAAAGACAGACAAAACATGAAGCAATTTTTTTTTAACATAATTGTCGTAAGAACTCAGTAAAAAACCTGTTATTTTGATGTTACAAAGAGACACTTCATAGTATATTTTATAACGAGGGACTAAACGAAGCCATTATATACCCGAGGTGGTTTGACTCCCGAGCTTGCGAGGGAGGCAATGAAAGCGAGGGTATATTATATTGGCGTTTAGTCTCGAGGTGCAAACTGTACTTTTCACTTCGAGTGCGAGAAAAATAGTCATTAAAACTGAACAACATTACACTCGACAAAAATTCTGAACTGAGCGGTCAGTCTTTTCTTCTATCAGGTCAGTCACAGATTAACTATTGAAAACACAACACAAACTCACAACATTTTTGCAATAAAGATGATCAACAGTCCACAGATAATTAGTACCTACATTACTGCAGCGGCTAGCAGCAACAGTGGCATTGCTTTTCAAAATCAACGATGCACACAAACAACCATAAATTTTTCTCGCGTTGAAGAGTTCATTTGTTTTTTTTTCAATAAACAGCTTTTTATTTGCATGCCAATTCGAAATTTAAATAAAACCTTTGACAAGTTACTCTTTTGTGACCATGTTTCAGAGTAAAAGATCGTTCCATTTTTAAATTACTTTTTACTCCCTAGGGAATAAACGGTCACTTTAATCCCGCTTCGTAGGGCTATAACGGCGTACTTTTAGAGCATGAGAAGTGAAAAGTATATTATTTAATTTCCTAAGATTTGCATCTTTAAACAACCCAAAATTAAGACACACAAGGTATAAAACTCATTAAAAATTAATCAATATAAATCACTTTATGACAAATATGACCATGCCCTAACAGCAAGGGTTGCCAAAAATATACTACCTACTACTAATGATTGTCATACAGAAATATAATACGTCTGACATGACATTGTAATAGCATTATTTATGACTGACAACTGTTCAACTGTGATTAGACTATAGACGTATTTTCATGAAGACTGTCCAAGTATCTTGTCGTATATTGTGTGGGTGATAAAAATAATCATTTACTTATAAATTACACATCAGGATTCCTTTAATATATTGTAAGTTTAATATTAAAGTTGTTTTGCATAAAAACCTTTCGGGATAACACAGTTTTAAGTTTTTACTGTTTAAAACTAAACTTATGATATCACTTTACGGGATATTGTCGGTGATTATTCGTTATTTTGATCACTTAAATACATTAAAAATAAGAAATACAAACTATAAATTTGGTGAAATCTGCTTTAAAATCTGATAAAAAATCTAGATAATCATGAAAAGGTACTTTTTATAATTTAATTAATACATATGAATAGATAGGAAGGGGATCTGCTAAAATTTTATTATATTTTATTCGTCTCTTTTTTGTGTTATGTGAGTTTTAATGACAAACTGTTTCTTTAATGTTTTGAAGTGATGATTTATTATATAAATACAAGAACACACTTTTTATTATAGTTTAACGTTAAAAATCGTGTCGTTTATTTCCAAAGGTCATTTATGACGTTAAAAGCGGTAATTTATCATCGTAGGAAGTGGTGACCGAATTACAATTTTGCGAATTATAAGTGTTAAACTGTAAAACATTTTTATTTTGCGTTAGTGAACAAATATAAAAGTCAAGATCGTAGTATGGCTTTTCAGATATTATAATAAAAAATGTAGCTAAAAAAAGGGTTAAATATAATAATAAAAGTATTACGGATAGGCTTGTAATGAATACGAGTCTGAAATCGTCGATCTGCTTAAAGCAAGTATGGTTGTTTCATGCTCATGCCTACTCTGCTTGAGAAGTTTTTTGCCCCATAGAAACCAATAAGACAGTTAAAATCTGTTATAATAGTGAATGGGTTTCGTGATAAGAAAATGGATATCAGTTTTATAAAAGAACCTTGTTTTAACCTAAAATCTAACCAGTAACCTATACAACTTTAAACCAATCAATAAACTTATATTTTAACTCTTTATTAAACACATTGGCCTCGATTTCTTGTAAAAATCAGTCTATTATAAATTTTCAAAGCAGTTTCAGTTGCCAGAGCAATTTGGAGAAGTGCCAACCCTAAATACTGCCACGTTAAACTTCAATACGTCAAATTCGTGTAACCAATCGATTTTACACTTTACTGCTGTTGTTAATAAGTGTAAAATTGGATGTAGAAAATAACAAAAGCTTGAGTTTTCTATTTTTTTTAATTATTTATATTTTTTATTACTTCTGAAATCATTAAATACGTAAATTAAAACTGAAAATAATAAACTACATATTTCTTTGTAATGCTTTATTAAAAGTTGGGAAAAAACGTATTTTTTTCGCTTCGATGTGACTACAAGATCTTATCTAAGCAAATAACATAATTATATTAACTATTTTCGTAGAAGGCATTGAAATTTCTCCCATGCATAATCATAATAATTTAGGTGTCAATGACCAATTTGTAGAAAAACTGTTGATTCACTATAAAAGCGTATACACCTATATTTCTAGATATATTAGAAAGAAATAAAACATATTTATATGGCACATGCCACAAGATCACTACAAAAAAATAAGATTAAAAAAAACGTAAAACGAAACAGAAAAAAAGGAAATTATATTAATGTGTGTGTCAAGGCTGCCCCAAAATAATTAAGTATTATTAATTTCAACTTTAACACCAATGTTGTACACTTGTAAGTCTGTCCGCCTATCATAGTCGAAATAATTGAGTACATACAAGAAACAGTAAATGTTGGCATGATCACTGCGTTGTTACTGCGTACACAGTTTATTATTAGAAAATTTTACTTCTAACTGAAACAATACGTAGGTACAAAAAACTATTTTGCAGTCCGTTTAAAAAAAAAGAACGAAAAGGTTCAAAACTTGAAGCACTTAGCTGCATTGCATTAGGATTTTAACAAACAAAAAGTAAAAAATAAACTCAAATAAAAAAACAAAAGAAAGTGTTATAAATATTAGATGAATAATTTACGACCGCATGAAATCTTGTGTAAAAATGTAGAATTTACAATAAATTAATAGAAAAAAATATGCTAATCACACAGAATGATGGCGACTATTCCCGAGACTCCGAGATGGAGCCCCTGGACTGTCTCAGTGTAAGACGATCCCAAAATATACCCAAATTGCAGACACATTAGTTTCATAAATGTTACCAGTGTAAATACATAAATACCATACCATACTCATTTAAAAACAAAATAGAACAGGCTATTTTTGTGGCCTGATTTTTCATGATTAGGAAACATTTTGATTTCACGTTTTTTTTTAAGATTTTTTTACTCACTTTTTAATTGACTAACTCATGATTTTTGTTTATTTATTAATAATGCATATAATTCAGCTTTCGCTTTATATGTCTGATTTTATAATTAATTAACTTTTCTGTTAACGATATTTGCTTATACAATGTATTATTAAGATTATGTACATATTATAATTTCACTGCCTAGGCGAAATAGTCGATTATGATAATAAAGAATCTCTTTTTCAATGTCAATGACCTATTCAATATTTTAATATGGACTGTAGATTTAATCTGAAATTTAAGGAGATTAGATGAGCATTTAAATGCTCTTGTGCGGCCCGTTATTCGACTGCAAATCAAAAACTCTTGACAAATATTTCTCAATCATTCGTTTTTATTACAAGTTCTTGATATTATTTGACAACCAGTTTTTGCTAAGCTAGTAAATGGGACTTCTTGCCAAAATTCAGCTGCCGCTGGTTAGACCAACCCCAACATAGTTAGTGATGATCATCATGCAGATGAAGATGATGAAGTTGCAATATAATACAGCTTATTATCATTATTTAAGTCGAGCTACACGATAATTGACAAATGCTTGCACTGACTGGACAGGTCCACTCAAATCTGTATGGTTCTTCCTCAAAAGGCCAACTCAGACACTAATCTGCATAGTCCTCCTATGAATTGAGCAAGATTAGGTCTGGACATTCTAAGGTCCATGTTCACCAAAAAGATGACGCTCTGATTATCTAAAAACAACTGTTTAAAACACATTTTTGTATGGTAATATGTCATAGTGACAGCTGTTTTTAGATAATCAGACTGTTATCTTTTTGGTGAACATGGACCTAAGAGTTTGTTTCGGTGTTTCTTCTCAAAGTTGTTAATTACGAAACAACGGCCTGATCTAATAAAAAAAATACGATTAAAAGTGTTTGTAAAAACCTATTTACATAAGAAATATCATTTATCAGCACACCACTTGTTGTAAAATAAGACTAGCATAAATGCAACAAACGTACTTATAGCTAGTTCCACTTTCAGTCTGAAAGTTTGAGCGCCGCATCGGCCGACACAAGCGCAACATAGAGTCAAGAGCCAAAACATTTCACTCTGAATGTCGTTGAGTAATGACATTTCTGACTACTACGTGTACGTCTGCCCTCAAGGACGATGATGTATTCTGTATTTATATATTCATATCTCATTCTTCAGGAACTATCAAACAGAAGTAACCTTAATCTGGAAATAGCAGATGATTGTTTTTCTCGATGTAAAATACTGGTATTCAACTGCATCTCGTTAGACTTAGCTGAACCGAACATATTATTAATTAGTGGGGAAAAGGCTAAGCAGATGACAATGAGTTGAGAGATGTAACCTAGACATTTTCTTCATTAAAAACTCTCGTCCTAGTATTGGTCAGGGCAGTATTGATGTCTATACTTCTGTAGTCTTACACCAAATAATAATTGACCATTTCGCCTAAAACTTTCAAGCGTTAATCCTATTTGTTTCAAGCTTTCTATTCAAGAATATTGCTAGTATTTAAAAGATAGAAAGAAACTGTAAAATATAGTTTTTGCATTCACAAATTTCCCACACACAAACTTTGTTCAAAGAGTTGTACGTCATTGAATTCTTGCTCTGTTTTATTTTGATCTTGCCTCAGAATCGAGTACAATTCAGCTATAATCAAGGTTTTTCGGGGCTTTTCAAACTCAAACTCAAAGCATTTATTTCAATTAGTACATTACGGCACTTTTGAATGTCAAAAATACAAAAAAAAAACAAAGCTACAGTCACAGACACAAGGCATAATAACTTGAGAAAGTACTGTAGTTGACCATTTTCTAGCGTAGATCTCTGTGGATCAATAAAATACTGTATGACCCTGTTATAAATTCTCTCAATAATATTGTGTACTTATTTCCACTTAAACTTTATGTAAATAGTGCGCTTACCTTTTTCCTAAGCCTAAAGAGACGATACCTACTACTCATATATATAAATTTGTTAAATGTCCAAATCTAATTGAAATTGTGATGTTTATCATAGTTTACTTCTTTACTTTTCGTGTGGTTTGTGCCCCACCGTGTCCGAGTTTTATACCGCCTCTGACTTTAAATGCCGTCGAGAAATATCTCTCAGGCATGTTTGATTTCCATGCTTTACTGAAAACTTACGTCTGTCCTACTCATTTTAGTAAATAATAAGCATTTACATGCTCTAAATGACATTACAATTATATCACAATGTCAATGTCACATGTAAATCCCATAGCATTTGTTATGTCCTATCACCATAATATTGTGATAACATCACAAAATACTTGATAATATCACCAAAACATGATATATCACAACAAATCACTAAAAACTTGACACTATTACTAAATGATAACTAACTCCCTCCCACCTGATATTTCAGGAGGACATGGAGAACAAGCCAATCCTAGTCGGAGAGAAGGAGGTCGACTTGAACAAGATCTTCACGCCAGCACCTGATGCTGAGGAGCATATCATCAAGAAGGATCGCAAGTTTGGTAAGTCAAAACATTTATTTAAATAAGGCCATAAATGGTACTTCTGTCCGCAGTGGCGTGCCTAGGGCCCTACAATACGCGAGCCTATAAGGCAAGCTGACTGCAGTTCTGAAACCGTCTTGAATAGTAGTAGGTTATAAGGGCAAGCTTTTAGGCTTGTATGAAAGTAACGCCACTGGTACTATTTGAGATTGATTTCTGAAAAAAACATTTGGCGGAAATAAAAATCCAGTGACATTATTAGGTATGCTAAAGTATGTCTCGATACACTGTGGGTTTGCAGCAAGAACATAGACACTCTCCCTTCGTAAGCACATGTATGGATGCGGAATCGAGGACTTAAAGACTCTTACATCATTAAAACATTAATACGAACAAAAACAAAACAAAAAAGAACTATTCTGGTTATTTCAATGTGCAGTTTTCATTAAGAATGTTTATCGCTTTCTTGATCGGAATAGTAAAGTAGATAACCAATGTACACAAATCTGTCAGATGGTAACGAAAACCACACAACAGACTGCCTTTGTTTAAAACATTAAAAGCTTATAATCATCTTCAGTGAGTTATTGATATCCAACCTCGTAGCAACAGGCGTGCTAGCATTAAGAAAGGTTAAGATGAATCATTACAGTTCTAATTAACTTAACAAAATGTCATCGCTATTGTTTATGCAGCTGGTTGGTCACTTCCGTAGTCAAAATCGTTTGATTTATTTTTTAAGTTACAAGTTTGTTACACTTAAGGAAAGCACACAATTAAACCCATAGATATCAGACCTCTGGGGTCTGATAGGTGATCATTAGTTAATCAATTACCATATTCAAAGTAATCGATAGCAGTACAATGGTTTGAAAAAAAAAAAAAACAAAAAAGACTTTTCACTGACACTCCATTGAAAGAAATGTCATAGAATGATAATCTCGTACATGAAATCTGGCATGAATAAATGTTCGCATTTAGTAGTAGATTTCGAAAACCATTTGTACTAAGGGTTTTATAATAATGACAATACGACAATGCCATTAAAACACAATTTTATTACGAGACCATTGGCCGACCATTATGAATTTAACCGATTACGAACTTTAAGCAAAATGACAATGGGGTGAGAATGAAATCGTGTTCGAGTGACGAATTTATTAAAATAGCAGAATTAGGCCCCAGATTGTGTGTTCACTGCTGGGAGACAGGCCACCTTTCTGTGAAAGAGATCAGCTGTAATACATCACGCATGTCCTGCTCAAGATTGAGTATCTTCGATTTTTTGGACACGATCTTTGGTACAAAAATGGCGGCTAGACGACCATGCACCAAAAACCTCATTAACCTTGTTATACACAGTCACAGGAAACAAGTTGGGACTTTCCATTTCAAGCTTCAGAAAGAAATAAGCCAGAGATTATGTTCTCTCCCCGGAGACCGCGACGCACAGCTGTTCAGTATCAGCGCCATATTTGTTTCATAATGTTGCCAATAGGGTTGTCGCTTTCTTACAATCATTAATGTCAGATGCGGGATGCCTGTGACTTCACCGCTTTTTGGCAGTACAGTTAATTTCCTTCTATATCTAGATTACATTGCCTTATGAAAATGGTGTAGTTGTAGTATTCTTGAAATGGAGATATCCAAACCATTTAAAGAGTTTTGGTGGAGATTCGATTATTTTTACTTATTTAGACTCAAGCTAAGCAATGTTTCAAACTAAAAATCAAAGCAAAAATACCTGTTACATGCACCTTTGAATAGATGAAGCTATTCAAAGGTGCATGTAATAATAGATGTATATCAGTCCCAGTCACAAGGCTACTAACAGTAACGGACTGTAGTTTTTATAGTTATGCATTTCAGAATGTCCTTATAAAACCATTGTTTAACGATCCCCTAAAGGCCGTTTTCAATGACTTACTTACGTATAACTGTCATTTAATATAGGCCTACGCCTCGTAGCTATCGGTGTTTCTATAAACAGTGTTAGCTTTAAATATCTTATCCGGGTCACATACCTGTCACTTTCATAGAAAAATCAAAGACAGCTTTTCTGTGACGTTTTGTTTAAAAAAAAATAAATGAAAAAGGTCAAACAGACAGAGATAGCCACCTACCGATCCCGGTTAGTAAGTTATTAAAAATGGCCGTTTAATAGGAGCCGTCAGACATTCACCACGAACCAATCACGTCGATCGATCTTGTGATTCTCGTTTCTCATCGAAGTTCGTGAAGAGAGGAAATTTTTCTTCTATCTTTCGTTTTAAACGTACTTTTACCATTAGAGGCACCCCTACTTGTAAGCTATTCCGGGATTTAGACGCAGTAGCCACGTTGTTTACATGCTATTGTTCGCCATGACTCCATGCTGCCTCTATGCCAACTGTTTTTGGTAATAATGCGTGATTTGCGTCAATAGGATGCTGAGTCAGACCTTTTCTGATAACTGTTGTTAGTTTCAGTCACTTAGAGGTCGCAGATTTTTGCTAGAGATATGACCTAGATTGAGTTAGTAAGAAGCTGTTTAATTTCTTTATGTTACTAGTAACATTACGGACAGAAGATTGAGATCATTACTCATCAAGGTACGTTTCTTTGAAGAAATATTTTTTACGATGAATCATGTACATAAATTAATGAAAGTGGTCAACTCTAGTGCTGACTGTAGGTTGGTAAGTATATCGAACTAAGTAACTTTACGCGAAAATTATTGCTGCGAAACATCTTTTTTTTTTTGAGGTTGTAAATCATGTTTTGTGGTAGAACTCAGTGTAACGTACTTAAAACATTGTGCTGATGTATGGATTGAATAGTACGGCGGTCGTGGAGGTGTAAAAAGTCAAACACTTACAAAAAATACTTGTATTTAAAAAAAAAGTTCTCAAAAAGTTGTAACTTTGACCCCCTATATCTCCGTAACTAGAAGGTTCCCAGGTATGGTGTAGAACAAAAAAAAGATCGCAATGATTGGGAGAACAAGTGCCTTTCGGCTTCGTTAAGAGGTGTTTTACACCCTATACATATAATCTTATATACTCAATCTCTTTGTCTTGTCTTGTCTTTAATTAAAAGGTGTTTTTTGTTTGTTTTGAAAAACAAATTAGTATAACTGACCAAAATTTACTTGGGAACGAGTACCCTAAGATTAGTGGATATGTGGCGACACTCGGGGGAACCTTTAATTCAGAAATGGACGCGTCCATTGCTGGATTAAGGCTACAATGCGGCGATGCAATGGGGACGATGCTGAAAAATCACAGTTGAATCTCTTTATAGAAAGAGTACGGGTAATACTTTTTTTATTTCTTAAGAGGCCGTCCTATCAAACGACTGATTCCGGTCAATTTTGTTCCGTTATTGTTAGAATTTGTAACATAATATTAGCAAAACTGTACACGTTATGAGTAGCTAAACTCTAAAAAAGTATGAGGGCTCTTTTTTTTTTCGGATGGGAAATCATCAAATGAGGGAGGAGTCATTTGATATTTGAAATGACTCATGCTCATGGCCGGAGTCAAAAGAAGTGTCAGACTTTTACTGACTAAAACCTATTTATCTTCCTTCTTAGCCCTTTGTGTTCCGGAGCCACGGTATCTCTTTAGAACAGTCCCGCAGCCACGGCAGGCATCGGACCTTGTGGCTTTAATATTCGGAATGTATTTTTCGCAATTAACTGGCGCGGAGTGACTAGAGAGAGTTCCACGTCTGTTATCAGCGTACACTAGTTTAGTTGAATGCTGCCCACTCACCTGACACAACTTATTCTTAGACAGATAGTAGACTGACCTATTCTACTGCCTATTCTTAGGTACCAAATACACCACAAAATACATACTGCATAGACTATACTGTAGACGATGTCTCTTACGCCATCTTTTGGCATATAACCTAATCTATATCAACTGAATACCCTCGTAAAATTCCTTTCCTTCATATAACCAGTGCTATGGACAATTTTAGTGGGTATTTACGACGTTAGTAGTTTAGTTGTTTGGTTTAATAGTATCCAAGCTAGAACGGCGACAGACGGGGAGAAAAGAAGAAAAATATGTGACGTCATCGTCACATTTTTTTGAATTGGGAGTCGGATCCTTATCAGCAGCAACGGTATGAAGATGATGGATGATAGCGCTAAGAAACACATAAATAATTAGTATGACAAAATAAAACAAATGACTGTAGATAATATACCTCTTACTGCAGATCTAGCGAAATGTAAGAAAACATCGTGAGGAAACCAGCTCTCTCTGACACCGGGTTAGGCACTAACCAGACGATAAAGAACTTGCTTACGTATATATAACTGTTAGTTAATAATGTCTCGTAGCTATCGGTATTTCTATGAAAAAAGTTGCTTCTAACTGCCCGTACGCTAAACGCCGAACAGACAGACCAACCGTTACCTGTTATTAATTTAATAAAAATGGCGTCAAGTCCACAGTTTTCATCTCATTTATAACGCACCATGATACCCAACAGATGGCGCTTATCACAACTTTCAATATTTTCAGAGAAAACATTCGCCTCATCAGCATTCTACGTGCCAGGCGTACACCCGACAGTGAAGGAGCAGATGGACCTGGCGAGGGCCATCTCCAAGTCTCTGAGCGACTCCAGCAACCACATGAGCAGAGGCCAAAGCATGTATGTGAACAGGAAGAAGAGGTCCGTCAAGTGGGTGCATGAGGGACGAGGTATGTAGTGCTTTTGTGTAATGGTTCTCTTAGGTTAAAAAACTAGTCTGGAGTCAAAATTAAGGGACTGTCCTGGCCGTAGCACGTATAATGGACTAGAACTCTGTTCTTGTGCTCATATGTCTTAAGAGCAGATACACAATCTAACATTACACTAGTGTTCTTATTTTTCACATTATGTTTCGCTTATTATTTAGTAGCTGACCCACGGAACTTCGTCTACGTCACATAAGAGAGAACAACTAAAGAAAAAAAAAACCCGTTTATGCTACATTTTTCATTCCTGCACCGCTCCTAATAATCGTAGCGTGATGTTATATAACTTAAAGCCTTCCTATGTATGGACTGGACTGGAGTAGAAGACTATCTAACACAAAAATATTTTTTCAATTCGAGCCGGTAGTTCCTAGATTAGCACGTTCAACCAAACAAACAAACAAACTCTTCTGCTTTATAATATTAGTATAGATAAGACCCTGGATAGACTGTGTAAATAATGATATGGCTAGAAAGGAGGTGACTGATGAGATGACGAGTAATAGAGAGGTATGGAGGAAGAAGATATTCTGCACCGTGATGATTTAACTACTTATCTCATGAATTACGAGCTGCGCCTATCGCTAACTGGATAAATCACCCAAATTCTGCTCACTCAGTAATCAATAAGACTCGTAGTACCAATAATTAGTATCTTCTCAATGTATCAATTGCACCATGTAATCTTCCAAGTTATTATAATAATCTGTCGCTCGCACGATACAAATGGCGGCAGCTGATATTGACAGATTGGTTGGCAGCCAGGCCGGCGGCCTCGGGGATTTCAGATTATTTATAGGATTCAGAATGTTAATTATTGTACACTGCCTAGAGTTGCTGCGGAGATGTTTTGAAGTCTGGCGATGGTAGATTTATTACTTAGGTTTAAATTAATTAGATATGCTGAAGAGATTGTTTATATAAAATTTTTCCTCCTCTGGAGTGGAAAATTTAAAGGTTTTGCGTTTTCTTTTTAAGTTAAGCAGTCTTTAAATATTTCCTATGACACTATTTTTACCTAAATGGAGACTCCACTGGCTCTATTATTAGGCCTTAGGTACTAAGTCCATGTTCACCAAAAAGATGACAATCTGATTATCCACATCAGCTGTTTAAAACACATTTTTGAATGGGAACATGTCACAGTGACAGCTGTTTTTAGATAATCAGGCTGTTATCTTTTCGGTGAACATTGACGTTAATGTCCTTAATTTTAACGGACAGTTATGTACGTTCTTGCCGTGTTAACATCGACTGTTAATTAAATTTAATCAATATAGCTTGTGCAGATGTGACTGCAACAAACTGTGTTCAGTACCTACAGTATTGTTTCATAATCATCATCTTCCTTCTCTTGTCTCATGTTACTTGGGGTTGGCGCAACACGTTTTTTTCTTCCATTATAACCGTCACGCTATCATTTTTCTTTTTCTTTCATATCATTCCTTACACAATCCATCCATCGTTTCCTTGGTCTTCCTCTATCTTTCTATCCATCAACTTTTATTTTTATCACTCTCTTAGCCACACGCGATTCGTCCCTCCTCATCACATCACACATGCCCATACCAAGACAGTCAACCTTACCTTTCAACATTTCTGTAACTGGCGCAACTTTCAAACTTCCTGTAGTACTTATTGTTTCATGTCCGTTGCTTCAAAAGACCAATTTCCTAGATTAATGCCCTGCCTAAATTAGTTAACAATATCTGATAATGATTTTCGTTTGTAACTTTTCAGGTCGAAACACATCGAACGCCTGTTCCACACCGACGCCCGTAGCGAATCACGACACGCCGTACCGCCCGCCATCTAGCTTGCGCAACCAGAAAACATATCCCAAGTCTGCGCTCAAACACTCGACTGTTTGGCCAAAAATGGAGCCTTTCCCCATCTCCCCTCCAACGATCACTGTACAGAACATTGATGTACCAGTTCCAATGGCGCCTACGAAGCTGAATGATGTGTATGCTGCGCCAAAAAGCCCACGATTGCCGCTAGTTTCTGGACCAAACTTTAACGTCGCACCGCGCGGTTGGGGCGAAATGTCAGACTACTACCGACCCGTCGTACTAGATGGCGTTGGCGCATCGACACAGTACACGGACTTTTAAAATTATTTAATTCAGTTTTTGTTAAATAATTTTAAGACTCAGATATCATATCGTTACGTGAACTTTTTATTTCAGTTTTCTCTTCGATTGTTAAGTTATTCGTTTTTAAATGTCGTCTTTGTGGGATTTGATAGATATAATGAAGAATTTATTATATAAATACGTTTATCTATAATAAAATGATTATATGTATTTAAGCACAATGACTTTCCATTAAACGTGCTTTCATTTATTCAACATCAGGAACGTCGTAAAGTATTTATGAATAATTTAAATCTTAGTTAAAATAAGCATTTTAATATTATCCATCTTGAATAATGACTAATAATGACTAGTTTTTAGATTAACGTTAAATACCTATTTATAGTCTACAAATACATAATGAAAAAAAAATGTAGTCAAGTCCTAGTCATATTTAAGATAATATTATTATTAAAATATAAGTTTTAATACATAAAATAGTGCCTTGTAATGTATAATATCTAACCAAAGATCTGTTGTAGGTGTTTTTAAGAAAGAAAAATAATTGTAAGTACTCGTTGCACTTGCAAAGTGAAGATTTTTAATCTTGTATAGATTTTTAATACTTCTAATTTTTTTTTTGTAATTTAATAAAGATCTTCAAATAATTAAAAAGTGGACTAGGTACTTAATGTTGCTAGTCGAGAAAAAATATTATGATAAAGTTAATAGCATATTGTTAAGATAATTTTGAAATAACTTATTTGTATGGAAA
This sequence comes from Xestia c-nigrum, assembly GCA_916618015.1. Taxonomy (NCBI): domain Eukaryota; kingdom Metazoa; phylum Arthropoda; class Insecta; order Lepidoptera; family Noctuidae; genus Xestia; species Xestia c-nigrum. The sequence goes on from OU745270.1 coordinate 15,004,707, forward strand.
GTTGTATTTATTTGACGTGTACGGCTGCTACACGAAGATCAATAAAGTACGTTAAAAGTCATGCATTTTTTAATTTCAGTTTCAGTTGTCCTGATCCTTACGATGTCATACATTTTCCAAGCTCAACAGTTTACAGGACATTCACAAAAGAAACCACAATAATTAACGATCTTTTTCTTTGCTTCTTGGTTTTTCTCTTTCTTTCTTTTTTTCTCAAATAAAGGTTGTGAAACACCTCTTAACGAAGCAAAAAGACAGTTGTTCTCCTCGTCATTGCAATCATTTTTTTGTTAACACTAGGTATACCTGGGAACCTTCTAGTTACGAGATATTTGGGCTCAAAGTTCCAACTTTTTGGACACGTTTTTTTTTTTTTTAAATACAGGTCTTATCGTAAGTTTTTTACTTTAAACGCATTCACGACCTCACCGACGCATTACCACAGATATTATAACTGCTCTCCTTTCTACATTACCTTAAACTAAAGGGTTTTTGAGACGATCATGATTAGGGACTACGCACACTTATTCAGCTCTATTCAGCTTATGCCCATAGAAAACAACGATTTTGTATGAGACGCGTACGCGCGCGTTCAGCTGTACGCGCATACCTAGTCCCTACTCTAGTCCCTTAAAATGCCCCTGAAAGATACATCTCATAGATAAGTTAGAAATTGAAAAGACACTTGAGTTCCTAACGTGGTAGGTAAAGTCCCTAGTTAGGGTGATGTGTTTTGTCTGGGTAAGGAGGTTATTTCAATTATAAATAACCATTCACAGTAATAAAATAATAGAGTCGTTCCATAAGATCATTGAAGTGTTTATTAGACTGCTTTTATGAGGTACATAGCATGACATAACACGATTATAATCCTCTAAGGCTTAGGCACTGGTGTACTTATATTTCGCCAGTTATTTATATAAGTCCCATGTAACTATATTGCCATCAACTGGGCACAATTCCAGTTTCAAACTCAAAACTCAAACTCAAATCATTTATTTCAACTAGACCATTACGGCACTTTTGAATGTCAAAAAATTGAAAGAAAAATCAAAGCTACAGTCACAGACACAAGGCATAATAACTTGAGAAAGTACTGTAGTTGCCCATTCCCTAGCGTAGATCTCTATGGAGAAGAACGGGCAAGAAACTCCATGGACACTCTTTTCAATCAAAAATGTTGTTACAAAATCTTGGTTACATCTTTCATGTTGAGATTATACATATATGTGAGAACGATGTAGAAAGACGTGCACAATAAGAGCGTCCAGAGTAAAAAAATAAATCAACAACTTAAAATAAAGCAATTCAATTCAATGATCCATGGCAGCTAAGAGATGACCAGTCCCGACTGACAGCGCCCGTTCACGAACATGACGCATGGATCCCGGTCATGGTTTCCCCGACTGAGAAAATTCCTGACAAAAACACTATAACACTGCCCGATCTGGGAATCGAATGAGGTACTTACTTACTTCCTAGTACTAGCCCAGTGAAAATTGTACAGAACGGATGGCCGATGGAGCCGAAACGTTCTGGAGTGGCGACCGCGAACCGGAAGAAGGTGCGTTGTACGAGGTGGCGGAACATGAGAGGAAGAAAACCTCACGTCGCGGGAGACGCCCCGGGCGTGGTCCTGTGGACGACGAGTAATGAGCTTTTTTTTTTTTTTTTAGTTACTTTTCTACCGCAGACGTGGGGGTCCGCGCTCTTATCATTAAACTAAGCTTATTATTAGTAACTTAAGATCTACGTGAGTCCATCAAATATATATATTTTTATTTATTTTTTTAATTACTAATTAAAATTAACAAAGATCTACACCAAGCTGTTTCATAACTGCATGGCAATGTGAGTCGACCGGCAGCAACCGTCGGCACCCGTTCACGGACATGACCTGCACATCCGCGCCGCTTAGCTCAACCATTTTGTAGGGAACTTAGCGACCGGATGTGCAGCGCCACCATCGGCACTGTTTTTACGTGAGTATGACAGACTCACCTTGCCATGCAGTTTTACATTCTCTTTTTGGTAACAGAGTTGTTTGGGAGTGGGATGTATTGGCTTTGGGTTTTGGGGTTAGGATGGGGGTTTTTTTGTTAATTACGTCGTCTGATCAGGGACTTCGCTAGCCTGAGCAAAGCTTCCACAACGACTGTATCTCGATGCTGCATGGCCGTCTTCAGGTTGTACTCAACGACCGTTTTAGTTGGCGCATCCATCGCTCTCTTTGCAAAGCGGCCAGTGGCGTCATCGGCGTCGTCGGTGTAATAGACGCAACTGACGAGTAATGAGCTAGCTCGCTGTCCGTGCCGACGATCGATGGCGCGTTTATGTTCCACGCGCGCCTCAAAGAGATGTCAGCAAATAGGAAGGGGTCCACAAGGGCTGATGCCTGCTAAGGCGAGAGAAAAGATACAGAAAGAGATAAACGAAATATTTATAAAGTGAAAACTTCTTTAGCAGCATTGTGCACTTTTTAGGATCCTGCTGCTTCCGTTTTTTGATTTTTTTTTATGTAAAATAATTATAATAGTTCTGAAGTGGTTATTTTTATGTCATTTTTGTGTAGGTACGATAGCGCAATAAATGGATATTGTATTTTACCACATAAACGATAGTTCTTTTATACTGATCATTAAAGCAATTCGTGTGAAATTATTCCCTAACCATTTCAAAATATCAAAAATGCACAATGCAAACTCTTATCTTGCCATTGAGCACAATGTGATTACGTGTCATGGAATCGAAAGATCAAACCCACATTTGAACCTTGCTTGATATTCATCAAAATTCATTCCTACGAGCCCTCTTACAGTCCACTAGCGCCGCCAATCGAAAAAATGTCATAACTCGTAAATAGAATCAAAAATACGAAATATGTTCTATTATTACTGGGGAAAAGGAAATAACGTAATTGTATAACACCTCATCAACACTTGAAATATAGCTGTTTAGCTAAATCGTGCATTCAAAACATAAACGGCCGTTTTTGTTACAAATGCACGATTTAGCTAAACAGCTATATTTCAAGTGGTGACAATGTGTTATAAAATTACGTTATTGCCTTTTCTACAGTAATAATAGACCACATTTTGTATTTTTGATTCTATTTACGAGTTATGACATTTTTTCGATTGGCGGCGCTAGTGGACTGTAAAAGGCCCCTTAAATGTACCAAAGAATCTACCAATATATAAGTACAATACACCGAGTCACGAGACTATGAGTGGTTGCAGCAACTATGCTGCAGACCCTTGCGAAATATTAAACTAACGCATTCACTAGACTGTTTTGCAAGGCTCAAGCCTCGAGGCACGAATCGGTACGATAATTATCTGTTAGATGTACGAATAAACAATGATGATTAAATTAAACATTCTGACAACTAGTCTTACGTATTACCCGATCTTAACTGGGTTGTTGAGGTCAGATAGGCAGTCGCTCCATGTAAAATTCTGGTATTTATTTATTTATTTATTAACATAGGTTCACCAAACAGCTTCTATGTACAGCATTTAGATATAAAAATGTTTTAAGGTCTTGGACTTACACAGTCGCCAATTATAGGTTAACCAGCGTTCACAAAAATAAGTGATAACATTAGACAAAAATATTAGTGGCTCACGACATGAAATACAATAGCAAACCTTACTATTGAGAGTTTACTTAACTAACGAAACATAATACAAAGAAAAACATACGCTGCGAGTGATTAACTAGGTAATTACAATTAAAATTAAAAAAAGAAGACATAAGATATAAAATTATCGTTAAAACATAAAAATTAGATCAGAACTATGAATAAAAATAATAACATTAAAACATTGTTAACAATATAGAAAGAAGTAACATAATTAAATAAACCAAAGGGATCATTAATGAACACCAAAAACATTGTGTCGCGATTTTTGCGAATCAAGCTGGGTATATTTTGGTATTAAGCTGCACCTGGTCAGACTGGAAACCGACCTCAATACTGTTGGGAAACGCTACACAGATGATTGTAGTTTTAGGGCCAGAGATCGCACAGGATGGATAGAGAGGTTTGGAAGGCGAAATGGGAGGCTTTTACCCAGCAGTGGGACACTTGATAGTTAAAAAACCGAGTACGAGTAGGCCCCTTTAATTTTTATTTTATTTTAATTTTTTGTTGTTACAACGGCGACAGAAATATTAAATCATCTGTGAAAATTTCTTTCAACTGTTTGGCTATCACGGGACAGTGGAGTCTTATAATAGGCTCCCGTTTTTACCCTTCGGCTAATACGGAACCCTAAAAAATAATATCCTAAGAACAACACAACTGTCATGAAAAATAGTTAATCGTATCTAATGTCCCGACACGGAAACCATTTTACATCGATCATCAGTCATTCATCACGCAAATCGATTTGAGCAGTTACTACTCCGATCCCTTCATGGTTACTTCTTCCAATTCCTGATGGCTATAAATACCGAAAACACTCAGATGATTAATTAATCGTTTGTAGTCATGAGCGTTTGAGCAATGTCGCTCATTCGATAACGAGTTGTCGAACAATTGTCGATGATTACAAATTTACAAGCATGTCTACTTGCCCTTAGGATCGAACAAACACAAGACATTCCTTTCCGATTGACCTTGAATGAAATCTTTGTGCTTTAAGTATTAATTCGGGACCGCCATTAATTTTAGAGCCAGAGGTTCTTGCTTAACTAGGATTTATGAAAGAGAATTTCCAATATTGGGCAGGTTCTGGTTCTCCTTTGTCACTTTATCATCTGGAATTGATCTTTAGTCTGCCTAGCCTTTTCCCAACTATGTCGAGGTCGGCTTCCAGTCTAACCAGATGCTGCTGAATAGCGATATATGAAGCGAATGCTTATCTGACCTCCACAACCCAATTAGTGCTGGGTAATACGACACTCCTTGGTAAGACTGGTTGTAAGACTTTTTGGACCTGTAATGACTGTCAAAGATCTACAAATGACACCCGGGACCAACTGCTTAACGTGCTAGATACTGAGGAAACTCAGTATGTAAGGTGGGTGGTCACCCATCCACAGACCAAGACCTGCATGTCCCATGTTATCTGGGGTCGGGGCAGAACGTTTACCTCTTCCATTCTCCCCCCTATCAGACGTCACGGCAACGTTTACTGCTTTCTCTTTCATCTCAGTCTTCACAGAATCCATCCATCCATCTTTTCTTTGTCCTTCCTCTCCCTCTCCGTCCATCAACATTCATGTCCATCACTCTTATAGTCACGTGCGTTTCATCCCTCCTCATTACATGTCCAAGCCAGTAATGTCTCAAATACACACGAAACTTGTGTCATTTTCGTACGTTAGCTGAGTAACCATATCACGACCATCGATTTCTACCTCTACCGGTACAAAATAACACTTTGTCCAACCCTCTTACGTTAAACTGTTTGCTTTCGCCTAACTTAAACAGCTAAGTCAACAACTTACTCGAGCCTTGAGCAAGTAACTATACGGTTACAGAAAGCGGTCATCTTTATGAATTTAATTTCTCACTAGCCGTGCCCCGCAACCTTTGTCCGCATGAAATTATTATGAAAATATTAGGTGAAGGAAAACATCGTGAGGAAACCGAAATGTCCTAGAACCAAAAATTGGAAGACTTGTGACATTCACATAGCTACCAATCCGCACTGGGTCCTCATGGTGGTCCATTCTCAGGAGGCCTATGGCCTGTGGGAACATTAATAGGCTGGTGACGATGATGATAATTAGGTAGCTACTTCCCTATTCGAATCAGATTTTGTACTGGACGCCTGTGCCCCTGCAGAGGGAGAAATTCAGGGTGATAATCAGTTTTCTTCCACGTCATACTACTCAAACTAACACTATTGTAACAATCTTATTGTAAATGTTTACATTCTGTGCAAATAAATGACTATTCTATTTTATTGTGTTATTCACACTTTAGTCCTAGGGTGGTGGCAAGCTCCACATTTCGTCACCATTCCTCCCGTACTGTGGCTTTTCTTGACGACCCGAATGGCGCATCGGTAGTGAAGCTTCCTTACGTTCTTAGGGTCCCGAGTTCAAATCCCGGTAGAAACAAAAGTTTGTGTGACGAGCATATGACCATTTATTTCCGAGTCATATTATGGATGTTTATGTGTAGAATAAGTAAAACAAAAAGTATATTATATGTTGTAGGTATATCAACTATCTGGTGCCCACGACACAAGCCTTGCTTAGTGTGGCACTAGATGGCGCTGTGTGTAATGCCCAGCGATATTTATTTAAGTATTGGTGGAGTGGACAATTGAGTGCTGTTTTGACTTGGTCGGTCCAACGCATTGGTGACCTGCCGAGCGCTCTTGTGCCTTCAACCTTTCCCTGTACAACAAGTTGCTCCACACTGACCACAGATGTGTCTACTTGACGTGTGACATGTTCAAAGAATGTGAGTATACGACTTTGGACGATGGAAGAAAGACGCTGTTTGACACGAAGTTCTTGGAGGATTGAGACGTTGGTGCAGACTGTGTCCTGGCCGTAGTTCCGAACCAACGTATCCACGTTATGCCAAGCATTCTCCTCCAGCACCACATTTCTAGGGGTCCATATTCTCGCTTTTTCTTAAAGTTCATGTCTCAGCACCGTACAGACTCTACTGATAATGCTGTTGATAAATAATTGATTTGTTGAGGACGGCATTTATGTAGATATTTCCTGAAGAATTATTGGTCGGACCTACGTATACTAAATCTACGTATACTAGGCCTAGCTGATACAAGAAACGTTTTTTTTTTACATTTTACTTGTTACAGAAATTAAAACAAAAGAAAGTAAAAAATAGAACAATGAAAATAATTTTAAATCAGTGAGGTGCCTATTGCAATGTTTACTTAAATTAGCATTGTTAATCAAGACTTCAAGAGCGATAACGCTCATTCTAGTTTTTATAATGAAGTACCAATTAGCCATACGACAAGTACAATCATGTTACAGTAAGTACCAACTTGATCTATATTGCTAATTAAAACGTCTATGTTGATTCAGCTTTTATATTTTTTTCTCAAATTGAGAGAGAACCGTTGGGGAAGGCCATAACAAAGATTGACACCTTATTCATCAAAATCGGATGAATAGTTTTGGCGCTACTGTGAAGCATACGTTTTATACAAACACTAGCTGACCCGCGCAACTTCGTCTGCGTCACATAAGAGAGAAAAACGAAAGGAAAAAAACACCCCGCTTTTGCAACATTTCTCATTCCTGCTCCGCTCCTAATAATTGTAGCGTGATGTTTTTCCTCGATAAATGGACTATCCAACACAAATACAAATTTTCAATTCGAACCAGTAGTTCCTGAGATTAGCGCATTCAACCAAGCAAACAAACAAACAAACTCTTCTGCTTTATAATATTATTATATTATAGTAGATATAGATACATAGACTGCTAAAATCATAACCCTTCCTTTTAGTTTCACCGTTGTCGGGTAACAACAGAACTTGTATAGCAACAAACATTCATGATCATCATGATCAACCCATTAATGTGCCCACTGCTGGTACACATAGGCCTCCTCCATAATAACAATCCACCACGCGAACCAAATGCGGATTCTATGTCACATGTCTTTGATTTTTTTGGGTCTAGGTAGTAGGTAAGGTACATGCCGGTTTCCTCACGATGTTTTCCTTAACCGTGTTTGAGAGCAGTGGTGATGAAATAAATTACTTACACAAAGCCTGTCTGGGATCGAACCCACGAATTACTGTTCGTAAGTCTGGGCCACCACTGCTCAACCTACAACATTCAACAAGACAAAAAACTGAAAAAGCTTCAGAACAGGTTTATTGGGAAGAGTTTCAGGCGTTGGCTAGCTTCGGAGACCGGTCGCAGGGCACATATTATCAACACGTATCATATGTATGTCACCGTAAAATTGTCAAACACGTTATATTACAATATAACGTGTTTCTATCTAGCGATATTGTAAACTCTTGAATTATTGTCAACTGAACATACGGAAGTATCTCTGCTCCCATAATCGGGACTTGGGGCACCCCCCGTTAGGTTAGTTAGGTTCCTTTAAACCCTGCACTCGGAAATAGGGGCTCCGTCGACTACGCTTTTTAGGAGAATATAAAGTGTTTTAAGGTTAGGTTATAATAATCGGTATTTCTCAGGAATGGTACAATATCTTTTCATGAGAGTTGTACCACTGGGCAAGGGGGACCCCTCCTTCCCTCCACACCGCGTGAGTTGACTACCATCGCATGCATTTCACGAAAAATAATGCGTTTTGTGGTAACCAGTATGTTCATTTGACAATAATTCGAGATTTTACAATATCGCTAGAGATATTACAATATAACGTATTTGACAATTTTACGGTGACATGTACATACTATGTCGCATGGCACTGTATGGCCCACGACGACGGTCCAAGCAGGCCGCACGCTTCAAGTATTGCCAGTATAAGCGACGCTAGCACACGGACCACGCGTGTTACTGTTTATCCAACTTATTAGTTACATGGACGATAAAATATAAATGTGCCAGTGAAAATTATGACATAAAACTTAGTTCTTACTGTTCAAAATGTAAGTGTTTTGATTTTGTTGTAATTTTTTTAGCGTTTTCAGTTATGAATGTTGTTTTTTTTTTGTTTGTGAATGAAATGGTAGCGCATCAGCTGATTTGCGTGAGTTAACGGTTTGATGTTTCACAATGGTTCGTAACTTGGTTTCGTAAATACATTGATGATATTTTTTTTTTTTTTATAAAACCTGCGTTGGAGTAGAAAGTATGCGATGATATTATTTTTACAATGAGTTTAATTTAAAAACATGAAACTTGAATGGGACATTCATGAAACTAGTTACAATTCGCAAGACAGAATTGGGTACTAAAACATTGATACTTAATAATTTAATAGGTTTTCCTTCTTTTACTTTATACCCAGATGCTGATGTACTTTTTGATTTTGTATTTTTTAAACTAATTAATACGGGGATTCCTTTACCTAATGTAGCACTCGGAATTAATTTTAAACTGAAGTCAATTAAGAAACCAGCAATTAATATAACAAATGCGGGCTTTTTATCGAGACTTTAGTATTCAAATTCATGTAAGTACCTATGTTGGCCGCGACCTTCGTCCACAGTGAATTATTACCGTAATATTACTTCCTTATTTTAATTGGGATTCCCTGTTTTTTTTTTTCCTAAGTTACTCCATATAACATCAGCTGTCTGCCACTAAAAGTCTCGTAAAAATTGGTCCCTTCGTTTCGGAGAGATAAGCCGGAACAACATAGTCACGTAGAGAACAAAAATAAAAATATATTTACAACACTTTTTAGGGTTCCGTAGTCAACTAGCAACCCTCATAGTTTCGCCATGTCTGTCTGTCCGTCCTCGCTTAATCTCTATGACCGTTCGCACTAGAAAGCTGAAATTTGGTACCAATATGTGTAGGTATCAATCACGCCAACAAAGTGGTAAAATAAAAAAAAGGAAAAAAAATGTTTTATTAGTGTAGGAGGGCTCCCCTATTTGTAAAGTGGCAAGTGATTTTTTTTTTAATTTCAACCCTAACGTGTGATATATTGTTGGAAAGGTATTTAAAAATGAATAGGGGTTTACTAAAATCATTTTTGATAATGTTAATAATTTCGGAAATAATCGCTCCAAAAGTAAAAAACAATGTGTCCCCACCACCCCTCTAATTTTTGAACCATACGTTTGAAAATATGAAAAAAGTCTGAAAAGTAGAACTTTACAAGGACTTTCTAGGAAAATCATTTTGAACTTGGATGGAAACAACAGTTTTTTGTACGTTTTTGTACAAAAAAGACAACAGCTGTTTTGAATTACAAACTACTTCAATTATATTTACCTGGACCTATAGATTCATATGTATAGTTTAGTTATTTTTACGTTGGTAACAGATGACACAATTCATAATTATTCTTAACTGAATGCAGTAACATTCCTCATTAAAATATTTTGCATATAAAATTCTATGACTGTTTATAATTGAATGGGGCGTGAGTCGTGCCCGTGTTATCAATGATAGCTGTGTATCCTGCTTTACATGAATTAAACATTAGACGTCAAATAAAACAGTACCTATATAACTGAATTCATTTTAGAATAGGTACATTTTATTTTTAAATAAATTAAAACGGAGACTAAAGGAAAAATAAAGTGTCTATAGTACAAAACCTACTTCACATTATGTTACCAAAATGACTACATTTACCTACGGTTTTCGACTACTCCCCTCAATAATTCTCTTTTCAACCGACTTCCAAAAAGAGCAGGTCCGAAATTCGACTGTATTTTTTTTAAACACGCTGTCATAAAAGCTTTTTTTATGATTCACAAAAAAATATAGGAACAGCAGGGTAGGGACAGCTGTCAGTAGTGTCAACTGCCTGCCATAACAATAACTAAATAAAACGTTACTTATAGTTTCTTAAAAATAGTAATTCGATACGCTAATGTACTACTTAGGTTTCTTTCAAGTTCTTCTAACCTTACCTCTGATTGTTAAGTTACTGACCATCTTTAGTAAAAATAAAAACCCCAAAAAGATAAACGGCTATAAAATAAAATAATAAAATCATTTATTTCAGGTTCGAGACCCATATAAAGAAAACATAAAAAAAATAGATAGACACACATACAAACACATAAATTATAGAAATGTCACACAAATACAAAAAATAAATAAATATTGAAATGTCATAATTACATTAAAATTACATTAGAAACATTATTGAATTAAATTAAATTAAAAAGTAATAGACACAATCAATTCAGAATAATACAAAAAAACAAAAGGCAAAAAAAAAAATTATCATTTCTCTAAAATGTCACTTACAAAATGTGGAATTACGAAACAAAATTTTAAATAATAAATAAATCAAAACATTGCCATACAATATGTGAGAATTAGGGCTCAACAACATGTCGGTTACAGCAATGCCTTATATAGGGACAATAAATAAAATACATTTATTTCGAGCAACACTCATATGTGGAGTGCAAACAAATACAACCAACACACAAAAGATACTAACACACAATAAATAAAATAAAATAAAAATAAAACAGAATAAAAAATATATCATCCTTGAAAAAAACTCACTGTTTGTACCAACACTACCAATCCAAATCTACAACTAAATGTCGAAAAACTAAAAATATATCATCCTTGAAAAAAACTCACTGTTTGTACCAACACTACCAATCCAAATCTACAACTAAATGTCGAAAAACTAAATTATCAACGATCTGTAAGTTACTATAGTTACATAGTGGTGAGACGAAATTTTGTTTAGTCTAGGGCGGGAATAAATTTAAAAAATAGAACTAAATTTTGTTGGCAATCGGCTGCAGAAAATCTAAGTGAGTGTATAGACGGCCAGTGTGAATTTAAAAAAAACTGTCGGGTCCGCCCCCGTCTGAGACGCAGAGTGTTCCATAGTTTAAATTTTAAATAGAATATATAATTTGGCGGGATACTAACTGTAAGCTGTATCGAAATCTGGGAATTGATTCCTTTCGACCCTCGTGTAACAATCTACTACTCGGAAAGTAGGTCTGAAGTTGACTGAGTAGCGGGTTGTTGAAAGTAATAGGTAGGTACTTTACAGCCCTAGGGAGAATCACTTTCAACTGACAGCTGTCAAATTATTACAAAAAAAATCATCTTCCAACTTTGTAAACAGCCACTCAACTACAGAAATATGCGGGAAAGCGACAATCCGATTTTGATTTGTTTTTTCGATTGATTAATATTTCTACTTTTATTTTCATTGCCATGTGAGGCAAACGTAACAGAAATCTAACGTAACTTTAAAGTTGTCCGTTTCAAGTTTAACTTCAAGCAACCTAGGGCCGAATTAATAGTCACCTTGAAAGAACTCGCAATTCGACAAAGCCAGAATGATATCTTTCAATTTATAGGTCCTAATATTATAAAGCATAAGAGTTTGTTTGTTTGGTTGAACGCGCTAATCTCGGGAACTACCGGCTCGAATTGAAAAAATGTTTGGTTTGGATAGTCCACTTATCGAGGAAGGCTATAGGCTATATAACATCACGATATGATCAATAGGAGCAGAGCAGGAAGCAATAAGAAATGTTGCAAGCCTGAAAAAAGCTTCCGTTGAGCAGGAGATGCGTTGCGATATCAAAACTTGACGCGAACGAAGTCGCGGGCAGAAGCTAGTGTAGATATAAACCTTCCTCTTGAATCACTCTATCTATTGCTGAAAGCTGTAGTAACATCCGTTGCGTAGTTTAAAGGATCTAAGAGTACAGACAGTGGGAGCGACTTTGTTTTATACTATAACGATGTGTCATAATAATATATACGGTCAAACAAGCTGTTTGGTTTACCAGCTATGAATGCCACAATATACGAGCTTGTGAATGGAACAAGGGCAGGAAGACGATGATCATGCTTTACCTGTACTATACAATTGTAGTACCTACAGGTATGTCATCACCGGAAACACCTAAATTATCCAACAAAAGACATGCAAAAAACGTAACAAAAGTTTCCCATTTTATTTTATATTCAAGGTCAATTCCAAATGGCAAAACAAGACGACAATTGCTGAAGTAGGTACTTACATAAGTAATATGATGGTCTTACAAATAAGCTTGTAAGTACTACAAAAAACTTAACGCGGAACAAAAGATTTTTTGTTTCAATTGTATTTTTTGCAGACTGTTTTGTCGTATCATCAGAAACAAGGCCCCTCTTCATGAAAACTAAAACCTCAACTTCTAGATATAAGGTTTTTTTTTCGACTTACCTACGTGTGTTACTGAAGACAATACTATGTTTATGTATTTCATAATTATTACGTGTGAACTAAATTACAGACAGTAATCAAGTCTATTATGTAATTTAGTATTTACTGTGTGATTACTTTGTTTTTGTAACCACAAAAAATACCACCACAATCATAAAGGGTGTAAAACACCTCTTAACGAATACGAAAGGCACTTGTTCTTCTTGTCATTCTGATAATTTTTTTGTTCTACACTATACCTGGGAACCTTCTAGTTACGGAGATATTGGCGGTCAAATTTTCAAGATTTTGACAAGTTTTTTTTTTAATTACCACTTTTTATCGCATGATTTTTACTTTTAATATCTCTACGACCCCCGTACTATTCAATCTATCCATCCGCACAATGTTTTGAGTGCGTTACATTGAGTTATACCACAAAACATGATTTATAACCTCTAAAAAAAAGTTGTTTCCCAGCAATAATTTTGACGTGACAACGTCTTATAAATTGGTTTGCCGGGTGACACTTCAAGAAACTGCGTTACGCGTTACGCTCCGCTCACGTTATGCGCTCACAATGAGAGCGAGTGAGAGGCACGCGTCCCTTCCACTCGGGCATGGTTAGCCCGCCTAAGAGCGAGAGAGACAGACATATTTCATCCTTCTTCCTACTATACGAATGAATATTCACATTAAAATTATTTTACCACTCAAAGTCGTTGTCACGTAAAACTTTCGCCCGTATACCGACTTTACAGGCAACCAATTTTTATTTGCGTAAAGTTACTTAGTTTGATGTGCAGGATGCTTGGTTAACTGCTGCTGGCTAACTAGCTGTGTGATGAGGTGAAATAGGTACACCCTGTATAAGCCGGCGCTGCAAGTCTTCTTCTTCCATACTTACTTTACTAATACTCGTCATTCACCTCCTTTCTAGCAATATCATCTTTTACACAGTCCATCCTACGTTTCTGTGGTCTTCTTTTACTCTTTTAGCCATCCACATTCATCCTCTAAACTTTCCTCACGACATTCTCCTCATTCCTCCGTAGTTTGAAAGCTGGCAGGACCGGGAGCAAACATATGAAGACACTAGCACTTCGGCCGCGACTTCGTTCGCGAAAATCGTGATAGGTCGGCTAAATAATTTTAGCATTTGTTAGGTACTCGATAAAGATGTATAGCTTTCTAAAAGTGAAAGAAATTTTAAAATCGGTTGAGTAGTTCTCGAGTTAAATCGTAACAAACAATCAAAGAAAAAATCAAATCTTTCCTCTATAAAGGGTGTAAAGCACCTCTTCACGAAGCCGAAAGGCACTTACTTGTTCTCCCCATCATTGCGATATTTTTTTTGTTCTACACCATGGCTGGGAACCATCTAGTTACGGAGATATGGGGGGTCATAGTTACAACTTTTTGTCAAGATTTTCTTTTCAATACAAGTTTTTTTTGTAAGATTTTAACTTTTAACACCTCCACGACTCCAGTACTATTCAACCCATCCATCAGCACAATGTTTTAAGTGCGTTACATTGAGTTGTACCACGAAACATGATTATACAACCTCTAAAAAAAAGTTGTTTCCCAGCAATATTTTTTGCTTAAAGTTACTTAGTTTGATGTACAGAATGCTTGGTTAACTTTGTGATGAGGTGGTTTAAACCCTGTATAATATTGGTTTAGGCGTAGGTGTCATCCATCATCGACTGCCTATCTATTTCCAGTCTAACCAGAAGCAGCTGAATACCTGTTTTCTCGACAGTCTGACGACGAGTCTTGGTTTTCAGGTTTCAATCCACTGACCGACTGTAACGACTGTTAAACAGTTGAAATGACAGTCAAAACTGTCACAATTGTCACCCGTCGGTGAACCGCTCTGGGCATTACTATCGACCAGAGCGGCTGTTACTAGGTATTTAGCCACGAGCCCCTCTCAAAATCGTTACAACTACCTGCTGAAATAATTCTGGAGACTGAAATAAGTCTGCGTGGGTAAAACAGTCGCTTCGAAACAACTGAAGTTAGGAAAGGCAAAGTTTTGTCTACGGGGTGTAAAACAGACAGACCACGAAGCCGTCAACCAAGCATTCTGTACATCAACTAAGTAACTTTGAGCAAAAGATTTTGCTGGGAAGCGTTAAGTTAGCTTTATGGCGTACTAACCTAAATAAAAACCTAGGACAGGGTCAGGTTTTCACCAAACTTACGAGTTCTCGGTCATTGGTCACATGGCCACAAATTTTTATACCGGTTATATGTATAACGGCTTGACCTTTCCGATTATTTCGGAAACCGGACAGAAGTCCGGTTTCCGAAATAATCATTCAGAAGCATAAGCAGCGGAGCACATCAAAAGAGGTTTTATAGGTGAGCAGGATTGCCAAATTATCATGATGAACGATGATGAAACGATTGGGTAACATAGCCTCAGTGTAGATCTACAAAGAATATTTTACTGGTAATCTTTCACTTGTTAAAAAAATCACTGACAAACTACGCACTACCGCTGCGCGCTGGGTCTAGATTTTCTAGAGCAAATAACTTAGTCAAAGTTACAATTTTCGCTATGAGTAGTGTATCATTAATTGCCAGGCTTACATTTCGGATAATATGTAACACTTTAGAATATGCTTGCTGTTCATTCACATAGGTTTTATGCGTAGCTGCCATTTTGAAAACAATATAATATGGCGGAAGTTAGGAGGGTCATATTAAAAAGGGTCATTTAAAACCTCTTTTGTAAAAGGAGTGCGGGAAGAATGGGTTTTTGAAAATCAAAATCTCTGGAACTCGGAGAGATGAAACTTTGATTGGAAGTTCGCTATTTTTCATACTGGAAAATCATTTTAGGCTCACAAATATCGGAGGCAGCACCGGCTGTAGCTCCATTTAAAATGGTATTCAGCTGGATCCGATTAGACTGGAAGGCGACCCCAACATAATTGGGAAAAAGCTAGGCAGATGATGATGTTAGTGGACAGGAATTCTATATTATTATGTGTTCATATACAACCCAGTTTATCTAACTAAGTAGGAAGGCACTCTTCACTTGACCTAGGCTTAAAAATATGGAATCCAGGAAATTCAACTTCCAACAAGACTTGTAAAGGCATACAACTATTGTAATTGTGGAGTTAGTTATTACTAGTTAGATATATACCTAGCAAGCTTTACGTTTAGAGGTCGAGCAGAGTCGTTAGTACATCTGTAGAAACCGGTTAGTTTTTAATTAATTGTAGTTCTTTCGCGGAAGACCGGTATAAACTAGGAACTGACTAGATCGATATAGACATAATGTCTTTAATTAGATAGGTATGTCAAAAGTATCATGTCCTGCTTTTTCTACTGATGATTTACTCGTTAATAGGAAGTAATGAAGCATATTAAAATAATACACGTTTTATATTTCCTGGTAATGGTAGGTCGACTAATTAATAGCTGTATGTCACAACAGTAGTACTTATACAGGGTTATTTTTTGTTTATACTAAACCCTAAAAGGGGTCATTGTACTCATCATTTTGAACAACTTTTTCTATGGGACGCACCTTGAAATCGCGAAAAAAAAAGCACCTGTTCCCTACATTTATGTTCGCATAACTCATCAAAATGTAGGGAACATCTGATTTTTTTTTTGTAATACACGTTATTATATTTCCAAGTAATGGTAGGTCGACTAATTAATAGCTGTATGTCACAACAGTAGTACTTATACAGGGTTATTTTTTGTTTATACTAAACCCGAAAAGGGGTCATTGTACTCATCATTTTGAACAACTTTTTCTATGGGACGCACCTTGAAATCGCGAAAAATAAAACACCTGTTCCCTACATTTATGTTCGCATAACTCGTCAAAATGTAGGGAACATCTGATTTTTTTTTCGCGATTTCAAGGTTCGTCCCATAGAAAAAGTTGTTCAAAATGATGAGTACAATGACCCCTTTTCGGGTTTAGTATAAACAAAAAATAATGTATAGATTTTAAAATAACCTCAAATTTATTAAAATAAGCTAAAAAAATAACGTCAAAATACTCTTCCTCAGCGCTGTCAACTGGGAATGTCTCCAAGAGACTGACGGCTACGCTTTCTGGCAATGGCACCACTGCTGGGCAATAAGGCCTCTCCTCTTCTTATTCTTTACTTTTAGTCCTGATGATCCAGGGCTATTAAGAGCCACTAGTTGTTGGTTTTGT
Organism: Xestia c-nigrum; assembly: GCA_916618015.1. Taxonomy (NCBI): domain Eukaryota; kingdom Metazoa; phylum Arthropoda; class Insecta; order Lepidoptera; family Noctuidae; genus Xestia; species Xestia c-nigrum. Next base: position 15,021,692 of record OU745270.1, read on the forward strand.
CCACGCAGTCTCGCCATCTTCTACGAGGTCTGCCGAATGAATGGAGTTATCATTGCTCCATAACATAAGATTAATAAATGGCACAGAGGTACTGGTTGTAACGTTGCCACGGCTGGGACACAGGGCTCTCTGAGTGAGGATGTAGGTAGGCCAGGGCCACGATTGATTTGACGACTCGGATGGCGTAGTGGTAGTGAAGCTGCCTTGCGTTCATAGGGTCCTGGTAGGCCAATCACTTTACGGAGTTCTGTATGGGAAGGTTCGCACAAAATCATAACCGGACTTATGAGGTTCTTTATATGCTGATTGGCTAGATAATATTACATCTATTTGTGACCGTATATTGCAAAATTAAGGTGGCTTATAGTTTTACTGGAAATTTTGTTTCTAAGTGATTAATTTGAACTGAAATAATAGCAAATCTAATAACCGAGATATACTTAGGTAAACTTTTACCTTGCCCTAATAAGTATCTAACGCTACGTTAATTAAGCTTTTTTTTTAGTTGCTTCTACTAATTTTTAGGGGTTTTAAAAAAAGAGCTAATTGTGACTTTAGCAAAATCGATAACCGTATGTTTTAAAGAGTTTAAGCATTTAGTCAGTTGATTGTTCATAATTATCAAGGAATTAAGCAATTAATTCACTTGCTTTTTTTGTATTATTTTTTACATGGAATTAAAATACTTAACTGCCATTTTTCTGTTTAACTTTAGTCTCTTAAATAGTTTCAGTAGAAAACTGGCAGAATTAAGCATAAATTGCAACTGCTTACAAAATCTTTCTTTTTTTACAAAGATCTCGAACTGTAGGTAGTTTGCGCGGCGCGGCCGCAAGTCGTACCTCGCCGTCCGTCGCCCGCCCGCTCCACCGCGCGGCGGCGTGCGGGTCTTTTGCCGTTCGTTTTCGAAGCGGCGGTGATCAGCGTAAGAAAATGGAATTCCCGAGTTATGGGATTTGTGGTGGTGAACTTTGATGTTGTGAACATAGGCGTGAAGGGACAAAGAAAGCTTGTATCGTCAATTGAAAAACGTAAAGACGGAAAATTTACAACAGTATCTGAAGAGAACATTAAGTTGCACTCAAAGTGCAGAGCTTCATACATAAACGAACATTGCATTCAAAGTACCTACGGCAAAAAAAGTGCGGCAGGAAAGACAAGCCGATGATAGTCCGTTTGACTAGGGTGGAGTCTTCTATTATCGGCCTCCTCCTAATCAGAGTTGGGCGTAATCAACTAATCATTTATATAGAACCGAATATAGAACCGCATTTATTAAAAATATGCTTAAAAAATTAATCAAATCTACCCATGTAATTAAGATTACTGACTATTGTAATCAAAACTAATGATTACAAACTAATAATCATTAATGACCGATATGATTACTTTTTTGATTACTTTCCGTAATCTGTAATCTTGATTGATGATTACAAAATGTAATCGTAATCCTTAATCATTAATCTGATTACAATTTGCCCAACTCTGCTCCTAATATCGGCAGTTTCGAGAAAATGGATATACAGGGTTATTTACGGGACGAACCGTGAAATCGCGAAAAAAAAATCAGCTGTTCCCTACATTTATGTTCGCATAACTCGTCAAAATGTAGGGAACAGCTGATTTTTTTTTCGCGATTTCAAGGTTCGTCCCATAGAAAAAGTTGTTCAAAATGATGAGTACAATGACCCCTTTTCGGGTTTAGTATAAACAAAAAATAATGTTGTATATATAAAATATCTCTTAAATCATAATAGTTTTAATGCAAAAAGTGACTCTATATCCATCCGCATTACCTCCAATATTTTGATGCGGGTGCATCAATATTTGAACGTTCAGCTGGCAAAAGAGCACGCGCAGGTGTGGACGTGCGTCGTTTGGTGTCATTGCCGACTTGCCGAGTCAAATCCCTGAGTGGACGTATTGCGAGGATAAGTATTTGGAGGGAATTAAACATACCTATGGTGTTATCTTTTATTTTTTCATGAAGAATAACAGTCAAAGTATCTGTTAGATAACCATGTTTTTACATTTATTTGTCTATTTTATTAAATAATAGCGGGGCCGAGATAAGGGATCTACACTGGTCAGCAAATAAACTGAGCCACCCGCTACCTAGGAACTGTGATTCGATTTTCTCAAAAAGTATAAAACTTACAACTATCAAAGTTATACCTACAAAAAGTGCGTTTCATGGTGATTACAATGACTGCAAATTAATTCGTGTTTTTGCTACTTTTTTCGATTAATAATGGATACAACACCTCAGGAAGCGGCTCAAGCTGTAGCATTACTTCAAGCAGGCATTACGCAACGTGAAGTCGCTCGAAGGCTTCGAATCAGCAGATCTTCGGTGCAACGAGTTTACAGACGATACCTAGAGACTGGAGCATTCGATCGCCGTCCAGGTACGGGCAGACCTAGGGCTACATCAGCAGCAGATGATCGTTATATCCACCTTACTGTTCTGCAAAATCGCCACCTCAACGCAGTTCAAGTCCAACAAAGTCTGCGTGACGAACGCCAAGTGGTCATAAGTTCAGATACCGTCAGAAGAAGACTTGCTGAACGGAACCTGACCCCAAAAAGAGCTGCAACAGGCCCAGCATTAACGGCAGCACACCGTCGAGCATGACTTGAATTTGCTCGAGAGCATAGGGATTGGACATTAGAGCAGTGGTACTCTTCACTGATGAGAACAGGGTGAGTCTACATGGAAGTGATCGACGTCAGAGAGTATATCGTCGCCCTGGAGAACGTTATTCTCAGTGTTGGATCGAGGAAACTGTTGCTTATGGAGGAGGATCTGTAATGGTCTGGGGTGGCATCTCGTTAATAGCACATACACCGTTAGTTTTCATCGAACCGACGGGGCGTACACGTGGACTGACTTCTCATCGCTACTTTACTGAAATCCTTGCAGACCATGTGGTACCTTACGCAGGATATATCGGACAGGATATGCAATTGATGCATGATAATGCGCGGCCTCATGTTGCTCATGTGGTGACCCAGTATCTACGCGACGTCAGCATTCGTACGATGGACTGGCCAGCTCGAAGCCCGGACTTGAATCCGATAGAACACTTATGGGATGAGCTGAAACGTCGGGTTCGAGCCCGGGTACCTGCTCCAACAAGGCTTCCAAAGCTGCGAATCGCAATTGAAGAGGAGTGGAATACAATTCCTTAAGATTTTATCGTCAGGCTCGTAAGGTCGATGAATACAAGGATGCTGGCAGTTATCCGAGCAAGGGGAGGGAATACGGAATATTGATCAAAAATTCTTTTTTTTTATTTTATTTTTGTTTTTGGCTTTATTTATTTTTTCACTTTATCATTACTAAGGATTGTCATGACTGGAAAACGACTCTTCTTTGTAAAATCCTTAATAAACACTGAACTATTGTTTAAACCCGATAAGTTTCCTTTCATTTTAATCACCATGAAACGCACTTTCTGTAGGTACAACTTTGATAATTGTAGGTTTTTTAGTTTTTGAGAAAATCGAATTAGAGTGCCTAGGTAGCGGGTGGCCTGGTTTATTTGCTGTCCAGTGTATATTATTGATAAATCTCTATATCGGCCGGGTGGCCGATATTGGGGTAATGCATGAAAATGTTAAACCACATGTTTAGCTATTTTATACGTTAGCAGTAACATTAATAAGGTCAAAAATGAAACAACAGCTCAGTTTGATAACTAGATCCTAACATCGGGCGCCTCAAAACGAGTTTTATCAATTACGGCCGATATAAAGGGAATTGGTGCGTAAAAACGGCCACCTTAGTATACAAACAACGTGAGGAAATAAGAAAAAAAATTGAAGAGAATAAAGCGGAGAGAGGGACAAAAACTGGAAATGAGAATAAAAAATAAACCCGCCAAAGAAACAAAAGTAGTAAAGAAGAGTTGATTATAGGACAGAAATCGCGAAACTGACCTCATTGATTTAGCTTCGCAAGACAAGTTTGGAAAAAGAGAAAATTCTTTGTGCTGGCTCTGAAGAAAACCTAATTAGTGATGTTGAAGAAGATGAAAACAAAAATATTGGATGCGACATATGCTCCAATAGTTCCACTTAAAGTAAACAGTCCATCGTGGGTGAATTGATGTGGCCTAAGAAGATTCTATTAGAAGGAAATGACATCAGAGTCTTAAAATTAAAATAAATTCTGTTATTATAAACTAAAGATCGCAATGATTCAACATTCCTAAAAAGCAAATAATGAAAGGAACTCCAAAAAAAAATATTATACATAAAATAATTTATATAATAATTACCAAATAAAGTGAATAGAAATTTAAATAGTGCATTTAAAAAAAAAATGAATGTGATGATAATTAATAAAAGTGATTTGTACCTGAGCTCAGTTGAAATATAAAACGTTATAATTTTTTTTGTAGTTTATTCATATTACTTCACTTTAGAAAAGGTAGGCCGATATTAGGGTCACAGACGGCGGATATTAGGGTGTTATAGGCCGATATTAAGGGAAATCGCCGTATTCGGAAAAAAACATCTATATTATCAAAAATAACAAAGAATTCATAATTTTGCGAATGTAGTAATGGAGTTTCAGTATCCCTTTACCCAAAAAGACACTGCAAGAAAGCAAAAGCTATTAATGTAAAAATTACAAGCAGTCAAAGTCCAAAAAAGTTGACATGGCCGATAATTGGTGCCACCACCCTACCCCACTCTACCCTATTTGAGCAAAAATATATTTTTATCAAATTTATGGTCGGTAGCAAGATTTTAAAAAACATATTGCGTCAAACCAAACGCAAGCAACATGGGTCGAAATATTGAGGGAAAAAACAACCACCCATACAAATTGTGCGGTCATCTGATAGGTAGCTACTTTGATACTTATGGGAGTTACTTTATTTTTTTTTCTCATACTTCGACTCATGTTCCTGGGAAAAGGTTGTTCAGTATGACCCGTAGAATCATTCAAATTCGGGTATATCTACCTACCCTTTATTTCATTCTCACAAAAATTGCTTCTGCGCATTCAAGGTCAGCGCTCATAACTCGTTGCACGAATTATATTCTAAAATTAATCGAAATAGGTTCAGCAAATAATTTGAAATACGTATAGGTATTTTTTTACCTATAAATAAAATGAAATAAAAATGTTTTATTTTTGACCAGAGATCCCTATTTATAAACACACAGTAGGTATACACAAACAAATAAATATTTAGGTACTATATTTCAGACCATTTATACTAAACCTTAATGGATTAAACACCTAATAAAACTTTTACATGAATCACTCCTTCGTCAGTGGTAGGTACCTACCTGTGCCCACGCTCTGTCTCTCTCTTTCGCACAGGCGACGTGCAGAGCGGATCACGCGCACTCAAATATGAACTTAACGCTCTTAGTGATAAGGTCGACCACTTAGAGCATTCCATAAAAAATCTTAAAAAAATTAAGATGCTGTTATTAAATTTGTTTAATATTAACAATAAATGTTTATGTGATAATATTGTTACGTAATTAAACACTTTTCATTTAGTTATTTTTTTTGACTGAATGGATAACGCAGCAATTACTGTTATGTCACAATGCATTTAAAATATAACTTTAAATTTATGACCTATTTAACTAAAAACACGCTAACAATGATTTTTCTTCATCAGCAGACGGTTATATATAATTACCTGTAAGTAATGAATGAAAACATGGGAAACCGTGTTTTTTTAATATAAGTACGTTGCCTGCACTTTTTTTGATTAATTTGTGTACATGCTCTCACAGACCCTTCATTATAAGCTATTTTCAGTTTCTTTATCAAGTTATAATTTTCGCTGCGAAAAATGGCATTATTAGGTTTAATGTCCGTTTTCGCGCAATGCTCTTTCATGATTTGCTTAATTTTAATTTATTACGTAATTAAATAAACAGCTCTACAAAATATATAAAAAGAAAACAGTTATGAATTAGTGTAAGGTCCCACCTTAACTTCCCTGGCCTATGGGTTCGAATCCCGGTAGGAGCAAATGTTTGTCTGATGAGCATGGACATTTGTTGCCGAGTCATGGATGTTTATATGTATAATAAGTATGTATTTACAAACAAAAAGTATAAGTATATGTAGTATATCAACTATCTGGTGTCCACAACACAAGCCTTGCTTAGTGTGGCACTAGTTGGCGCTGTGTGTTAATGTCCAGTGACATGAAGTTATGAAGTGATATGAAGATTACTCGTATATTAGCTTCACCTGTAACTAACTCACAAACTATGTAAAGAAAATTGAAAGTTAATTTTGACCCACTTCCCGGACTCCCGGTTTCCGAGTGAGCTTTACATTACTTGTTTAGTTTGGATGACAATGCATGGTATAAAGGGTGTAAAACACCTCTTCACGAAGCCGAAAGGCACTTGTTCTCCCCATCATTGCGATCATTTTTTTGTTCTACATCATGCCTGGGAACCTTCTAGTTACGGATATATGGGGGGTCAAAGTTACAACTTTTTGACAAAGTTTTTTTTTTTAAATACAAGTTTTTTTTGTAAGATTTCGACTTTTAACACCTCCACGACCCCCGTACTATTCAATCCATCCATCAGCACAATGTTTTAAGTGCGTTACATTGAGTTCTCCCACAAAACAAATGATTTATAACCTCAAAAAAAAAAGTTGTTTCCCAGCAATAATTTTTGCGGAAAGTTACTTAGTTTGATGTACAGAAGGCTTGGTTAACGACTTTGTGATGAGGTGGTTTACACCCTGTAGTGATGTCATTCTAAATTAAATATGGCTGACTTGTTATTTTTATTGTACTCTTATGATATGGGTATCAAATGACGGTTATCGTTTTTGAGCTAACCAGATGACGCCACTGTCGAATAACCCCTGAAGTCATACGACATTAATTAACTCAACATCTACATAGGGTGGTGGCACCAATTATCGGCCATGTCAACTTTTTTTGAACTTTGACTGGTTGTAATTTTTACGTTAATTGTTTTTGCTTTCTTGCAATGCCTTTTTTGGGTAAAGGGATACTGAAGCTCCATTACCACATTCGCGAAATTATGAATATTTTGTTATTTTTTAAAATATAGATGTTTCTTTCCGAATATGGTGATTTCCCTTAATATCGGCCTCTAACACCATTATATCCGCCGCCTGTAACCCTAATATCGGCCATACGTTTTCTAAGGCGAAGTAAGGTCAATAAACTGCAAAAATAACAAATCATATTTTTTTATATTTCAACTCAACTACAGGTACAAATCACTTTTTTTTAACTCTTCTATAATTACATTCATTTTCATTAAGTTTTTTTTTTCTTTAATGCACTATTTATCCCTTAAAGTTAAGATTTCTTAGTTGATTTACTTTATTTGGAAATAATTTTTATTTATAATAATTTGTTTTTGGAGTTTCTTTCTCTATTTTTTTTTAGGAATGTTGAATCATTGCGATAGTTTATACGAGTAATAACAGAAATTATTTTAATTTTTAAGACTCAGATATAAGTACAAAAAAAAACTTCTTTAGCCACATCAATATAATTCGCCCACGGTGGACTGTGTAAGTGGCATATGTCGCATCCAATATTTTTGTCTTCATCTTCTTCAACATCACTAATTAGTTCTTCTTCACAGCCAGCACAAAGAACTTTCTCCTTTTCCAAACTTGTCTTGAGAAGCTAAACCAGTGAGGTCAGTTTCGCGATTTCTGTCTTTAAATAAACTCTACTACTTTTGTTTTCTTTAGCTGGTTTATTTTTTTATACTCATTTCCAGTTTTTGTCTCTCTCTCTCCGCTTTATTCTCTTCAATTCTTTTTCTTCTTCCTTAACGTTGTTTGTTCCCAATATTAAGGTGGCCGTTATTACGCATCGATTCCCTTTATATCGGCCGTAGTTGATAAAAATCGTTTTAAGGCGGCCGACGTTAGGATCTAGTTATCAAACTGAGCTGTTGTTTCATTTTTAACCTTATTGACGTTACTGCTAACATATAAAATAGCTAAACATGTTGTTTAACATTTTCATGCATTTCCCCAATATCGGCCACCCGGCCGATATTGAGATTTGTCAATAATATCAATCCCTAATCTCGGCCCCGCGATTATTTAATTAAATAGACAAAAAAATGTAAAAACATGCTATCTAAAAGGTTCTTTGACTGTTATTCTTCATGAAAAAATAAAATGTAATACCATAGGTATGTTTAGTTCCCTTCAAATACTTATCCTCGCAATGCGTCCACTCAGGGATTTGACTCGGCAATGATACCAAACGACGAATGTCCGCACCTGCGCGTGCTCTTTTGCCTACTGAACGTTCAAATATTGATGCACCCGCATCAAAATATGGGAGGTTATGCGGAGGGATATAGAGTCACTTTTTGCATTAAAACTATTATGATTTAAGGGATATTTTTATAGTTATGTTCCATTTTCTCGAAACGGCCGATATTAGGAGGCGGCCGATATTAGGAGACTCCACCCTAAATAAAAATGAATTGTTGTTCGTTAGTCTGATTAAAACTCGAGAACGGCTGGGCCGATTGAGCTAATTTTGGTTTTAAAATGTTTGTCGTAGTCCAGGGTAGGTTTAAACGGTGAGAAGTAGACAGGTAGGTAGGTAGGTAGTAGGTAGGTAGGAAAAAATGCATTGCAACGCATGCCGGGTACAGCTAGTGAGTAATAAATGTGATTGTATCTATTTTTGACTGGTTGTGATTGTAACCGTGATTGATGATTGTGACCTCGTATTGTCAGTACTGAACTGAAATATCTATTTTTAGATTTTATTTAACGTCTTTTTTGTTTTTTTTTAAAGGTAGAGCTTTATTATCACAGCAATGGCAGTTTAGTCCATAATATCCTTATCAATAATTACTATTAATAGTCGATTATGTTAATGTATTGCGATAACCTTGAAATTAAAGCAAACATTGGTCATCGTGCTATATTAACTTGTTATCAGTAATTCAGTACCCCTTATCTAATTGTTGATTTAGTTTGTACTAGGTACTTTGTAGCAGTGATATCTAAAGTTTAACTGAAAAGGAAAACTGTAAGTCGCTGAAAGACTTGTGTCTGCCAAAGGAGTTGATTGGACTGCAAGGATAACATGATAATTAATACGTCAAAAAATAATAATAGCGGTCAAGTGTGAGTCAGAATCACAAACAAACGGTTCGGTAATACCAAACAAAATAAAAATATTGTCGTTGGTCAATAGCAAAACTGAATTGGTTTTTAAGTTTTTCTTAGACGGACAAGACGAATCTACATATTATAAGGATATCGTTTTTCGGGAAACAAACCATTAAAAAGATCCAAAAGCTGTTTCAAAATGTGTTATTGTGTCAACAGCTGTTGCAAAGAATTACTCTATACCTAGTATGATACTCCATAAAGTGCTGTACATACCTACTTACTTATTTTAAACATACCTTTTTTTCTCAGCCTTATCTAAATCTGCTTTCAAACAATCTTTGCTTATTATTCGATACAAATGTCTCTAAAAACCGTGTAGAAAACGTAGCAAGCGAAAAAACAAAAAAAAAAAGAACTCAACAATAGCGAGAGAACAAAACCGATAAAGAAAACGTGGTTCGAATAAAACTGGTGCTACCATACAGTTTTATGGAGAATAACGAATCATATGGAATTTTTAATTACTTTAATCGAAATAAAACATTTACTATGCCTTAGATGTTGGGACGAATTTGATTGAATAAGGTCCATGTTCACCGATTATCTAAAAACAGCTGTCACTGTGACATGTTCCCATACAAAAATGTGTTTTAAACAGCTGTTTTTAAATAATCAGACTGTCATATTTTTGATGAACATGGACTTAAGTCAGTCAATTAGTTTTTTTGAGATTTTTGCGTTCATTGATTGATTCAGCCAAAACAGTGTAGTGTAGATGTAGGTATTAAACTGATAAGCCTGAGGAAACAGCACTCTGGTTTAGATGATTATAATGGACAGGAAATTGCAAGCAAGTAACTAAACATAGTCTACAGCAGTTTGATTAGGAAATTATAGAGTGCTCAGAGGAGCTCATGGCTAAATAATACCCACCGCTCAGATCAATCTTTAGGTTAAGCCGCGCTTACCAAGTTTGGTCTGTGGATGGGTGACCACTCATTACATACTGAGTTTCCTCCGTGCCTCGGAAAGCACGTTAAGCTTTTGGTCCCGGCTGTCTTTTGTAGATTTTTGACAGTCGTTACTGGTAGTCAGTGACAAGTCTGACAACCAGTCTCACCAAGTGGTATCGTATTACCCAGTACTAACTGTGTTGTGGAGGTCAGATAGGCAGTCGCTCCATGTAAAATACTGGTATTCAGCTGCATCGGGTTATACTGGAAACCTAGGCTAAGCAGATGATCATGTGTGCTCTTCTGGGAAGGAATATACTACTTTAGTCAACTAGTAAATTGCTACTGATTTTTTTTCTAAAATAAATTAACACCACCTGGGGGTGTAAAATGGCCGCTTTAGTATAACATAATATGAATCACGTTACAAATGTCACATTCTAAAAGTGGTCTTTATTGACATAGGGGTCAAAGTTACAACTTTTTGACAAGTTTTTTTTTTAAGATTTTGACTTTTAACATCTCCACGACCCCCGTACTTTTCAATCCATCGGCACAATGTTTTAAGTGAGTTACATTGAGTTCTACCACAAAACATGATTTATAACCTCAAATAAAAACAGGTTGTTTCTCAGTTATATTTATTGCGTAAAGTTACTTAGTTTGATGTACAGAATGCTTGGTTGACGGCTTTGTGATGAGGTGGTTTACACCCTGTATAAAAACTCAGACGACACTGAACAAAAAGTGATCACTAATCCCGCCACATAGTAATTAATTGAATTATTCTGCGATATTATCTCCTAAAATGTAACACAGTGATGGATTAACGGCAAATCCAATTTGGGGATCTAATCATGAGACTATAATAACTTGATTAGTCAAGAAAAGCCGGCTAAATCGGTAAGATTAGGCAAATAAATTAAAGCAATAAGTAGAAAAGTGAATCTTTCAGAGACATTCACCGATAATAGAGTAGGTACTAGGTAGGTAGATAGGTATGGGAACAACATATGTATGTCGGATCCGATTATGACTACGGACAGGCGAATGAATCGAAAGCGCGCCAGTGGTGACATCACGTGACCTACATACCAGTCTTCCCCTTACCATAGCGTGCTTCTACAGAGTCCTGATGCTAACAGCTCTCAGCGAGGACAAGCTAGGTCAGATTGCAGCAGAGTTGAGAGGTCTTGAAACTGTATCCGATTCATAGTGCCCAGTGTTATTGTGTGAAAGTGCTATTTCAAGTCATTTGTTACTTTATCAGTGTAGGTATCTGTTTGGAAGGAGTAACCATGGAGTTTCTTTGCCGGTTCTTCTCCATGGAAACGACAAACCCGAACCATGCATCTGACAATAAACAATGTATCGCATCCAGTGAGTTTTCATAGCACGAAACCCGTCTTCTGTCCACAAAATGCTCGAGCCTAACGAAACATATCCTTTTTTTCGGATGGGCAATTATCCAATTTCTCCTCCCGCTCTGGGCGGAGCAGGAGGAGCAACTTCACGAGAAACGTCAGACTTTTACTGGCTAAACCTTTCTGATACCAGCTGTACCGATAGTTTATTTCTAAATTATTCGTGCAACCGTTTAGTTGTAATGTTACTCAACCAGTTACTTCAAAAACGAACTATCCAAAAGCCTATATTATTACGCACATTAAAAACCTGTTGGCTATATATGTATTCCCTTTGCAAAATTAGCATAGAGCCATTCTATTCGCGAAGTGTGCATGATTGAGTTTTTGATAAATTTATATTGTGGTATTTTAATTTGTACATAATATAGCCTTTATGTTCAATCAAATGTTATTTCAAGTAATGAGGTTTATAATTTGTTTGTTGCAATCTCGTTTGATTGTGTGGTAAATATATTCGTAAATAAGTCACGTGCGTGCGTCTATGGGAGTTGAAATGAGCTACACAACTTATTCATTTGCAAGAAGTTGTAAACTTGTAACTTGCTAAAAGCTTCTCTTAATTCGAGTACTCTAACGCTAATTGTTTTAAAATTTAAATAAGTAAGGAAGTCTTTGTGACAGATTTAGGGATAAAGCTTTAAAGCGACATTAATGCTATACAAAACAAATTTATGCGAATTTCTCATTGTAAGGGAAATCTATACAAAGCCAGGACATGTCATACTGGATTTTTTAAACTTAATATGTCGCCGCGTATTTGGGACCCGGTAGGTGGCGCCCTGCAAAGCAACAACAACAACTTACAAAAGTATAAAGAAAGACTTGCATGACAGCAGAAAGGAAGGGCCGATGCCTGCCGGGGCTGCGGGACTGTTCGAAAGAGATACCGCGGCCCCGGAACAGAAAGGGCGAGGAAGAAACATGGATGGGTTTTGACGACCCGATTGGTGCAGCGGTAGTGAGACTGCCTTACGTTCTTAGGGTCCCGGGTGCGAATCCCGGTAAGAGCAAATGTTTGTGTGATGAGCATGGACATTTGTTTCCGAGTCATGGATGTTTATATGTATAATAAATATGTATTTACTAACTAAAAGTATATATGTAGTATATCAACTGTCTGGTGACCACGATACAAGCCTTGCTTAGTGTGGCACTAGATGGCGCTGTGTGTAATGTCCAGCGATATTAGATATTATTATTATAGTTAGTCAGTCCAGTCACTAGGCAGTCCACCCAGAGCAGGAGGCTTCATATGATGGTTTCTTATCCGAAAAAAGGGGGTTCAGCTTTTCCATGCCCTTATTTACTAAGACTAATGGGAAATAGCGTAGCCTCTGTAACTCATCAATTATGTTTGACTACGCACATTCGTAAATTCTATACTAATATTATAAAGCAGAAGAGTTTGTTTGTTTGTTTGTGTGTTTGTTTGTTTGTTTGGTTGAACGCGCTAATCTCAGGAACTACTGGTTCAAATTGAAAAATTATTTTTGTGTTGGATAGTCCATTTATCGAGGAAGGCTTTAGGCTATATAACATCACGCTACGACCATTAGGAGCGGAGCAGGAATGAAAAATGTTGCAAACACGGGGATGTTTTTTTCCTTTCGATTTTTTTCTCTTATGTGACGCAGACGAAGTTGCGTGGGTCAGCTAGTGTCTTATATATGCCTCACGCGATGACCTCATCAAATCAGGAAACCATAAAGTTCATGTGACAAGAGCAAGGTCAGGAACCTCTCACAATACATAACCCTATATATGAGACATATACATATGTATTAGTGTTATGTAAAGACATTGTGACAGTGAAAGTGGGAGAAAGCTTGGCACAATATTGGAAACATTGCGAAACACAAACTGTAGGTCCATCCATTATGAAATCTGTGTGTCTGTGTGTGCTTCGACTGATTAGTGAGTTTCGTACCTGAAGACGAACCCCTATCCTAACTTTGTTGACCGTCTGTCAAGATCATTTTTCACAGGAACGCGTAAAGTTATTGTTTAGGGTGTTTAGTCTGAATGGACCACAATAAATAGACCGCGAACACTACGTTTTATTTGTAAATACATACTTATTATACTTACAAACATGACTCGGAAAAAAATATCCATGCTCATCACACAAACATTTGCTGCTACCGGAATTCGGACCCAGGACCCTAAGAACGTAAAGCAGCCTCCCTGCCACTGCGCTATTGGGGTCTTCAAATAATATGACTGTTGACCTAGAATCATGGAATATGGCAAAAAGCATGATGTCTTACAGCACATGTAAAGGAACAATCTGAAAACCGTAAATATATGTAGTGTAATAACAAATTACCTAACGGAACCCTCGGTGAGTTTTTTTATTACCGTCTAGTTACAAATTCGCCTTCCATACGTATTCACATTAATATAATATATGATGTCGTTTCTGTGCACAAAATACGTATATAACAAGAAATTGCGTGTTTTGTCATCATTAAAATGTTGAAAACTCGAGTGGGTCGCTAGATTAGTATAATTTGATATTATTTTAGGTTTGCCTAACCTAGGTTAGGTTCCGGGTGAGGCAGTGTCATTAGCATAATGTAGGTCTTAATTAATCTAGTTCTGGGTTAATTTCTAGGTGAGGTAGTATAGGACACTAAACAAATCGAGTAGAGGAAGACCACAGAAACGACGAATGTACTTTTTTAAGGCGACTACAAAAAGCTAAACGCGAGTTTTAAAATACCTGAAAGTATGATTCACTACAATAGACAAAACCAGAAAAATATATTATATTCTTCAGGATATAGATTCTTAGTATTATATTGTTTTTAAAACATAGTACAATTAATTTTACTCGATAAAAAAAAACACGACATTTCTCAAATTATACGAATAAAAGCCATACTAATGCCAGTTACACGTTATGATAAATCGTTACGATCGGACGGTACAGTTCAAACTGCGACGATAAATCTACATGTGTGTATGAGTAAAACTGTACAGTTTTGGTCCGATTTTTTAGAACTGTACAGTCAAACTGAACAGTATGAAATTTTGGATGGATAAAACGGAATCGGATGAACTGTGCAGATGAATCGTAACGCGTGTGGCAGTCGTTTCAGTTTTCGCATGGATCGCGGTCTGAACGCTTGTGCGAGCGTTTGATAAAAATAGTTAGGCCGCTATTCCATCATGAGGAGGAATAGCATTTATCATGATTGTGTCTTGCTTTTTAATTATTGGCGATACCATGGACATCAGATATAAAGAAAATATGCTAATGTTTGGGAAATAACTTTAGTTTTTCATTAAATTAACATGGGAATGTGCTTCTCTTTTCATTAGCCATTCTTTACACCAAATACGTATTTTTTTTCGTCCTTTTGCTTTTTTATGAATGAATAATCGTACAGTTTTCTAGTAACATGTGTGGGCACTACGAAACTTTGCAGTTTATTAAACTGTACCGTACGATCGTAACGATTTATCGTATCGTGTGTAGCTGGCATAAAATACATGCGATCATTCTGTTTTTTTTTGGCAAATAATTCTACAAGCAACAAATTAGCATCATAGTGTTATATTTTTTTTGTCCAATCCCTAGATTTTTGTAAATCGATCGAAACCACTAATTTCGCACTATTCGGCCCGCAGTGACTGCCGTGACAACCATCTTGTAGTGCAAGCTGATTAGAACTTTATTCTAAAAGTATTTCTAACGAAGTTTGAACCACCACAAATAGAGTTGCCAATTTAGCTTCTGTAGTCTTGTTAACTTAAATTATTTTCGATAAGGGGCCTAATTCTGCTATTTTAATAAACTCGTCACTCCAACACGATTCCATTCTCATCACATTGTCATTTTGTTTAAAGTTCGTAATCTGTTAAATTCACAATGGTCGATCATTGGTCGGTCAGTGGTCTCGTAATAATATTGTGTTTTAACGGCATTGTCGTATTGTCATTATTATAAAACCCTTAGTAAAAATGGTTTTCGAAATCTACAACTAAATGCGAACATATTTTATTCATGCCAGATTTCATATGCGAGATTATCATTCTTTGACATTTCTTTTACTGGAGTGTCAGTGGTGCACCACTGGAAAGTTATAATGGCGCCATTATGATAGTAGAATTAACAAAGTTGTCAAAATGTGACAGAACTTGACCATTATGAAATCAATGATCGACTACTCTGACACTATTGTAATAGCAGAATCGAGGCCCAGTACCATGTCACCTCGATAGCGTTGGTGATGGCCTCCAGGTCTCTCAGAACTCAGAACAGGTGTCTGATGAGATGACGCGAAACAGAGAAGAATGGAAGCAGACATGCTGCACCGAGGGCAAAAGAATGATGACGATTAACTATAGCTTGCGTGATAGTATGTTATAACACTCCACTGCCTGTAAAACTTACTACATGCGCAAACGTAATTACGCTTCACATTGAGCAATTTAACAAACAACCCATAATCTCTTATATGCGGAAAAACAACAATGAAAAGCATTTAAATATAAACTACACATAACTCTAGTAAATCAGGGGCAATTGTTGGAGTCAAGTGAGGGAAACTGATTGGTCTCTAAGAAGAAAATGGAAACGAGACACGCGATCGTTGAGAGGTTCTATATTTAAATCAGTTATTTATGATCATGTCTCGTTGGTGTTGTGGTCGCAATGCCACTGCTGAGCATGAGATCCTGGGTTAGATTCCCAGGTCGGGCAAAGGGTTATTGGGTTTTTCAATCAGCAGAGTTTCTCAGCAGCAGACACGGAGTTGTTTGTGCCCGAAAGACGGTAATAGGCTGGCTTTCTTAAACAGAACTGGGGAAATGCGGGTGTATTATTAGGAACACCTCTGTCTAACGCTTCGGCTATTACAGGTGTGATGATGATGATGATGATGATGATATATTAACCTGGAATCTGGATTAGCGCCTGATCGAGGACAATAGGCATTTCTAGGCTTAGTGCTTGTGCAGAAATATGAGTGAATAGGTGATCACATAATAGGAGCTCGTGGCTATATTAAACAGCCGCTCAGGCCAATCCCGTGCTTGCCTTGGTCTGTGGATGGGTGACCACCCTTACATACTGAGTTTCCTCCATGCCTCGGAAAGCACGTTAAGCCGTTGTTCCCGGCTGTCATTTGTAGATCTTTGACAGTCGTTACAGGTAGTCAGTGGCCCCAAAAGTTTGACAACCAGTCTTACCAAGGTAAAAGTATACAATACAGTATCGTATTACCCAGTTACTGACTGGGTTGTGGAGGTCAGATAGGCAGTCGCTCAATGTAAAATATTGGTATTCAGCTGCATCCGGTTAGACTGCAAGCCGACCCCAACATAGTTGGGAAAAGGCTTGGCATATGATGAGGTGATCACATAATAAGACAGGAGATAATGATATCCCATGGTCTCTTCTCTTAAGGTAATATTGCCCCAACAATACATCCAACTAGAAGACTGACTTATTGAATACCACAGACAATGCAAACACATAAGAACTTTGGGACATGGGATAATCCTAATCAACAAACACCTGATTAATTTATTCGTAACTAGCTGACCCGCGCATCTTCGTCTGCGAGTGAGGGTTAGTTTTTTTTTATAAAAAGTATCGTTACTTATAATACCTCCAAGAATATGTGTACAAATTTTCATGATGATCGGTTAAGTAGTTTTCGTTAACAAACAAACTTACATTCACATTTATAATATTAATAGGGATTTACTCAAATAAACTATTTATATAGGAAAGTCCGGTTCACAGTTTTCCTCGTATGTGCTGATGTAGTGACGGTTAATAACCCAGTTTGTTTCTGTCCCTGTCTAACTTCAGTGCAGTGTCGTATTTTGTCCCTTACTGTCACTTGACAAGCACTTAACTTTCTCTGTAACACTTAGGTCTTGACTGTCTAGGAAATACTATCGTAATGTAAATACTAGCAATAAACTTAAATACTGAGCAATTTCTAGGCAATTACTGTAATAATTATGCTATTCTGACAGGATCTGAAAAGTGTCCCAATTTGAAATCGTCTTTAACATAATATTTCCCGATATTGGTAAACATGATTTGAAAAAAAAAACAGGGTAAATCTAAAATAGTCGTACGTAAAGGCGCAATTATTACACTTGGTCGATATCCCGAATTCGCTATCCAACGGAATTCGTGCAAACGACCAAAGTGTCAATGAACTGTTCCATGGTTCTAACTACTCGCCGTATCATAAATGCATCGGGGGTGCCCAAATTCGAGTCTTTGGGTCTTTGGAGACCCAAATGTGGGCAAACGACCAAGTGCTGGACCGGTTCACTCAGATCTGTGGTATTCTTTCTTCAAAAGACCATCTCAGATAATAACCATATGACTTTACCAATGTCTGGACTTTAAAAGAGATTATGACAAAGATTATGACCTCTCGGAGTTTGTTTTGCTGTTTCTTCTCAGAGTAGTCAGGTACGAAACACCGGCCCCATCTAGTCAGTAACATAACATGATGTGACATGTAAAAGTGTTTTGTAAAACCAATTTACAAAAATAAAATGATTTATGATTAAAATCTATTAATTCAATTATAAAATGTTATTTAATTAATGTAAAATGCCAATTAAAAAGTGTTTTTCCTTATACATTCACTGCTCATTGAATATTCTGCTCTCAAGATCTCAATCAGTTAAAGTTTAAAAGTTAACGTCCAGTCATTTAAACCGTGTCTGTCTGCATAGAACATTATGAGTTTATTAACTGCTAAATTATTTATGGCCACCATTCACTCACAAGTTTGATGTAACATGGATCATGTGATTCTGACCACCTCAGGCTAGTCCTAGCTACTGTCAGTTAGCAGGAAAAAAAGATAGTCGATTATAAAACTAGTTATTTGCAACGTTGCACGTGATTCTAGTGATTAACACTATGCAAAATACTTTGGTGGTGCATAATTATTATGCTCTGATCTGAGTGGTGATGAAAATATTAAACACGAATTGTTAAATAACTGGGAATTGTTTATTAACTTAACTGCCTCGCACTTGCGTTCGAATGACTTGTGTCTTTGAATAAGGCGACAGTCGGCAAGTGCGAATAGAACTCGCGCACCCTCATTACAGACTGCCTCGTTGGTCCAGTTGACGCAAACGTTACTGCTGGGCATCGGGGTTTTAGGTTCCATAATGCCTTTCCCGATTCCATAATATTGTTACATCGGACCTACTAGAACATTCGAGAAAGCCAGTGATGACAGTGTGTGTACGTTAGAAGTTCGAGAGTATTCTATTATTATTAGTTTTAAAGTTAGGTAGGTACAAACTCGCGACCTATTTATACAAAGACATTAGAATTTCGACCGTACGCCTAGGGCATAAGGTTCATATTTGTTTGTTTTGTACAAGTAGGTAATGCCAACCTTGTAAGTAGGTACCTGCTATTTTTTTGCCTACGTACCTACTTTTTTTGTTAGTGTTTTTTTTATGACCCTCTCGAATGTTCGTGGTTATTCTGGTGTATCTGTTGGCGAGTATAAATAGAGCGCTCAGGGCCGCGACCGGCAGTCTTGTTTTGGCTACACAGCGAAGCGAATCGACGTGAACTTGAAGTGCGATATCTAAGCGAATAGTGATCAGTAGTGTATTTGTGATTAAGTTTAAAGTGTTTTGTGATTAATAAAGTTATTGTGTTATTTAATTGGTAGTAATTAATTTATCTCATACCCAGCTCGTAACAAATTGGTGTCAGAAGTGAGAGATAAATTATGCCAATCCTACCAAAGGACGACACGGACGGTATCCGTACCAGAAGTCAGCGACAGCAGGATATGGACCAAAGGCGGTTTGGGGATTCTCCGACACAGACACCGGGTGGTGTCCAGCCTACGTCACAGCCAGTCGCTGGCCCATCCGGAGTTTCTCCAGCATCAGTGGCACCAGACTTGTCAGCTTTAATGGCGTTGCTGCAGGATCAAGCTCGCCGTCAAGAGGAGCAAGCTCGCCGTCAAGAGGAGCAAGCTCGCCGTCAAGAGGAGCAAGCTCGCCGTCAAGAGGAGCAGGCTCGCCAGTTACAGGAGCAATTGCAACGAGACAAAGAGGAGCAGGCTCGCCGTCAAGAGGAGCAGGCTCGCCAGTTACAGGAGCAATTGCAACGAGACAAAGAGGAGCAGGGTCGCCGTCAAGAGGAGCAGGCTCGCCGTCAAGAGGAGCAGGCTCGCCGGTTGGAAGAGCAGTTGCAGCAAGACAAAGAGGAACAAACCCGCCGCCAAGACGAGCAGATGATCCTCATAAAGGATCTTCATGCAACTTTCGGCAAGGACCTGAAAGTGATGAAAGATCAGGTCCACCAGCACGAGAATCGCATCTCGGAGGCCGAAGTTCAGATTGCTGGGGTAAAGAAGGCTTTGGGCGAACTGAAGACTGAAGGCGGGACTGTAGCTTCGGTGGTTGCTGCACCATCTTCGCGTGGTTTTAAAGTGCCTCCATTCGACGGCACATCTTCGTGGTCGGCTTACAAAATCCAGTTTGAGGCCGTCATGAAGGCGAATGGATGGACCAAACCACAAGCCATGACCGCGCTCACCTTGGGCCTCCGAGACCAGGCTTTAACTATTCTCGAAGCACTCGGCAAGGATGTAACCTACGAGCAGCTGCTGGAGGCGTTGGAGTCCAGATACGGCGACGCGCATCTGGAGCACGTATTCCGTGCTAAGTTGAAGGACCGTGTTCAACGTAGTGCCGAGAACCTACAGCAGTGGGCCCTGGAAGTTGAAAAACTCGTTCGGAAAGCCTACCAGTCTGCCCCTGCGCTGATTGATGGAAATCTGGTACAGGCCTTCGTTGATGGAATACGTGACTTAGAAGTTAGAGCTGCCGTGAGACTGGGGCATCATGAGACCTTGAAGGACGCCTTGGCCCATGCCTTAGAAGTAGAGGCAGTGAGGCAAGACCACCGAACGCACCGTGTCAGGGAGGTTGTTGCATCACCTGTACGCGACCGCCCACAGGGGTATAGTCCTAGGTGCTACACTTGTGGAGAAAGGGGTCATCTTCGGTCCAGCTGTCCTAAGCGCAGCACCCCGAGAGAAGATCAGCAGGGAAGAGTGGCTGAAGTGACTGCCCAGCCACAGCAGGGAAACGAGTAAATGCCAGGACTGGGGGGCGGGTGCTGGCTGGTATTGAAAAAGCCCCGAGAATCTTGATCTCGCAAGCACATGACGGGAACAGCCTGACCATCAAAGGCGAAGTCAATGGAACACCATGCAAACTGACGTTGGATACTGGAGCTTCTCACACGGTCGTCAATTCTAAACTAGCAAGTCGGTTTCTTGGGGACTACTTCAACAAACACGACCGTATACAGTTACTAACGGCTACCGGTGAGCACATTACCGTCCGAGGCAAGAAGGAGGTGGAGTTAAAATTGGGTGACAGATTTTACAAGCAGAATGTCATCGTGGCCGACATAGTGGACGATTGCATCTTGGGCTTGGACTTCATGCGGAAATATCGTTGTGAGATCGACGTTGATCAAGGAGTACTGAAATGTGGTTCAGAGGAAGTCTTCATGGAAGGTGCACCGTCAGGGAAAGTGTACTGCTTGAAGAAGATTGTTCTTCCTCGCAGATCAGAAATGGTTGTGCCAATTTGTTTGCCACAAAATTCTGGAAACAAAGGTCGAAGTGTTCTAATAGAAAGGGTGAACAATGACTTCCCATGGAAGATGGCACGAACTCTGGTCAAGGCCACCAACGTCTCAGCAGTACGTATACTGAATCCAAGTGACCAGGAGCAAGTGATTAAGAAGGGCACCTTGATTGGCACTTGCGAGGAAGTAGCTTGGATGCGTCAATTGCAAGATGTCCCTACCGGAAATGAAATTCGCAGTTCAAAATTTGACGTGTCAACGCTTTTGGAAAACTGCGATTTAACTAAAGGAGAAATGGACAAGGCTAAGAAGATGTTACTTCAGTACGCCAACATTTTCTCTTCGAATGATGCTGACATAGGGAGAACTGGACTTGTTCAGCACCAGATTAATACAGGTAACGAGTTACCTATCCGTCAGCGACCAAGAAGACTGCCAGTTGCACGAGAAAAAGAGGTAGAAACCATGATTGAGGGAATGGTGAAGGACGGTGTTATAGAGCCTTCATCGAGTCCATGGTGTTCTCCTGTGGTCCTGGTAAAGAAAAAGGACGGCAGTATGCGCTTCTGTGTGGACTATCGACGACTGAACGACGTCACGAAAAAGGACAGCTACCCGCTGCCTAGGATCGATGACACACTGGACACGCTGACTGGTATGAAGTGTTTTACCACACTTGATCTGAAGAGTGGCTACTGGCAAGTAGAAATAGACCCCAAGGACAAGGAGAAAACTGCATTCTCAACAGGAAAAGGGCTATGGCAGTTTAAAGTTATGCCATTCGGTTTGTGCAACGCTCCTGCGACGTTTGAAAGGCTGATGGAGCAAGTACTCGCCGGATTGATTGGAGACGCATGTCTTGTCTATCTAGACGACATAATCATCGTGGGCCGTACATTTGAAGATCACCTTAAAAACCTCAACCGAGTGCTGTCGAAAATCCAAACAGCAAATCTCAAGTTAAGTCCGAAAAAGTGCTCATTTTTCAGACAGCAAGTGAACTTCTTAGGACACATAGTTTCGGGGGAAGGTGTTCAAACAGACCCAGAAAAAGTAGTCGCCGTCAAGGATTGGCCAGTTCCAAAAGACAAGACACAGGTCAGAGCATTCCTGGGTTTGTGCTCCTACTATCGAAGATTTGTCAAGAATTTTGCCGACATTGCCAAACCTCTGCACAAACTCACTGAGGAAAAGAGGCAATTCTGTTGGGACGAGGACTGCGACGTCGCATTTCAGGAATTAAAGAAACGTCTGTGCAACACACCTATTTTGGGATATCCTGACACTGAAAATGACTTCATAGTTGACACAGATGCCAGTAATACTGGAATTGGGGGCGTGCTGTCTCAACGGAAAGGAGACCGGGAGGTTGTAATAGCTTACTTCAGCAAGTCTTTATCCAAACCAGAAAGAAATTACTGCGTTACAAGACGGGAGCTACTCGCTGTAGTAAAGACAGTGCAGCACTTCAGTAAATATTTGCTGGGACGTAAATTCCAATTACGAACTGACCATGCTGCACTGAAGTGGCTATTACAGTTCAAGAATCCAGAGGGGCAAGTGGCGAGATGGATAGAACTGCTCCAAGAGTTTGATTTCGTAACTGAACATCGCAGTGGGAGAACTCACGGTAACGCAGACGCCTTGTCAAGAAGACCTTGTCCTGAAGACTGTAGGCACTGTGCCAGGCAAGAGACTAAGGAAGTAGTGCCCGTGAGGATGCTTAGAACGGATCTCAGCGATGAATGGAAGGAGACCCTACAGCAGGCTCAGCACAATGACTCGGATATCAAACCGATCTTCGAGTGGATCAAAGCTGGTGTTCCTAAACCCAAGTGGAGTGATGTGGCTGCGATGAGTTCCATCACGAAGAGTTATTGGGCGCAATGGAACAGCTTGGTGATCCAGGATGGAGTCTTGTGCCGTAAATGGGAAAACGCTAGAGGGGACAGCTGTCATCTACAAATGGTTGTTCCGAAAGCTAAGGTACCGGATGTTCTACGGCTCTACCATGATGGATGTTCTGGAGGACATATGGGAGTAAAAAGGACTCTACTAAAAATTCGAGAACGCTTTTACTGGATCCATTGTCGTGATGATGTGGAGGACTGGTGCCGCAAATGTACCAGTTGTGCGGCCGTGAAAGGACCCCAGACACGCAGCAGAGGTGCATTAAAAGTGTACAACGTTGGAGCCCCTTGGGAACGGATAGCACTAGACGTTGCGGGACCATTTCCAGTAAGCGAGAGCGGAAACAGGTACTTCCTGGTGGTCATGGATTACTTTACAAAGTGGCCGGAAGTCTTCGCCATTCCTAACCAAGAAGCAACAACTGTCGCAGATAAATTAGTTCAAGAAGTCTTCTGTCGTTTTGGAGTACCCTTAGAAATACACAGCGATCAAGGAAGAAATTTTGAATCGCAAGTATTTCAAGAGACTTGTCGATTGATGGGTACCCATAAAACCAGAACCACCTCTTACCACCCACAATCCGATGGAATGGTAGAACGATTCAACCAAACGTTGGAGAGATATCTGGCGAAAGTTGTGGAAAGCAAGCAAAGGGATTGGGACAAGCACATACAGCCGTTTCTTCTGTCTTACCGAAGTGCAGTCCACGAAAGTACGACCGTGACACCAGCCTTCGCGAACTTTGGAAGGGAATTACGGTTACCTGCTGATTTAATCACTGGAACTCCCCCTGATGCTCCATGTAGTGTAACAGATTACGCGAATGACTTGCGTAATAAGTTGAACGATGTTTATGAGCATATCCGACAATCCAGCCAACAGATGTCTGAGAAGATGAAGACCCGTTATGATCGGAAGGCAAACGGTAGGGGTTTCGACGAGGGTTCACTGGTGTGGTTGCATAACCCAGTGCGGAGCAAGGGAAAGTCTCCGAAGTTACAAGCAAAATGGGATGGGCCATACCGAGTCGTGACTAGGATCAACGATGTCACCTACCGAATACAGAAGGGTCCACGAGGTGCGCCTAAGATTGTGCATGTAGACCGGTTGGCGCGATACTACGGGACTAATGATGCTCGGGACGAGCATGTCTAAGGAGGGGGCAGTGTTACATCGGACCTACTAGAACATTCGAGAAAGCCAGTGATGACAGTGTGTGTACGTTAGAAGTTCGAGAGTATTCTATTATTATTAGTTTTAAAGTTAGGTAGGTACAAACTCGCGACCTATTTATACAAAGACATTAGAATTTCGACCGTACGCCTAGGGCATAAGGTTCATATTTGTTTGTTTTGTACAAGTAGGTAATGCCAACCTTGTAAGTAGGTACCTGCTATTTTTTTGCCTACGTACCTACTTTTTTTGTTAGTGTTTTTTTTATGACCCTCTCGAATGTTCGTGGTTATTCTGGTGTATCTGTTGGCGAGTATAAATAGAGCGCTCAGGGCCGCGACCGGCAGTCTTGTTTTGGCTACACAGCGAAGCGAATCGACGTGAACTTGAAGTGCGATATCTAAGCGAATAGTGATCAGTAGTGTATTTGTGATTAAGTTTAAAGTGTTTTGTGATTAATAAAGTTATTGTGTTATTTAATTGGTAGTAATTAATTTATCTCATACCCAGCTCGTAACAATATCATTGAGGTTTTCCATCAGTATTGTTTGTTTTCCTTCACGCCGAAGCAAGTGGTAATTATACAATACGCACATGACCAAAAAATCAGAGGTTTGTTTAGTTAGACCTAGATATCGTATACCTATGTCATTACAATACGGTAGACGACAAAAACAAACGATTAATCCGTCTGTTAGTTTATCAAAAAATATTTATCTGTGCTTTTTCTTTTGTTACGTAAACCAAAATTGACGAAGATACGACGCTTTTAAAATTCTCATTAGTTCACGCCTAGGTATAGGTTTTGGTGAGTTATGACGACATGAGCCCCCACTCCCGAGTTTCGATGCGTTTTATCTTTGTCAATATTCATTGATTTACAAAAACAAAAAATTCGTGTCTATAATTTTCCAATACTTTATTTGGCGGACTAAATAGATTTGCATTTTTTTTATACTGACGTCATGCTTATTACAGTGTGTCTCAAATCAACAAAACTATCGTTAGCTACCACATTATTCAACACAATAAGCCACTATAACCAGATATAGAAATAAGCATCACCTTTGTACTATTTTCTGTTCCTTTCTTCTTCTCTACATTTAGTGTGAACATAAATTGTTAAATAAATATAACCACATGATAAAGAAGAACAATCACACAACGTATCCTTCGTTTCTTTGAACTTCCCTTAAGTACACTTATTACCACAGTTTAGTCCCTCAATATGCCTACTAAATTCTCTATTTAACTTCATTTCTTTTGTCTACAGATGTCCATAACATAAGAAGACAGAAGTAAGCCTTGGACTTTCCAAAAGAAGAGCCCTAACTCCATCATCATGACTGAAGGAGCGTACCAGAGGGTGTCCCCGTTCCTGAGACAGGTTTGTTCTTATTAGTAACTAGCAGACGTGAAGCGGTTTCACCCTCGTAGTTCGTTCCCGTGGGAGTAAGTGGATAAAATACAGCCTATATTACTCGCTGATAATGTAGCTATCCATTGCATTGTAGCTTTCTCTTTATAATATCAGTGTTGATCGACTAGCGACTCGCCCCGGCTTCTCACGGGTGCAACATAAATAAACCTTCCTCTTGAATCATTCTATCTATTGCTAAAAATTGCATTAAAATTCGTTGCGTAGTTTAAAAGATCTAAGAGTACAAACAACGAGAGCGACTTTGTTTCATACAATTAACACTAGAAGTGTAAATATTGCGTAAAACTGCATTTTCATCATCATCATCATTTCAGCCCAAAGACGTCCACTGCTGGACATAGGCCTACCCCAAGTGTCGCCACCACAGAAATATTAAATTCTTCTTTATTATATCTATGGTCGCCACATTGACCGGCCTCGTGCTACTCGCATCCAACAGATTAAAGCAACCTTCACCAGGTCATCGGTCCACCTAGTGGGAGCTGGTCTTCCAACGCATCGTCTTCCGGTTCGCGGTCGCCACTCCAGTACTTTTCGGCCCCATCGGCCATCCGTTCTGCGAGCAATGTGCCCTGCCCACCGCCACTTAAGTTTTGCAATTCTTCGGGCTACGTCGGTGACCTTGGTTCTCTTGCGGATCATCATTTCTGATTCGATCACGCAAGGAAACTCCGAGCATAGCCCCCTGCATTTTGGGTGCAAGTTATATCAATTTCTCACCGGCTTATTAAAAAACCAAGAACTTTTTAAATCACAATCATAATTCTAATTGTTAGAGCATCGATTGTGATCATGTGTATAGGTGCCACCAAATTACAGCTTTTCAGCAATTGAAAGTGAGTTCTTCAGACACAATACAATAAAAAAATAGCTGTAATTTTAGAACCTTTGAACTCATTCAAAAAATCAAATTGAATTGAATTATGTTCATTCAAACATCTTTGATTGCATACAAGGGTCACCTCTGCAAAATAACAGGTTTGGCACGGTGCTCATCGGGCACCAACGCGTTTGACTCTAGTGCAGTGAATATCCAAAGTCATTGCCTCCTATTTCAAGAGACTCCACCATTTTGATTGTCAGTATAATATAAAAAAATCCAAGAGTCTGAGTGCAGTCAGCGTTACCGTGTCATCATCGAAGCTTTAAACCAACAGGCAAATAAAACAAGTTTTGGTAAAAACATTATGCATAACAGTGATTGCCAAACCGACATCACATGACTTTGGGTGTGTAGGTCAATGGCCAATGACCACTTATATCACGGTCAGACCTTCTTGGCAATCAAAAGAACACAAAACTTGGAATGAGTAGTTGAATTATATAATTTATAAATATATAATAAACTAGCTTCTGCCAGCGGCTTCGCCCGCGTGAAGTTTCAAAATTGTCCCATGGGATCTTACTACCGGGATAAAAAGTATCCTATGTGTTAATCCAGGTTATAAACCATCTGTGTGCAAAATTTCATCCAAATCCGTTCAGTAGTTTTTTCGTGAAAGAGTAACAAACATACATCCACGCGACGGAAGCTTAAAAAATCAAGTAATTTCTCCCGTTTTCCCAACATTTCCTTACACTGCTCTGCTCCTATTCATTGTAGTGTGATGAAAAGTATACTATAACCTGCCCAGGAGTTCGAAGAATAACTGATGTTATTTTTTTTAATTGGGGTTGAGTGAGAATATTATAAACGTAAGAGTAAACAAATATAATAATAACAAATCTCCGAACTGCTAAGCTATCGGGAGTTACACGTGTTATTGTGAGTCAACTATAAAAGATAGACATATGCTGTCGTGGGATATTTTTTATATAATTTTATGTGGAATATTTCCGTTATACATGATTTCTATGTAGCTTTAACCATTAAGGCTGCACACGCGACGGAAGCTAAAAAAACCAAGTAACTTCTCCCGTTTTCCCAACATTTCCTTTCACTGCTCTGCTCCTATTAATGGTAGCGTGATGAAAAGTATACTATTACCTGCTCAGGAGTATGTAGAATAATTGTACCAAGTTTCGTTAAAATCCGTCGAGTAGTTTTTTTTTCTATAAATAACATACAGACAGACAGACAGACAGACAGACAGACAGACAGACAGACAAAAATTTTACTGATTGCATTTTTGGCATCAGTATCGATCACTAATCACCCCCCGATAGTTATTTTGATTTATTATAAGTATATAGATGACATTGGAGGTTTTTTGTCGACATAGCTCACAAAATAAGCAAGCTAAAGTGTCAATGGGCCTGGCTATACATGGCGAGTCTTCACGAACCGTCAACCAAGCATTCTGTATATCTAACTAAGTAACTTTTCGGAAAATGAATTGCTGGGCCCTTTTAATGGGGTGAAAAATTATGTTTTACACTCAATGTAACGCACTCAAAACATTGTGCTTAGTAATGGATGGATTGTAGAGTGCGGGGGTCGTGGGTGTGTTTAAAAATCTTACATTAAAAACAGGTTTAAAAAATTGTGAAAATGTTGGAACTTTGACCCTCAATATCTCCGTAACTAGACGGTTCCCAGGTGTGGTGTAGAACCAAAAAAATATCGGAATGACGGGGAGAACAAGTGCCTTTTGGGGGATGGTGAGGGTCTTTTTAGAACTGGGACACCCTTAGGCTAGGCTAGGTAGAGCGAAAATCTCTGCAGAAGGTGGCTGGTAGCTACTGAATGAGAGTTGCCGAGAACCGAGCAGAGTGTATGCAATTAGACGGGTGGGTCTATCCAGCAGTGGTCTGCTGTACCTTACATCCTCCTTACATCCTGTAGGGTGAAAAAAGAGCACCGAATCGACATCTCCGCACTTCATTCCTGCTGATTCTGATCCGAGTCTTGTTCCCTAGGCGACGCCGATGATATACTAAGTATG
The DNA here is from genome assembly GCA_916618015.1 of Xestia c-nigrum. Classification (NCBI taxonomy): domain Eukaryota; kingdom Metazoa; phylum Arthropoda; class Insecta; order Lepidoptera; family Noctuidae; genus Xestia; species Xestia c-nigrum. The sequence continues at coordinate 15,050,240 of OU745270.1, forward strand.
TGGAAGGCACAGACGCGAAAACGGCATTTAGTACATAAATCCGACACCCCAGAAATTTTTCATCGGTTATTAAAAACAGCTTTTTTTCCTATCAAAGTGCATTACCTACACGATCGAAATGCTGTTTTTGTATTTGTGGTTAGGAAGGGGTCAGAATGATGTGATGTGATGTGTGTGGTGTGTGATGTGATATGTGTGTGATAGAATTAATGTCGTTTCTTGAACTTGAAAGGATTGCAGTTATTATTGTTTTTTGCCAGTTTGACGTAGTTATGAAAACAGAAATTGAAGATAAAGGCCGACCTTTATTTTCTATTTCTGTCACACACAAAATGGTTGAGTGGAGACCAATTGCCATAATTACAGAGCTGGGCGGTTAGGATGCTGTTATGCGTCTTCTTGACGTAATCCCTTCATCTCAGTTTGTTTGCGTGGGTTAATTGTGTGGTGTGAAAGAGAAAATAGAAATCTATACTATCTGTACTAATATTATAAAGCAGAAGAGTTTGTTTGTTTGTTTGGTTGCACGCGCTATTCTCAGGAACTACCGGCACGAATTGAAAAAATCTTTTTGCGTTGGATAGTCCATTTATCGAGGAAGGCTACAGGCTATATAACATCACGCTATGACCAATAGGAGCGGAGCAGCAATAAGAAATATTGCAGGCGGGAAATTCACGCGAACGAAGTCGCGGGCTGAAGCTGAATTTATAACCGATAGTCATGATATGACCATGAGGTGAATATATCCTCATTTTCCTGTCTTTCTCTTCCAAAATTCTCTGTCACTCGTCATCAAACACCTCTTTTCTTGCCTTTTTATTTTTTACAGTCATATACCCGTCCACAGTCTTAATCAAAACTTTACTCACGACATTTTCCTCATTCCTCCGCATCACATGCCCATACCACGACAACCGATTACTACACAACTTTTCAGTCACTGGCACCACTTTCAGACTTCCTCTTATATCTTCTTCTTAGGTCCATGTTTACCAAAAAGATTACGCTCTGATTATCTAAAAACAGCTGTTTAAAACACATTTGTGTATGGGAACATGTCACAGTGACAGATGTTTTTAGATAATCAGACTGTTATCTTTTCGGTGAACATGGACCTTAGTCGTTTACTGCTGACAGAGTGGTCGTGGTCATGGACTCATGGGGTATCGCCCACAACTGCGGTCGCAGTCTTCGCGATCCTTTTTCACCGGTCTCTATTGGCGGTATGGCGAGCATATTCTGCCAAATAGATCTTGGTGACAGTTTTGATGGAGTCTGTCGGGTTGGTGATCGACCACGCCGTCTCGTATCTTCGACTCTACCCTGAATTACCAAACGCTCCATGGAATCATTGTTGCGGGTAACGTCTCCAAAGAATCTGAGGATTGATAATTGTACAAGCGACGACAGTCTCTGTTTAATATTGAGTTCTTTGAGTATTGACACGTTAGTCCGATGAGCGGTCCAGGAAATCCTTAGCATACGCCTCCAACATCACATCTCAAGGGCGTCAATCTTGCATCAGTCCTGACACGGAATATTCATGTTTCTGCTCCATAGAGGAAGATCGGGAAAACCAAGGTGTTTATAAGGCATATTTTGGTATTTTTAGTTATTCGGCTATCTACCAGATTTTGTCCAACTTTTGTGCAACCGATCGAGTTATGGCGCAACGTCATCTAATCTCGGTGTCGCAGCCCCCGCAAATGGTGAAAGTAGAGTCCAGATAGATGTAGCTGTTGACGACACAGTTGGGAACTGGTGTGATGTGTAATATCTGGGTTGGTCTCCACTACAATCGTCTTGGTTTTTTCGCGGTTCAGGGCGAGTCCAAACTTTAGGCTTGTGGTTTGTGGTTCCTTTTACATACTCATTTCTTATTTTATCCATGGTCATACAATTTTAGCATGAGGTGAAGATAAATGAGAAAGATTTCGTGAGGACATTTTTAAATGTTTATGTTTTAGCTATAAGAGTACGGGAAGACCATGTGATGAAGTGACTTTTCATGTAAATACCATCTGCTCCATGCTGTTTTCTCGTGTATGACTTGCCCTTTCCCACTTAACCCCTTGTCTACCTTCCAGCTGCTGGCAGTAAGCGGAGTGGTGATGTACATGATCGGCACCGGCGCCAACATCGCCTTCCCAGGAGTTCTGCTGCAGCAGCTTCGAGCGCCAGGGTCTGCGCTCCGGCTCACTCCGGAACATGAAAGCTGGATAGGTATGTTATTCTTCTTCTTGAAAGAAAAGAAGCAAAAGTATTTGTTAGAATCACACAGGACAAAACAAATAGAATAAACAACAGGACAAAATTATAGAAAAACATAAAACAATCAATTTGGTCCTGTACCAGTACGAGGCTTAAAGGCTTCTCTCTATGCATGGTGCTGTGACATTTAAAAAAACACGCGTTGCAGTCTTTGGGGCCTACCGACAGACGTGAAAACTAGTAGCGATCGGCTACAAGTGCTATGAAAAGCGTACGTGACGGTCTTTGGTTCTTTGATTTTTGTTCACTCAAAAGGTGGTCAACGCGCCTAAAGAAGATTTCACTTAAAAAAAGCGCTGGTATTCTGATAGGACCCAAGATACCATGATCTTCATCTCTCTTCGGTCTCTCTCCCTCTCATGCTCTCTAAGCCAACAACTTGGAATATTTGTCCTTGTCTTTTGCGAGGTGGAACATCTTAGCAACACTCATACTACCGGTCTATTCGCGAATGTTATAAAAGAATGGAGTCTATACTTTTTACCCGATTGCCCGAGAAGGGTTATGTTTTTGTATGTTTATTTGTAATTTTCTTTATATCCTTGTTTGTTCCAAATAGCTGGATGGATAAAAAGGCGATTACAAATATACATACGTTATTTTTTTGTCGTTTTAATCACTTTCGAGGCGGACAGTACTCATGCAAATGAACAACTTTTATTATAAGACCGTCTATAAAATCTCGAAAAAAAAATATCAGCTGCTGTCTACATTTTTTTCAATAATGTATAAAGCACTTTAAGGGTGGGTTAAAGTTATTAAAACGACTCAAAAAATATGTATAAGTAGGTACTTACATAACAGAATTAGTAGTTAGGTTTTTTGATATAAGTACTTTTAATTAAATGTTGCTTGTTTCCCCGTTTCAATAAAACATTACATATTTACTTATAAAAACGTGTTCAAACACGCGGTATGTGATCACTGGGGTGGTAACACATCACCAATTAATCATCCTTCTCATCCGTATTAATTATAACGCTTTATTAAGTCTGTCTGTCAACCAGTCTTACAAACACGTAGGTACTGTAAGATCACTGAGGTGTCAACACATTAAGACATTATATACTCAATTAATCTCCACGTGAATCGCGTTTTTATGAAACCATACCGTACCATAAAGGCTAGTACAGACAAGAGCAAACCGGGCCGCAATCTAAAACCTTTCTACATTATTTTTGTACATCATTATAATTTCAGCCGAAAGACGTCCACTGCCGGACATAGGCCTCCCCCAAGTGTCCCGTGCGACTCGCATCTAGTAGATTCCCGCAACCTTCACCAGGTATCGGTCCACCTAGTGGAAGGCCTTCCAACGCTACGTCTTCCAGTTCGCGGTCGCCACTGGAGAACTTTTCGACCCCATCGGCCATTTGTTCTTCGACCACTATGCCCTGCCCACCGGGGATTCTTCGGGCTACGTCGGTAACCTTGTTCCTTTCGCATTTTTGCTGCGCAACACACTGGAGGTGGCGAAGCGCTTGTCAGGCCTATTTTTGCGGCCGCTGCTATGCATTAACATGCGGGGATGCGGCCTATCAGCGCATAAATGATGATTGATACAAATTGATGCTGGAGTTTTTTTACAATGCACATCAATTTGCGCTGGCCTTAAACATGATCTACGTGACGAAAAACGTGTGGGAAACTGATGATTACCAGTAAAATGACTGTTATTATGTGTGGTTAGGGTAGGAATGCGTCATACGATTTCCTTGTTGAGTTTTTTAATGACGTATCTTGCGGGCGTGATATTATTTTTCTTTCATAAGTCAAGTTTGTGAATGGCTTGAATTTTTAGGTATCAATTGTCCGCCATCAGTCTGTGCTAGTCACCTTTTTAAGGTCGAGGATCCATCTGGCTGGGGCTAGTTTATTGCGAACCAAAACCTATCAAGCAATAGATCCGACTGCTGAGGAGGGCCTGGGAACGATTCCCGAGTCAGCCAAAGTGTTATAGGGTTTTTCCATCAGAAATTTCTCAGTTACAACTGGAGGCTAGATTCGGGCCCAATTGATGTCAATAGGCTCGCTCCCTATTACCTGGGACTTAAACATAACTGATGACAAAACATGGGTGTTTAGAAATACCACCAATACCAATACCAGAATACCAGCGCTGTGACGTTTTTTTTTAATGTTACAGCACCATGCTGAGACAGGAGCCTTTTGGCTTCTTACAGGACGAGTTTCGTTTCTTTTAATTTTTAAATATATATGTCGCATCCTAGGGTGGCCGAGATACGAAGTATCGGGTCTTCTTTACGATCCGACATAGTTTCAAATAGATGTGGGCATTGACGTGGGCACTCGAACGAAAGATAATTTAAATTAAAATAACTTTATTCAACCAACGGTTTTACAATACGAGAAACAAACACGTGCGTTGGTACTAAGCGTCTGCCAAGGCTGTCGGAGCTCGACCGTCGCAACACTCCGTCCCTTCTACAGCCTTCACTGCATCCCCTCTACCGACGATCGTGTCCAAGCGCTAGGCGCTTGCGTTTCCGGTATTGTAAGTTCACAATACTAATTGATAGATGGCGCTGCTAGTTGCACTATGGCGCCTTCAATCCACGACACGGCCATCCCTGACTAGCAGCCGTCCTCGGGTGTAGTACCTGTGGACAAAATACTCCGAGAGTAATCTCGCTCGGCTATCCTGTCAATCGTAACAAAGTTGTTTCTACATGGTACTCTATTTCTCCTAAATCTAAGTACCAAAATCACCTGTCGTGATTGACAATGCCCTGTTATTAAGGTTTCGTACACAGTGCTTCCTGCACAACATGATTCATTGTAAAAATCCGATCAACAAGGTAATCAACGGAAAACTATTTCCACAAATCTGAAACTTATTTCATAGGCAATGCATACTCAACTCATCAAACTTTCGTCACAATCTGTGCACCAACACAGATCAGAATCGCACCAACGATTCATGGCATACTCACTGCCACATGTGCTACAACACATGAGACACTCTGTACACCAACACAGACCAGAATCGCACCAACGATTCTCAAAACATCTTGCGCAAAATGTGCTACAACACATAAAGCGCTCTGTGCACCAACACAGACAGAAATCGCACCAACGACTTCTCATAGAGCCATCGCCACATGTTACTCATGAGGTGCGGTCAAGAGTTTCGAGTATGAGTACACACGCCATTCTTAATCGGTTGTGGTTTCACTACCACTGTCATCAACTATGACATCTAACTCTCGAGGAACTTGGTGATCGGGGATCTTTCTTACAAAAGCTAGGGATCTTACTCACAAAAGCTATAATTTTCGAAATAGCATTACTGAACCTTGGTCTATACCAGTTAGAGTAAGACAGCATCAATATGCTCACTCTTGAGTCAAGACAAAACTGAATTGACTCTCTGCAGTCATAACAAAATGAAATCGACTCACCAGAGTGATGAAAAATCCCAGTAGATGCTCATGCGGTAATAATCACACACATGTCCACGTGAACGTTGATCAATAGCTGCGCCCGCTGCATCACCCCTGCTAATACTGCCATTCAAATTCAAGTAGCCTTATGTCCTGTCCTGGTACCTATATGTCCTCGTGTGATGGTAACCCTGCAAACAAATACTCCACAACAGAAATTTGTTCCACTCGGTCACTCCTGACCACATCTTTAAGGAAACGCATAACTTGATAATATTTTTACAAAAAAAAAGTTATCAATAACAAAAGGTTCCTCTAAGTCTCAATCATAATTACTCAGCTAAACTCAACTAAATCAACTTCGATCACATACAACGCTCATGGCCCGGCTGCCGCAGCAGCTAGTGACACTCATGCCACCCATTTCGTCATCACTTCATGTGATACGACCACACACATCACATAGAGTCTACGACTCCCAGGTCATTACAAGACCAAAACAACAATAGTCTCCATTGAGACCCAGGTCCCCGCCATACCACCAGCTGCCCATCGCCCCCTGAACAACTCACAAGTGAGTTGCAGTTACGACTACAGACAAGTGCGTACAGTGCGACCAAATAGCCATGGTATGTGTCTACTACTCGGTGGAGGTACTTTCATCACCGTCCTCTACGTTGAACTCATTAGGTACACTACTTAGAGGCATCTTTCGTATACGATCGTGAGCGTACTTGTACGTTCTATTACCATTCAAAGATTTCAAAAGATAGCGATCACCATCAAGTACGTCCACAACTTTAAAAGGTCCCTTATATTTAGGGTCTAACTTAGTCTGATTCCGTTCTTCATTTTGAATTAAAACTAAATCACCAACATCAAATTTTACCAACTTAGCTAACTCATCATTATGAAAATAAACACCAACATTATTCAATATCGACTGGTACGTGACCCGCTGGCATCTTTCTTAACCTACACTGTGCTTGTAGGCACGATTAAAATTCAAAACTTTCAGTTTATGATAATCATCATCATCACCACCGTCATCATCATCATCTACCTAGCATTCTCCCAATTATGTTGGGTCCGGCTTCCAGTACAACCGGATGCAGCCGAATACCAGTATTCTACACGGAGCGACTGCCTATCTGACCTCCACAACCCAGTTAATAATGGGCAATACGATACCATTTGGTAAGACTGGTTGTCAGACGTTTTGGGCCACCGACTACTAACCTAGGCAAGCATGGCCCAACCCAAAGATCGGCCCCAGCGGCTGTTATTATTTAGTCACGAATTTATGACGATCATCGTCCAAAATCTCAATCACTAATTTAACAAGCAACAGTAATTTCCAGGAACATTCAGTTCCAGAATCAAGATCAAACTTAAAACACTCACCAAAGTGCTTTACGATTCCTGATGGGGGCTCGACAATGCAAAGGTCGACTCACTTCACCACAAGTGCTGTAGCACAGTACCAGCACAGGACTGCTACCCAGCGACTGGCGATGTGACCCAGCGTGCCACACTTGAAGCACAACAATGAGCCGTTGCTGGCCTACGGGGGGTGCGGGGGCTGCCCAACTCCTGTAGCAGCCGGCACAGGCAACCACTTCTTGATGGCGATCGACTTCGTCCAAAAAAACAGTCTGTGATAACACACCAAGAGCACGCGTCGGACTCGGTCTATCGGTATCGAATTCCGGCGACCCTATCTTATTATTCACTGGCTAGGTTCAAAGAGATTGTAAACGATACCAAGTCTTTGTCTTGCATTTCAAACAGTAACCGTCACTAATCACACTCGTCACTGATGGTCTTTAACACTAAAAACGACGTGTATCCCGGTTTTTCTATTACATGGTAAATAACACTTGTTTAGTGTCTGTTTACGAGCACCATGATCACTGATAAACTAAAGCTATTGCGGGTGGGTGTTTATAAGCACACTAATCGATCTACCCTCTTTCTTGTTCATTTTTTTGCACTCGGTACCCGACACACAAAACTCATCGCGAATATTTTTACCCGACTACGGCGAAGCCAAAAAGGAGGGTTATGATTTTATTTTCAGCACTTTTTCGGTTTTTACACACTTGATACCGATTGTTATTGACACTTTATGCGCGACATACGCGGGGTATGATCTCATTAGCACGGTTTGATCTCAATTCAGATGTTGAGGAGCCATCAGCGTCCGAAGTAAGTTCTCGTCCCATCGTGACGTCATCGCTGCATTTTCCGTATTTTCTTTAGCTCGAGTGAATCCCAATTCTGATGTCGCATCCTAGGGTGGCCGAGATACGAAGTATCGGGTCTTCTTTACGATCCGACATAGTTTCAAATAGATGTGGGCATTGACGTGGGCACTCGAACGAAAGATAATTTAAATTAAAATAACTTTATTCAACCAACGGTTTTACAATACGAGAAACAAACACGTGCGTTGGTACTAAGCGTCTGCCAAGGCTGTCGGAGCTCGACCGTCGCAACACTCCGTCCCTTCTACAGCCTTCACTGCATCCCCTCTACCGACGATCGTGTCCAAGCGCTAGGCGCTTGCGTTTCCGGTATTGTAAGTTCACAATACTAATTGATAGATGGCGCTGCTAGTTGCACTATGGCGCCTTCAATCCACGACATATATTTGTTTTTTTTTCTGTGTAATTTTTATACTGTTAATTTTGATGTGTTTGTCCTGTGTGGGCTAATAAATGCTTTTTCTTTCTTTCTTTCTGTTTTATTAGGTACTTATACACTTCTTCCTAAAGCGTCAGGGTGGCCCCCGAAATTCATATTTTCTTTCGTTTTTTGCAATTTGCAGGGCAGAGCTAAGTTGTATGTTGATAAACATATCGGTCCCGACTGTAAGACGTATTAAGTTACAGAATTATAATCATCAAAATCATCAATAGGTACTTACAACCCTCAAAGTTTATAAGAGTCGTCGAACGAATTTTTCACGGTCAAAGTCCTACTTCGACTTTTATGAACTTTGCGGATGATTTTAATATTAACACTCTTAAAAAAGGTAATATTACTACTCAATTGCAGGATCTGGCACACAACTATAATCTAATATTCCATATTGATGTACCAACACGTAAGTCATCATGTATAGATCACATTTTGAGTAACATTCATGATGCAACTGCTGCAGTTTTGCCACTTCACTTGTCTGATCACGATACAGCACAAATGTTAACTATTCCCTTGAAACATAAAATCCAAAATCAAGCAATATATTACACGTACAAAAGAGATTACAGTTCAGATAACATCCACAAGTTTAAAGAATGCTTAAGTAATCTTTCTTGGTCTGAAATACACACGGCTAACAACGCAAACGCAGCGTTCAATCATTTTCATGAAACGTTTTGCCTACTTTACAATCTTTGTTTCCCTAAATTAAAAGTAAAAGTAAATTTTAATAACAAAAAGAAACAAAGTTGGATAAGTAAAGGCTTGAAAAAAAGTTGTAAAACAAAAAGGTTACTACGCCATCAATTTTACAGAAACAAAACTGCAAATAATAAGACTAAATACCTTAGATATACTAATCTCCTTAAGAAATGCATCTTTAATTCTAAGAAAAACGCAAATATCAAATACATAGCTAAAAACGACAACAAATGCAAAGCCACGTGGAATGTTATAAAAGACGAGCTAAATAATGCTAACTCCAGACATAATATAGACAGTATCAAATATAAAAACACACTTCTTACTAATCCAGTGGAAATAGCGTCTGCCTTTAATAATCATTACATCGACTCAACAAACAGATCAGTGCCACCGAACGTCACAGGTAACTCTATGAATAATGTTACTGTTGGCTCAATGTTCCTCAAACCAATGTCGATAACTGAAGTTAAGAAGGAAATACTGCTTTTAAATAACACAAATTCGGAAGGGTACGACGAAATTAACACAAAAATTATTAAAACCTGTGTCGACGAGATTGTTGAAGTACTAACTCAATTGATAAATTTGTCATTCTATGAGGGTATTTTTCCAGAAGCTTTAAAGCTCTCCGTTGTCAGACCACTTTACAAAAAAGGAGACAGACTTGACCTGAACAATTACCGCCCTATCACCCTAATACCCATCTTATCTAAAATTTACGAAAAATGCATGTACAAAAGAATTGAAAATTATTGTACAAAGTTTAATATTATAAATAAAGAACAGCATGGTTTTCAAAAGGGGAAGTCTACAACATTAGCAATATACGCCCTCATAAATGTCATATTAACTAACATCAATGACAACAATTTAACCACAGGATTGTTCTTTGACTTGTCGAAAGCGTTCGACCTAGTTTCACACGATCTACTACTGCAAAAGTTGGAAGCAATCGGGATTAGAGGGCCAACCTTACAGTGGATAAAGTCATACCTTGATAATAGGCAACAATGCGTTACCATAACAAACATTAACGAAGATAAAGAAGTAACGCTACACTCGTCGAAATATAAATGTAATAAGTTTGGGGTCCCACAGGGAAGCATACTAGGGCCGATCTTATTCTTGATATATATAAATGACATAATTAAAATAACAAAACATAAGTGCATATTGTTTGCGGATGACATCTCAATTATTGTGACATCCGATAAAAAATATAATACAATTTATGACCACGAAACTGACATTAACAATACAATTGACATCTTAATTAACTGGCTTTATATACATAACTTGAAATTAAACCTTGACAAATCCGTTTATATACAATTTAATAAATCGAATAATCATAAATTTAACCTCAAATTAAGTATACCCAAAATTAAATCAGTAACACATACCAAGTTCCTAGGAGTTACAATTGATGAAGATCTACATTGGAAAGTACATGTAGACAATGTTTCAAGAAAAATAAATAAGTTTGTGTATGCTCTTAGACAAGTAAAAAAAAGTACAAATCTAAAAACAGCTATATTAGCCTACCATGCGTATGTGGAATCCTTATTACGTTATGGACTTATAATATGGGGTAACAGTACCGACCAAAATAGAACATTTGTTGCTCAAAAAAAATGCATTAGGGCTCTATACGGACTTCAGCCTGATGAATCGTGTCAGCCAGTATTTAAAAAACTTGGATTGTTACCGCTACCTTGTCTGTATATTAATGAAATGTGTATGTTTGTATGGAAACACAAGGAGTTATTTAAAATAGCAAACGATACGAATCCTCGAAGCCGACGAGATCCTTACAGACTCGTACTTAACAGTGCTCCCAGGCTTGCTAAGTACAATAAAAGCTGCTTATCTATGTGTGTACGAATTTATAACAAATTACCTATTGATCTGAAAATGTTAAACTCCAGATATACTTTTAAGAACAAATTGTGTGAATGGTTAATTAACAACAACTTTTATAGTATAAAACAATTTCTAGAACATAAATAGCGTTATTGTAGTCTAATAATAATTTTATTGAGGAAATTGTTATTACAAATATTTGCATGCTGTGTTTAATCTAGGCAAAACATGTATGTTCCATTTTTGTACTGTAAGATCTTTTTATACCATGTTTTACGCAAATAAATATTATTATTATTATTATTATTATTATTATTACGTTTACCGCGACCGATATGTTTATTAACATAAAACTTAGCTCTACCCTGCAAATAAAATAGAAAAAATGAATTTCGCGGGCTTCTTCTATCATTGCAATAGTTTAGGACTTTGGAGTTACGTTATAAACTCTCTATCGACAGTCAGTTGGTCAAATCGCCGCCAAAGGTGAACCTAGGTTAAGAATGATGTTTAAGTGCGTGATAAGCCAAACCGAACTGAAACGGGTTTACGAACACAGTAAAGGGCGATGACTTTAGTTGCTGCTAGTGTTATTTAAATTAGGTATTATTATGTACATTATTATCGCGTAACCACCGCGTGGGTATCTAGATAGATGTACAGTCACTTCTAATAATATGTATATGTCTCGAATTATTGTCAACTGAACATACGGAAGTATCTCTGCCCCCATAATCGGGACTTGGGGCACCCCCCCGTTAGGTTAGTTAGGTTCCTTTAAACCCTTTTTTTTTTTTTTTTTTAAGGATGGGAAATCATCAAATGACCCCCCCCACTCTGGGCGGAGCGGGAGGGAGTGTCAGACTCTTACTGACTAAAAACCATCCATGTTCCTTCCTCGCCTTTTACGTTCCGGGGCCGCGGTATCTCTTTCGAACAGGCCCGCAACCCCGGCAGGCTTCGGCCCTTGCGGGCCCCTCTGTTTTTGCTGACACTCTTTGAGGCGCGCGTGGAACACGAACGCGCCGTCGACACGGCCTGTCGTCGTCGTTAGACGGCCGGACGGCTAGCTAGCCCATAGCCAGCCGTCCACAGGCCCGCATCTACGGTGGCCGGTAGCCACCACGTGGCCCCCGACGCCCGTTGCGTCTCCCGCGGCGGCCGGGAAGAGAGGATCTCTCCCTCTCTCGTTCCGCCACCTCCTTCGCTAGCATGACTGCTTCGCAGAAGGAGGCGACGGCTTCCCATTCCGTCTCGCTCCGGACCATTGATTGAACCAGGGCCGGACGCGAGAGGTCGCCGCCGCCGATCGCCGCCACAAGGACACGGCGGAGCTCCGCCCACGCAGGGCAGACTTCCACCGTGTGCTCCACCGTGTCCTCCGGTCGATCCTCGCAGTGGAGACACCCGGGCGATTCCTCCCGCCCGATTCGGTGCAGGTACGGTTCGGTGCGCGTAGAGCCTGCGGCAGGAGGCGTTCGGCCCCCCCAGGTTGGGCAGGAGCCGCCTGAAGGCAGCCCCTGTCCGTTCTAGTCTGGGGGCCAAACGTCGGAAATGCTCCACGAAGTTCCACCGGCTGTCGAGGACGAGTCCTAGGTACTTCAACGTCGACTCGACGCCGATGGATACCCCTCCTACCGTCAGTGTGGATCCCGACGGTGGCGCATTCCGAGGCCCATGAAAGCACATGGCCTCGGACTTGTGCAATGCCACCTCGAGACCCAGTTGGCGGATCCTCTCAACGACTATCGCAACCCCGCGTGTCATAATTTCGGCCGCCGCCTCGTGCGACCTCCCCTGTGCCAGCACCAGGGTGTCATCTGCGTAGCAGACGACGCTGACACCACTAGGGAGGTCCGCGCGCAGCACCCAGTCGTAACCGATGTTCCACAGAGGCGGTCCCAGAACCGATCCCTGTGGGACACCGCACGACATCTCTCGCCGGTTCCAATCTCCGCAGCGACTGGGGTAGATGACGGCCCTGTCCGTCAAATAGTCCCCGACCACACGACGGAGGTAGGTCGGCACCCGGTGATACCGGAGTGCCTCCCTGATGCAGCTCCAGGGCAGGGAGTTGAAAGCGTTGGCGATGTCGAGAGACACCGCCAAAACAACCCCGCCCCGGGATATCGCATCCCCCGTCGTGAGGGCTCTCACGCGCATGATCGCGTCCACTGTAGAGCGCCCCTTGCGGAAACCAAACTGGTTCTCCGCAAGATTCGGCCCCATCCCCTCAAGGTGCTCGGCGAGGCGGTTTGCAATGACTCTCTCAAAGAGCTTGCCCACCTCGTCGAGCAACACAATGGGCCGAAATGCGGACGGAGAGTCCGCAGGGCGCCCCGGCTTCTGGATGAGGACCAGTTTCCCCGTCTTCCAACGAAGCGGGAACTGGCCTCTCTCCAAACATGCGCTTAAGAACCCTTTCAGTCGGGGCCCGAGAGCCTCCGCATCCGAGGCCAGGACCCAGGCTTTGCCAGGCAAGCCATCGGGTCCCGGGGCGGTATTTTTGGCCTTGAGCCTACCTACCGCCACTCTCAGGTCTACCCCAGTCACTTCCGGAGTGTCGTCGTCGTCGCTTGGGTCCGACACCGCAGGTGGCAGAGCCATAGGCGGGGGCGGATGTTCCCCCCGCGAGGGGAACAGAGCGCTCACCACGTCCTCCACGAGGTCGGGCCGGAGACTCTGCGTCAGCGGGGGGGCCCAGGTGCGGAGTTTATTCCGCACCATCTTGTAAGGGCGCCCCCACGGATCTCTGTCGAGAGTCTCCAGCATCTCCGAGCGGGCCAGTTCCCTGGCCCGCAGGACAGCCTCCCGGAGGGCGGTCTTCGCCGCTCTGTATCCCTCGTACAGCTCCGCCTCAATGGCTTCCGCATCCGGCGGGCGGATGCGGAGCCTGCGATGCCTGGCGTACAGGCGCCGCGCTTCGACACACGCCTCCCTCAGGGACGTTATTTCGCGCGACCACCAGTACACCTGGCGTCGGGCGCTACCTGGCCGGACCCGGGGCATTGCCACGTCACATATGTCGGACATGGCCCCCTGGAACCACTCTGCCTCAGTGTTAACGTCGGCAGGCCTGTCCGGTGATGTCACCCAGGCCTGCACGATCGAGGCTTCCAGGAGGAGCTCCCGGTCCAGCTGCTTCAGCGCCCAACGCGGACCACTCGGGGCCTGTTGGACCGGCGCGCTCGAGGACTGGGCGGAGACGTCAAACCGGATGTACCGGTGGTCGGAATATGTCTCCACCCCCTCCATGACACGCCAGTCGACGACACGCGGCGACAGAGCGGGGCTAGCGAACGAAATGTCCACCACCGACTCGCCCCGCATCCGCACACACGTGGGAACAGAACCCCGATTAAGGACGTCCAGGCCCCTCTCCAGGGCCCAGTCCTCCACCATCCTTCCCCGCACATCTGTGCAACGAGAACCCCAAGCCAAGTTCTTGGCATTGAAGTCCCCGAGGACAAGCACGGGGAGGGAATGGCTTCCGACGACGACACTCAACTCTGCGAGAGAGTTGTGGAACTCGGCGAGAGTTCGGCTCGGGGAGAAGTAGACTCCCACCACGACGATCTCCCCGAACCGTGCTGCTACGCACCCCCGACCCCTCCTGACATTTTCAAGGGTCGGGGTACCGGCGGCGGCCGATGACGCTATGGTCACTGAGCCGTCAAGGTCCGCCACCCAGTCTTCCCTGGGCAGGACAAAGTACGGCTCAGAGACCACAGCGATGTTGATCAACCACTGCGCCATGCTCTGAAGCAACAGGTTCTGAGCACAGGCGCAGTGGTTGATGTTCGCCTGGAGGAAGCGTAATGGCGCCGTTATTGACAATCCATTATCGCTTCCTCCCCCCGGGACCCCTGTGAGGGCCCCTCCGCAGGCGAGCTCAAAGCGGCATTATTGGCGGCGGCGACAGCGACAGCGGCTGTGGCGGCCGCGGCAGCGGCAGTGGCGACGGTGGCGGTGGCGGAGGTGGCGGAGGGCCTTCCCCCGCCCTTGGCTCCGCTCTTGGCGGGAGCGGCGCAGGCCTTGCTCCCGGCCCGATGATCGGCCGGCTTGCGGGCCGCCGCACATGCAGGGCAGTGCGGCGCAGCGCTGCAACCAGCCGACACGTGGCCGGGCTGACCGCAGCGGAAACAGAGACCGCTGCGGTCAACCTCCGAGGCACACTTCACTGACACGTGGTGTCCCACGTGGCAGCGAAAGCACCTCAGAGGTCTGGGCTCGAGCAGTTTTAACTGCGCCGATACCCAGCCCACTAAGAGCCTTCGGCCCTCCACAATGGCTTTCGCCGCCGTCACGGGGCAGCTCACCGTAACGGCTTGCATTCCCGTGGGGTCCGGACGAAAGGTGCCTGCCTTGACCTGGTCGGCAGAGCACCCCCCGGACCTAGCGACGGCGGCCACCACCTCCTTCTCGGTGACGCAGTCCTCCAGACCCATGACGCGCAGATCGGCGCATCTGACGGGTCTGGAGACTCGGGCCTCGTCCGCGTTTAGGGACGCTCTCAGCTTTTCAGCGAGAGCATCCGCGGACGAGCCGCTGGTTTCACCGGGGATCTCCAGCATCCGAGCCCCCGTTGCGGTGACTCTGAGCCGGAGGCCCCCGGTGATCCCGAGCTCACCGAGATCCACATTTTCTTTGGCCTTCGCCAGCAGGTCGCGGTAGGTCACGCCCTTCTTTTCCGCTTCTGGCTGTAGTGTAATCACTACAGCGGCGGTTTTCGGGGCGCGAAGCCTCGCCGCGACCTTTCGCGCCTTGTTTTGGCGCTGCCGCTCTTGTTTACGGGCCTTTTTGGCCGCCTTTCGCCCCTTCTGCTTCTCCTCGGCCACTTGCCATCCGGCTTCAGCCGTGGGAGGTGCAGGGGGTGTGGGCCCACCCGCCACTGGCGCTGGCGCTGGCACCGTTGCCGTCTGTGCCGCTGCCTTGCCCTTCTTTTTTCGTTGGGCCGCCTTCTTCTGCCCAGCCGGTGCCGCCACCTGTTTGGCCGGAGTCGGCTTTACAGGGGGCGGGGCAGGCAGCGCAGCCACGCCGGGGGGCCGAGTGGATGGCCCCGGAGCAGATGCAGCAGCCGCGTACGAGACTCTGCTCGTGCCCGCGGCCGCCTTGTTCGCGCCCAGGGGAGGGCGCAGAACAATTCCCTCCAGGACGGAGAACCGCGCCTGGAAGGAAGCAAGCTCCTTTCGGACCAGGTCCAGGACCTGGTTCTCCACCGGCACAGGTTGGCTTCCCCTCTGTGCTGGGGCCCCTCCACTTTCAGGAGCCACGCGGGGGCCAGGCTTCCTCAGACTGGCCAAGTCCGCCTGGAGCTTGGAGTTCTCCTTCCGGAGAAGCTCCATATCCGCCGCCAGCGTGGCCATGTCCGCCCGCAACTTGACCACCTCGTCCCCCTGTGATGGAGGAGAGGAAGGCCCCCTGAAGTTGGCCACTGCCGCCATAATTGAGGTGAGAGCCGCAGGTATGGCCTTAAGTTTCGAGGAAACTTTTACCTTCACGGCCACACTCTTTAAGGCGGCTTCCACCTCTTTTGTAAACCTGGCCTTACGCTCCTCTTCGGAGCTGCCAGGTGCACCAGCCTCGTCGCCAGACCCGCGAGCTGTCAAGCCCGGGTGGCGCCCCTCCTCGGCCAGTCGCGCTGACCTCTCGGAGGCAGAGAGCCCCGCTCTCTTGCCTCGGATCCCCCCGCGCTTGCTGGTGGGGATCTTGCGAGCAGAGGCTATCTGCTCGTCCTCAAAGGACGACGACTGGTCGCCATCCTTCCTGGACCGCTTACGGAAAAACTTGCTAGTCTCCGTAGCAGTCCCAGCCTTCTCGCAGCGGGAGCTCACCGAGGCTCCCGCGACACTCATCTCACTTAATGTGGCGTCGGACTCCGACGCCACATTCCTCTTCTCCTCTTCATTGCCGTTTCCGGCGGTTTTGGTTTTTGTTTTATCTTCTTCCATATTGAACCCACGAGTATGGGGGAAATATACTCCTAACTAGGCAGAGACCCCTGCACCTAGAAGGGCAGCTTCTTAGTTTTTATTACTCGCCAGGGGGTCTGCAGGTACCCCAGCGAGGATAAGCAGTAGCGACTGATTCGTCCAATAGGCACACCCGTCAGCCATACATCCCCTCGCGCTGCGTCGCCGCTTGGGATTCGGGGTAACTTTTTATAGAGGTTTTCTACCTCGCAGTCCGGGCGGTTAAGCCAAGGCCCTCGGTCCCTGTCCAAAAGGACTCGGAGTCGCGAGACGTGATCCACGGCACTCCGATACGGGATTACGAGATCAACGGTGACAGAGAAGGACGCATCCTTCTCTGTCTGCTCGGCGGCAGGGTAAGTGCACACCGAGCCCGCCGTAACACACTCCTCCGCTGTGCCCTCTGCTTAACAGAGGGTACGCCGAGGAGCCCACCATTGGTCCGTGTAGGACCCCACACATTGCCAGACTCATTAGCCGCGGCAGTGCCAATCCCAAGGGATGAGAATTTCTTCTCATTCCAAGAGGAAGGACACTGCCGCGCCCAGGGTGCACCGGCCCAGCGGCTGCTGTTTCCTCCAGACGTATCGAGAGGAACCAGCAGCTGCCGAGCACACGTGGAGGACTTCTGGCATCGCACCCCTTCCTTTAAACCCTGCACTCGGAAATAGGGGCCCCGCGAAGCGGGGCTCCGTCGACTACGCTTTTTAGGGGGAATATAAAGTGTTTTAAGGTTATGTTATATTAATCGGTATTACTCCGGAATGGTGCATTATCTTATCATGAGAGTTGTGCCACTGGGCAAGGGGGACCCCTCCTTCCCTCCACACCGCGTAAGTTGACTACCATCGCATGCATTTCACGAAAAATAATGCGTTTTGTTGTAAGCAGTATGTTCATTTGACAATAATTCGAGACTTTACAATAACGCTAGAGATATTACAATATAACGTGTTTGACAATTTTACGGTGACATATACACTTTCCTTAATAGTATAGCTAAATAGTGTTTCGCTAGAAATAACGATTGTAACTATCAGATTGAATCTTTTTCATAAAAATATGAGTTCCAGAATACTATGTACGTAATAATAACACTAAATTGTAATCAGTACATTAGAAGAGAAACAATTTTAAAAGATCTTAAGTGTTTTCATATTATTAGACGTGACTGTACAAAGTACTAAGGAGGATATCGTGAATTTGACACATACATTTTTGATATGAAAATCAGCTGTTTCGTAAAAAATGCAATACCTTCATCTTCTACCTAGCCTTTTCCCAACTATATTGGGGTCGGCTTCCAGTCCCGGAACGGTAACTAGATGCAGCTGAATACCAGTACTTTACATGGAGCGACTGCCTATCTGACCTCCCTTGGTAAGACTGGTTGTCAGATTTTCAGGCCACTGACTACATGTAATGATTGTCAAAGATCTACTAATGACAGCCGGGAATCGAAGAATCGGTTCATCATCATCATCATCATCAGCCTATAATGTTCCCACTGCTGGGACACGGCCTCCTCTCAATGAGAGGGTACCACGCGGGCCCAGTGCGGATTGGTAGATGTCACATGTCATCGAATTTTTTGGTTCTAGGACATGCCGGTTTCCTCACGATGTTTACCTTCACCGTTTTTGAGAGCAGCGGTGATGAAATAAATTACACAAGGTAATGCGCCTATCTGGGTTCGAACCCACGACTTACTGTTCGTAAGTCGGGGCCGCCACCACTGGGCCACCGCTGCTCTCCCGGAAGAAGAATCGATAATATTTTATTTGCTGAACATGTGTTTGTTACCGATATACAGGCTGGTTCATAAGTTCCTTTTTCCCGTTTTTGTTATTTCGTTGCCTATTCAGATTAGTTCTCTTCTCACGCTGGGTATGTTATGTTTCAATGGCTCTAATGTTCAATGGTAGGTACACATGTATGTCTTTTTAAAAAACTCGTTAATGTAGCCTTACTCCTAAATGTCAAGGTTTTATAATACAACAATAGACTTGTATTTATTTAAATTGTCACTGTTATTTATACCTACACATACGTATATACCTTTTTTTTTTTTAAGGATGGGAAATCATCAAATGACCCCCCCCCCCCCCACTCTGGGCGGAGCGGGAGGGAGTGTCAGACTCTTACTGACTAAAACCCATCTGTTAACGCAGCGCCATCTCGTATCGGACGAGTGCACTAGTGCACAGATGTAGCTCATGTCATCGCGACTGCCCGGTAGATGGCGTCACTTTTCTCTTTCACAGCCACTACAATCGTTTTGTTTTATCTGTATAAAAACTAGAGTTTTTTATCTATGTAATTTTTTCTTAATATTATTATACGCCATTCTTCACAACGAGAAGCATCTTTTTTATTTCAACGCCTCCGACATCCACACATTCTCAAGTCAAGATCCATGATCCTCCTGCTGTACTGCGGTGACTACACTTCAGGGCAATAGAACCGTGCCTATACGAATACGCCACACAAGACGACCACACTAACATGGTCCTACGAGCCAAATATACAAGATCACCAGCGGCGGGAATGAAGAAAAACCTGAAGAAATTGGAGCACTAGCGGCCGGCCGGGAGGAGTGCCTTGGCTCAGGGGCGTAAGACCTTTCCACATCCTTACCCCACGTACACCTTTGCCCTATTTGTACTAAAATCGCCTTATTCTTTATAGGAACAACGGTGTGTGGTGCGCATGATTCACCACGTGGTTGCAGGATAATAGTGAGTACTCTTTCTTTCCATTGATCGTCATCATGAGTGAGGCGTTTAAGGAATTAATTAGAAAACGAGGCCCTATTAAGGGAGGTTTGACGCTGTTTGTGAAAAATGTAGATTCCTTGTCAAATTCTACTGAGTTAACTGTCAAGCAAATAAATGAATTAAAGCTACGACAACGGTCGGCAGCTAATTTATTACAAAACTTTAATTCTGTTCAATATGCTATTGAGGAATTAGTAGATGAAAAGGAATATGATAAACAGTTGTTAGAACGTGAAATGTTTGAGAATTCTTATTATAGTGCTATGGCTACTATTGAGTGTTTGTTAGACAATCAAAACGTTAATAATACTATTAGTGACAATGATAATTCTCATAGCTGCAAAAACAAGTTACTGGTTAAATTGCCCACCATAACGTTGCCCTCATTCGATGGATCCTATGAAAATTGGCTAGAATTTCGAGACACATACTTGTCAATGATTCACAACTCTGAAGAGCTTGATGATATACAGAAATTTCACTATTTAAGATCTGCTCTTACGGGTAATGCCCTTCAGGTAATAAAATCTCTAGAATTCTCCGCGAGTAATTACAAAATAGCTTGGGATCTGATCGAGGGTAGGTATGATAATAAAAATTTGCTGGTACATAATTATGTTAGATCTATTTTTTCTGTACAGCCCCTTACAAAGGATTCAGCAGCTTATATTCGTAAAATGATTGATTCAATTGTTAAAAATCTATGCGCTCTTAAAACTTTAGGTGAACCTATTGAGTATTGGGATACTTTGCTAATTTATATCATTGTGTCTAAGTTTGATGCAGCCATAGATAAGGAGTGGCAGCAGTATAAAATTAATTTTATTAAAACTACTAAGAAATCCGTTCAATTTGACACATTGATTAACTTTTTAAAGGAAAGGGCTGAAGTCTTAGACTTAGTTAAAGCAAGTCATTCCAATAATTCGAATAGTAGGGTATCTCAAGATAACAATAGAAAACAGACATCAAAGGTTCAAACTTTTGTCTCTACACAAAGTAATCAATCATCAAATAAGACTAATAAAAACAGATCTAAGCGTGTATGTGCTAAGTGTGAGGGTAATCATCCTGTTTATACTTGTAGTCAATTCTTAAGTTTATCTCCACAAGATAAATTAAACTTAGTTGAATGTAAAAATCTGTGCGTTAACTGTTTACGTGTGGGTCATTCTACTAAAGACTGTTTCTTCGGACCTTGTAGGCAGTGTAATGAAAAACACAACTCCTTGTTGCATGGGGTTGTCAACAATGAGGACATAGTTTCTGCCGTATCTCATGCTGCCTCTGATTTGCAGTCACAACCAATGGTTGAGAATTCTTCAGCTAGTTTGCACTCTAGTATTATACACACAACTTTAGAACCGGTTTTGTTATCAACTGCTATAGTAGAAGTCGCTGCAGGTGATAATACACAGTATATCAGAGCCCGTGCTTTATTGGACAGCGGTAGCCAGCACTGCCTCATATCAAGTACATTGTGTAAAAAAATTCGCGCTGAGAAATTACAGTCCACTTATAAAATCAGTGGGATAGGTCAAACAGTTACAAAAACGAATGAAACTTGTTACATTAAATTACGTTCTTTAAAGAATAATCACACAATACGCATGCATTGTTTGACCATACCACAAATAACTTCCACGCTACCCGCTTCTAGAGTAGCCAGTAATTTAAATATACCCGAAAATATTGAGCTTGCGGATCCTTCGTTTTGCACACCTTCTCAAGTAGATATTTTAATCGGTGCTAACTATTTTTGGGATTTATTGCTTGAGGGTAGAATTCGGTTACCCAGTGGTCCGTATTTGAATAATACGAAACTAGGATGGATAGTTTCAGGTCCGGTACACACTGAGAGCTTGCGCATAAATCAGGTGCAGTGTAATTTCGGCCAAATTTCAGAATTAGAAGTAAACGATCAGTTAAAAAGGTTTTGGGAAATAGAAGAAATTTCGCCAGGTATAAAATCACTTTGTTATGAGGATCGTTTATGTGAAAAATTATTCATCGATACTACTAAGCGAGACGACAACGGTCGTTTCTCTGTTAGAATACCGCTTAAGGAGTCACCAAATACTCTTGGTGATAGCTATAATGTAGCTAAAGGTAGGTTTATGTCCCTGGAAAGTAAATTACAACGTCAACCGCATTATAGGACTATGTACGTTGAGTTTATGCGAGAGTACGAGAGGCTTGGACATATGACTCGCATCGAAGATTACCCTATGCCATGTTACTTTCTTCCTCATCACGGAGTCTTCCGTGAGCACAGTACTACAACCAAGTTGAGGGTGGTCTTCAATGCAAGCCAGAAAACGTCGTCCGGCAAATCTCTCAATGACATCCAGTGGACAGGTCCTCCTCTTCAAAATGATTTATTTGTCATTCTATTGAGATTTCGGCAATATCGGTATGTCGCATGTGCCGATATTGAAAAAATGTTTAGGCAGATCTCCATACACGAAGACCAACGTGTGTTACAGTTGATCTTGTGGCGAGAGAATGTGTCTGATCCACTCAGTGTGTATCAACTTAACACAGTAACATACGGGACGGCCTCCGCGCCCTACCTAAGCATACGTTGCGTCCGTCAGTGTGCACTAGACTGTGAGGATCCTGAAATATCAGGAATAATTTTAGAAAATATGTACGTCGACGATTTACTAATGGGCGACGACAATAAATCGCATCTAGCTTACCTTTGTAAAAAGGTTTCCGATGTTTTCAACTCGGCTTGTTTTCCACTGCGTAAGTGGGTATTTAATTCCCCTGAAGTGGCTTCAGATTCCATACAGAATGAAAATTCTAAAGAATTAATGTTAGACGAGAACCAATCTAATAAAACATTAGGATTGGGCTGGTTAAACTATAGTGATCAATTTCATTTCACTACCAAAATTAAATCTGACACATGTAAAATAACTAAACGTTTTATCTTATCAGTTGTGTCTCAGATATACGACCCATTAGGTTTGTTAAGCCCTATTGTAATAGTAGCAAAGGCGCTATTGCAAAAACTCTGGCTAAGTAAAACTGGTTGGGATGACTCATTACCGCCAGATGTTTTGGTATCGTGGCATAAGTTCGTTCATTCATTAATCGATCTGCATAAACTGCGGATTCCTCGTCACGTGATAGGAAATTCCCCAGATCGTATAGAGTTACACGTATTTACCGATGCTAGTCAAACGGCCTACGGTGCATGCGCATTCATCCGTTCAGTAAATAGTAACGATGACGTAACAGTTAGGCTGTTATGTTCTAAAACTCGCGTCGCTCCAATAAAACCGGTTACCATTCCACGTTTGGAATTGTGCGGTGCACTGATAGGTGCTAGATTACAATCTAAAATAACAAAATCTATGCACATTAACTTTGACAGGATCGTAATGTGGACTGATTCAACAATAGTCTTAGGTTGGTTAAGAATGTCACCGCATTCCTTAAAGGTTTTCGTCCAAAACCGAATAGTGGAAATAAATGACCTGATGGCAGGTAAGGGAATCTGGTGTCACGTTGATGGCAAATCCAATCCTGCGGATTTGTTATCGCGTGGTACTTCTTTGACTGAACTCAGTAGTTCAAGTCTGTGGTGGAACGGACCAGAATTTTTATTGAATGCGGTTGCCAACTGGAATCAACAAGGTGATGTTCCACTTTGTGATAACTTGCCAGAACTTAAATCGAATACAGTTTGTATGTTCAATAATCCTAATTGTGATATAGTTAATTTTAATCGATATTCTTCATTCATAAAAATACAACGCGTTTATGCATATGTGTTTCGATTTGTAAACAATCTACGTGTAAAAAATAAGTCTGAGCGTAGTCTAGGTACGTTATCAGTGACGGAATTAAATGGGTCTCTAATGTTTCTTACTAGAATTTCGCAATTAGAAGCCTTTCCAATTGAATATAGTGCCCTAATTAATAAACATAAAATTAAATCGTCTGGTAAACTGAGTTCATTAAATATATTTGTTGATGAAAACAATATAATGAGAGTAGGGGGCAGGTTATGCAATTCGGACTTACCCTTCGATCAAAAACATCCCATGTTATTGTGTAGTAAACATCCGTTCACTATACTACTATTTAGGCATAATCATGATGATATGTTGCACGCTGGTCCACAGCTTTTGTTATCACATATAAGACAAAGGTGGTGGATAATAGGTGGTAGGAATCTAGCTAAGAAGGTTGTGCATCAGTGTGTCAGGTGTTGTCGAATGAGGGCAAAGTCCATACAACCTATGATGGGTAATCTACCCAGTGAACGTTTCCAATCTGGTTTTCCATTCATTAAATGTGGTGTTGATTACGCAGGGCCTATGTATGTTTTAAATAAAAAGGGTAGAGGTTCTAGATTAGAGAAATGTTACCTGTGTTTATTCGTTTGTTTATCAACGCGAGCTTTGCACTTAGAACTTGTGACGTCACTGTCATCAGAAGGTTATATCTTAGCTTTAAAAAGATTTATTTCCCGTAGAGGGAAACCTTCCCTCATTTACTCTGATCATGGTAGAAACTTTGTAGGTGCAGCTAGGGAGTTTTCAGATTTTTGCAAAACAGCTGTCAAGGTATTATTGATTATGCTTCAAACAATCAAATAGAATTTAAATTTATCCCTCCTTACGCCCCTCATTTTGGCGGTTTGTGGGAAGCTGGAGTCAAATCCTGCAAGCACCACATAACGCGCGTAATAGGGAAGGCTCATTTAACTTATGAGGAGTTCAACACGGTTTTAGTACAAATAGAGGCTGTCCTGAACTCCCGTCCTATGCACCCAATGTCCGTAGACCCTGATGACCTTGCGCCCCTGACGCCGGGTCACTTCCTCATCGGCCGGCCTCTGACGGCTCCTGCCGGGGCAGACATCACCGCGAGGCCTTCACACGCCTTATCCCGCTACCTACGTGTCGAGCAGCTCAGGCAGCACTTTTGGAAGCGCTGGGCCACGGACTACATCTCCGAGCTTCAAAGACGTATCAAATGGAAGGAGAATCAGGGTGCACTCATCCCCGGTTCCTTGGTGCTCATCAAAGAGGACAACTTGCCGCCCCTCAAATGGCGGTTAGGACGAATCCTGCTGACGTACCCGGGAGGTGACAAGGTCTCCAGAGTTGCTCGTATCAAGACAGCAGCTGGCGTCGTCGAGAGGGCGTTCTCGAAGATCTGCCCTCTCCCAGTACCCTCATCGGTGCCAGAAGATGGAGAAAATTCAGCCCAAGTTGAGAGCAATGGCTCTCAAGGGGGGCCAGTATGTTAACGCAGCGCCATCTCGTATCGGACGAGTGCACTAGTGCACAGATGTAGCTCATGTCATCGCGACTGCCCGGTAGATGGCGTCACTTTTCTCTTTCACAGCCACTACAATCGTTTTGTTTTATCTGTATAAAAACTAGAGTTTTTTATCTATGTAATTTTTTCTTAATATTATTATACGCCATTCTTCACAACGAGAAGCATCTTTTTTATTTCAACGCCTCCGACATCCACACATTCTCAAGTCAAGATCCATGATCCTCCTGCTGTACTGCGGTGACTACACTTCAGGGCAATAGAACCGTGCCTATACGAATACGCCACACAAGACGACCACACTAACACCATCCATGTTCCTTCCTCGCCGTTTACGTTCCGGGGCCGCGGTATCTCTTTCGAACAGGCCCGCAGCCCGAATACGTATATACCTATCGCTAATACTATTCAAATCCAATTCAATATAAGTAAAACCTACCAACCGAGTTTTTTTATTTTTTCTAACAATTAATGAAACAAGGTGATCCATCTGGTGGTGATTAATTTTATTATAAAATAATAAGTCATAAAATGGTAATATTTATTGTCACACATGGGATTTCCTGCTATTTTAATATCAGTCTAGTTCTTAGCTATATTAAAACACTAGACATCATTTTCTAAAGTAGAGCAGACGTGATAGTTTTTCATACACATCTAAACTAATATTTTATAGAGGACGGATTTGATTTTTTCTTTGTTTATTACGATTTAAGTCAAGAACTAGGTACTCAACCAATCTATGCCGAGTAACATAGGCTTAAATTATATTGATTTTCGCAGACGAAGTCGCGGGCGAAGTGTTAGTACACAGATATACTCACGCCTGTTTCCCATGGTGTAGGCAGAAACCATAGAACGCCACCTGCCATGATGCTTACATACTCCTTCTCGTCCACGTTCATACATCAGAGTCCCTACTCTCTAACGCTTCGTCAGTATGTTCGGATCCATCCGTCCCTCTCGCGCACGTCTGCAGATGAGTGTGAGCGAGAGAGACGGATGGATCCGAAGACACGGCCCCAGATACACGCTGCACGCCGGTTGCGAGAGTTGGGCAAATTGTAATCAGATTAATGATTAAGGATTACGCTTACATTTTGTAATCATGAATCAAGATTACAGATTACGGAAATTAATCAAGAAAGTAATCATATCGGTGATTAATGATTATTAGTTTGTAATCGTTATTTTGATTACTTTTTTGATTGATGCATACTCACTACATTTAGGAATTCGAAAAATAAAATCATTAACATTGTAAATCATCTTTATTTTTTTATCAGTCTCATGAACTTTTTTTTTTAATAATCAAGAATTACTTTTATGTGTGCCATGTGTGGCTTAAATTTGATTTTAAAAGCACCCTCTTTTCAAACATCTCATCCGAAAGTCTGTGTGATTTAGGTAAATTGGTCATGGTCGCATATGAGAAAAGTCTTTCGACAGGACCCGATGACGGAAGAGGTGTGTTATATTTTTTTAAAACACGTTTAATTTCAGGGTATCGATTTAGCATCGATACATCCCGATCCTGGTCCGCTAAAAAATTTGAAATAACGGCATCTGCCTTTGAGCGTTGTATTTGGTACATATCTCCCGAATCAGGCTCTGAAGAATCAGTTTCAAACTCAAAATGGCTGTCTTCATATATATTATTAGGTGTGACTTGAAGCGTTTCAGGTGCCTCATGGATTTCCTTGATTACACCTCCTTTAAAAATAGATTTGATTCTGGAATGGTATTCTATATTAACACAAACAAGCCATTTGTCTTTGAATCTGGGGTAAGACATTGCAGCAACTGCTGCATTTTGAGCTACTTTTGAGGAGAAATCAAAAAACTCTGCAAATCGCGTTTCGCTCTCCAAATATTTCTTTACCAACATTAGACAAAAAGTAAGAGATTCTCTATTTAGTTTTTGCAACTTTTTGCGCAAAGATACTAAACATGGCAATAATATACCGTAATACATGTCTTGTTCGCCTTGTAATATATCCAGGGCCTCTGCTATTGGTTTTGAACAACGCAAGTATTCCTTTATGTAATGGAAATCATTATCACGTAAAACGTTTGTCATTCCTAATGCCACGTGCAGCTGTACACTCTTCTCCTGTATTGATGCAATTTGTTTCAGTGAATCATAAAGACTGTTCCATCTAGTGATTCCCGGTATGGAAAGGGTATGACCAACAATGTCAAGTATTATTTCAGCCGATTTAGGCCGGCCGGCGGAGTTCCACAAGTTGTTGCATTTTTTAATAACTTGATTATGAATATTGCCAATACTTGTGTCGTTATTTCGTAATACTTTATTGGCGTCCGTAGTGGCACATAAGTTTAGATTATGTGCACAACACCTTAAATGTACAGGCAATTCTAGTATTATTGACTGTGGAATAATATTTTCGTCAAAAGCTAGCGGATCAACTTCATTATAAGTACTAAAGTGTGCCACAGAAATGACCTCGATGTGAGAATCTTCTTCGAGGATAGAACTTTCTGCGGGTTCTGAATTGTCATTAATGTTATGGGTAAAATTTTCACAATTTTCCACGTCTATGCCAAACTCTTTAAATGCTTTTACAAAATTACTACCGTTATCAGTAACTGTAGCCAGCACTTTCCGGGAGTCGAGACCAAATTCAGCATGTACTGCTTCAAGTAAAAGAGCTATACGGTCGTAGCTGTGCGTACCTGAAAATCTTCGACAAGCCAGTGTTTCCGACTTCCGTTTCAGATTTGTGTCGAGCCAGTGTGCGGTAACACCCAAAAAACTTCTTGTTTTTGCCGACCAGATATCGGCAGTTGTGCAGACTTCATCTACATCGCGCAATTCACTCTTGATTTTTGTAATTTCCTTATTAAAGTAATCATCAATCAATCGACCCAAAGTTCTTCTACTGGGAACGTTCAATCCATTTGCAGAGATATTCAAATCACCAAAGATTTTTTTTAAAAAGTGATCGTCTATTGCTTGTAAAAGAATCATAGAATGAATAAAAAACTTTAACATATTTTCATTAAATTGGACCTGTGAAATCGTTCGATCAGTAGGTACATCACTAGTACTACCATCTCTAATATCTGGTTGCAGTTGGTTGGATGTTCGATCAGTAGGGACATCACTAGTACTACCATCTCTAATATCTGGTTGCAGTCGGTTGGATGTTCGATCAGTAGGGGCATCACTAGTACTACCATCTCTAATATCTGGTTGCAGTTGGTTGGATGTTCGATCAGTAGGGACATCACTAGTACTACCATCTCTAATATCTGGTTGCAGTTGGTTGGATGTTCGATCAGTAGGGACATCACTAGTACTACCATCTCTAATATCTGGTTGCAGTTGGTTGGATGTTCGATCAGTAGGGACATCACTAGTACTACCATCTCTAATATCTGGTTGCAGTTGGTTGGATGTTCGATCAGTAGGGACATCACTAGTACTACCATCTCTAATATCTGGTTGCAGTTGGTTGGATGTTCGATCAGTAGGGACATCACTAGTACTACCATCTCTAATATCTGGTTGCAGTTGGTTGGATGTTCGATCAGTAGGTACACCACTAGTACTACCATCTCTAATATCTGGTTGCAGTTGGTTGGATGTTCTAGTAGACCGTTTATTTTTTTTCATAGTTTTCAAGTAACTCTGATACTCGTTGCGTGTTTCTTCCCCGTGTCTTCGTTTGAGATGAGTTACAAAATTTGATGTAGAATTATTAAAACCACTAATTTTAACTAGTTTTGGCCGACATAATGTACAAATTGCCACTTTCTTTTTGCTCGTAGACTCCGATTCTGAATACGTAAAAAAAAATCCATCAAGAATGCATGGTAATCTCTCAAGTTGTTCATGGTGCACGGTTTCAGATTCTGAATTAGTAGATAAAGACGAAAAAGAACTTGACGCCATTTTAAAATAAATACTTATTTTACAATAATAATGTTTAAACACCAAAACACATAGGCCAATACGTCACGGTTTAGACTCGTGAATCAATTTACGTTTATATCCTTGCGCACTATTATACAGACTGACTGCTTGCGCTATGGCAAGAAGCGGGGCGCAGGCGGCGGACGATTGGCTTACCGGCCGTACCCCGTAAAACTAATGATCACAAATGTAGTCATGATTGAAAGTAATCAAGATTAAAAGCAATCATGATTGATGTATTCATGATTACTTTCAATCAGATTATTAATCCGATTACAAAAGTAGATTACGCCCAACTCCGGGTACTACCACTTGACCTTTCCCAAGAACCTCACCAAGTCACCACTAAGGTCAGTGTACGAGTATGTCCTTCTAGGGCTCCAGGGCGTCCCCTACCGGCGTTGCTACTCACATGTACTTTGTAAACCTTTTGATAGTCGCCTTCAGCTCCTCTCCACACGACCAAAATGTTTAAAAATGGGCAACTGAGGCATTCAACCCACCTGCCTTCAAAGCAAGAGTGAACAGGTATCTTCTGGGCATGCTCGTTCTATCATGGACCTCATTAACCGCCCATCAGCCCCTGTATTCACAAACGCTCGGAATCTATCCCTTTTTGGCACAACGAAAACGAGCGAGATAGACATACGACTTACCGAATCGAAATCGAATCGAAGCGTTATGAATATGGGGTCTGGAGTGATCGAGGTCAAGAGCAAGCCCATTTTGTAATAACAAAAAACTTAACTTGTATTGTCACTTACGGGATATCTTCCGTGATTATTTATTAAGTTGAGCTCCCGATATCCCGTAAGTGACAATACAAGTTAAGTTTTAAACCGTGAAAGCCTAAAACAGTGTTTAATAAAAAACTTCTTTAATAGATGTATTGCACAACTATTGCCAAGCCAAAAATAATGTGTTCATTCATATACGTAATAAGTAAGCGAATAGGTGAGTGACTTGTTGACGCAAGAATTTAAATTATACTATCGTATTGTTGTGAACTTTTTGTAGAGATAATGTTTTCGTCTTTCAGGTTAATGTAATTTGTATTTTGATTGGGTAATAAATGTAAATACTTATATTTTGGTCTGCGGGATAGCTGATTACTATTTTTATGAAATACTAGCTGACTCGCGCAACTTCGTCTGCGTCTCATAATTTGAGATTTGAACTATCCTATCTCTCAAGTTGGATCGAACTGCACATGGTGTGCGAATTTTATTATAATCGGTTAAGTGGTTTAGGAGTCCATTGAGGACAAACATTGTGACACGAGATTTATATATATTAAGATTGGCGCATTATTTTAACACTCCATGAAAGATCAATATTTCTTACATACATATAAGTAACTAGCTGACCCGCGCAACTTCGTCTGCGTCACATTAGAGAGAAAAACGAAAGAAAAAAACGTCCCCGTTTTTGCAACATTTTTCATTCCTGCTCCGCTCCTAATCCTCGATAAGTGGACTATCCAACACAAACATATTTTTTCAATTCGAACCAGTACTTCCTGAGATTAGCGCGTTCAACCAAACAAACAAACAAACTCTTCTGCTTTATAATATTAGTATAGATGACAACAGCCAAAGTTCATGAAACCATGCCAAAAGGTGCATATGGTGTTTCAATGCAAGTAAATATATTCGGAATACATATTTTCCACGTTGGTGTAGTGGTCGGTTTCGATTCCCGGGTAAAGTCTTATTGAGTTTTAATACAAGGATTGCTCAGTAGCAGCCCCGGAGTTTGGTATTGTGCCTGGTTGATGGCAATAGGCACACCAGCTATTACATGGAACTTAAACATAGATTCAGTTCTGGAGTGGCGACCGCGAACCGGAAGACGATGCGGTGG
Organism: Xestia c-nigrum; assembly: GCA_916618015.1. NCBI lineage: Eukaryota > Metazoa > Arthropoda > Insecta > Lepidoptera > Noctuidae > Xestia > Xestia c-nigrum. Next base: position 15,081,048 of record OU745270.1, read on the forward strand.
AAGACCTTCCACTAGGTGGACCGATGACCTGGTGAAGGTTGCGGGAATCTGGTGGATGCGAGTAGCAAGGGACCGGTCAATGTGGCGACACTTGGGGGAGGCCTATGTCCAGCAGTGGACATCTTTCGGCTGAGATGATGATGAAACATAACTGGCAAAATGAGGGTGTACATTTTGATCTTAGTAACGCTAAAGTATAGAGTTTGAAAATTTCTCAACTTCAATTCAGAAACAAGGGCCCACTATACAAGCAGCCTATTTAGCTCTTTAAAACTTAATCCCCGTAGAATTATTCAGAGTTGTACCCACAGAAGTATAAAAAAACAGGTTGTATCTACTTGTACACATAATTGTGTTATTATTTTGGTCCCATGTAATAGAGGGCAAGCCTATTGCCATCAACCGGGCGCCAGAGGCCCTGGCTGCTATTGAGAAGTTCCTAATAGAAAAATCCAATACCACCTTGCCTGACCCGGGAATCGAGTCCTGAACCTAGTGCTGAGTAGTGAGTAGTCACTTCGGAATTTGACTTGACGGCAATTTTCAATAACTTACTAACAGGCATCGGTAGGTTGTTCGGTCTGTCTGTTTGACATTTAGCTTATGGACCGATAGAAACAAAACGTCACAGAAAAGCTTTCTTTGATTTTTCTATGAATAAAGTGACAGATAGATGACACGGATAGGACTAACTTTGTTCATAGAAACACCGATAAATATACAGGGTGTATTTCACCTCATCACAAAGCCGTTAACCAAGCATTCTGTATATCAAACTAAGTAACTTTACGCAAAAATGATTGCTGGGAAACAACTTTTTTTTTGAGGTTATAAATAATGTTTTGTGGTACGAGTATAACTCAATGTAACACACTCAAAACATTGTGCAGATGGATGGATTGAATAGTACGGGGGTCGTTGAGATATTAAAAGTATAAATCATGCGATAAAAAGTGGTATTTAAAAAAAAGCTTGGCAAAATCTTGCAACTTTGACCCCCAATATCTCTGTAACTAGAAGGTTCCCAGGTATAGTGTAGAACAAAAAAATGATCAGAATGACGAGTAGAGCCAGTGACTTTCGTATTCGTTAAGAGGTGTTTTACACCCTATATTATATAGTATATCAACTATCTGGTGTCCACGACACAAGCCTTGCTTAGTGTGGCACTAGATGGTGCTGTGTGTCCAGCGATCTTTTTTATTTTTATTTTAGTACTTAAGGGGCTGGCGGAGCATGCGTTTTTCATACAAACGTAGGTAATACCAAAATAATATGAAAATCAAACATATTCATAAGGTAGTGTGAATATATTTCGATTGTATTATAGAATATCTATGTTCCCAAATAAATATTTTGATTAGGACAAGGATATAAAGAGTTACGAGGAATTTAAAATTTCTAACTCTTCATAACTCTTGTTGGTGCACATTCTAAATATGTATTTGGTATTAAATTCGCATGTTCCGCAGGCCTCTTAAGCACCTAAAGAAATCTGCTTCGTCAACTTTACTAACGACACGTTCCCTCATGTTTCCAGCGTCAATCCTGGGGCTGGCACTGATCTCCGGCATCATCGTGGCGCCCTTCAGTCTTCAGAAGCTCGGCAGGAAGCTGACCAACCAGCTCAGCACTTTGCCAACTCTTGGAGGATGGGCGCTGCTGGCCACAGCGAGAGGACCTGCTGCGTTGCTGATCAGCAGATCTTTACAGGTACATTATACAGTGTAAACCGACTCTTCTCGAAACAGTCAACCAAGCATTCTGTACATCATTCTAAGTAACTTAACGCAAAACATTTTGCTGGGAAATGACTTTTTTTGGGGTAACGCACTCAAAACATAGTGCTGATGGATGGATTGAATAGTACGGGGTGTCGTGAAAATCTTACATTAAATCATGTTTAAAAAAAAAACTTGTGGAATGTTGGAATTTCGAACCCCAGTATCTCCATAACTCACTGGTTCCCAACCTGTGGTCCGCGGACCACTGGTGGTCCGCAGGAGCCTCGACTACGGTCCGCGAAATATTAAAATGTTATTCTTACTTTTAACACAGAAGTTTTTTGCACAGAAGGTGCAAGCTCAACCCAACCTAATTGAACCTACCACAGGCAAAATTCTATTTTTTTTGAGAATCTCATACTAAATGATTGCATAATTTTTTGAGCTCAATTTGATCGCTTTTTTCCAATTTTTGTATAGTGTGAGTTAAAGATTCACTCCCCTAGTTATAATCCTGTCGGTGTCCATGTTTAACCAGGACCATAAGGTCCCTGTTAACAATGAACATACCAAAGTGGTCCCTAGCCTAAGAAAGGTTGGGAACCAGTGCCGTAACTCGAAGGTTCCAGGTATTGTGGACACCCAGAAAGTGCTCAACGCGCCTAAAGAAGTTTTCACTGTAATAAATCTTACGACCATGTAAAGCATTACTTAAAGCCCTCGACCCACTTTACTAACTGCATCGTCCTTCCGAATCAAACGTGTCGGAGCACAACATTTGCGCTAAATTGACAATATTTAGCGCCAATAAAAGCAATTGCTACCAATACATACTTAAGTTCATTTTGATGAGTAGCAAATTGACCCAGATTTATGGAGACCATCTAACTAAAGGGTATCGGTCATGGCAGTTACGTGGTTGGCTTGATAAGATCAAGATCGGTTGTTGGTGAATGAAGCACTTCAACGTGTATTGTGCCTTTTGGTCTTGTACAGGACAAATTCTGTTTTGTATTTTGTTTGTTTTTTCTTATGATTTCGTTATTATTATTTTATTTATTCTCTCATTATGTTTACTTAAAACTAGTGTTATAATCACAATTTTACCATTTTTAAACGGTTTTATTTAGTTCACCCCGTTTGTTTTTTTATTTATGTTTTGTCCTGTCGCGCTAATAAATGCTTTTTTTTTCTTTCTTTTCTTTCTTCTTTAATGTACTGGAAAAGACTCAATTGCTTACTTTACTTTTCATAGTACTTCTTCTTCTTTCTTTCTAAATAGGTACTCTACATCTTTACTAAATACCATTTCTTTCAATGTTATACCAGCCTGTTGCGTCCCCTTGCAGGGCAAAGGCCTCTTTCCTTACAAAAGAGGTATGTGGGTGTTCATGCCTCTTTTGAAAGAGACAGAAGACTTTTTTTTTAGATGGATTGAAGATTTCAGACATAAATTTTATTAAGTCACATGGGTGACTAAGCCGGGTTTGAATCCATAACTTCGTGCATGAGAGGAGAGGCCTTAACCATTAGACCATCATGACATTAACCAGTATAATAAAGAGTATAAAAACACGCACGTTGTGCAGCGCGGTTCTCAATAAATTCAAAAATAATATCATTTCCTATTTTTAAATTCCAGGGTTTCGGTATGGGCATCCAAGCGGCGGCTGCTCCAGTCTCCATAGCTGAGTATTCAGCTCCCAAGCACCGAGGAGCTTTCCTGGCGACCATCGCCTTCTCCTTCGCCACCGGAATGCTGATCGCGCACGTCTTCGGAACCTTGCTGTACTGGAGAGCAGCTAGTTTCGCCTGCGGAAGCGTATACGTCGTGTCCCTCATCCTGGTCACTTTATCACCAGAAACTCCACCATATTTAGCCTCAAGAGGAAAAACGGAGCAATGCAGGAAGTCTTTCCATTGGTTCAGAGGTTACGACCCTAGTTCGGAGAAAGAATTGGAAATTCTCCTTAACAGTCAGAAGAAACCAACAGGAACTAGAAGAGGATCTAGATGGCAAGCTTACAGACAGATAGTAAGGAAACCAGAGTTCTATAAGCCAACCATCATAATGATGTTCATGTTCGTGCTGTTCCAGGTATCTGGGATGACAGTAGTTCCATCGTACACTGTCCCGATGATGGAGGAAGTCAGTGCTGGAACCATTGACTCCAATATCAGCATGCTGATGGTGGATGTGGTCAGGTTCGTGACAGCTTGCCTCTCTTGCCTCGTGGTCAACAAACTCAATAGAAGAACCGTCCTCTTCCTTGGAATCAACATCACTGTTGTATCTCTACTACTTGCCGCATTGCTCCTCTACCTTAGAGACTTCGGCTACATACCTGATGACTACAAATGGACCCCTGTTATACCAACCCTAGTCTACGTCTTTGGAAAGACTTTAGGCATCCTACCAATCCCTTGGGCTATCGCAGGAGAAGTCTTTCCTCTAGAATACAGGAGCTTAGGAAGTGGAATTTCTGGCATGTTCCTTTCGATCATGTTTTTCGTTGTGGTCAAGACAGCACCGTTTTCTTTTGAGCAGATTGGTGTAAGTGGCACCTTCTGTGTCTACGGAGTTTGCATCGCAATCTGTGGGATTTTCCTTTACTACTTATTACCAGAAACTAAAGGAAAGACACTATACGAGATCGAATGTCATTTCAAAGGGATTAAAGGTGATATCGGGCAGGTTGAGCTGCATGAAGGGGAGAAGATGTTGGAGCTGAAGAAAGTGGAGTGTGGATGAAGAGGGAAGGAAGACCACAGGATGTGCTTTACTGCTTCGGCGCAGTTGGGGGGAGTGGCTTTATTTAACACGTTCAGTGCTCCGGCACTGTCTTTTGAAGTAGGTGGTATGACCTGGTTCAGTTCGGTAAAGATGAGAAGGCTACGAACTTACAAACCGTGCCACGAAAAATGAGACTTGACACGCCACTTGTATACGAGTGAAACTTTGTGATATTTCGATTATGCCTCGAGGTAAAACAAGAAGGCAAAGTAGAAAGATGGTTTACGACGTGTACACCTAGTCAAATGAAGTTTTCGTACCTGCACAAGCTCTCCACTACTGACGCTCGCCAAGTCTCATCTTTCGTGGCACGGTCTGTACTGTACGAGTAGATTAGCATGATCGAACAGGTGCTATTACTCGAATGACTGGATCATTAGACAAACGATAATTGCTTCTAGAAGTGGTGGTGCCCCGGTTGGAAAACTTGCAATTTGGGTACACTGGATTCGGCTTTTCGAGAAATGGGATTGATTTGAAGTAAGGTCTCGTCATGTACTATAGTTTACGGGTGCTTTGCGATAAATCTGTGACGTTGCTGACGAATGATAACTATAGTATCTAGCTAGAGCATGCAAGAAAATTAAAAACCGGTTATGGTTTAGCCAAAATAAAGGGTGTAAAACACCTCTTAACGAAGCCGAAAGGCACTTGTTTTCCCCGTCATTGCGATCATTTTTTTGTTCCACACTGGGAACCTTCTAGTTACGGAGATATTAGGGGTCAAAGTTACAACTTTTTACCAAGTTTTTTTTTAAATACCAGTTTTTTTTTGTAAGATTTTGACTTTTAACGCTTCCAAGACCCCCGTACTATTCAATTCATCCATCAGCACATTGATTTAAGTGCGTTACATTGAGTTCTACCGCAAAATATGATTTATAACCTCAAAAAAAAAAGTTGTCTCCCAGCAATAATTTTTGCGTGAAGTTACTTAGTTTGATGTACTTGGTTAACGGCTTTGTGATGAGGTGGTTTACAGCCTGTATAAACCAAAACATTGAGCCTTACTAGGGCACTGAAAGTGTTAAAACATAGTTTTGAGATAAATAAACAGATTAGGAGTAAAAATTGTTTTATTCACTTATCTGAGATTTAATTTCACAATTCATAAATTACGTAAAATTAACTTAATAATTAAGATAAGGGCTTATTTAAATTCATCATCTTATTGAGAAACAGGAGCACTGGAAATTGTTTCTAATTCCTTTTCAAGTATTTGCAAAATGTCTTTATAGTTTAGTACATAATAACAGAACTAACTCTGCGCATCATGGCTTGTCTCTTCGGTTCGTTCAGAGGCTCTCTAACGCTTGCATCTCGAGACACTCCTCGGAAACCGTCCTCTATCTCCTGCAGAGTCTTGTCTTTCGTCTCAGGCATCATCCACCAGACCACCGCCATACACATTGCAACTATCATAGCATACAAGTAATACGTTTTATCTAAACCGATTGATTGCGTCAACATCGGGAAACACTTTAGGGCCACAAAGTAATTCAGTGACAAACCAAGGATACTGATGCCACTGCCTAAACCACGGAATTCCAACGGGAATATCTCCCCAGAAATCGCGAACGGTATCGAAGAAATACCAATAGTTAATGATAACATGTAAATTGCTATCAAACCGATTGGAAGCCACTGGCCCCCAATCAGCATCTGGCCATTTTGCTTCGCATAGACGTAGTATCCTTTCGCAAAGTAAGAGGAGATGCAAATCAACCCAGTGCTGAATAACAGAGTCCGTCTCTTCACAGTCTTCATTAGATAGACAGCACATATGTTACAGACAAGTCTCTCGATGTCCAGAGCCACCATAATGACATTAGCATCAGCTTCAGGACCTACAACCTGACTAATAATATCCGTAGCATAGGAACTGATGATATTGATACCAGCGAACTGAAACATCATATATAGGAACACCATTATTATAACGGGCTTGAAAAATTCCGGCTTTTTAACAGTGCGTCTGAAATATTTCAATTTCCATTTTATCTGTTGCACGAATGTCAGATCTGACTCCATTATACTGGATTTGCTCGTCATCCTCTGGGCTAATATCATTTTGTCCAGTTCATCCATTTGTTGATCATCGTCTCCACGTAACCAGATGAAGACTCTTCTCGCTTCGGAAATCCTTCCTTGTGAGATCAGCCACGACGGTGATTCAGTGGTGAAGATGATGAGGCAGAGACTTGTAAATGTGATGAAGGAGCAAATTAAGGCGCTTCGCTGCCAACTGAAGAATGTGCCCAAGGAGTGACAGAACAATACTCCTATTGTCAATGACAACGACACGCCAGTAAGAAATGCGCCTCTGTTGACTGGGTCCGTCATTTCACCTATGATGATGGAGCCGAGAGGTCCCAACATGCCCATAGCAACGCCCTGCATGAACCTGGCTACGATGATACCGCCCACGCTTTCCACTAAGAGAAGGAGGAACCAGCCGGAGAGGACTGGTAAGATGGTCAACAGATGGCATTTCTTCCTCCCGAAGAGGCCCATGAGAGGGGTGATGATGATGTTGCCGCAGATTAACGCGAAGCCGATGACTGAGGCTAGTTAAATAGAAAAAAAGCTTTCTTGAATGTTAAAGGTTAGCAATAAAAAATCGTAAAAAAACAATTTCTTCAATAAATAAACATTCAAATAAATAAAGCGTGTGTTCATGCTCTGATTTCCCAATTGGAAATAATAAGTTCTAAAATTAAATTAAATAAAAACCAGCACGCAATGTAAGTAAACTAGTTTTCTGGCCTTTATTATGTTCGGTTAAAGGTGATATTGTTTTCGAAGTATGGGCATCTGCCCCATGGTCCAATAGCCACAAAATATCCATAATATAAATTTTAAGGAGAACCTTTGCTACTAACACGATTTTTGGCAATTCGCAGTCCGTTCGGAGTTATTGAGCTAAAAGGGTAACCAGTTGGAGAACGAAGTTAAGTTTATCCTGACAACCAATATTAAGGTTCCCTGGGTTACCAATAGCAATATAACCCATTATATAGAGCTTTTGAAGGAGAATTTAAGATTTTCTGGATATCCAATAGCAATAGGATATACATTATTAGATAGAGCTATTCAAGGAAAACTTTTCTTTGCCTTTTAACGACTTGCTCCAATTTGTATTCCGTTCGGAGTAGTTTTCGACACCGACAATAAAATTTGATTAACAACCAATTAAGAGTTAACGGCCAAATAATAGCCATAAGATAGAATAAAATAATCTTTGTTTACGTGACATATGGTACATTTCGGTGTTAAAAATAAATAGGTTCTACATATTCCGCTTACTATAATGCAGCATGTAAATATCTTCTATCTATATCTATCTATACTTATAATAAATCTGTAGAGAGGTCAATTCTGTACATGAAATATATTTACAAAATAACTATCGGGGGGTGATTAGTGATCGATACTGATGCCAAAAATGCAATCAGTAAAATTTTTGTCTGTCTGTCTGTCTTTCTGTCTGTCTGTCTGTCTGTCTGTCTGTATGTTATTTATAGAAAAAAAAACTACTCGACGGATTTTAACGAAACTTGGTACAATTATTCTACATACTCCTGAGCAGGTAATAGTATACTTTTCATCACGCTACCATTAATAGGAGCAGAGCAGTGAAAGGAAATGTTGGGAAAACGGGAGAAGTTACTTGGTTTTTTTAGCTTCCGTCGCGTGTGCAGCCTTAATGGTTAAAGCTACATAGAAATCATGTATAACGGAAATATTCCACATAAAATTATATAAAAAATATCCCAAGACAGCATATGTCTATCTTTTATAGTTGACTCACAATAACACGTGTAACTCCCGATAGCTTAGCAGTTCGGAGATTTGTTATTATTATATTTGTTTACTCTTACGTTTATAATATTCTCACTCAACCCCAATTAAAAAAAGTAACATCAGTTATTCTTCGAACTCCTGGGCAGGTTATAGTATACTTTTCATCACACTACAATGAATAGGAGCAGAGCAGTGTAAGGAAATGTTGGGAAAACGGGAGAAATTACTTGATTTTTTAAGCTTCCGTCGCGTGTGCAGCCTTAATGGTTAAAGCTACATAGAAATCATGTATAACGGAAATATTCAACATAAAATTATATAAAAAATATCCCAAGACAGCATATATCTATCTTTTATAGTTGACTCACAATAACACGTGTAACTCCCGATAGCTTAGCAGTTCAGAGATTTGTTATTATATTTGTTTACTATTACGTATAATCTTAATAAAAAACAAGGAGTTACACGCTGACCGAGTCGTGGGTACAGCGTGGGTATAATAATATTCTGCGGTTACTTATATTTTTCAACAGTTTTGTGGATTGGCATATTATATTACTATTTCCCTTCTAAAATACGAAAGTGAATCTGCCTGTTACGTCAAAACTATGAGGGAGGACATCTGCTAATTTTTTTTCGAAAAACGACGGAAACTCGGACGAAGTCGCGGGCAAAAGCTAGTTGTTAAATAAAAACTAAGCTATCAACGTATTCGATCTTTACTAATGGATAGAGACTCGCAAAACTTTATTTTGCTGCTAGCACCACTTTTGCCAATTCGTAGGTAGTGTGTTCGGAACTATCGACCTTCATGTGATTGTAATTAGGCACCGAAGTTATGATTTTCTAGGCAACCAATGGCAATAGGACATACACCGTTCGAAAGAGCTTTCAATGAGAACATTTGCTACTATACAACTTTTGGTAATTCGTAGTATGTTCAGTTTTATTGATCTAACTTTAGGTAGTTGATTAAGCACCAACCTAGAGAGGAACTACATGTCGGTGCTCAATCTACTCCGTCTCGAATCGAGACCAGTTGTCAAAGCAAAAAAGCAAGAATTCTTAAGGAGAGCAATTTTATTCATTACTACATAATTCAACGCTATTGAACGTTGGGATAGAATTAACGACCTGTCTAACAAAATGTTTCTGTAAGGATTTGTTTCTGAAACGGCATTTAGGACGTCCGTTTTGAAAAGGAAGTTTTTCTGAATTATAATATGATGTTTTAAACGTACAGTATCTATGAAAGTTAATAAATTGACCAAATATAACAATATTTGATTTAACTTAATTTCTCATATTTAGAAATCTGTAACTCGGAATCGGTAGAAGTCGCCAGGATAAAAATGTTCCTTTGAAAGATTCATTGGTTTACATCTTACACTTAATTATTGGACGCAAGGGCTTTTACATTCAAAGGTGCCGCAATGTTCTAATTGAAATAAATGCTTTGAGAGCAGTTTTGCCCAATCTCCTTTGCAAAGGACATTGGGCAAAATGAGAAGCATTTAAGTCTTCTTACCAATCCATGATTCTTGGCTGGGTGTGGCACGTATATGTGAGTCTGGGAGACGCAGAGCGGGGATCAAGATCGCTGAGAAGCCGATGACGCAGCCGTGAGCTATGATGTTTGTCGACACGCTCGCCGTCACGAAGGCCTGGAAACATTAGCGTAGTGTGTTAATTTAAATAAGAGAAATAATAAAGCTTCCAAAAGGAGTAGGTCGTGGCTAAATAATAACAGTCACTCGGGCCGATCTTTAGGTGAAGCCGTGCTTGCCTAGGTTGGTCTGTGAATGGGTGACCACCCTTACATACCGCTTTTCCTCCGTGCCTCGGAAAGCACGTTAAGCTGTTGGTCCCGGCTGCCATTTGTCCATCTTTAGCAGTCGTTAGAAGTAGTCAGTGGCCCAAAAAGTCTGACAACCAGTCTTACCAAGTGGTATCATTACCCAGTGAAATGGGTTGAGGTCTGTAGGCAGTCGCTCCATGTAAAATACTGGTATTCAGTTCCATCTGGTAAGAACTGGAAGCCAACCCCAACATAGTTGGGAAAAGGCGAGGCAGATGATGAATAAAGCTTCCAAAAAAAAATATACCAGATTGTAAAAAAATACTAAAGTTCCGAATAGGCTCGCTCCCAATTACTTAAGAGCCTATACTACCTCAAATGGCTTAGCAGAATCCTTCGATACGCCGAAAATACTGCAGCATAAATTTTGAAATAAATATATGGTAAAGTTGAGGATTATTGTTAAGTCCTATATTTGGCGAAAACACGATTCCATAAAATTTTCTCGATAGAAAAAATATCCAAAGTTACCTCTAAACTGAACAATAAACCGCTGGCAATCTTATAATACTTAAAATAAGATCATGAAACTTTTTATACTAACTGAACAATCTATAGAGCAGGTCTTATATTATCTATTTTTTTGAATTTCCTTTTTTTTCGCCGAAAAATAAATAGCCTATAATATCGGTCTTATCAAAGTTGGTTCCCTGCCGCGCGCCACCCGCGCTCAGTCCTGCTCCGGCTTCCGTACGGGAGGGCTGTGTCAGTTTGCGCTCCGGGCACATTACGCAATTCAACAAATAAAAATATTGAAATACATGAGGTTATAGTGTTTGCGTGATGGGAAATAACCGAAATAAAAATTAGAAGCGACAGGGTTGGCGTAAAGAATTTCTCAAACATATGATCGAAATGAAGTATCTACTGACCGATCTATTTAGGTACAATATTAGTGATTACAAACATGTAGGTGAATATGTAGTAGGTACACACGTTTGGAGCAGTTTCTGTGTGAGTAGACCAGGTACATAATTACCGTACATACAATTATATTTTATTTACTTTCAAAGCGCTTGGACTCGCCTAACTGGCGAAATGTGGATAAGAAACATAATATAAATAAAGAGCCCATTTCATTCAAATGTATTTTTGGCGACCGCTAATCGAAAGACATTGCGTTGGAAGACTTCCCACTAGGTGGACCGATGACCTGGTGAAGGTTGCAGGAATCCGCTGGATGCGTGACGCACGGGACCGGTCAATATGGCGACACTTGGGAGAGGCCTATGTCCAGCAGTGCACGTCTGATGATGATATTTTATGTATTTGTCACCGTAAAATTGTCAAATACGTTATATCTCTAGCGATATTGTAAAGTCTCGAATTATTGTCAAATGAACATACTGCTTACAACAAAACGCATTATTTTTCGTGAAATGCATGCGATGGTAGTCAACTTACGCGGTGTCGAGGGAAGGAGGGGTCCCCCTTGCCCAGTGGCACAACTCTCATGAAAAGATAATGCACCATTCCTGAGAAATACCGATTAATATAACATAACCTTAAAACACTTTATATTCCCCCTAAAAAGCGTAGTCGACGGAGCCCCGCTTCGCGGGGCCCCTATTTCCGAGTGCAGGGTTTAAAAGAACCTAACTAACCTAACGGTGGGATGCCCCAAGTCCCGATCATGGGGGCAGAGATACTTCCGTATGTTCAGTTGACAATAATTCGAGACATTACAATATCGCGAGCAAAAACACGTTATATTGTAATATTATAACGTGTTTGACAATTTTATGGTGACATATTCAAAATATCAATATTGAAGTGCGCTCTGGTAGGATACGATCGCTTTGCTTTGTGAAAAACATAGATAAGTATCGCAGACAGCTGACCTTGGATAATTTTCTAGGCTAAGCTATAATAATATAACACGTGTTTGTATCGTCATCATAAATAAAGATTAACAATGTAAATGAACTACAAGTGATTGGCATTTGCTGAAGTGTTTTACAACCACTTTTCAGGATAACAATTAAATCACTCCACCTGTTTTTTCTAAAAGAATTTTGCAGAGGTAGACAGTATAATACCTATACCGTCATTTGGTCAATAATTAACACCCGAACGGCACAGCAGTAGTGAGCCTGCCTTAGGTTGTTAGGGTCCCGGGTTCGATTCCCGGTAGGAGCAAATGTTTGTGTGATGATAAGCATGGACATTTTGTTAGTTGTAATAAGTAAAGTCGAACGACGGAACCTTACAGGTCCACACAAACCTGTGTGGTTTAAAAGACCAATGCATCTCATACACTAATTTACATAGTCCTCATGTGAGTTGATCAAGATTATGTCTGGACTGAAAAGAGTCTTTGACCTCTGAGTTTGTTTCGGCTGTTTCTCCTCAGGTCTCATAGTAGTCAGGTACGACATCTAGTTTTTTTCAAAGTTTTTGTAAAAACCTATACCTATACCTACAATATTACCATCTATACTTATTATTTTAATATTATTTTGCGAATAGGTTTTCACAAACTTCTTTCTCACACATTTGGTCCAGCAGGTATTGACCATACTTTTCTGATACACTGGATGCTTGTTTTGTTCAATCTATTATGTTCATCATCATCATCATCATCATCATCAGCCTATAATGTTCCCACTGCTAGGACACGGCCTCCTCTCAATGAGAGGGAATGGGCTATAATCTACGACGCGGGCACAGTGCGGATTGGTAGATGTTACATGTCTTCGAATTTTTGGTTCTAGGACATGCCGGTTTCCTCACGATGTTTTCCTTCGCCGTTTTGAGAGCAGCGATGATGAAATAAAATATACAAAGTAATGCGCCTGTCTGGATTCGAACCCACGACTTACTGTTCGTAAATTGGGGCCGCCACCACTGGGCCACCGCTGCTATCTATTATGTTGCCGTGCCCTAACCGGGTTTCATGATGGAACTTTCTTACATATATGTAATAACTGAATGTACACATGAATGCAATAAAGAGTTTGAGTTTGACTTACTTTAAATGACAAAACATTTCTCTACGTTCTTAAGGTCCATGTTCACCGATAAGATAACAGTCTGATTATCTAAAAACAGCTGTCAATGTGACATATTATTTCTCATGCAAAAATGTGTTTTAAACAGCTGTTTGTAGATAATCGTCCGTCATCTTTTTGGTGAACACGGACCTAACTCAAAAATAGAAAACTGATTAATTAACCTTAACCGACTTTACAAAGGTGAAGTGCTGTTTCATTACAAGTGCATATTCGATAAGATATGGCGGATTTAAACGATTAGTTATTACCTTTTTAAACACATTGTTAGATTATACTTAGTGAATTATTTATTACAAAAGCGCTGTCTTAATTTTTAATCACGATCTTTTGATAAGATATTTTTAATCTAATTATTTGATTACTTATTAGGACGCAGTGTTTAGTAAAAATGCGTGTTATTCAAGAGCTAGGTCGACACGTGGCAAGGGCACTGAGAACAAATCACTTTCTGAAAACTATCGTGAAAATGTGACATTATTTTCAGAAATTTTGTGTTTTTATTTTCAGAACTGATGCATTTAATTTTATTTGATAGTAATAACTGGGTTGTGGAGATCACATAGGCAGTCGCTCCATGGAAATACTGGTATTCAGCTGAAACCAGTTAAGACAGGAAGCCGACCCCAACATAGTTGGGAAAAGGCTAGGCAGATGATGATGCATTTTCATTAAAATCACAGGTCACAATGTCATTTAAGTAACAGAATATAATAATATATAGCGCTGGACATTACGGACAGCGCCATCTTGTGCCACACTAAGCAATATGAACCAAGGTATTTGCGGGGTATCTTGGTTGGATATCTTGGGTAACTGGATTGTGGCGATCAGATAGGCAGTTGTCGGTATTCAGATGCATCCGGGTAGACTGAAGCCGACAACATAGTTGAGAAAGGGCTAGGCAGATCATGATGACAATAATATACGATGAATGACGATCATGATGGTGGCGCGTGTGTCGGATCCCTTCAAAGTGGTTGAGCTGAATGGTGCTCATCCATGCGTCATGTTCGTGAACGGGTGCTGTCAGTTGTGACTGGTCATATCTTAGTTGCCATGGCTTATTTGAATTAATTATTTAGTTTTTTCTATCGGCACTTATAACGTGCACATCTCGCAACATTTTTCTCGCATAATATACCATCTCAACATGAATGATGTAACTAAAATTTTGTAACAATAATTTTGATTTAAAAGAGTGTCCATGGAGTTTTTTGCCCGTTCTTCTCCATAGAGATCTACGCTAGGGAATGGGCAACTACAGTACCTATACTTTCACAGTTTTTATGTCTTGTAACTGGGACTGTAGCTATATTTCATTTTCATCTTTGTTTCGACAGTTCAAAAGTGCCTGTAATTGGCTTGAAATAAATGCTTTGATTTTGATATAAAAACATCAAATTTTGCCCGCACTGATTTAAAATTATCAGCCAACAAATCAGTTGATTTGATTCACATAATGACACAAAGGTTTTAATTAAAACTAATAGATAAATTAATCAATGCTTTACGTAAATCTTTTTGTAGTAGTAGATCGATAAATAGATAGAATACTTATAATAATGCTTAATCATTATGATACACCAACATCCACGTGATTTTCCTGACCCGTTTCATGGCGACCAATCGTAGTAGAGACCACAGAACAGAAAAAAGTGGTTACATAAGAAATAGTTCCTGATTTGTATTAGAACACGAGTCGCCGCTTGTCTCCCACTCTTCAACTCCACTACAAGCAAGAGACCCGTACGTACGTGCATTACGCACACAAATAAACTACTCACACTTAGATCGTGAGCTTGCTATTGATTGTCACACTAACGCTAAAACTGTGCTTGACGTGCACTCACACATACATGTTACGGTGACCAATTTGCAATCGATTGACGTATATATGAGCATTCACTTATATGAGCGGCGTGCCTGCCCCGCCCACAAGGACATTCTAACCTCTTTTATCTGTTCTGTGGTCCACAGAGCCAGCGACGCTGTAAACTTTTCTTCCCAGAGTCTCTTAATACGACTGTTCGGCTAATTTACACGACCGAAGAGAGATCAGGCGCACTCACGTGCTTTCTTAGGCATGGGGCATTATCATACTGCCAAATTTCCTGAGGAATGACGCAATCTCACTGGCCGACCGAGTGTAAGTGTAAATTACGGTTTTTTCCTACTCCTTCGCTATACTTTTCTGATTATTTTCGTTGTGGTATACAAGACAGTTAAAGTCATTCTCTGGGACTTCGTCGAGCTTCATTGTCTCGGCGCTTTTCTGGAGGACACCACTGTTGAGTCTGGCTTTAAGGAGTTACAGTGGCTTGGGAATAGTGTGGCGGGCATGCCCGACCGAGTATCTGCAAAGTGTGGCATGGAAACCAGAAGTAGGTCTACGCATACACATCACGGCTTTAAAAGGAGAAGTTAAAATTTCATGATTGTTGCTTACGTCAGGGCTCCAAATCCTTCCTGCCGGGGTTGCGGGCCTGTTCGAAAGAGATACCGCGGCCCGTAACATAAAGGGCGAGGATGGAAAATGGATGAGTTTTAGTCAGTAAAAGTCTGACACTCCCTCCCGCTCCGCCCAGAGCGGGAGAAGTTAGAAAAAAAAGGTCTCCAAATCCGGGCTTATCGGGCATACGGCCGACATGGCCAAACCAGTGCCACTTTAGCTTAGCGGCTTTTTGAGCAACGTCAACGATAAAAGGCGACGCGGTAGACCTCGCAGAAAATGCCGGGACAAGCTGGACAGAGTATTATTGTGTTCTGTGAGCTGGACAGGACCAAAGACCAGTGACCCACATATGCCTTAGATCGAAAGACTTTGCCCAGCTGTGTGTAGATGACACAATGCTAACAGTATGCTTAGATACCAAAGCAAACTTAAAAAACACGCTTGGCAACTAAACAACTGCTATTAATTACGTGCAAAATATCAATCATTCGATTGTCTAGTGATAAGAGTAAAAATTACGCATTTACGATATGATACCTTGGGATAATACTGATAAGGGCGAGTAGTGAGTACATATGTGATAAGATCTTATCTCGACATCTATTAATTTTGATTCATGATAGTGGTCAATGAAACATACTATTTTTGTGTTAATGTTACTAAGTTACGTCATGTTTTAGGCCAAGCCTAATAATGATAGGATCGTGTTCAAGTTTTGATTGTACATGGTAAAACTTAATTTAGTATGTTTTCAGGGTAACCTTTCATCATCATCATCATCATCAGCCTATGATGTTCCCACTGCTGGGACACGGCCTCCTCTCAATGAGAGGGAATGGGCTATAATCTACCACGCGGGCCCAGTGTGGATTGGTAGATGTCACATGTTTTCGATTTTTTTATTTTTGATTCTAGGACATGCCGGTTTCCTCACGATGTTTACCTTCACCGTTTTGAGAGCAGAGTGGTGGTGGCAGTGGTAGTGGTGGTGGTGGTAACCTTTACGAAATTAAAATTTTCTTAAGTTTTTTGCAATTGATTCGCGGCTGTAAGACGTATGTAGTTACAGAATTATAATCATCAAAATCAACAATGCAACCCTCAGAGTCCTACATGAAATATTCATTCAATCGACCTTTTTGAATTTAATCAACACACAACCGCAAACTGGCCTACATAATATATCAAAAAACGTAAAAAAAAAAATCGCGGGCTTTCCTGGATCTTAAAAGATGGTGGAATGGGCTGGACAAGTAGACACTGGACACACCCACGGTAAACCAATATTTGGTCCGCATTAGCCTTGGGTCGACAGAACTGGAAGCCAGAGAGAGAGAGAGAGAGAGAGAAAAACCACCTTAGGGAGAAGCCTTTGTCCAGCAATAGGATCATGATGCCCGCGACCCATGTTTGCGTGGAAATATTATAAGAAAAAAATATAACTTCCCTTTTGAATTTTGATTTGATTTTGTTACCAACCAACCAAAACAAAACAAAAATAATTAGGGTCCACCCTAATTATTTTTTAAAATGACACTAGCCTACGTTAGACCTCATAACATCAGCTATCTGCCTGTAAATCAGTCCAACCGTTTCGGAGATTAGCCGGAACAAACAGACAGACAGACAGATAAAAAAAGAAAAAATGTGTTTTTGTTAAAAGTGCCGTATTTACAAGTGGTCAAATTCACTGCTGTGCTACAGACCATCAAACTGAACCACTTTCTCTATGGGACCACCATCGTAATCGCGAAAAAATAATCAACAGCCCCATCCTAAATTCCAATACTTACTCGAACAAATGTATGAAACAGCTGATTATTTTTTTAAGATTAACAAAACATACACACAAAAATATATTTTTAATAATATTAGTGTAGCAGAAGTGTAGATAAAGATGTTATTCTACCTTCATATAAATTGTTATTGACTACAGAATTTTCCCCTTTACAAGCATGTGTAAAAGATTACAATGGCTACTTCACAAATATTGACTTCGCTACAAGAACTTATTGAGCGATCAATCTTCATTCATTAGCTCAGCTGTTGTGGGATTATCTTTACTTCGATAAATAACGGAAAACAATAGGGTACTTGGTGGAAATCTTCACTAAGTACTTCTTAAGGACACGAGACACTTGAGAAAATGGTTTTGAGCCTTATCACACTAGCGAGTTGCGAGCGAATTGAAAGCGAGGCGAGTGCGCAGCGAGTTCGCAACGTGTGCCCAGGGAACAAGCCGCGAAGAAAAACAAAATTATGGAGATTACATGAGCTAAGTATATGATTCACTGCTATAAACAAGACAGAAAAATATTTGATATTCTTCAGGATATATGCTATAATGATACTGTTTTGAAAACATAATACAATTAATTTGGCTAGATACTCGTAAAAAGAAATCACGAACTTATCTCTAAAACTATCTTTCAAACAATAAAAAACATACTAATATGCATGCGATCATTCCAATTTTTTGGAAAATAATTCTACAAGCAATATATATGCATGACACTGTTTCAGTTTTTTAATCCAATCAATAGTTTTTTTGTAAATCGATCGTAACCACGCATTTCGCGCTTTTTGGCCCGCAGTGGCTGACGTAACTACCACTTTGTAGTGCAAGCTGATCAGAACTTTATTCTAACAGCATTTCAAACGAAGTTTGAACCGTCTAAGCGCCTTAATGATTGGACAAAACACGGATCGCACACCGCAAACTCGCTGCCCACCCGTGGCATGTACATCGTACGCGCCGCGCACACGTTGCGAACTCGCTGCGCATTCGCCTCACTCGGTTACTCGCCCCGCTTTCAATTCGCTCGCAACTCGCTAGTGTGATAAGGCCCTTTTTCTTTGTATCTGGGCCCTGTTGATGACTACTTATAGGGTCGCCCTCTGTTATGGACTTAAGCATAACTGGCGACCCTTCTGGGGTTACAGGCGTGATGTGTGGTGTGTCTACACAAACTGTAAAGACTCATAAATGATCCTCATCTGCGAAACTTGAACTTCAGACAAAATAACCGTGGTATATGGAAAACTCATTATTATAGAACCTATTCGAGAGACGTCAAGCAGACATTTTTGCTTCTATGAGATTATAATATCTTGGCCTTTTCCCTAAATAATTAAAAGGAAGGCTATTAGAATTCACTAATATTGTCTCTATCTGAAGCCGAGAGGCACGTGTGTCCCAGTTATTGTGTTTTTTTCAACCGACTTCCAAAAAGAGGAGGTTATCAATTCGTCTGTATGTTTTTTTTTTTTTTTTTTTTTTTTTTTTTTTTGTGTTTGTTACCTCAGAACTTTCGACTGGGTGAACCGATTTGGATGATTGTTTTTTTGTTTGAAAGCTGGTGCTTCCCGTGTGGTCCCATTTTAATTTTCTGAAGATCTGATGCTGATCTTTGGAGATACACAATGGAACTCTTCAAAAATGTACGGCAAATCTGTAGTGATTGCTGTTATCGCTTGTAGGTTCATTGTTTATACTATATCATGACGTAACATCACGCCTGTATGCTCTGAGGGGGTACTCAGATGTGTAAAATACACCCAGATTTCGAAAGTGTTTGTTACCTCAGAACTTTCAACTGGGTGAACCGATTATGATGGTTCTTTTTTATTTGAAAGCTGGTGCTTCTCGTGTTGTCTCATAATCATCAAATCAGGATCTGATGATGGGATTCTGGAGAAATAGAGAGAACTCTTCACATTTTATAGGCACACAAGAAGTGATTTGGGTAGTTTTAGGAAGTGTACTTTCTCGAAGTGATCCCATTTTAATTTGATGAAGATCTGATGAAGAACTTCGGAGATATGCATCGGAACTCCTCAATAAATGATAGCAAATGTAATGGGATTGCTGAAATCTCATATCCGTCTATTGCTTATAAATACCAGTTCATAACATAAAATCACGCCGGTACGCTGTGAAGGAATAAGCACATGTGAACTACTAAAAAGTGAAAAATAAAAACTTTTTACAAAAAACAAAACCGACTTCAGAGAAAACAAAAAAGTGAAAAATAACTTCAGGAAAAACGCTTCAGAAGTCGGTGACAAAAAAACTAAATCAATCAAACAAAGGTCAACGACTTCTGAAGCGTTTTTCCTGAAGTTATTTTTCACTTTTTTGTTTTCTCTGAAGTCGGTTTTTGTTCTGGACCATACCTCTGTTAACTGGCAATCTTCTGATAACTGAGTCTTAGAGGGTCTTCGCGGGAGGGCGAGGAAGTGGCGCCATTTCCTCGCCCCTCGCGCACCCGCGCCACCGCCATTCGCCATACGCCACTCGTTTTTGACCCGCGCCTTAAATCTTTTCCCAGCAATATTTTCTACGCAGGGTCTTTTACACCGTTTACATTATTTTCATATCCATTATCTTTTACTATCTATGATTCTATGTGATGGTCACTTAGCAGAAATAAATCCTCTCAACGATTAATAGGTTTTTATCATTCACCACATCATCTGTCTAGCCTTTTCCCTATTCTGTTGGGGTCGCCTTCCAGTCTAACCAGATATAGCTGAATACTAGCATTTCGTATAGATCGACTGCCTATCTGAGTCAGATAATCTGACCTCCACGATTAAACGGCACCCCAATTGTCAGATTTGCAGGCTTCCGACTACCTATAACGACTGTCAAGGATTTACAGATAACATCTGAAACCAACGCCTTTTAGAAGTACAAAAGGAACTCACCAACTGGACTGGTGATGGACACCCATCCACGAACTAACTTCGGCAACCGTTGCTTTAGCTTGAAGATCGACCCTAGTGAGTATTATTATATTCTGCATTACGTGCCCGAAACTACGGGTTTCATGCTTAGAGAGTAGGCCTCCTGATTTCTGAATTGAATCTGAGAACTTTTCAAACTCTAGCAGAATTTTACTTAAAAACGAAGAGACGAAACGCATATGACTAAAACGCACGTGATGAATATAAATGTTGATGGATGGAGAGGGAGAGGAAGACCAAAGAAACGTTGGTTGGATTGTGTGAGGGATGATTTGAGGGAAGGTGTTAATGATTGCGTTTTGGACGACGACAAACGACTGCCAAAGATAGACAAATTACAGCCGGGCCGGGACCAACAGCTTAACGTGCTTTCCGAGCCACTGAGGAAACTGGGAATGTAAGAGTAGCAAGCTCCTGTACGGACATGGATATCTATAGATCTTGTTGCGCCGATCCAAGTAACGTCGGACGCGGGACAAGGGCAGGAAAGATGATGATAACATCAAAGGTAAAAAGCATGCCAATGAAAGTCATAATGACGATCAAGCAACATTCATGAACATGTGGCGATAAGACTAATTAGTAAGATTAGCAAAGACAACAGGTAATGAGGCGGAAATGTGACATAATTACACTCTGAACGAATAATATAGCAACGTGTTTTATTAGACGGCGGATGACCGATGGGGCCGAAAAGTTCTGGAGTGGCGATCAATGACCTGGTGAATGTTGCGGGAATCCGGTGGATGCGAGTCGCAAGGGACCGTCAATGTGGTGACACTTGGGGGAGGCCTATGTTCAACAGTGGACGTCTTTCGGCTGAGATGATGATGACTGTAGTTCGCACGCTGACACGCTGAGCCGACACTTAATAATTGGGTTATAGGGCAAATGACGAGGAAATAACACCGTGTGGTTTTAGTCAGTAGGAGTCTGGCAAACCCCTCGACCAGCCCCCACGGCAGAGCATCCATTAAGGATTTCCACACGAAAAATTGAAAGAGATTGATGGACTAGTAAAGTGAAGCTACGAAATGTTATTGCATGAGGGCCAGGGCCTCGATTCTGCTATTACATAGTGTCAGAATATTCGATCATTGATTTCATAATGATCAAGTTTTGTCAAATTTTGACGAGTTTGTTAATTCTACCATCAAAATGGCGCCATTCTGACTTCTCAATGAACAACCACTGACACTCCATTGAAAGAAATGTCATAGAATATTAATCTCGTACATGAAATCTGGCATGAATAAATGTTCGCATTTAGTAGTAGTTTTCGAAAACCATTTTGTTTTTATAATAATGACAATACGACAATGCCATTAAAACACAATTTTATTACGAGACCATTGACCCACCATTGTGAATTTAGCAGATTACGCACTTTAAGCAAAATGACAATGGGATGAGAATGGAATCGTGTTGGAGTGATGAATTTATTAAAATAGCAGAATTAGGCCCCGCAAAGTGTCAATCATTGGATTTTTCAGATACCAAATTTGCGACTGGTTGATGTCTCGCCCCCTCAAACATTACTGGTGATATGTGAGTGTTCTATTAGATGCATAATTACCTAAATCTTCGGAGAGAATATGCGTAGTATGATGTTGTTACAATATAAGTTTTTTTTTGGGTTTTAATTAATAAAACTACACTAACCTGTTTCCAAAACGGAGAACATCTCTGCTTACGTCCTGTTGTAACTAGAGTGTCTTCCCGATCCTTGATTATTGTTACCTCTTCTTCTGTAGTCACACTCTTCTGTAATTCATCCATTTTTATTTTATTTTCTAATTATAAAAATCACCTACTACGCAAAGTTTTTAAATTATTCTGATTTTCATTGTTTTTATCGACACGTTCACTCCACAACACAGCTTATGGACAAAGGTTTCTATTATCAAGTAATCGAAGTGATATTACTGTTCAGATAAGATATATCTTTGAGCTATTATACTGATGATTAACTTTAAAACGTTTCGGTCGAGTGGCAGACAAGCACTGGTTAGTTACCTCTTAGTAAATGCTTTGTTTGCTATCTCTTGGGAATGTACATACGCCTGCATATATACATTTTCAACTAAACCGCTAAAGCAATAGGTTCAAGGATGATAGAAAAAAAAAATTCGTTTGTACGAACAATAATATGTTTTTTTTTTCTTAGCCTCTCATGTGTCGCGATGCTGGGCAAAAGCCTGCCCCTTTCTCCTTTCAAACCTCTCTATCTTGTGCGATATCTGGCCACGTTTCGCCACGCAAAAAAGCGGTCTACCTCGACGGCAATTCCCTCCGTCAGGCGTCCAGTGAGTGACGATGTTTGCCCACATCTCCGGGTGCATTAACGCTGCTTGACCAACCAACTCCCACTTTAGCTTGGCTGTTTTCAGGGACCCCTGCAACCTAAGTTATGGAACGCCGGGTGGTGTTTCTAACACGATCTGTACGCTTCATATCTCAACATCATCTGCATAGCCTTTCCCAACTATGCTGAGGTCGACTTCAAGCCTAACCAGATGCAGCTGAATACCTTTATTTTACATGGAGCGACTGCCTGTCTGACTTCCACTACCCAGCAGTTAGTAATGGGTAAATCGTTACCCCTTGGTAAGACTGGTTGTCAGATATTTTTTGGGCCACACCATCGCTTCACATATATTATACATTCAATTATAATCAATTCAGTAGAAGAAATTCACTATTTATGCTGCAGATGTCGGGGACGCCTTTGAAAGGCATACACTGACCTCACTGATGAAGTTCTTCAGGAAGATCAGGTGCGTAATGTAAGACCTGACCGTGTCTTATCCTATTCTGTTTATCATCAGTCTATTAATGTTCCCACAGCTAGAACACAGGCCTCCTCTCTTTGAGAGGGAATGTGCTACAACCCACCACGCGGGCCCAGTGCGGATTGGTAGATGTCACATGTCTTTGAACTTTTTGTTTCTTCACAGCAGTGGTGATGAGATAAATTACAGAAAGTATTGCGCCTGTCTGGGTTTAAACCCTGTTCGTAAGTCGGGGCCGGCATCACAATATAGTGCGCGAAAGTCATGAAGAAATATCGAATCGCTTACTGAAAAGTTATGAAAGTTTATCAGTGTTCTCATTCCCAGTAACCCTTCCCCCTGATAGGAAACAACTGAGGTTGTCTGAACCGACAGGTGTAGGACGTCAGCGCCGTCTAGGTTCGAAGATTATGTGTGTACAGTTGTAGTATAGGCAGAACGTCTGTTAGAGTAGACAGAGCGTCAGGCAAGCACGCATACATCCCCGCGTCTAGCGATCCCGCCCGTCCGGCACATTTTCTGTTTCTTCGAGCCGGATACGAACCAGCGACCTATGGATTGTCTGGGTTTAAACCCTGTTCGTAAGTCGGGGCGGGCATCACTGGGCCACCGCTGTTCTGTCGTATTACTTTCTGTTACTAAGTTATATCTCTCACCTTATAGGGTAAGGTTATTATGCATTCGTTAAGTTGCTAAGTGCATACATACTAGTGCTCTTGCGTGTACATCGATTCGTCATTGACGTTGAAGTTTATGATGATCTATATCAGCCATCTTGTAATCCTTTGTTGTTTAGTTTAAATGTGCATGTAGTGTAGATACTTTTGTTTTAGGAACGTGATCTTGTAGTTTATTGTCCTTTTCATGACTCAACGAGTGTTTTGTCTTGTTTTCAATAGGTTGGATTATTGATGGTTGGTTTCAAAGTAGCTGTGTTACTAGTGCTGGAATAGGGCTCTTTTTCAATCGGTTTCGACGATATGGTTCGTCATTATTTCCGTATGTTGTAATCGATTTTAAAATATGAGGAATGTGTTCATTCTGCTCATACCCCAATAGATATTTGATACATTCCCCTTCCTATTAATTTGTTGCTCTTGTCCACAATCTTAGCTCGTGTGAAATTATTTAAAAAAAATATGACTTCCCTTTCATTTCATTTCATTTCATTTATTTCATAAACAATTTTTACATTGTGTCGAAAATTCATTTAAAACTAACACAAGATGGATTTTAACGGTTACAATTCAAAAATACATAATACAATTAAAATTTGGATAACATTAACAATTTAAAATATATAGTACAATTAAAGTTTAGATACAATTTAAATTTAAAAATGAAATAATACAATTAAAATTTGAAAAGAATAATTTCAATAAAATAAATCAAATTAATGAAAGACTAAATGTCACTATAAAACAAAAACACACAAAAAAAGTACGTCAATGAAAAAAAAAAAACAATTAAATTAAAATGTGTCAATAAGAAACAATCGTGTCAATAAAAATAATAATAAAATAATCCTTCGAATAAAATAGATCAAGTAGTCAAGTGGTTAATATCATGTTATGTAGTCTAGACATTCACATCACTGAGAAACTCATCAAGTGTATAATAGCATTTATCTAACAAAAAAGACTTCAGCTGGTGTTTGAACTGATTTATATTATAAATTGACTTAAATTCTACGGGTAGTTTATTAAAAAGTTTGATTGATTGATAGCATGCAGCATGACTGACTACTTTCATATGCGGTTGTATTTTATATTGTAAGTCCTTACGTCTTGTAGCTTCTCGCTTATTCCTGTCCTCAAGCCGCCGCCGCCGCCGCTTGTCTGCTTGTTCCTTTTGAATCGGATTTGGTTAATAATTTCAAGTTTTTTTACACAGAAACCTAATTACATTTCTTTTTTTCTAAAACGAAAGTACCCTTGTATAACTTCATAACATTAGCTATCTGCCAATAAAAATCACGTCGAAATCGGTCAAGCATTTTCTGAGATGGAAGTCGGAACAGACAGACAAAAATAATGTCTTTTGCTAAGTATTATATTTTTATACTAGCCGATGGCCGCGGCTTCGCCCGCGTAACATTACCTATATACAATAACCTTCCTCTTAAATCACTTTATCTATTAAAGTATTAAAAAACCCGCATCAAAATCCGTTGCGTGGTTTTAAAGATCTAAGCATACATAGGGACAGACAGACGCGGCGGGAGACTTTGTTTTATAATATGTAGTGATGGTGATTATTAGGCATTCAGCAAAAAGCTGTTATTTTGATATTACAAACAGACACTTTAGTTTTATATGTTTTTATGTATATGTAGACAGGACTGTCGAAGCTATCTTGAATTATCCATCTAGATCTAAATGTAGTCAAAAATCGACAAGTATTACACGTGCCACTTCAAACACAGATATTATCTAAGCCTTCTTTTCTACATTACCTATTTATTATTATGTATTTAGACTACATATCTACAATACATTTCATTCTACAAATAATATCTTCAACGCTCTGCCACTCAACCGGTTTCCTCAAGAACCGAACGCAGTCTATTTTTGGCCGTGTCCCAAGTTTCTCATCCTAAAACTAGATGGCGTTGTACATTTACGTCACGTTTCTGAATCGCGGTGTTAAGATTCTCCGCGATCGAACGACGTCCGCGCGGTACTGTAGAGAATTCATACTTACCTGGCATAGGGGAAACCGTGATCAAATAGGCGGTTCCCCCAGGGCGAGGCCTTTCCATTGCACTGCGGTTAGGTTGACCCTTGCGATTATCCCTAATGTGGATAACTCGGATGCGTAATTTTTGGTAGTGGGGACTGCGTTCGCGCCGTCCCCCCAGAATTCCTTGATATGTCGATTAATTTTAATTAATCTTGTTGCGACGACACACTTTATAAGCTCTCTGAAGTCTGTACAGTACAGAGCGAACGACTTATTTAACCAAATCGCATTTTCCATGTTTCAAGAGCGTGATTTGCATGTATTTCCATTATGATGTGGTAGACTTCATCAGAAAAATGAAAGTTTGGTTGGTTTCAAAGAGATTAAATATGTATAATTTAATGTCTTTGGTTGGTTTCCATTTTAACATGCAAGCAAAGTACGTTGTAAAATGTAAACCAAATAGCTTGGTCGACCGTACTTATTTTCATGTAGATTGATTTACAATAAATTTACATCAAATAATGGCTTATATTGACATAAACATACCTACTACGCTGTAAACATTATAAAAAGAATCGAGAACAAGTTATTTTAGATACCTTGTTGTTTGTTGAAGACGTTTTTCCAGCGATTTTCATAACATTTCACAATGAGATAACCTCAAATGTTAAAAATATTAGATACACATTAAAAGCGATTCACCGTGTTGGGTATTTTTTTGACATCCTTTAATTATTTCTTGATACACGTACATATTTTTATTTGTATTTTAAGTCTATAAATTATTTATCACTAGTAAACAATTTCATTTAAAAAAATAACATAACAAAAAATAAGCATAGACTGAGAAGTCCACAGAGTATATAATCACTACGTTTAGAGAAGTCCACGGAGTATCTAGTCACTACTGAGATTATTGAAAAAAGTCTCCCTTTACAAAATCTTTACATCATCAATATAATGTAAATAAAAATCAATGCCACTTTTCGTTGTTATTTTATAGCTCAAGAACGGGCTCACCTTCCAAATCAAATGTTTAGAGGCTTTGCTCGGACTATTTAGTGATGGTTTTAAATGTGAAGTTGGACAAAATCGGTCGAGCGGTTCTTCACGCAGACGAAGTTGCGCGGGTCAGCTAGTAGTTTATAACAAAGTCGCTCCCACTGTTTGTACGCAACAACGCAGCGGATTTTAATGCAGTTTTCAGCAATAGATAGAGTGATTCAAAATGAAGGTTTATATTAGGTAATTATGCATGCACATTGCACGGTGTGAAGCCTGAGTGGGCCAGCGCCTGATTTAGGGCTGGGCAACAGGAGCACCACATGCCTCGGGCATCCACAAGGGGACTCCACAACTTGTTTCTTTTTTTATACCTAAGAAAAAAATACATTCTTTGTGTCCACGACCAGGTTCATGGTCCGGTTAATTAAGTGTGTTATGGACATTGTGTAGGTACGAGTACCTACATATATTTTTTTGTCTGTTCGGAAAAAAAAATCCTACTAATATTATAAATGCGAAAGTTTGTGAAGATGGATGTATGTTTGTTACTCTTTCACGCAAAAACTACTGAACGGATTTGGATGAAATTTTGCACACAGATAGTTTATAACCTGGATTAACACATAGGATACTTTTTATCCCGGTAGTAAGATCCCATGGAACAGTTATCAAGCTTCACGCGGGCGAAGCCGCTGGCAGAAGCTAGTAATTTATCTATTTTTTGATTGCCCATGAGCCTCCACACTTTTAAATCAGGCCCTGGGTGGGTCACTAGTTCGTTATAAAAGTCAAATAATCTGTTATTATCGTTAAAGATACTCATACAAGCCTCCTATCTCAAAACGTGCTTGATCGAGAAACATTACTAATTCTGTTGTTATCTTGTTTACGCTTTTTTTCAATATGTACCTAAGTATTAAGTACGTGTGCTTAAGTAAGTTTTATGTCTTTTATGCGCTACAATGGCGGACTTAGCTAATCTCGTAATCATGTTTTCATTGTAAAAAACGCCTGATAATCATCCAATTAACCGTGAGTGGAATATGTTTGTTAGGGAATACCTCATCGCAAGTCTATCTTAAAAGATAAACTATGTTTTAAGGGTTCTGTACCTCAAAGAATAGTAAGTACATTTGGATACAAGTGGAGAAAGTTTGTTATTGTAGTTCGAGGTGAGGAAAATTTCTGACACCAGGTTTAGGCACCAATCACACGATAAAGAAAGTAAATGAATATACATTTTGGTATCCCCTGCTATTCTTTTCTCGAATGATAACTTCATAAAGGCTTCAATTTGGAAACCCAACATTGCTTTATTTCATTTCCACTGCTCTTCATACGGTGCAGACATAGGCGAGACACTAGACACTAGAGATAGCTCTACTGGCGTCCTCCCTCTCCGATTGAGTCCCAGCAATGCAGGGTGTAAACAGACTTTACATATTTACTTCAAAATATTAACCCTACGCCTACGCAAAAAATATTGCTGAGAATGGACTTTTTTGGGGCGTAAAATCTCGTTTTACGATAAAAGGGTAAAACCCAATGTAACGCACTGTTTACATTGTGCTGATGGATGTATGGAAGATGTTGATGTAAACCGTTTATTTACAGAGATTACAACGCTTGAAAAATGTATGGCGAGGTCTGGCTAGGCATCCCCCTTAAACAACTTGCGTGTTCAGTTCAATAAACGTTTATTGAAACACTAGCTGACCCACGCAACTTCGTCTGCATCACATAAGAGAGACAAACGAAAGGGAAAAAAATCCCCGTTTTTGCAACATTGTTCATTCCTGCTCCGCCCCTAATGGCCGTAGCGTGATGTTATATAGCCTAAAACCTTCCTCGATAAATGGACTATATAATTTTTCGATTTGAACCAGTAGTTCCTGAGATTAGCGCGTTCAAACAAACAAACTCTCCTGCTTTATAATATTAGTATAGATGAAGATAAGCCTACTTATGGAGGTGTTTAAAATAAAGTTGATACACTAAAAACCTGTATTTAAACCGAAACTTGTGAAAAAGTTGGAACTTTGACCCCTGATATTTCTGTAACTAGTAGGTTCCCAGGTATGGTGTAGAACAAAAAAAATATCGCAATGACGAGGAGAACAAGTACCTTTTGGCTTTGTCGTCTTTATACATTTTTTATGGTGTAGCGCCAGCTTTAGTTTCGATTTAAGAAAGATTATGTACCTACAGATAATATAATATGTGTCATATATAACGAATAACGACCGTCAGGGTGTGTATCAGGCATTCTGATAGCGAAACCAAAGCTGTTGCTTACTACGATAACACTTTTAATTTAATATACTGCAGTAAAAGAGGATAAAACAACCATTGGTGTGTTTTTAAGGCTGGCCGATTATCAAATGTCATTTTGACACGTCATCCGTGACACATTATCTTTTGGATAGTGTAAAGTCTACTATCTTCAGTTTGTTGTTACTAAGGGTTTATCTTGCGGTAGTAAATCACAACTGGGAGTTATAGATAGGTTAATAGTTGATAATAAGCGCAACACAAGATGTTATATCGTTTCTATCTGTATTATTAATTAACAAAGTAGCTATAGTAGGTAATTATGTAATTATGAAGGTAACTGCTTGTTTACTATCAGCTGCCCCTCTTGGAACTGCGTATTGAATAGTTTAGAGCAAGTTACGTTCAATAGTTTCATTGCTAATAGGATTTGATCAGGCGCTCGCGTGCTGTATAGTATTTGATTTAGTTTAGTTTCAATTTGGTGAAGATCTGATGAAGAACTTCGGAAGTAGGTAGGCAACGGAATTCCTCAATGAATGATAGCATATTGTCTGTATATTGTATATTGTTTAGAACCCTAAAAGAGTACACCGGTCCATAACATAACACCACGCCGTTTCGCTGTGAAGGGGTAAGCTCATGTGGACCACTAAAAAGTGAGTACTAAAGACAATTTTGCTAAAATAAAACCGATTTCAAAAAGTGAAAAATAACTCAGAAGTCGGTGATAAAAACAAGACCACCGCTTCTGAAACTAAAGTTATTTTTCACTTTTTTGTGTTTTTTGAAGTCGGTTTTATTTTTTTAGTTTGAGTAAATATCTTCCAAATATAACAAGTTACAATACAACTTAATTATGAAGGTACTTAGATGCACTCGTTAGCAACTAGAACGCGACAAATCTTTTCCTCCAGCCACCATCTATTCTAGCCTAGTAATAGTACACACTGTAGATACTTATTAAAGGTATGCAGGTAATAGCGTGGCCTAGCTAGCGTGTAATTATGGTTATTGTTTTAAATTAAATTAATAAATAAATCATTGTTGAATCACCTGCCTATAAATAGTATACTTGGGCATGAAGACTCCCACAAAAAGGTCTTACACAAATATAGGTGTGACTAGCTCTCGGTGAAAATAGCACACGATCTGAATTTCCTCTCGATGCAATGCCGTCCCAGTTTTAATGATAGGATAGGTAGTTAGGCACGTCTATTTTCAAGTTGTTGCTGTTAACCAATTTACCCGCTCCATACCATATAATGAGGAGACGACGACTGACATTTATTGAGAGTAATTCATTGCAAACCCACAATTTATGTAGAAGTTTCTAGCGTTATAAGTTTGCCTTGAGTGACGGGATCTGTGACTATTTTGGGTTCTGGCAGTGTTTATTTAGCTGCAATTATTTTTTTGGCCTTGGGAATGATTTTAAAAGCTTCCTGTTTTTGTGTATACCTATACTGTGACCTAGTTTACGTTTGACCATCATCTGTGTGTCTGTTTATTTGAAACTAATTAGGTATTTGGTCTGTGTACTGTGATTGTATTCTTAAGTAGGTACCACAAATGTTTTAAAGTAAATATGTGTAAGTTATTATAAAATGTTACTTTTATGTGTAAGTACTAGGTACGGGATGATATTTCTTGTTTTAAAATAAAATATGGAATTGTTATGAAACAGATTTTATTTACATAATTATCTAAGATATTTAACACTCAAATTATAGCACTAAACATAATTCAACAGAGATTCATCACAGGATCATGTTCTAAAAGAAATGTTTGTTCACATTTCTTTTTACTTACTTATTTACAAACTTACATCAAATTAAACAGGCACTGATGGCTTTATAACATAATTCAACAGAAGATCAAGTCAAGTGCTGACAAAACAAATAAATCACAGTCACAAAAAAAAAACAATCAGTCTTACAAATTAATATCACATCATGATTCAGGTGATTAGAACAAGGAACTGATTTAATCTACTTCTTCAACTGTGGGCCCGCTGTTCTGCTGGTAACCACCGGGCATACCTCCAGGCACGCCCCCGGGGTTGCCGGCACCCGCGCCGTGCATCTTGCTCATGAGCGGCGAGCACACGCGCTGCACATCCTTCAGCCGGTGCTCGTACTCCTCCTGCTCCGCCAAGGTGTTGTTGTCGAGCCACTTGAGCGCGTCGTCGCACGCGCTCCTCGCTGTGCTCTTGTCCTGCTCCGAGAGCTTGTCTCCGGCGTCGTCCAGCGCCTGCTTCACGCTGAACACGTACGCTTCGAGCTGGTTCCTCGACGCGACGCGCTGCCTCTGCTTCTCATCCTCGTCTTTGTATCTCTCCGCCTCGGCGAGCATGCGCTCGATCTCAGCCTGTGACAGACGTCCCTTGTCGTTCTTGATGACGATGTTCTTGCTTCGGCCGGTGCTGTTCTCTTTGGCCGACACGTTGAGGATGCCGTTCGCGTCCAGGTCGAAGGTGACGTCGATCTTAGGGACGCCGCGCGGCGCGGGCGGGATGCCGGTCAAGTCGAACGTGCCCAACAAGTTGTTGTCCTTCGTCATCGCTCGCTCGCCCTCGTACACTTGGATGGTGACCGCCGGTTGGTTGTCCGAGTACGTGGTGAACGTCTGCGACTGCTTGCACGGGATCTTAGAGTTGCGCTCGATGATCTTCGTCATCACGCCGCCGGCGGTCTCGATGCCGAGCGACAGAGGGGCCACGTCCACTAGTAACACATCCTGGATCTTCGCGTCTTGCTCGCCGCTCAGGATAGCTGCCTGGACGGCCGCGCCGTACGCCACCGCTTCGTCTGGGTTGATGGACAGGTTGAGCTTCTTGCCGCAGAAGAATTTCTGCAGCAGGCTCTGCACTTTCGGGATCCTGGTGGAGCCTCCGACGAGGACGACGTCGTGGATCTGGCTCTTGTCCATCTTGGCGTCTTTGAGCGCCTTCTCCACGGGCTCGAGCGTGCCTCTGAACAGGTCTGCGCACAGCTCTTCGAAGCGCGCGCGGGACACGCGCGTGTAGAAGTCGATTCCCTCGTAGAGCGCGTCGATCTCGATGGTGGCTTCAGTGCTGGACGACAGCGTGCGCTTAGCGCGCTCAGCGGCTGTGCGGAGGCGGCGCAGTGCGCGAGGATTCATGCACATGTCCTTCTTGTACTTGCGCTTGAACTCGTCCGCGAGATGGTTCACTAATCTGTTGTCAAAGTCCTCGCCTCCGAGATGTGTGTCGCCCGCCGTCGCCCTCACTTCGAACAACGAGCCTTCGTCGATGGTTAGGATTGACACGTCGAACGTTCCGCCGCCGAGGTCGAAGATGAGGACGTTCCTCTCGCCCTTGAGGTTCTTGTCGAGGCCGTACGCGAGCGCGGCGGCTGTGGGCTCGTTGATGATCCTGAGCACGTTGAGACCGGCGATGGCTCCCGCGTCCTTGGTGGCCTGGCGCTGAGAGTCGTTGAAGTAGGCCGGCACTGTGATGACCGCGTCGCGTACTGTTGTTCCGAGGTAAGCTTCCGCCGTCTCCTTCATCTTCGTCAGCACCATGCTGCTGATCTCCTCGGGCGCAAAACGTTTCGCTGCACCCTTGAACTCCACTTGAATCTTTGGTTTGCCGCAGTCGTTGACCACCTTGAAGGGCCAGTGTTTCATGTCTTGCTGAATCTTGGGGTCGTCGAACTTCCTTCCGATGAGTCGCTTGGCGTCGAACACTGTGTTGCTGGGGTTGAGGGCGACCTGGTTCTTGGCTGCGTCTCCGATGAGGCGCTCCGTGTCCGTGAAGGCCACATAGGATGGTGTTGTGCGGTTGCCCTGGTCGTTGGCGATGATCTCCACGTTCCCGTGCTGCCACACGCCGACGCACGAGTATGTCGTACCAAGATCTATTCCTACAGCTGGCATTTTGTCTTCTTCTTGTAGATTGTACTTTTCACAATAAACTCGTTGCAAAGTAGTAGTAGTAACGTATAACGTTGAATGTAAACTTCTCCGGTTTGCACCGAACTCACTTCGTCTGCTTTGTATCGCGTTTCAAATAATTCTGAGTTCGCGCCGACCGGCCGCCGCTTATATAGTCAACAAATGAGATTCGAGAGATTTCTACCCCTTGCTAGTCGGCACTGGATGTGGCCAATCACAGAACAGAAACAAACGAACATTCCAGAGGGTCAAATGCTTCCACCAATCAGAGCGCGTGTGGGAAAGAGATAACAATACATTTGCTATCTCAAAAGGGTTGTCACTGAAGAATTTTTCCCCGAAACTGGGGAGTTCCTAAAACTATTTAGCATTAGTTTGTAAAATAAGGTAAATTATTTTAAACTTCATCCAATAGTTCGACAACTTCCATAGATAAATATTTGATCAATTAGGTACTTATAATATTTATTTATTCATGGAGCTATCTAACGTATATCATACGTAGGATTACCATTGCTTAATTATTGTTTGGAATAATATGTATTAACAATGTGAAGCGATTTCTAATATTTTTTTAGTTATTTCAGATATATACCGTTATGGCTCCATAACGGTTCATTCGAATGTTAACAGATTTTATTTAAAATTTACTAATCAATTACAATATAAAAGTTCTTGAATAATTTTACGTAAAATTTAGGCATTTTTGCAGGCGGTTGTGGTCTTATGTGTTTTGGAGATTTGAATATACAGGCTGGCAACTCAGTCAGGGAAATATCTAGAGCGTTCCAGACGTCACGCATGCGCACTCCCAACCTTCTCGACTTCCCGCGCGTATCATATGTGTGAAAGAGACAGTAATAGAATGTCGTTAGGGTATTAACTATTGGGTAATGTGTAGTAAAGTTGATTATATTTTTTTATTCTAGAAGATTACACAAAAATGAGAAGGTTATTAAGAACCCATTAGTACCGTAAGAACTAGGTACTTAGGTACTTATTATGTAGTGTGTTTCTAGGAATTCAGTTCTAGTAAGTAGGTAAGTACCTACCTACTTAGTCGGAATTAAATCTGAAAAGGAATCCTAGTTGGTTGCGACTGGTTGCGACCCTCCTTACCATTTACAACACTAGGAACTGTTGAAAGGCGATAACCTACTATCTACACAAAATATGTTTTTAATCCTATCGCGAGCCTTGAGCGTGGAGACCGAATCCAGAAATTCCGTAACGAAAATAACCTAACGAAAAAAACTTAACACCCCATGTCAGATAATGACAATGACAAGCTAGTTTTCTTTCCAATATATTGCCGTAACTAGTAGTTGTAGGTTGTAAAAATATGTCACCGTAAAATTGACAAATAAGTACGTTACGTTATATTGTAATCTCTCTAGCGATATTGTAAACTCTCGAAATATTGTCAAATGAACATACTGCTTACAACAAAACGCATTATTTTTCGTTAATGCGATGGCCGTAGTCAACTCACGCGGTGTGGAGGGAAGGAGGGGTCTCCCTTGCCCAGTGGTACCACTCTCATGAAAACATAATGTACCATTCCTAAAAAATATCGATTAATATAACCTAACCTTAAAACACTTTATTAAGGGTGTAAAAAACCTCTTCGCGAAGCCGAAAGGCACTTGTTCTCCCCATCATTGCGATCATTTTTTTGTTAAACACCATACCTGGGAACCTTCTAGTTACGGAGATATGGGGGATCAAAGTTACAACTTATTGATAAGTTTTGTTTTTTAAATACAAGTTTTTTTTGTAGGATTTTGACTTTTAACACCTCCACGACCCCCGTACTATTCAATTCATCCTTCTGGCGCAGTTGGGTAAAAAACAGTTGCTCGTGGCGTGGTGTTTTCAACATAGTAGATTAACCTGATATAATCGTGCTCTCATATTGTAAAAAGAACGTTTAATATTGTAAGAAAACAAAACAAAAGCACCTAAAGACTACCTACCTTCTATTTCAATGAAAAGTTACGATGATTCTGGAAACATGTTCTCTATTGAACGATTCAGCGGTTACTTGTTACTATTATTACTTGGACATCTGCTCACCCTTGCCGCTTCAATACACGAGGGTACACAACTAACACGACACACAGAAGCAGTTTTAGAATTCTAGAATTTTCTAATGGTTGCGGGGTCTCGCCCTAGTTACCCAAGTTCTCTATATGTTATAATAATTAAGTGAACTTTCAAGTTTCAGGTAGGTACTTACGTACCCACCCAATAATAGAGAAAATCATAGCGAAAACCAGTCAAGGAAAAACAAAAGAAATTAGTGAATAGGTAGGTTAGGTAGGTACATTGAATTCACCTGGTTGAATCGTAGTGCGATAATGTATCAATAATTATGGTAATTATTTTATTACTAATAAGAAGGCTGGACCGATTCGGATGTTTTTAGTTTGAAAGGGTAAAAATACTTCCCAGGTGGCCTCATAATCATTAAGTAAGGATCTGATGATAGAATCGTGGAGAAATGGAGAAAACTCTTCAAATTTTATAAGCACAGTTGAAGCGATTTGGATACCAAAGTTTTGATAGAGTACCTACTTAAGTACTTACTTTCTCGGAATAGGTAGTCCCTTTTCAATTTGGTGATGATCTGACGAAGAACTTCGGAGATAGGCAACATAAATCCTCAATAAATGATAGGAAATGGACTGGGATTGCTGAAAAATCATGTCTGTCTATTTTTTACACCAGTTCAAAACATAACATCACGCCGGTACGCTGTGAAGGAGTAAGCACACGTGTGAACCACAAAAAAGAGAATAGTATTTTTTTTGCAAAAATAAAATCGACTTTTAAAAACCCAAGAATGGTACAAACAAAGGTCGTCGAGTTCTGTTAGGAGTATTTATTGTTATTCACGCTTTAGTTTGCAGAGAAACAGAATAAGTAGTTTTCTAATGAATTTTAGGAATGGTAACCACTAAACACGTAAAGTAAGTAGAAGTGTCTTGGTAC
Source organism: Xestia c-nigrum (assembly GCA_916618015.1). NCBI lineage: Eukaryota > Metazoa > Arthropoda > Insecta > Lepidoptera > Noctuidae > Xestia > Xestia c-nigrum. Next base: position 15,117,108 of record OU745270.1, read on the forward strand.
CTACTCCTAGTATTTAAATACTATTACTAACTAACTTCCTCTGCTGAATTCTTTTGCTGAAATAAGTTTAGTCTTAGTTACATCCAACTGTACCCATCGTTATAAAACAATGCAAAACAATCTAATAAGTGCATAAAACAATGACAATGTCAACGTCAATTTTAGACCGATAAGACCCTTCTGGAATTCCCGCCACAATACCGACATTAGCTATCTCTGTCACACTATTCGTGTTTTTCAAGAATGCTCCGGAAATGTCCATTGTTGCCAGCTTGCAAAATTTGTTGTCCCGAATAACAACTATGATTTTACCTAACTATTTCCTGATAGAGACTGAAATATCTATAAATTACAAACAAAAAAAAATGAAAATGCAATTTCTTTGTACTAATAAAAAGATAATAATTTGTAACATCGTCAATTTTTTAGTTTTACCATGATTATTTATTGTCTTAAGGTGACAGCGTGTGGGTGGCCCGCGAAGTTCGTAAGAGTCGAAGAACGAATTTTTTATTTTTTTTTATTTTTATTTTAATTTTTCACGGTCAAAGTTGTTCTTCAACTGTTATTAACTTGGAATACAACCCGATTGATCATTTTGATGATTATAATTCTGTAAGCAACTACATACGTCTTATAGCCGCGACCGATTTATCAACATACAACTTAGCACTGCTCTGAAAATTTGGAAACCCGTAATAAAAATTGAATTTCGTGGACAACCGTGGAGCAGCAGCCTTAAGATTTTATTTCACTATTGTTAAAATCAATGCTGAATTAATTTAAGCCAAAAAGTGTTTAAGTTTATGCTAACACAAATCATAGGAAATACTAAAAGCAAAACCTAATACATTTTTTTTGTTAGCCTTTACTGTCCCACTGCTGGGCAAAGACTTCGACTCGACCAATTCCTTTCATGTGCTCTTTCCCGTGCCTCCTCGGACGAACCTTCGCAGTATGGTCCAAATCGTCTCGCCATCTTTTTCTGGGTCCGCCTCGGCAGCGTCCGTCTTCCTGCAATCTGTACTTACACCCATCACACACACACAGCCTAGGTACATTTAGTTTAATCATCTCCCTTGTTTTAGGGAAAATTTATACAGTGACAACCCTATGGAGATGGCAAATGTTTTGCTGTCTCTTTCCCGCAATTGCTCTGATTGGTTGAATCTCTAGACATTTTTCTGGCTGAGTTGCCAGCTGCTCAAGTAGAATCTCCGAAAACAACAGACCTCACAATTATTTTTATAAGCTTCTTATTTTAAAGTATTTCTTATTAAAATAACATAAGTACCTTGCCTTTCTTGTCAATCATACAGATTGATTCTGATTCAATTCTCTGTACGGTTAAAGAAATTTATTTTCTCAAAAGAATTAAAAAAACACTTTCAGAGAAAAACATAAACAAATTTACAATATGACCTGCCAGTAAGCGTAGAAAAAACTTAATACAAATACGCATCTTAAAACTATCATTACAAAAATACTTCGGCTCAGCATACATCGTTTTAGCAAGTACAGAATTATCAAATCAGAAGAAGTTTCTCTGTATGTGTTTAATAATTATGTAATGATATCATTAAAATTTTAATAAACAATTATACTAATCAACTCGAATAAATAATGATACTTACTCGATTACATTTTCTGAAAATATACAAATTAATGCATTGTCATGATCTCCTCACTCTTGGGGTAAATTTCTACGATGACAACTCTTTTGAGATAGCAAGTGTATTGTTATCTCTTTCCCGCACGCGCTCTGATTGGTGGAAGCACTTTGACCCTCCGGAATGTTCGTTTGTTTCTGTTCTGTGATTGGTCACATCCAGTGCCGACTAGCAAGGGGTAGAAATCTCTCGAATATCATTTGTTAACTATATAAGCAGCGGCCGGTCGGCGCGAATTCAGAATTATTTGAAACGCGATACAAAGCAGACGAAGTGAGTTCGGTACAAACCGGAGAAGTTTACATTCAACGTTATACGTTACTACTTACTACAACTTTGCAACGAGTTTATTGTGAAAAGTACAATCTACAAGACGAAGACAAAATGCCAGCTGTAGGAATAGATCTTGGTACGACATACTCGTGCGTCGGCGTGTGGCAGCACGGGAACGTGGAGATCATCGCCAACGACCAGGGCAACCGCACGACACCATCCTATGTGGCCTTCACGGACACGGAGCGCCTCATCGGAGACGCAGCCAAGAACCAGGTCGCCCTCAACCCCAGCAACACAGTGTTCGACGCCAAGCGACTCATCGGAAGGAAGTTCGACGACCCCAAGATTCAGCAAGACATGAAACACTGGCCCTTCAAGGTGGTCAACGACTGCGGCAAACCAAAGATTCAAGTGGAGTTCAAGGGTGCAGCGAAACGTTTTGCGCCCGAGGAGATCAGCAGCATGGTGCTGACGAAGATGAAGGAGACGGCGGAAGCTTACCTCGGAACAACAGTACGCGACGCGGTCATCACAGTGCCGGCCTACTTCAACGACTCTCAGCGCCAGGCCACCAAGGACGCGGGAGCCATCGCCGGTCTCAACGTGCTCAGGATCATCAACGAGCCCACAGCCGCCGCGCTCGCGTACGGCCTCGACAAGAACCTCAAGGGCGAGAGGAACGTCCTCATCTTCGACCTCGGCGGCGGAACGTTCGACGTGTCAATCCTAACCATCGACGAAGGCTCGTTGTTCGAAGTGAGGGCGACGGCGGGCGACACACATCTCGGAGGCGAGGACTTTGACAACAGATTAGTGAACCATCTCGCGGACGAGTTCAAGCGCAAGTACAAGAAGGACATGTGCATGAATCCTCGCGCACTGCGCCGCCTCCGCACAGCCGCTGAGCGCGCTAAGCGCACGCTGTCGTCCAGCACTGAAGCCACCATCGAGATCGACGCGCTCTACGAGGGAATCGACTTCTACACGCGCGTGTCCCGCGCGCGCTTCGAAGAGCTGTGCGCAGACCTGTTCAGAGGCACGCTCGAGCCCGTGGAGAAGGCGCTCAAAGACGCCAAGATGGACAAGAGCCAGATCCACGACGTCGTCCTCGTCGGAGGCTCCACCAGGATCCCGAAAGTGCAGAGCCTGCTGCAGAACTTCTTCTGCGGCAAGAAGCTCAACCTGTCCATCAACCCCGACGAAGCCGTGGCGTACGGCGCGGCCGTCCAGGCAGCTATCCTGAGCGGCGAGCAAGACGCGAAGATCCAGGATGTGTTACTAGTGGACGTGGCCCCTCTGTCGCTCGGCATCGAGACCGCCGGCGGCGTGATGACGAAGATCATCGAGCGCAACTCTAAGATCCCGTGCAAGCAGTCGCAGACGTTCACCACGTACTCGGACAACCAGCCGGCGGTCACCATCCAAGTGTACGAGGGCGAGCGAGCGATGACGAAGGACAACAACTTGTTGGGCACGTTCGACTTGACCGGCATCCCGCCCGCGCCGCGCGGCGTCCCTAAGATCGACGTCACCTTCGACCTGGACGCGAACGGCATCCTCAACGTGTCGGCCAAAGAGAACAGCACCGGCCGAAGCAAGAACATCGTCATCAAGAACGACAAGGGACGTCTGTCACAGGCTGAGATCGAGCGCATGCTCGCCGAGGCGGAGAGATACAAAGACGAGGATGAGAAGCAGAGGCAGCGCGTCGCGTCGAGGAACCAGCTCGAAGCGTACGTGTTCAGCGTGAAGCAGGCGCTGGACGACGCCGGAGACAAGCTCTCGGAGCAGGACAAGAGCACAGCGAGGAGCGCGTGCGACGACGCGCTCAAGTGGCTCGACAACAACACCTTGGCGGAGCAGGAGGAGTACGAGCACCGGCTGAAGGACCTGCAGCGCGTGTGCTCGCCGCTCATGAGCAAGATGCACGGCGCGGGTGCCGGCAACCCCGGGGGCGTGCCTGGAGGTATGCCTGGGGGCATGCCTGGAGGAATGCCCGGAGGAATGCCCGGAGGAATGCCCGGTGGTATGCCCGGAGGAATGCCTGGCGGCTTCGGAGGAATGCCCGGCGGAATGCCCGGCGGTATGCCCGGTGGTATGCCCGGAGGAATGCCTGGCGGGTTCGGAGGAATGCCCGGCGGCTATGGAGGTTACCAACAACATAACGGCCCAACAGTGGAAGAAGTCGATTAAGCGAATGTGATACCTACCTTCAAGTACCCACCTATCTGAAACAATACTTTAGTTTGTATCATTTTGAAAGACTGATTTATTTATATTGTAAACATTAGCATAATTCAACAGAGGACATTAATTTATGTTTAAGTAACTTACATTAAGTTTGTAAATAATAAATAAAGATAATGTTTTTGTTTTATTCTTTCGTTTCATTTCTCAGTAGGTACTAAACATGCCTGAAATCCCTGACAGGAATTCAAGCTGTACATACAGCGATGCGTTATTTCAAAAAAGGCATTGGGTAAGGGCTTGTACACTAAACTGCGATGCGATGCAATTCGTGCAATGCGACGTCCATCGATCGTAAAGTAAGAAGTACAACTATTTCCTGTGTTGCGCCGTCACATCGCATTGCATTGCAGTTTTGTGTACAAGCCCTTAAGTCATACTAGAAATTAACACACAGTTCCTACACATATACAAGCACACACCTCTTCAAGTTTTCAGTCAGCAGTAAGTTGCCGAACATTTAAATGTGATTGACTAAGGTCCATGTTCACCAAAAGGATGACGGACGATTATCTAAAAACAGCTGTTTAAAACACATTTTTTGTATGAGAATATGTCACAATGACAGCTGATTTTAGATAATCGGGCTGTTACCTTCTCGGTGAACATGGACCTAAGAAGAGTAGGTACCTACACATATCTTTTGCACGCAGATCTTTTCTGAGCCCTAGAGTAAAATTGGAACTAAAGGACTCAAAAGTTTACTCTTCAGTAAAACTGTACTTCCCTCAACGTACAGGTCTTGTAAAAATGTTAACACACGTTGAGGATTTCTCTCGTGAAAATGCGATCCTTGTTCCCAGATGAGATCACGATAGATATATCACGATTATCCATAAATATGAACGCATCTTATGAGCCGTTAACTGTTAAGGAGTTCCCTTTTACGAAGACGATCCTCGCTGCTGGATGAGGTCATGTTAAATCAGTGGCGTAAGTATAGGGTCAGAGGCGGCATAAGGCGTGGGCAGTGTGGGCCACCGCCCACGGCCTCGCGGTGCAAAGGGCCTCGCGCCTCAGAGCCGAAAAAAAATATTAAAAGTACGGAAATCCAAAAGTACACGCCACAAGGTTCAGTACATTGCAAATCGATGCATTTAGGATAGTTCGGTGGTTCGTACCTAATTTCCCCGTACATCGATGTTTGATAACGATGATAATGATAACCTTAGACGCGACTCGTCTAAGATTTATGTAATATTTTCTTTTTTTCGGATGGGAAATCATCAAATGACTCATGGAGTGTCAGATTTTTACTGACTAAAACCTATCCATGTTCCTTCTTAGCTCTTTGTGTACCAGGGCCTCGGTATCTCTTTGGAACAGTGCCGCAGCCCCGGCAGGCATCGGCCCTTGCACCCCTCGGACCCCTTCCATTGCTGACATCGCTTTGAAGCGGGCGTGAAACACTCGCGCGCCGTAGACACGGTCTGTCATCATAAGACGAACGGACGTCGAGCTAGCTCATAGCTCACCGTCCACAGGCCCGCGCCTACGGTGCACGTCCGGTGCGTCTCCCGCGGCGGCGGCTGGGACGAGAGGTTCTCTCCCTTTCGCGTTTCACCACTTCCTTCGCTAGCATGACTGCTTCGCAGAAAGAGGTTACGGTTTCCCATTCCGTCTCGCTCCGGACCATTCAAAATATTTTTATCTGCGACTTTTCTGTTAGTATTTGCACTCGACTTCCATTTTTTTCGCGGGCTCACTCATTCACTCAAGCAGCTACCGCATGCAGACGCAGTCGCACTTCATGTTACTTAAATAATAGTGTTACATATTTTTAAAAGGATAATACGTGTTTAATTATTAGATATTCGAGGGTGATACCTGATTTTGAAAAGAGTCGTAGTTACAGAATTATAATCATCAAAATCATAAATCAAATCCAAATTTTTCAAAGTCAAAGTAGTTTTAGTGTTTGTAGTTTTTTTTTTTTCATTACTTTGAACAGGTTGAAGTTTGTATTAATTTTTGTTTAAATGACTTTGACCATTCTTGACATTTTTTATTGTATGTTCCATTCATTTTTCCATTGACATGCCACTTATCTTCAATTTATAATTTTATTGTTAACCAATTAATTATTTGCATGCCCAAATGACAGCAAAATGTGGAGGACTTTATTAAAACAGAACAATGTTTGCAAAAAATAAATGATTTGATTTTTTTTTAATTTGATTTGACCTTTGTGAACTTGGAGGATTGTATTAATGATTTTGATGATTATAATTATGTAACTACATAATTATGTCATAAAGTCGCAATAGTAGTTTATGCGACTGTGCATAATGAAGGGCATTACAACACGAGTGTGGGTTTAAGAAACGAGCCGAAGGCGAGTTTCTTAATGGCATCACACGAGTGTTGTAATGCTTAATTATGTATAGTTGCATACACTACTTTATCTACCCAAATATCATAAGGGCTCTATGATGGGTTCAGGAACCATAGGGAAATGACCAGCATTGTTACCAGTGTAAGGGGGCGTCCATAAATTACGTGAGATGATTAAGGGGGGGAGGGGGTCGAGTTAAATCTCATCTAATCTTACGTTGGAGAGAGGGGGGGTCTCGGCAAAAATCGCGCAATTTTTTTTCTGATTGAAACAAAAAATCATCAAGATCAAGATTTTTATATCGCATACGTAAAAAGATACATAAGGCGAAGAACCCAGATTTTGTAAAATCTCACGTGAGATTGGGGGATGGGGAGGGGGTTAAATAAAATCTCACGACATCTCACCAGGGGAGGAGGGAGGGACAGAAAATTAAAAAAAACTCCTCACGTAATTTATGGACGCCCCCTAATGCAATAAAAAATAAATTAAACATATACAGAAGCAAATAGTTGCATTCGTCGCTGCATTTACGATATCGGCCGGAGTGTTCATGTCAATTTTTGAGTCACTATCACTAATTTTCGACAGAAATAAAGAACTTAAGTATCAGAAAATTTGTCTACTCGTAACTGGAAATAAAAAGCTAACGAACAAATGACAACTCGAAATGGTGGCGTTTCGGATATCTGTATTTTTTTTTTAAATCATAGGCAAACGAACAAAGTCACTATTCTTGTGTCACTCGAGATCAAAATGTCGTGCGATTTATAATTAGAATCATACTGAATTGGGGTTTCGTATCGATATCTGATTTAATGTAGATAGGCACTAGAATAGCACACTCAATTGAATTTGACACCTGTTCCAAATTTAAACTCATAACCTACTGTTTTCAGTAGGTTATGAGTTCATTACAGTTCTGTTTGTTTCTGTTGGTTGGTAATGCTGGTCATTGCCTATGGTTTTTGAACGCATTAGAGAGGGTTTATGATATTTGGGTAGATAAACGATATTTTCATCAACATACAACTTAGCATTGCTCTGCAAATTGCAAAAAACGTAAGAACATTTGAATTTCGCGCGCCACCCTGACCTTAAACTTCAAAGTACAAATATTAATTGTTCCAGTAGGCCCCCCTTTCTTAGAATAAATCCTTGAAAAGTCTAAAGTGGCTAAGATGAAGTAGTTGCTTGTTAATAACGGGTGAAGAGTGCATTGAAAAACAAAATCTAAAATAAAAAAACTAAAACAGTAACAATAAATTATCATGTGATAAAGGGCTACTACGGAACCCTACACTGCGCGTGGCGCGACACGCACTTGGCCTGTTTTGAATTTTCGAAGTTTAGTCATTGGAGATCACTATGGAGTTCAGTAAAACCAAAAGTAGATAATTTCTGTTTTTTCGAAAAGTTATTTTTCTTTTTTTTTTAAGTTACAAAGAAGTATTAGTAAAAACTTACATTTGTTTCTTTATTACAAAACTGCTCAATTTGAAGTGATTTTTTATTTTCCTTTCGTTTTGCACCATCCGAGGGCCTCGCTAAATGTACCTTGCCCACACTAAATTTAGGTCTTGCGCCGCCACTGTATAGGGTGGCAGGACTGGCAAAATGCCACGGGCCCTTGGTCTGATGGGGCCCCCGACCCGAGAGAAGAAATATGCAAAACTAAATAGAATTATAAAGAAATGTAATCAATTTAAAAAGCATCAAAAACATAGTTCCAAAAACATTAAACTAAGAAAAGAACGTGTTTTTCTTATAAATAAGTTAAGTAATTATCAAACCAAATTAGAGGACAGTAAGAAGTTTTATGAAATAGACACCCAAAACTTACAATCTGACATTCAACTACTAGAGCGTCAATTACAGTCATGTTATGCTAAGTATGTGAACTCTCAAAAACAAATTAAAGAACATATTCTCGCTGCAAATGAGTTAGTCAATAGTTGTAATAGTAATGCAGACTGTGTAGACATGATGACCTTCAACAACACCCAATTTACATCACAAAGGGAATCCAGCCCGGTCACTCTCTTGCCTGAGGTAACGGAGGACCCGGCTCGGTTGGGCAGTGTTCCGGACTGTATACCCATTCAAAATTCACTACACAATGTACAAGGGTCATCACCGGTAGGAAACACAGAAAGTAGTTCACCCCTGTGTTGTAGTACTCAATGTGGTTGCTCCATAATGTTTTCAGATAGTTTAGGAATAGGGTTAGGAAAATTAATTAGTAATAATCTGAGTCATTCTTTTCAAAACTATTGTACACCTCAGGCTTCTTACAACCAGATAATTTCATCCATTACTAGGAAGGAATTAGATCCTAATGCTATTTTAACTATATTTGTTGGTAACAGTTTGAACATAAAAATTGATGATATCACTGACAATGTCACTCAACTGTTGAAGTTAAATTGTAGGAAAATAATTCTGTGTGCCTTTCCATACTTTCAGAAATTGTCAAGCAGGCAAAATCATTACATCCATAACCTGAACAATCGCATGTGTTTATTAGCTAGTCACTATAGTGACAGGTTGACATTTTTCGACACTAACAGTTTCGTTCAGAAACTGAAGTCAACTAGGAGTAATGCGTACTTGCCTATTAGTTTTAGACGTCAAATAGCTCGGCTATTAGCTTTTAGTATAAACTCAGACATATGTGGTATGTCGCAGTTTTCTGTAAATAGGTCTACTGAAATTAGTAATTATACTAATTGTAATTATACACATATTAATTTAGATTTAAACTAGTCAATAAGACAATAGAAGGTACGAGTGAAACTTTAGTTAAACTCGTCAACAACTTCGAGGTATCTTCTAGCTCTCGATCAATTAATTGTAAAAAAGGGGCTGAGCAGAATTCCTTAAAATTGTTTCACCAGAATATTCAGGGACTTTCTTCCAAACAATTAGAAATAGAACTATTTTTAGAAAAAACTAAGTTTGATATTGTCTGTTTAACTGAACATTGGATGAAAGATTATGAAGTTATGCAAATAAATTATGAGAATTACAATGTGAGCAGTTGCTTTAACCGTAAACTTAAGATGCGTGGGGGTTCATTAATCTTAGTCAAAAATTGCATTAAATCTAAGGCTCGTAATGATATTGTCGAACTATCGGTTGAACATAGTATTGAATTATCTTGTGTTGAGCTAGATAAGCATGTAATAGTGTGCGTTTACAGACCCCCTAATTACCTAAACTACTCTATCTTTGAGTCAGTAATGGAAGATGCTTTAGCAAAACTTGTAACTGGTAATAAAATAATAATAATCTGTGGGGACTTTAATGTTAATGTCTTAGAGAATAATGCAAACAGCTGTAGATTTTTAAGTCTCTTTAAATCTTTTAATTTGTCAAACGTTTTTTCAGAACCAACCCGAATTACTACAAATACTGCTACATGTATTGATAATGTTTTTTGTTGCTGCGACTACTTAGATAAATCTATCGTAAATTACCTTCCTTCAGATCACAGCGGGCAGACAGTTACTTTCGCGTACAATAAACAATTACAAAGAATTCAGATTCAGACCAGACAAATAACACCCAGCAAGTTAGAAAAGTTTAATAATAATTTAATTAGCAAGCTAAATATACCAGGCCATATTAGAAACAATGTAAATGAATTGTATGAAGAATTCTTTTCGGTAGTGCACACTGAGTTCAATAACACTTTAAAAAAGAAAACCAAAACTATTGGCTCAAAGTTTATTTTTAGTGACTGGGCAACACAGGGAATTAGAAAAAGTAGGGAACGATTGTTTGAGCTGTACGGCCTTAAGCCTTACATCAACACAGAATCTTTTAATAAATATGTTGCTAATTACTCGAAAATTTTTAAAAACACCTGCAAGGTAGCCAAATCCTTATTCATTAGCAATAAAATTAAATCAGCCGAAAACAAAATAAAAACGGTTTGGAAAATTATCAACAGTGAAACAAACAGAAATATAAAACATAGTACTTAATGACTTCACACTAGAGACTTCAGGTGGCCTTGTCAGCTCCAATAATGAAGTTGCTCAAGAATTTGTAAACTTCTTTACCAGTATCCCACTTAAAACTACTGAAACCTTAAATTCCTCTCCGTTGCTCTCTATTTATTTATTAAAAGCAAACGTTTCAGCCTGTCCAAATGAATTTAAATTTCAGCATATAAACCCCACGACAGTCATAAAAGCTTTTAAACAAATCAAGATCAAATTAACTGAAGACCTATGGGGTATGTCTATTAAAGCTTGTACCTCAATTATTGAAACTGTAGCACCGTATTTAGCCTCAATATTTAATTTGTGCGTGGATCAAGGAGTCTTCCCGGATCTAATGAAATTCAGTAAGGTAATACCGCTTTTTAAATCCGGGGACAGTAAAGACACCAATAACTATAGGCCAGTATCCGTGTTGCCTGTTTTCAGCAAGGTGTTTGAAAAGATAATGCTCAATCAAATGCTTTGCCATTTTAACACCAATAAAATATTACACGAACAACAGTATGGTTTCACCAAGGGACGTTGTACAACTGACGCCGGTGTTACTTTATTAAAACACATATTTACTGCGTGGGAAGAGGCACAAGATGCCATAGGAATCTTTTGTGACCTTTCGAAGGCATTTGATTGCGTAAATCACGAAACCCTGATTTTGAAACTTAAGCATTACGGTTTAGGTAAACTTGCGCTTAGTTTAGTAAAGTCGTATTTGAATGATAGACATCAGCAAGTACAAATAAATGGTGTGAATTCAATGGGTTTAAAAGTAAAAATGGGTGTACCACAAGGTTCGATTCTGGGTCCCTTCCTCTTTTTAGTTTATATTAATGACCTACCCCATTTATTTAACAACCACCCGCAAATGGTGTTGTTTGCTGACGATACTTCGTTAATATTTAGGATAAACAGACGTGCCACTAATTTTGACGATGTAAATAATGCCCTATTGCAGGTCCATAACTGGTTTACCGCTAACAATTTAGTACTCAATGGGAAAAAAACTAAGTGCATTCGATTTGCCCTACCAAATGTCAAAAGTAGTGATTGTGACATAATGTTGAATCAAGAGAAACTAGAATTCGTCGATAAAACAGTTTTCTTGGGAATCACGCTCGATTCAAAGCTAAAATGGGGTCCTCATTTAACATCTCTTGCAGGACGGCTGAGCTCAGCTGCATATGCTGTTAGAAAGATCCGTCAATTTACTGATGTTGATACCGCGAGGCTAGTCTATTTTAGTTATTTTCATAGTATTATGTCATACGGTATTTTACTATGGGGACGTGCGGCAGACATCGAGTCTATATTCATTCTGCAGAAAAGAGCAATCAGAGCCATATACGAATTACGTAGACGCGACTCTCTGAGAGAACTGTTTAAGGAAATTAACATCTTGACAGTACCTTGCCAATACATCTATGAAAACATCATGTACGTTAGGAAAAATCTGCATTTATTCAGTAAAAGAGGTGACAGACACCACTATAATACTAGAAATAGGGACCAACTCGTTCAGCCAGGTTTCAGGCTTGCTAAAGTAGATTCATCTTTCATGGGGTACTGTTTAAAATGTTACAATAAAATACCTCCTCACATTCTACAACTGAATGAGACGAAATTTAAATCTTGTATAAAACGCACACTATGTAGGCAAGCATATTATAATTTGGGGGATTACATTAATGATAAAAGTGCTTGGCTCAATGCTGGTCCTGCTCCACAACCATAGGCAAACTAACTGATTCCCAGGTTACGTTATTGTGGAAGCTGCAGAAAGAAGATTGTAAAATATCCTTGCATTGTATAGAATCCATTTCGTAGTATTATATAATTGCATAGCACATTTGTGTGAGTTCTATGTACTGTAAAGCCACTATTTACATTTAGTTGTCTTTTTTTTTTTTGACTTGAATATGCCTTGGCGGCTGAGAGATTGTCATGCTCACTCAAATGTCTTGCTGATGGTGGCGGGTGTGTCGGGCCATTTAGCTCCCTTCAATATGGTCGAGTTGAATGGCGCCGATACATGCGTCATGTTCGTGAACGGGCGCTGTCAGTTGGGACTGGTCATCTCTTAGCTGCCATGGTTAATTTTAATTTCTTTTTTTTTCTTACATTGTTGATTTAATCTTTTCTCTGGACGCTCTTAATGTGCACGTCTTTCTACATCGTTCTCACATATATGTATAATCACACATGAATGATGTAACCAAGATTTTGTAACAATATATTGATTTAAAAAGAGTGTCCATGGAGTTTCTTGCCCGTTCTTCTCTGTTTCATATTATAGTCTATGATCTTAGTTTTTAAAGAGAAAATGAAATATTGTCTGTGGTTAGACTTCATGTCATGTCTGCTTTATGTACAATACACAAGTCCTCGTCTCCCTGAATTTTATTTGTAAGAACCCATTGCATCACGCCCGAAATATAAAACATGGTGTCATCGTGAGGATATCAACAGGGAAATAGAAGAATGGAGACCAATATTTTTCTGGGTAACAGTGTCAAACCCCTAACAAGACAAAATGGTAACATGGCTGAACATTGGAAAAATTGGAAACAAAGATTCGAGATTTACTGCGATGCTAATGACATAAAGAAACAGTCAGAAACGAAGCAAATAGCAATATTTTTGAATCTCATTGGTGAGTATGGATTAGAAGTCTTCAATTCCCTAAATATCGATAGAAAATCTACAACTATAGAAAATGTGCTGAATCACTTTGGGCTAGAATTTCCATTATGGGCCAAGGAGTAGGAAGTTCATTTTTTTTTTGTAGATAGTACTCATTAACAGGAGGCTTTTCACAAATTTTTAAGTTGCGGAGGCTCACGGTTTACGAGATATAATTTTTTAAATTTTCCATTTAAATTGAAAAATAAAACGCAATTTATGTAGATTAGATGTCAAATTTGACGTTTCACGTTCCGTTGACCGATAAAAAGTGTTTCATTCAATTGTCGTATTAATCACCAGTAAATTGAGCACCAAATTATAATGGGGTGTTTGATGACAAGCTAGTTTTGCCTAAGCCGACTTGGGGCACCCCGACACGGATAGATTAGGTTAGAAGGGTATGGCGGGGTCAAATGAGCGAGCGAAGCGAGCGAATAGACCCCGCCATACCCTTCGTGGTTATTTTTTTATAAACCACTCGGAAGTAGGAGCCCCGCGAAGCGGGGCTCCGTCGACCGGTTCTCCCTCGACTCGGATGCAAGACCATAACAGTACAATGGAATTTTAGGGCACCCCACAGGTTAGGTTAGAAGGAGGTGGCGGGGTCGAAGTGAGCGAGCGAAGCGAGCGAACACAGACCCCGCCACCTCCTTCGAGGTTATTTTTTTTTAAACCACCCAGAAGTTGGAGCCCCGCTCAGCTATCTTGGCAGGTGTCGAAAAATACGCTAACCTAACCTCAAAATTTTAACCACGAATATCTCCATAACCATGGGTCTCTGCGGGGTGGGGATGGGACAGGGGGTAGGTACCTCCCACCTTCGCCCTCCCCGCCCCATAAATCTATGGAAATTAGAGTTAAAATTGATGGAAATTTGTGTTTTAACCCAACTTAACCTCAAAACTTTAACCATAGATATCTCCGTAACCATGGGGCTCCGCGGTGTGGGGATGGGACAGGGGGGTAGCCCCCCTCCCCCCTCCCTCCCCCCGCCCTCCCCGACCCATAAATCAATGGCCCATAATCGAAATTTTAACCTCACTTTGACAAAAAATTCAATCCGCAAAGCAACATTACAGTGGAAAGGTATAGTTTCTTTACAAGATTACAGCAACAAGAAGAATCTTTGGATAACTACGTCACGATATTGAATAATTTAGCCAAGTCATGTGAATTCAACGACTTAAAAGATTCCTTAGTCAAAGATATGTTTGTTATCGGAATAAACAACTCAAAAATAAGAGAAAAATTATTACAGCAAGAAAAACTAATACTTGAGGATGCTTTAAAAATTGCAAAAAGTATGGAATTATCTCAAGAAAGGTCTACAAAAATAACAAAGTCACAAAGTCATCAATCTTCAGAAAATATGTCATCAGTTCAGCAAGTGTCAAAAATAAACCACAGAGGCAGGTCAAAGTCAAGAAACAATTTCAACAATTTCAATAATTATAGACAGAGAAGTAAGTCAAATAATAGAGATTATAATCAAAACTCTGTGAAAAGACGTGACAATTCAGTATCGAAAAAGCCTTGTAACAGATGCGGACAGGTTCACATTTATAAATGCCCAGCGGAAGGAAGAACGTGCAAAATATGTAAGAAGCAGAACCATTTTGCTAAATATTGTTTTTTCAACAAGGACAGACAGGACAAGGGTCAACAACAAAAATCTAGTGTAAGTTGTATTAATTATGATGACTCTTCTTGTAATGACAATTATTTTATAATTAATAAATTGACTGACAATAATAAATGTAATAATAGAGAGGATGAGTGGAAAATTAATGTAAATTTAAATAATATTTTGACAAAATGCCAAATTGACACAGGTGCCGATACTAATGTTATTTCTAAAGACACACTTAATTCTATAATGACTCAGACTAATAGGAAAATACATATTCAAAGAACAAATAATAAGATTTTTTCATTTTCAGGAGAAATAGTTCCAAATCTAGGTAGCTGTGTGATACAATGTGAATTTGAGAATGGACTGAAGACTAAAATATATTTTATTGTAGTTGACTGTAAATGCCAAACAATTCTAGGCTGGAAAACGTGTGAAAAACTTGGTATTGTCAAAAGAATTTATAAAATTCAAAATAACCTACAACTTGATTGTGACAGGTCAGTACAAAGTGTCGTATCCAAATATTCTCATACATTCGAAGGTATAGGATGTCTTCCAAATGAAATTCACTTGGATATCGACGAAAATGTGAAACCAAAAGTATGTCCTATTCGTAGAATACCATTTTCTCTTCAAAATCGTTTAAAGTATGAATTAGGAAATATGGAAAAGATGAAAATAATTGAAAAGGTCACCAAACCTACAAAATGGGTTAATTCTATTGTTTTAGTAGAAAAAACAAACGGTTCATTGCGTGTATGTCTTGATCCGAGAAACCTAAATGTTGCTATTCAAAGACCTCATTATCCTTATCCTACATTTAATGATCTCAGGTCACAAGTTACTAGTAGTAAAATATTTTCAAAATTAGACGCAAGCTCTGGCTACTGGACTATCAAATTGGATAAAGAGAGCAGTGACTTATGTACATTCAACACACCTTTTGGTAGGTATAAATTCCTTAGACTCCCGTATGGTATAGCTTCTAGCGGTGAAATATTTCATAGAGTAATGAATGATCTCTTTGGTGATTTGCCTGGTATTGTAATATTTGTCGATGATATTTTAGTTCATGGACGAAATGAGACCGAACATAATGAACGGCTTGAGTCAGTTTTCAAACGTGCTTCTGAAGTCAATTTAAAATTTAATAAACAAAAATGCGAATTTGGTCTTTCAGAAATTTGTTATGTGGGACACATTTTTAACCAACATGGAGTGTCACCAGATAAGTCAAAAATAGAAGCAATTACTAAAATGCCTTCTCCTCAAAATGTCAAAGAACTTCAAAGATTTTTAGGTATGATTAATTATTTAGGTCAATACATTCCAAATTTAGCTGAAGAAACTAGTATTTTAAGAGATTTACTTAAAAAACAAAACTTATGGTCTTGGACACAAAATCATGAAAATCAGTTTAATAAATTAAAATCAATTATTTGCAAGTCCCCAGTTCTTATTCATTATGATGTCAATAAACCTGTTAGAATGTCAGTAGATGCCTCTAAAAGTGCAGTTGGTGCAGTCATATTTCATGGTAACAATCCTATTGCTTATTCATCTAAATCTTTAAGCAAATGTCAAGAAAACTATGCACAAATTGAAAAAGAACTATATGCAATTGTTTTTGGATGTAAAAAATTCCACCAATATGTTTATGGAAAACCAATTCAGGTAGAGACAGACCACCAACCTCTAGTCACACTTTTTAAAAAACCATTATCTGAAGTACCTTCACGACTTCAAAGAATGATGATTACTTTGCAAGCTTATGATTTGATAGTATCTTATACTAAAGGCTCAAAAATGTACATTTCAGACACTCTTTCTCGAGCACCAGTCGATAATGATAACAATCTTGATGATAATTTAAAAGAATTTGAACAAAACTTGGATATTCATATTAATTTACTAACCTCAAACTTAGCAATTTCTCAAGAAAAATTAGATAAAATTTTAGAATGTTCAAACAATGATATAAAGTTACAAATATTGAAACAATATTTTTTCCAAGGATGGCCTCAGTCAAAAAACCTATGCGATAGTTTAGTACTCCCATATTGGAATGTCAAAGAAGAAATTCATGTCATAAATAATATACTTTTTAAGAATAATTCTGTCATTATTCCTACTTCAATGAGAACTGAAATCTTGAATACTTTACATGAAGGACATTTAGGAATAGAAAAAACCAAAAATTTAGCTCGTGGTATTGTATTTTGGCCTAACATAAATCAGGATATAGAAAACAAAATAAAACTGTGTGAAACTTGTGCTATGTATAGTTTAAATAAATCAAAAGAATCACTCAGGTCACATGAAAAATCAATTTTCCCCTGGCAAAAACTAGCTACTGATCTATTTGAATATAAAAATCAAAAATATTTACTTGTGGTAGACTATTATTCTAATTACATTGAGATAGCTAATTTAAAAAATGATACTAGATCTTCATCAGTAATAAATAATTTAAAATCTATTTTTGCAAGACATGGCATTCCATTACAATTAGTCAGTGATGGTGGACCACCTTATAACTCAAAAGAATTCAAACAATTTCTTCATGAATGGGATGTTGAACACATTGTCAGCAGTCCATACATGGCAAGATCAAATGGATTAGCCGAAGTCTCAGTCAAAACAGTCAAAAATATCTTAAGAAAATGTGAGGAATCAGGTACAGATCCCCACATCGGTCTATTACAACATAGAACTTCTCAAGGTTCAAACATGTACTCCCCTTCGCAATTACTCATGTCAAGACAATTAAGAACAAAATTACCAAGTCAAATTAGTCAATTAAAACCTAAAATTGTTAAATTTGCTGAATATTCTAACATTAAAGACAAAAACTTACAAAAAACTAAAAATTATTATAATAAAAGTTGTAAAAACTATCAAGAATTTCATGTCAAGGATAACATTTATTTTAAAAAAAATCCGAAAGACATTATTTGGACAAAAGGTCAAATTATCTCTAAAACTAAACTCCCTAGATCTTTTATAATACAAGACAACTTTGGTAAAACATATAGGCGAAATTCTCAACATATTCGACCTGATTATTGTCAACAAAAACAACATAAAGAATCTATTAAGTTTGATGATCTTAATGGTCAAAAAACACAGTCACACTTTCAGTCACAATCGAGTCAGTCTTTTGAAAATGAAAGGGATGATGATGGTTGTCAGGATTACACATACATAATAACTCGTAGAAAAACAAACTCATTCTCAAGTCCTAGTCAAGTTCATAATAATTCTTATTGTAGCAATACAGAATCTAATGTTGAATCAGAAAATTATCAATCTATAGAATCCAATCAGTCTGAATCAAATGTAACAAATCAGTCAGTCATAAAGTCACCTGAATTTGTCAATGTAAATGATGATGTGTCTTGTAGTCAAAGTCTTTGTGATCACTATGAATATCAAGATGAATTAATTTTAACTAGTCCTCCTCAGTCATGCTCAAATGTAATGCCTAATATTATAATATCTCCTGACGAAAGAAACTATGTTTCAGAGAATGTAAATAAGTATAGTTCTAGAGGAAGATTACTCAAAAAGACACAAAAATTTGATTTATAGGATAATTTATTCACAATGTAATACATTAAATTCAATATCACTCAAATAAATTTAAACATTGTATTGAAATAATTTCACATCACGACAACGCTAGTGTATTGCTTATAAATGTATTGATGTAATCAATTTATTATTGTATAATTTACTTATCACTTCATCTTAAACGATAAACATAAGTTAATAATAAATGTAATTTGTATTTCAGCATTAATCTTGTAAATTGTAAACAACAGGTTATGCCCAGTTGTCAATGTCACTTGTCAATTTAAAAAAAAAAAAAAAAGGGGCATGTTTCATATTATAGTCTATGATCTTAGTTTTTAAAGAGAAAATGAAATATTGTCTGTGGTTAGACTTCATGTCATGTCTGCTTTATGTACAATACACAAGTCCTCGTCTCCCTGAATTTTATTTGTAAGAACCCATTGCATCACGCCCGAAATATAAAACATTCTCCATAGAGATCTACGCTAGGGAATGGGCAACTACAGTACTTTCTCAAGTTATTATGCCTTGTGACTGTGACTGTAGCTTTGATTTTATTTGTAATTTGACATTCAAAAGTGCCGTAATGGTCTAGTTGAAATAAATGCTTTGAGTTTGAGTTTGAGTTTGAGAGGCTGTGAGCTCAAAAGTGACCCAACATTTTAATAAAATTTTGTAAAAAATAAACATATGAGTTTTATATAAGCACTTGCCTGCTTAAAATCAATTACCTACTAACTTTTTATCTACTTTTAAAATCAATTACCTACCAATGACCCTACTAGATGGGAGGACGTTGTCATAAATATATGCCTATGCTTTTGAAAATTAGATATTTAACTAAAATGGACACAATGTTATCTACTATCGGCCTATCGGGTAACTACCTCAGTGATTTATTAAAACTAAATGAAAATGTGACGAGTTTTCTTGGGGCCCCATACAATAAATTTGCCAATATGTGCGCACACCTATCCGCGAAAAAATAATTAGCTAATTTTAGAATTACTTGTATGAAACCTTGCGAGGTTTCATAGGATTTCATACAAGTAATTCTTCAATTCGATGCGTTCGGCGCGGTAATTCGTATTGAGATAACGCTAAAACCAATGGCACACAAAAAGTGTCAACAACTGCCAACTCTGGGGCCCGAAATTCTGACATCCAATCTTACTAAGTGAAATCGTAATTAACGGTTGTAAGACATCATTCTCAAAAAGAATATACAAGATAATCTTAACACTAAATAAAAGAATTCCATTACATAAGAAGAACTTATTGAAATTACAAATGTTAGACATGTTAAATATTAGT
Source organism: Xestia c-nigrum (assembly GCA_916618015.1). Lineage (NCBI taxonomy): Eukaryota > Metazoa > Arthropoda > Insecta > Lepidoptera > Noctuidae > Xestia > Xestia c-nigrum. Next base: position 15,136,848 of record OU745270.1, read on the forward strand.
ATTTTGTTTAGTTGTTTTTTTTTTATTGTTGTGACACTTTAAACTATTTAAAATGCTGTCCCCTAGCAGGGTTCATGTATGAAACCTATACACTTTAAAACAACTTGTAAACTACATGAATGCAATGAATAATGATGATGATGATGAAGAAGAAGGTAGGTATACCTTACCTTCTTCTTCATCATCATCACTTACTTGTAGATTAATAAGTTCATTATTAGACATAGGACACACAATTTTAATAGTGTTGTGGATAAAAGGAAAAAGTGAGTGTACTAGGTAGGTATTGTATAACGATTCTTGAAGGCAAAGTCAAGTAATTACCCAGTAGGTACCTACTAACTGAGTTGTAGAGGTCAGATAGACAGTCGTTTCATGTACCTACATAATATAGGTACCTACTGGAACTCAGTTGTATCCTGAAAAACTGGGAGCCAACCCTAACTTGAAAAGGCTAAGTCCTACTTCCTATCCTACTAATCCTACTAATATTATAAATGCGAAAGTTTGTGAGGATGGATGTATGTTTGTTACTCTTTCACGAAAAAACTACTGAACGGATTTGGATGAAATTTTGCACATAGATAGTTTATAACCTGGATTAACACATAGGATACTTTTTGTCCCGGTAGTAAGATCCCATGGGTATTATCAAACTTCGCGCGGGCGAAGCCGCTGGCAGAAGCTAGTATTATAAATGCGAAAGTTTGTGAGGATGGATGTATGTTTGTTACTCTTTCACGCAAAAAGTACTGAACGGATTTGGATGAAATTTTGCACACACATAGGGTACTTTTTATCCCGGTAGTACATCCCATGGGTCAATTATGAAACTTCACGCGGGCGAAGCCGCTGGCAGAAGCTAGTAGATGATAATTTCGATTCATGGATTTTGGATTTTTGTAAATAAAGCAGTATAAGTTACTAGTTCTCACTATCGCCCAGTCACGTTTCTGTAAAAAAGTAAACCCCTAAAAATAAACGAACCAATAAGTGTCGAAGAATTTGAATAGTTAGATAAATGGTCTTTGAAAACTAAATAACAAAAAGAACAAAGTTGCCCCTTACCCATTTTCTAAACTTGCTTCCTGCTATAATCACGTTCTCTTTTCGTAAAAATAAAGTTGCGACACAAAACAAAAGCACCGCTACCTTCTATTCCTATAAAAGTTATGATGTTTCTGGAAACGAGTTCTCTATTGAAGGGTTTGGCGGTTACTTTTTACTATTATTACTTGGACATCTGCTCACCCTTGTCGCTTCAATACACGAGGGTACACAACTAACACGACACACAGAAGCAGTTTTGGAATTCTAGAATATTCTAATGCTTGCGGGGGCCCCGCTCCGGTTTCGCAGTGGAGATATTTTTTAATTGCAATAAGCTCTAGGTTAGGTACCTACCTATTAAATATTACCTTCTTACCCACTTATTTGTTATTATAAGGAAACTATCAAGTGACAGGTACTTACGTACCTACCAAATAATTGTGAAATCATCTGAAATCATAGTAAAAACCGGTCAAGAGAAAACAAAAGAAATTAGTGACACACACAGATACACACACAGGTACCTACACAGATTTCATCTGGTTTAATCAAATGTTAAAACGAGCTTAGATAAATAAATAATAAATGATTTATTTCGAGCTACAAGACTCATATTGTTAGTAACAATATACTTACAAACTATGTTATTATTACACTCACAAACAAACAATACTGAAAATGGATTGTGACATGTTAGGACTTAAAAATAAACTCCCGTGTATTTATGGTAGTACACTTTTATTTTCATGCTTATCGTTGAAGATACACAATATTGTTTTACACACAAGGGCGCCATGAATCGTAACCACAGATTAGTAGAGTTGCCATATCAACAGGGTTGCAAACTTATTCTCACAGATAATAAAAACTAAAAACTAATACAATATTTTATTGCTATTCACACCTCCCCTCAATAAAATATTTGAAAACAAAACACAAGTCTTTTCTTTCACAAAAATAATCCAGAGCTAACCCTAAACATAACCTCCCCTTAACAATAGTCATCCCCTTGATTACTTACTGAACAATTTATCCCTAAGTTTCCTAAACATTATTCCTCCTAATGCCTTAGTAAAAATATCTGCTAGTTGGTCACTGGTATTTATGTATTTTAAATCAATAACTTTATTTTCCAACTTTTCCTTAATAAATGACTGTTTAATCTCCAAATGTTTTACTCTAGAATTACCAGTGGCCATCTGTGCCATCTTAATAGTAGACTGGTTGTCTTCATACACAATTATGTTTACCTCAAACCCAAATGTTAACATAATTTCTTTTAACCAACAAGCCTCACTAGTAGCTAAACACAAAGCAACATATTCAGCTTCGGTTGAAGACAGTGCAACCGTTGGCTGTTTCCTTGAATACCAAATTACTGAACAACCAAACACTTTAAAGATACACCCAGATGTAGACTTTCTATCATCAGCACCACCCCAGTCACTGTCAACATAACATAAAACATCTTCATTACACTCTCTATAGTATACTAAACACAAATCAATAGTTCCATTTACATATCTTAAAACATTCAACAAAAGTTTATACAAAAGTTCAGATGCACAACTTTGATACCGACTCAAGATATTAACTACTGAACAAATATCTGGCCTAGTGCCCATAGCTGCATACATCAGGCTCCCTACAAGCCTTCTACATTTACTCTCTATTTCAATACTCTCTGAACTATCTCTCTTTAAGATATGAAAATTATAATTTTTATCAATAGGTAACTTCAGTGTTTTACCATCCAATATATTATACTGTGATAACAATTTTCTCAAGTAATCTTTTTGTGATATAACAGTAATCCCCTTATTTAAATCTTGTTTAACATCAATACCCAGGAATTTACTAACATTACCCAATTCTTTCATTTTAAATGTTTTACATAGTACATTTCTCAGTTTACACATATCTTCTTTGTCATTCCCAAAGTATAATATATCATCAACATACAATAACAAAAATGTTTTCTTTTCTCCTTCACATTTAGAGTACAAACAATAATCCTTATCAGATTGCTTATAACCTAAAGACAACATGACATCATTAAAAGTTTTATTCCAACATTTTGGAGACTTCTTTAAGCCGTAAATAGATTTGTTAAGTTTTACATACTTAGAATCAGTTCCCTCAGGCAAGATTAAATATAACTCCTCATCAAGATGTGCATTTAAAAAAGCTCCACATACATCCATTTGATTTATTTCTAACCCTAACTTAGTAGCTACACATACAAAGACTCTAAATGTATTAAGCTTTGCCACAGGGGCATACAGATCATCATCACAATTCTGCTCAAAGCCTCTTGCAACTAATCTAGCCTTATAACTATTATCTTTCTTCTTTAGAACCCATTTTGAGCTAATCACTTCTTTTCCTTCTGGTATAGAATCTATCTCTGTCCATGTATTATTTTCTTTTAGTTGATTAAGCTCTCTTCTTATAGCCTCCTTCCAGCTTTCAGCCTCTACAGATATCATAGCTTCCTTATAGTTTCTTGGTTCATCAACATATAGGTAATAATCATCAAGATATCTTGGTTTTACCCTTCTTCTACTTCTTCCTTGAACCTCATTTCCTTCTGTTTCTGCCTGTTCTTGTCCAGTTTCTTCTGTTGCTTCTGACATCTCTGTTGTAACACCTTGTTCTACTCCATTTCCTTGCTCCTGTTCTGTATCCATGTCATAATATTCATCATCACTCTCATCATGTAGTTCTTCTTCTGTATTTCTCTCTGTAGGAACATCCAGTAGTATGACATTTTCATTGTTCTGTATTTCCTTAATTTCTGTCTCTTTCTGTGTTGTTGTATCCAGAAATACTATGTCCCTCTTAGTATGAACTTCCCTTTTGTCCTCATAGTACACTCTGTAGCCTTTCGAGTCATCATATCCAACGAAAATTGCTTGTTCCCCTTTAATGTCCCATTTTAATCTCTTTTCCTTTGGGATATGAACATAAACATATCGACGCTTGAAAGGCAAAAATATCTAAGCGACAGAAATTCCCAAAATGAGTTATATATACCAATGGATTTGTCATTTTTTTCTGCGTCGTTCAGTCTAATCGGTGTGCTTCTACGACGAGTTTTATGTCGCTTAGATATTGCGAAATTTATACCAAATCATAAATTTTGTGCTCACTAACCGACGCAAAATGAAGAGATTTTTAGGAAATTTTGGACTTAGGAAAATTAAAATATTGAAAATATCTACTTAGTCTATTTTTCATGTTTTTAATTTTTTACTTGATTGGACTTAATTATTTTCACTTTTCAAAAATTTCTTTACGTAAACGCTTAGTAGGTTTTAACCGTAAAAAATATTTGTGTATTGTACTTACAGTGTATTTAACTTGATGCCATTTTTTTTCGAAAGTGCAACTTGTATAATTTTACCCATATTAATATGTAATATTATTGGCGCTTAGATGATTTTACTAATTTTACACATATTATTGTTCTAATGTAGACATTTTTACTTGATAGCTTTTATTATTAACTATGTCGGTTAGATAATTTTACCTATTTTATTTTAATATTTAAGAATGGCGTTAAGATATTTTTTTCCTGTACATACAATATATCTTACGTCGCTAAGGTACAACGCAAATTCCAAAATGTCGGTTGCGTATGAGCAACAACCGCATGGCACGTATCGAGACGAATGACATTCGGGCGTTCCGCGTCGCTTAGTGAGGACGTTCGTCCCGTTTATCACTTATTCTGCCGACGCACATGAAGACGTGGTGAGTATTCAAGCAAATTACAATACCTATTCATTTATAAATTACGCTTATACGCGTACTTATAGTATTTATTACATAATAGTGCATATTTCGTTTAATAGACAGGTAATACCTATTTATAATCGATAATTATTTTTTTCTTACAGTTGAAACCATGACTCACGAACGGAAACGTCGAAGCTCTTCAATAGTTGAGATGGCGTTGGACAAAGCCGGTATAGAACATAAGAAGTGTCGTAAACGATTGAGTTTTGACCTAGACGTAGTAAGTACTAACCTATTTTAATGTTTAGTTTATCTTGTTTATAGTAGATTGATGTTATGCTGATGTGTACTATTTTCGGTAGGTAGATTGGCGTCTCATTCCCTCACGTAAATATTGACTTAAGTTGAGTTGTGTAATTTATTTTAAATTTAATCTTTCAAGGTAAGGAACTCTGATCCAACGCTGAACGTTGACGATACAAGACATCAAGGAGAAGTACTTTCGAAACGTCCAAATATTGAAACATCTGATTTTAACATAAGCCAACCTGCGGTGCCGTTTAATAACAGTATTATCACAAAACAATTTAACCAATCGCAAGCTTCCACTAGTATTGACGACTCAAATCATTTTGCTATTCCTGCTCCTACTGCCAGCTTATGCACTGCCACTAATTACACTGAAACTGATCTTGAAACAGTTGCTAATGATAAATTAGCTGATTATAATCTTAGTGTTTATAGTAGCTTAACCCTTGGACCAGAAACTGAAGAACCGGAACCGTTGAAACAACAAATCCAAGCCGAAGACACCACGTCCCTGTCGTTAGATCACGCAGGTCCTTCTACATCGGCTGACCAAAGCAAAGAATCTGATGAACCTAATTTAATTAAAAATAAAGTTGGTAAGAGAAAATCCAAGAAAAAAAACCAGTACATAGATTACATATCAGATTTAGAAGATTTTTCTACGTTTTATGGTGATGTAGATGATTCAGATAATTGGTCAGAAGGGCAAGAAGTAGAGTCAGAGGACAGCTTGCAGTCCGAAAGAAAAACAAAAAAAAACAAAAGGTGCACGAAGAAAAACACAAAAAAAAGTCAACAAGTTGAAGAAGATATTCATGATGAAGTAGTCGGAGAATCAGCTAACAAAACAAAAAAAAATAATTCAAGAAAAAAACGGTCTGAAAATAGAACTTCTGGTGTTGAATATGTAACAAAGAAAGGTGTCGTTGTACCAGCAAAAACTATTTTAGCTAACCCTTGTTGTGGTAAGAAATGTGGCAATGACTGCGGGTCTGTGACTGAAGAAAGAAGGGAGAGTTTATTTAATTTCTTTTGGAGGCTGGATAAAGTACGTCGTCGTGATTGGTTAGTGTCTCTTTCTCAAAAAGAAAATGTTAAACGCAAACGCTCAGATTCTGATAAACGAAACTATACATTCAAATATTTTATTAATGAAGGAGAAGGTAGAAGATATGTTTGCCAACAATTTTTAGCAGCTACTTTAAATATTTCAGATAAAACAATTTATAGTATTGTGAAAAACGCTACTTGGGGATGTGCAAAAGAAGATATGAGAGGAAAATGTGAACCACCAAATAAAACTAAAGAATCAACTTTAGATGCTGTTAAGAAGTTTATTAAAAATTTACCAGCTGTACCTTCGCACTATTGTCGCCAAGATTCGAGCAAAGTATATCTTTCCCAAGAATTTAAAAATATGTCGAATTTATACAACCTTTACAAAAAGCATTATGTAGAACAGGGTATAGACGTCGTGAGTGAGAGAATTTTTCGTAAAATATTTCAAGAGAACTTTAACATTGGCTTCCACGTGCCCAAAAAAGACAAGTGCCTTAAGTGTCTACAGTTTGAAAAGAATGATAATCCTGAAAAACAAAAAGAGAAGCAAGACCATGAAATAGAAAAAGAAGAAAGTTATGCCCGTTTCAAAGTTCACAAAAATATTCACAAAGATGATCCCTCAACTCTTTGTGCTAGTTTTGATCTCGAAAAAGTGCTAAATACACCTTATGCCCAATCTATGCTGCTGTACTATAGTAGAAAACTAGCAGTGTATAATTTGTGTTTTTATGAAAATGGAACTCGCAACGTTTTCTGTTTCTATTGGGATGAGAGCAACGGCAAGCGTGGCGCTAACGAGGTTGCGAGTATACTTCATAAATATATTCAATCAGTGGATGCTAGAGGGAACATCACTCGATTACTTCTATACTGCGACTGTTGTCCGGGCCAAAATCGTAACCGTACTGTATTGGCAATGTTGCATTCCTCGCTACAAGAGTGCAAAAATATAAACACCATTCAAATAAACTTCCTTTTGACTGGACACACTTACATGCCCGTGGATAGTGTCCATGCTATTATAGAAAACAAATTAAAAAATACTACCGTTTATGCACCATCACAATGGTTTACTGTTTTTGCAACAGCTAGGCAGAATCCATCACCTTTTGCAGTGGAAAGGCTGAGTTATGAAGATTTTTATAGATGGGATAGTATTAGTGACAAATATTTTAAGGGTAATCTCACAGGAAAAATAAGCAAGGTCCGTGTTATGACTTTCAAAAAGGACAAGCAAGTTGTTAAATATAAAACATCTATGAATGCCATTGCACCATCTTTTGATATTGAAGTTCAGTCAAAAACCAAGGTATCATCACTTCTGCCGTGTTATAGATCTCAGTTGCCCATAGCAAAAGCCAAATATGATGATCTTGTCAAACTTTGCACTGATAAAGTAATTCCTAATTGCTTCAAGCATGAATTTGTAAACATTCCACGTGCAACTAATGTAAAAGATTGTCTACCTGAATCAGATGTTGAAGATAGTGAATTGCACGGTTAAAATAAGTATAATTATTTATAAAACGAGATCTCACTATATTTTTTTATTTTTAAAGACTGATTGATTATTCCTGCCCTAAAATTATGTAAGATGTTATTTGTTATGTGAGACTGTTTTGGTTGTCAAAAGTTTATGGCACTTTATGTTGTCATAATGCAGAGCACTAGAGCTATTTTGTTTGTTATTGTTTTTGAACTCATTTAGTTTTGATACTCATGTTAATCTAATTATAAGAATTCAAACTACATAGCGTTTTATAATTATGTTTTTTTGTGTTTTATAATTTTCATTTGTGTTTTCAAATAGCGCAACTTAATTTGTAACTTGATTTTTTGATCTCAGAACTAGTAAAACTTATTAAGAGTAGATAGTCCCTAAGGAGTTATTTTGTTAATTGTGTTTGTTTATGTGGTAGCAACCGTCAAATAATAAATAAGTGATTAAAGATTGATTTTCAATAAAAACTACCTATATTTAACAAAGTTTACGCTCATTTATGTCCCCACTCGTTAAAAAAAGTACTTTATATTTAAATAGTGTCGCTTAAGAACTAAGATTTACATTCATTTTATTTAATATAGTTACATTTTGTATGGAAGAGATTTAAACTAAACAACATTTAGATAACTTACCGTATTTTATTTTAGAAACTCTTAGATCATTTAGATAAATACTCTTGTCTATAAATTCTTAAGTGTTTGTATTTATTTACTTTTGCCTGTTATTTCGTAAATCTTTATCGATAGCTTAAATAATTTTAAATGTTGCTCCAAACTTATCAGATGCAATTTAAATAATGTTACTTGTTTTTTCATAACATTCAGTGATAGCTTAGATAGTTTTACCTGTTTATAAAAAGGGGATTTTTTTTATCTAAGCGACGTAAACTGCCTTTTATTTGAGAGCTACAGGGATCATTTTAATATCAAAAATAGCTTTAAAAAATAGGTAAATTTTTATGTTAACAGCATCTAAATCCGACTATATTGTAATTTTTTATAAAAAAATTTCAAAAATTTTTACCTTCAAATCACTCTCCTGTGAAGTTCATTCAATGTCGCTTAGTAATTTTTGCCTTTCAAGCGTCGATATTCTCCAAACACTCCACGTAGGCTCAGCACATTAAAACTCCGTTTATGAAATGTCTCATAGGGTGTCTGACTGTCCACTCTACTCTTTGACGTTCTATTCAATACATACACCGTAGTATTAACTGCTTCAGCCCACAATTCTTTCGAAAGACCTTTACCCTTTAGCATGGACCTTGCAGCTTCCACGACAGTACGCATGTCCCTCTCCGCTTTGCCATTCTGCTGTGGAGTAAAAGGTATCGTCGTCTGATGTTTAATGCCCTTTTCTTGTACAAATTCTTGTATCTCTTTGTTCATGAACTCTCCACCATTATCGGTACGAATGACTTTCACTTTATTTCCTGTTTGTCTCTCAGCCCAATTAACAAATTGCTTTATCTTCAAAGCTGTCTCACTTTTATGTTTTAAAAAGTAGATTACCCGGTAGTTACTAAAATCATCTTTTATTAGCAGGAAATACCTTGAACCTCCGATGCTCTCCACCTCCATTGGCCCGCACAAGTCAGCATGCACCAACTCTAGGCATTCCTTGGTATGCTGCTCACTTCTGGTAAATGGAAGTATGTGCATTTTACCTTCTAGACACGAAACACATTGGAAACTGTCCCCAGTGTATTCGATGTTGTTTTTCTTGAGCACCTTCTTCACATACTCAACATTCTGGTGACAAAGACGCTCATGCCAGTCCGATAGCGCTGCCACAGCTGCAACACTTTCTTGCATGTAGCCACTTGACACCTCTAGTACGTAATAGTTCCCTTCACGATTGCCTATCGCACAAAGTTCATTGTCCTTATAAAACAAACACTGCTGATCAGTTAATGTAACCTTGTAACCTTTCTTTGTAGCACTAGTTACAGAAAACAAATTAATCTTCATTTGTGGCACATGTAACACATTGTTCAATGTAGATTTTATATAATAGTCTCCGTTAAACACACTCAGTTCTACATCACCAACTCCAACAACAGGTAACTGACGACCATCTCCAACAATAACATAACGTTTTAATGTTGACAGTGGCAGATAGTTTGTAAACATTGAACGTTGACTTGTCATATGTTCACTAGCCCCACTATCTATCAACCACCTCTTGTCACTCCCCGTAATGTCACTCCCAGTTGTCATTGCTGTCCCTGTCACTGTAATAAATGCATTGGACTTATCTTTGGACTTGTCACTTGATTGTTGTCCTCCTTGTCCCTCACGCTTAGGACAATTTGCCTTCAAGTGTCCCACATTGCCACAAGAGAAACATTTACGTTTTTCTTTATCCTCGCTTTTACACTCCTTTGTAATGTGTCCAAGTTTCCCACATTTATAACATTTCTTGACACTTTTTTGCTTGGAATATAGTGCTATACTCTCTTTCTCTTTGCTTCTTGCCTTTATTCTCTCTTCCTCTACAAGTAATCGAGAAACCAAATCATTGTAGTTCTGTTTACTTGTGTCCACTGACTCCCAAGCCGAGATGAAATGATTGTATGCCTCCGGTAGAGATAACAAGACTTTAGTCATGATGAATTGTTCAGATATCTCTTCTCCTGCCTGCCTCAATTGACAAATCATTTCTTGTATTTTGGCTAAGTATACTGCCAGGTCTCCATCTTCAAATTTGTATTGCAAAAACCTTTGCTGCAGCATCAATGTACCTGTTGCACTCGTGACCTCGTATACACTGTGCAGTTTTCGCCACATGTCAGCTGCACTTTCGCATGTAAGGATGTGCACCATCGCCGCCTCACTTATTCTATTTACAATTAATGTTTGCGCCTTGGCATCCCTTGCCACCCAAGCTGCAATTTCCTTACTCGTGGATTCGCCATCATTCCCTGGCTTTGTCTCCATCCCACTCACAACCGAGTACAGCTCAGCTCCTTTTAATGTTACGGCCATTTGGAACTTCCATACGTTCCAATTCTTATGGCCCTCCAACTTAATAGCCGAGTTGGACGCCATGGCCATCGTGTGTTGATCCATTTTTGTTACTTATGCGTAAGCCCGCAGCCTGATGCCGTGATAATAACCACCACACGACCTCCTTCAGACGCCGCCAATAATAACTCACTAGCTGGAGTTGTTATTTATCTTTTTTTTCTCCGACCACGCCGCGTTCACAACAACGTAACGCCGGCAGCCCGACCCGGTGATTTTCCTTCACCCCACAATATACCAGTGATCTTCACCTAAAGCAGATTTATAGACAGCTGGGCCCATAACCTGTTAGGACTTAAAAATAAACTCCCGTGTATTTATGGTAGTACACTTTTATTTTCATGCTTATCGTTGAAGATACACAATATTGTTTTACACACAAGGGCGCCCCATGAATCGTAACCACAGATTAGTAGAGTTGCCATATCAACAGGGTTGCAAACTTATTCTCACAGATAATAAAAACTAAAAACTAATACAATATTTTATTGCTATTCACATGACATCCATAGAGTATTGCAGCAGTGGATCACAAACGCACAATCAAGCCTGCTCGCTATCATAGACAAGACAGGAGACGAGTTATAGACAATATGTCTAGCAAAAAAACAAATAGGTAATGAGTTACTGTTTAATTTGGTACCTAATTAATTGTGCGATTTTTTGTGAGATGGCCAAATAGATTACCGATTTAAAAATAACGAAATCTGTCTTATGAGTATGAGTGATTCATTTTCTAGGTCCTAGCTATTCTTATTACTTACCACTTATTCATTAAATAAGTAGGTACCTACTTTCTTAACTACTTACCTAATTAATAAATAATACCTGCGGACGTACTGAGTAAGAAATAGGTATCTACCTGGTCCGACAATTTTAGAAGATTAAAATAAACGTGGTACCTAGGTACTTATTATACAGGGTGTAAACCACCTCATCCCAAGCATTCCGGGGCCTAATTCTGCTATTATAATAAATTCGTCACTCCAACACGATTCCATTCTCATCCCATTGTCATAAATTCACAATGGTCGATCATTGGTCGGTCGATGGTCTCGTAATAAAATTGTGTTTTAGCATTTACGTATTCCAAATGGTTTTCGAAATCTACCGTATGACATTTCTTTCAATGGAGTGACAGTGGTTGTTCATTGAGAAGTCATAATGACGCCATTATATTAGTACATTACCAAACAAATTCAATGATCGCCTATTCTCTGACACTATCGTAATAGCAGAATCGAGGCCCTGAGCTAAGTACCTAATATTCGGCGAGTCTGTTGTGGTTTAGTTTGGAGAGATGAGGTAAACACTAAATACAGTAAGTTCCTAATACCTTGGTAGGTAGGCACTCCTAGGTTTAAAAAATCAAATCATTTCCTCTACTGAATTCTATGGTTGGAATGCTTGCAGAAATATGTTCAGTCTTAGTTACATCCAGCTGTATCATGTTTGTAAACAATACGAAAAAACCTAATAGGTACCTACCTACACAATGATAAATCAATGTCGAATAAACACCGATATATGAGACCCTTCTGGAATTCCCGTCACAATACATTGGCTATCTCTTTCACACCGTTTTTTCAAGAATGTTCTGGATATTTCCATTGTTGCCAGCTTGCAAAATTTGTTCTCCCAAAAAACCACCAGGACATGAATATCTCTCATTTGAAAAATGTACGAAATCTCTGTACTAATCGAAAAGATTAAATTAAATTAAATTCTTTTATTAAATTCTCCCCTGATGTCGACATTTACCATAATTCCATAAAAGTCTTAAAAACCCAATAACTGTTGTTGTTTTAGTATTAATTAATGATCTTTGTTTTTTTTTTTGTTATATTACTTCTTTCTATATTGTTATAGCCCATTCCTTCTCATTGATCGGAGGCCTGCGTCCCATCAGTGGGAAATAGGCTGATGATGATGATGTTATTGTTAACAATATGTTATAATGCTATTGTTTTTATTCACAGTTCTGATCTCATTTTCATGTTTTAACAATATTAATTATATCGTAAGTCTTCTTTTTTATTATTAAAATTAAGCTAAGTAACCTTATAAATGTATGGTTTGGCATTGTATTTCCTGTCTAGAGCCACTCATTTTAATTTCTTATAACATTTAAAACAAAATCTCTCTTATGTTATCACTTATTTTTGTGAATGCTGGTTAACCTGTAATTGGCAAGACCGTAAAACCTTTTTATACCTAAATTCTGTACACAGAAGCTGTCGCTGAACGTAAATTAATAAATAAATAAGATAATTATTTAACATATCGTCAATTTAATACAAAGGCAGTTTTACCGTAACGTCATAAAACTTTATTTCACCAATATTAAATAAATGCCAAAGCTTAACTAAATAGTTATGAACAAAGAGTAATATAATAAGGTTATTACCTAAATTAATAAATAAATAAGATATTGATTAAACACATCGTCAATTTAATACAAAGGCAGTTTTACTTATCTGTCATAAACTTTCAATAAATGCTAAAGCTTAACTAAATTGTTACGAACAAAGAGTAATATATAATGGTTTCGCAAATCTAAACGATAGAAAAAAAATAAAAGCAGAACATACTACTACTACTACTACTAATTCAATCGAAGATTTCTACAGTGGTAACCCTATTGAGATGGCAAATGTTTTGTTGTCTCTTTCCCGCAAGCGCTCTGATTGGTTGAATCTCTAGACATTTCTCTGGCTGAGTTGCCAGAAACTAAAGTAAAATCTCCGTAAACAAAAGATTGAATTATTCCACATACATGTAAATTTTGAAAAGCTTCTTATCTGTATTAGGTATTCCTTATGATAATAACATTAAGTTCCTCGACGTCCTTAACAATGAAGCAGATCGATTCTGATTGAATTCTTTCAGTGTCTAATGTGTGTTGTAATGATATCATTAAAATATCTACAGAAAAAACAAATCAATTTGAATAAATAATGATCCTTGATAATCTTTTTTGAAAATATTAAAGTGAGCCACCATTATAATATACTCAAACACTATGTTTATTTATTTAATCATCCAAATACAAACTAATAAATTGACATTATCTCCCCAGTTTCGGGGTAAATTTCTGCAATGACAACCCTTTTGAGATAGCAAATGTATTGTTATCTCTCTCCCTCAAGCGCTCTGATTGGTCGAATTGTGATAACCCTCTAGATAATTCCTTAGATACTGTTCTGTGATTGGTCGTATCTAGTGACGTCGAGACAGACCTAGAAATCTCTGGAAATTCATTTGTTGACTATATAAGCGGCGGCCGGTCGGCGCGAACTCAGAATTATTTGAAACGCGATACAAAGCAGACGAAGTGAGTTCGGTGCAAACCGGAGAAGTTTACATTCAACGTTATACGTTACTACTACTACTTTGCAACCAGTTTATTGTGAAAACAGTATCTACAAGAAGAAGACAAAATGCCAGCTGTAGGAATAGATCTTGGTACGACATACTCGTGCGTCGGCGTGTGGCAGCACGGGAACGTGGAGATCATCGCCAACGACCAGGGCAACCGCACAACACCATCCTATGTGGCCTTCACGGACACGGAGCGCCTCATCGGAGACGCAGCCAAGAACCAGGTCGCCCTCAACCCCAGCAACACAGTGTTCGACGCCAAGCGACTCATCGGAAGGAAGTTCGACGACCCCAAGATTCAGCAAGACATGAAACACTGGCCCTTCAAGGTGGTCAACGACTGCGGCAAACCAAAGATTCAAGTGGAGTTCAAGGGTGCAGCGAAACGTTTTGCGCCCGAGGAGATCAGCAGCATGGTGCTGACGAAGATGAAGGAGACGGCGGAAGCTTACCTCGGAACAACAGTACGCGACGCGGTCATCACAGTGCCGGCCTACTTCAACGACTCTCAGCGCCAGGCTACCAAGGACGCGGGAGCCATCGCCGGTCTCAACGTGCTCAGGATCATCAACGAGCCCACAGCCGCCGCGCTCGCGTACGGCCTCGACAAGAACCTCAAGGGCGAGAGGAACGTCCTCATCTTCGACCTCGGCGGCGGAACGTTCGACGTGTCAATCCTAACCATCGACGAAGGCTCGTTGTTCGAAGTGAGGGCGACGGCGGGCGACACACATCTCGGAGGCGAGGACTTTGACAACAGATTAGTGAACCATCTCGCGGACGAGTTCAAGCGCAAGTACAAGAAGGACATGTGCATGAATCCTCGCGCACTGCGCCGCCTCCGCACAGCCGCTGAGCGCGCTAAGCGCACGCTGTCGTCCAGCACTGAAGCCACCATCGAGATCGACGCGCTCTACGAGGGAATCGACTTCTACACGCGCGTGTCCCGCGCGCGCTTCGAAGAGCTGTGCGCAGACCTGTTCAGAGGCACGCTCGAGCCCGTGGAGAAGGCGCTCAAAGACGCCAAGATGGACAAGAGCCAGATCCACGACGTCGTCCTCGTCGGAGGCTCCACCAGGATCCCGAAAGTGCAGAGCCTGCTGCAGAACTTCTTCTGCGGCAAGAAGCTCAACCTGTCCATCAACCCCGACGAAGCCGTGGCGTACGGCGCGGCCGTCCAGGCAGCTATCCTGAGCGGCGAGCAAGACGCGAAGATCCAGGATGTGTTACTAGTGGACGTGGCTCCTCTGTCGCTCGGCATCGAGACCGCCGGCGGCGTGATGACGAAGATCATCGAGCGCAACTCTAAGATCCCGTGCAAGCAGTCGCAGACGTTCACCACGTACTCGGACAACCAGCCGGCGGTCACCATCCAAGTGTACGAGGGCGAGCGAGCGATGACGAAGGACAACAACTTGTTGGGCACGTTCGACTTGACCGGCATCCCGCCCGCGCCGCGCGGCGTCCCTAAGATCGACGTCACCTTCGACCTGGACGCGAACGGCATCCTCAACGTGTCGGCCAAAGAGAACAGCACCGGCCGAAGCAAGAACATCGTCATCAAGAACGACAAGGGACGTCTGTCACAGGCTGAGATCGAGCGCATGCTCGCCGAGGCGGAGAGATACAAAGACGAGGATGAGAAGCAGAGGCAGCGCGTCGCGTCGAAGAACCAGCTCGAAGCGTACGTGTTCAGCGTGAAGCAGGCGCTGGACGACGCCGGAGACAAGCTCTCGGAGCAGGACAAGAGCACAGCGAGGAGCGCGTGCGACGACGCGCTCAAGTGGCTCGACAACAACACCTTGGCGGAGCAGGAGGAGTACGAGCACCGGCTGAAGGACCTGCAGCGCGTGTGCTCGCCGCTCATGAGCAAGATGCACGGCGCGGGTGCTGGCAACCCCGGGGGCGTGCCTGGAGGTATGCCTGGGGGCATGCCTGGAGGAATGCCCGGAGGAATGCCCGGCGGTATGCCCGGAGGAATGCCTGGCGGCTTCGGAGGAATGCCCGGAGGAATGCCTGGCGGCTTCGGAGGAATGCCCGGAGGAATGCCTGGCGGCTTTGGAGGAATGCCCGGCGGTATGCCAGGAGGAATGCCCGGAGGAATGCCCGGCGGTATGCCCGGTGGTATGCCCGGAGGAATGCCCGGTGGTATGCCCGGAGGAATGCCTGGCGGGTTCGGAGGAATGCCCGGCGGCTATGGAGGTTACCAACAACATAACGGCCCAACAGTGGAAGAAGTCGATTAAGCGAATGTAATACCTACCTTCAAGTACTACCCACCTATCTGAAACAATACTTTAGTTTGTAACATTTTGAAAGACTGATTTATTAATATTGTAAACATTAGCATAATTCAACAGAGAAAGTGTTCGTCTAAATAACTTATATTAAGTTTGTAAATAATGTAATGTGTAAGTACTTAAATAATAAATAAATGAAATGTTTTGTTTATTTCTTCGTTTTATTTCTTAGAATGAAATTATTACCTGGCAAGACTAAGGGTTGCACCTCATCTAGCAACACGCAATCACACTTTTTTTATGTTCCTATCCCTCTCTGTTATTCCCTTTCTGTTGCTAGAACGATAAACAGAGCGTATTGCTAACCGATGAAGCTCAACACTAAATTCACGCTGTGCAAGTCTCACTATCAAAGAACACCATTGAGATAGAAAATATAACACTAACACCGTACATGGTGTAAATCACATCATCACAAAGCCGTCAACCAAGCATTCTGTACATCAAACAAAGTTTTATTTGTAATTAAAAAGCCAAAATTACAAATAAAACTTGTATTTTAAAAAATCTTGTCAAAACGTTTAGTAAAGTTGTCGTAAAGTTTTATTTGTAATTAAAAAGCCAAAATTACAAATAAAACTTGTATTTTAAAAAATATTGTCAAAACGTTGTAACTTTGAGCCCCCATATCTCCGTAACTAGAAGGTTCCCAGGTATGGTGTAGAACAAAAAAAATATCGCAATGATGGAGAACAAGTACCTTTCGACTTCGTGAAGAGGTGTTTTCACCCTTTATAGGTTAGTAAGTATCTACAATCACACACCCCTTACAAAAAAGTTCATAGAAGTCTTCATTCTATTGCCCTTATCCCATTTCATTTGGAATCCACACAGCCGGATCTTTTCGGGGTTGAGATGTCATTATTTTCCAGTAGAAAGGGGTTCGGGCGTTTTAGTCCTTATCACCAATGGACTTGAATCGTCGATCATCGATGGATAGTTCTTTCCAAGAGGAAAGAAAGCTTTTACTCAAGACAAGGTTACATTTGTATTTGTTGTTCGATTCGAGTTACCTATCGGCTTATAAAATATGATTGTGTTTTTAGTACTTATATCGATTAGTTCGCCCAACATCAATAAAGTACGTAGGTATTATGTAGTAATTACTAAGCCGGGCTTAGGGCTAAATAATAACAGCCGCTTGGGTCGATCTTTAGTTTAAGCCGTGCTTGCCTAGGTTGATCTGTCGTTGGGTGACCACCCTTACATACCGAGTTTCCTCCATGCCTCGGAAAGCATGTGAAGCTGTTGTTCCTTGACTTCATAATTTGCATTCTCCATGGAATATTCTTGGCTTGTCTATGTCTGCCCCCCTCTCCCTTAACAAAACCCTAACTACGCCCTTTCCATTGGGTTACTTACCTTACCACAGAGTTATTGAGAGTCAAAGTTCTACACAAGTATTTTTAATACCTACAAGTTTTTAATTTAAAGGTATTTACTTAATTTTAAATACCTTCACGATCCCTGCAAATCTGCAATACAACCATCAGTACAGTATTTTGAGGGCGGTAGTCGTTACAAACCGTCCTACCGTTATTAAACCAGAATTTTCACCCCAAAATGTCCCATCAAAAAATTTGAATGAAATGACTTACGTTTCACGTACGTGTAGGTTGCTGGTTTTCTGAAGGGTCTGATAGTCTTTTTAGACCCTGTATAACTGTGAGGTGTCTAGTGTTTATCAAGGTAAGAGTTCCTCTTACGCTGATGTCGTATTACATTACAGCCGCGAATGATAAAGGGTGTAAAACACCTCTTATCGAAGCCGAAAGGCGCTTGTTTTCCTCGTCATTTCGATATTTTTTTTGTTTTACACCATGCCTGGGAACCTTCTATTTACGGAGATATTGGGGTCAAAGTTGCAACTTTTTGACAAGTTTTTTTTTTATACTTACAAGTTTTTGTGGCAAGATTTGTACTTTAAATATCTCTACGACCACGCACTATTCAATCCATCCACCAGCACAATGTTTTTACATTGAGTTATACCACAAAACGTGATTTTTCACCCAAAAAAAGTTGTTTCTCAGCAATATTTTTTGCGTAAAGTTATTTAGTTTGATGTCCTTACAGGATGCTTGGTTGACGGCTTCGTGATGAGGTGGTTTACACCCTGTATTTTCATCAATGTACAACTTAGCTGCAAATTGAAAAAAAAGTAAATATTTCATACTCACCACGGGTGCCATTTTCATATCCTGCGGGCTGCCTACATTTCTAACATTGTTAAAGAATTGGGCCATTTTCTCTTTAGGGTTCCGTTGCCAAAATGGGCAAAAACAAAACTCTAGATACGCCTCTCCTGTCTGTATGTACGTCACAGCCATTTCACTCTGGGACTGTTGGCACAACACAAATCTGAAAGGTGTCCTCCATAAACGCAACAAAAAAGGCAAAACTGTTTTTCATAGTATGCTAATGAAAAAACAAAGTAAGGTAGGTACTTCTGCAGTTTCAGGTAAAATTCCCTTAATAATTATCTCAAAACTTTATTTAAACTTCATGTACAATAGTACATAGGCGAACTTAGTGCCACAAGGCATTCTTTACTAGTCAACATAGTAGTATTATTTGTTAAAGATTACTCAAACCAATTTTCGTTGAAAGTTTTGTGCGCACTACAAACTTAGATTTTTATAGAATTTTCCTCCTCTTACTTTAGTTACTAAAGGTGTTGTATGTTATTAAAAGTAGGTACCTAATACAACTATTATATTATCTGTTAGATGGTTTGGTACCTAACCTACCAGATGTTGTACCTACCTATGTTATTATCAAACATTGAAGGTATGTAATAATAATAAATAATAAATATCGCTGGACATTACACACAGCGCCGTCTAGTGCCACACTAAGCAAAACTCGTGGTCACCAGACAGTTGATATACTACATAATATATACGTTTTGTTTGTAAATACATACTTGTTATACATATTGTTACGAGCTGGGTATGAGATAAATTAATTACTACCGATTAAACAACACAATAACTTTATTAAATCACAAAACAATCAAAACTTAATCACAAATACACTACTGTTTACTATTCACTTAGATATCGCACTTGTAGTTCACTTGGATTCGTTTCGTTGTGTCGCTAAAACAAGATTGCCGGTCGCGGCCCTGAGCGCTCTATTTATACTCGCCAACAGATACACCAGAATAACCACGAACATTCGAGAGGGTCATAAAAAAACACTAACAAAAAAATAGGTACGTAGGCAAAAAAATAGCAGGTACCTACTTACAAGGTTGGCATTACCTACTTGTACAAAACAAACAAATATGAACCTTATGCCCTAGGCGTACGGTCGAAATTCTAATGTCTTTGTATAAATAGGTCGCGAGTTTGTACCTACCTAACTTTAAAACTAATAATAATAGAATGTTCCCGAACTTCTAACGTACACACACTGTAATCACTGGCTTTCTCGAATGTTCTCGTAGGTCCGATGTAACACTGCCCCCTCCTTAGACATGCTCGTCCCGAGCATCATTAGTCCCGTAGTATCGCGCCAACCGGTCTACATGCACAATTTTAGGCGCACCTCGTGGACCCTTCTGTATTCGGTAGGTGACATCGTTGATCCTAGTCACGACTCGGTATGGTCCATCCCATTTTGCTTGTAACTTCGGAGACTTCCCCTTGCTCCGCACTGGGTTATGCAACCACACCAGTGAACCCTCGTCGAAACCTCTACCGTTGGCTTTCCGGTCATAACGGGTCTTCATCTTCTCAGACATCTGTTGGCCGGACTGTCGGATATGCTCATAAACATCGTTCAACTTATTACGCAAGTCATTCGCGTAATCTGTTACGCTACATGGAGCATCAGGGGGAGTTCCAGTGATTAAATCAGCAGGTAACCGTAATTCCCTTCCAAAGTTCGCGAAGGCTGGTGTCACAGTCGTACTTTCGTGGACTGCACTTCGGTAAGACAGAAGAAACGGCTGTATGTGCTTGTCCCAATCCCTTTGCCGGCTTTCCACAACTTTCGCCAGATATCTTTCCAACGTTTGGTTGAATCGTTCCACCATTCCATCGGATTGTGGGTGGTAAGAGGTGGTTCTGGTTTTATAGGTACCCATCAATCGACAAGTCTCTTGAAATACTTGCGATTCAAAATTTCTTCCTTGATCGCTGTGTATTTCTAAGGGTACTCCAAAACGACAGAAGACTTCTTGAACTAATTTATCAGCGACAGTTGTTGCTTCTTGGTTAGGAATGGCGAAGACTTCCGGCCACTTTGTGAAGTAATCCATGACCACCAGGAAGTACCTGTTTCCGCTCTCACTTACTGGAAATGGTCCCGCAACGTCTAGTGCTATCCGTTCCCAAGGGGCTCCAACGTTGTACACTTTTAATGCACCTCTGCTGCGTGTCTGGGGTCCTTTCACGGCCGCACAACTGGTACATTTACGACACCAGTCCTCCACATCATCTCGACAGTGGATCCAGTAGAAGCGTTCTCGAATTTTTAGGAGAGTCCTTTTAACCCCCATATGTCCTCCAGAACATCCATCATGGTAGAGCCGTAGAACATCCGGTACCTTAGCTTTAGGGACAACCATTTGTAGATGACAGCTGTCCCCTCTAGCGTTTTCCCATTTACGGCACAAGACTCCATCCTGGATCACCAAGCTGTTCCATTGCGCCCAATAACTCTTCGTGATGGAACTCATCGCAGCCACATCACTCCACTTGGGTTTAGGAACACCAGCTTTGATCCACTCGAAGATCGGTTTGATATCCGAGTCATTGTGCTGAGCCTGCTTTAGGGTCTCCTTCCATTCATCGCTGAGATCCGTTCTAAGCATCCTCACGGGCACTACTTCCTTAGTCTCTTGCCTGGCACAGTGCTTGCAGTCTTCAGGACAAGGTCTTCTTGATAAGGCGTCTGCGTTACCGTGAGTTCTCCCACTGCGATGTTCAGTTACGAAATCAAACTCTTGGAGCAGTTCTATCCATCTCGCCACTTGCCCCTCTGGATTCTTGAACTGTAATAGCCACTTCAGTGCAGCATGGTCAGTTCGTAATTGGAATTTACGTCCCAGCAAATATTTACTGAAGTGCTGCACTGTCTTTACTACAGCGAGTAGCTCCCGTCTTGTAACGCAGTAATTTCTTTCTGGCTTAGATAAAGACTTGCTGAAGTAAGCTATTACAACCTCCCGGTCTCCTTTCCGTTGAGACAGCACGCCCCCAATTCCAGTATTACTGGCATCTGTGTCAACTATGAAGTCATTTTCAGTGTCAGGATATCCCAAAATAGGTGTGTTGCACAGACGTTTCTTTAATTCCTGAAATGCGGCGTCGCAGTCCTCGTCCCAACAGAATTGCCTCTTTTCCTCAGTGAGTTTGTGCAGAGGTTTGGCAATGTCGGCAAAATTCTTGACAAATCTTCGATAGTAGGAGCACAAACCCAGGAATGCTCTGACCTGTGTCTTGTCTTTCGGAACTGGCCAATCTTTGACGGCGACTACTTTTTCTGGGTCTGTTTGAACACCTTCCCCCGAAACTATGTGTCCTAAGAAGTTCACTTGCTGTCTGAAAAACGAACACTTTTTCGGACTTAACTTCAGATTTGCTGTTTGTATTTTTGACAGCACTCGGTTGAGGTTTATAAGGTGATCTTCAAATGTACGGCCCACGATGATTATGTCGTCTAGATAGACAAGACATGCGTCTCCAATCAATCCGGCGAGTACTTGCTCCATCAGCCTTTCAAACGTCGCAGGAGCGTTGCACAACCCGAATGGCATAACTTTAAACTGCCATAGCCCTTTTCCTGTTGAGAATGCAGTTTTCTCCTTGTCCTTGGGGTCTATTTCTACTTGCCAGTAGCCACTCTTCAGATCAAGTGTGGTAAACCACTTCATACCAGTCAGCGTGTCCAGTGTGTCATCGATCCTAGGCAGCGGGTAGCTGTCCTTTTTCGTGACGTCGTTCAGTCGTCGATAGTCCACACAGAAGCGCATACTGCCGTCCTTTTTCTTTACCAAGACCACAGGAGAACACCATGGACTCGATGAAGGCTCTATAACACCGTCCTTCACCATTCCCTCAATCATGGTTTCTACCTCTTTTTCTCGTGCAACTGGCAGTCTTCTTGGTCGCTGACGGATAGGTAACTCGTTACCTGTATTAATCTGGTGCTGAACAAGTCCAGTTCTCCCTATGTCAGCATCATTCGAAGAGAAAATGTTGGCGTACTGAAGTAACATCTTCTTAGCCTTGTCCATTTCTCCTTGAGTTAAATCGCAGTTTTCCAAAAGCGTTGACACTTCAATTTTTGTACTGCGAATTTCATTTCCGGTAGGGACATCTTGCAATTGACGCATCCAAGCTACTTCCTCGCAAGTGCCAATCAAGGTGCCCTTCTTAATCACTTGCTCCTGGTCACTTGGATTCAGTATACGTACTGCTGAGACGTTGGTGGCCTTGACCAGAGTTCGTGCCATCTTCCATGGGAAGTCATTGTTCACCCTTTCTATCAGAACACTCCGACCTTTGTTTCCAGAATTCTGTGGTAGACTAATTGGCACCATCGTTTCTGATCTGCGGGGAAGAACAATCTTCTTCAGGCAGTACACTTTTCCTGACGGTGCACCTTCCATGAACACTTCCTCCGAACCACATTTCAGTACTCCTTGATCAACGTCGATCTCACAACGATATTTCCGCATGAAGTCCAAGCCCAAGATGCAATCGTCCACTATGTCGGCCACGATGACATTCTGCTTGTAAAATCTGTCACCCAATTTTAACTCCACCTCCTTCTTGCCTCGGACGGTAATGTGCTGACCAGTAGCTGTTAGTAACTGTATACGGTCGTGTTTGTTGAAGTAGTCCCCAAGAAACCGACTTGCTAGTTTGGAATTGACGACCGTGTGAGAAGCTCCAGTATCCAACGTCAGTTTGCATGGTGTTCCATTGACTTCGCCTTTGATGGTCAGGCTGTTCCCGTCATGTGCTTGCGAGATCAAGATTCTCGGGGCTTTTTCAATACCAGCCAGCACCCGCCCCCCAGTCCTGGCATTTACTCGTTTCCCTGCTGTGGCTGGGCAGTCACTTCAGCCACCCTTCCCTGCTTATCTTCTGTCGGGCTGCTGCGCTTAGGACAACTTGACCGAAGATGACCCCTTTCTCCACAAGTGTAGCACCTAGGACTATACCCCTGTGGGCGGTCACGTACAGGTGATGCTACAACCTCCCTGACGCGGTGCGTTCGGTGGTCTTGCCTCACTGCCTCTACTTCTAAGGCATGGGCCAAGGCGTCCTTCAAGGTCTCATGATGCCCAAGTCTTACGGCAGCTCTAACTTCTAAGTCACGTATTCCATCAACGAACGCCTGTACCAGATTTCCATCAATCAGTGCAGGGGCAGACTGGTAGGCTTTCCGAACGAGCTTTTCAACTTCCAGTGCCCACTGCTGTAGGTTCTCGGCACTTCGTTGAAAACGGTCCTTCAACTTGGCACGGAATACGTGCTCCAGGTGCGCGTCGCCGTATCTGGACTCCAACGCCTCCAGTAGCTGCTCGTAGGTAACGTCCTTGCCGAGCGCCTCCAGAATAGTTAGGGCCTGGTCTCGGAGGCCCAAGGTGAGCGCGGTCATGGCTTGTGGTTTGGTCCATCCATTCGCCTTCATGACGGCCTCAAACTGTATTTTGTAAGCCGACCACGAAGATGTGCCGTCGAACGGAGGCACCTTAAAACCACGCGAAGAAGGTGCAGCAACCACCGAAGCTATAGTTCCACCTTCAGTCTTCAGTTCGCTCAAAGCCTTCTGCACCCCAGCAATCTTAACTTCGGCCTCCGAGATGCGATTCTCGTGCTGGTGGACCTGATCTTTTATCACTTTCAGGTCCTTGCCGAAAGTTGCATGAAGATCCTTTATGAGGATCATCTGCTCGTCTTGGCGGCGGACTTGCTCCTCCTGGCGGCGGGCTTGTTCCTCTTTGTCTTGCTGCAACTGCTCTTCCAACCGGCGAGCCTGCTCCTCTTGACGGCGAGCCTGCTCCTCTTGACGGCGAGCCTGCTCCTCCTTGTCTCGCTGCAGTTGCTCCCGTAACTGGCGTCCCTGTTCCTGCAGCAGCGCCATTAAAGTAGACAAGTCTGGCGCCACTGATGCTGAAGAAACTCCAGATGGGCCAGCGACTGGCTCTGACGTAGGCTGGACACCACCCGGTGTCTGTGTCGGAGAATCTCCAAACCGCCTTTGGTCCATATCCTGCTGTCGCTGGCTTCTGGTACGGATACCCTCCGTGTCGTCCTTTGGTAGAATTGGCATAATTTATCTCTCACTTCTGACACCAATTTGTTACGAGCTGGGTATGAGATAAATTAATTACTACCGATTAAACAACACAATAACTTTATTAAATCACAAAACAATCAAAACTTAATCACAAATACACTACTGTTTACTATTCACTTAGATATCGCACTTGTAGTTCACTTGGATTCGTTTCGTTGTGTCGCTAAAACAAGATTGCCGGTCGCGGCCCTGAGCGCTCTATTTATACTCGCCAACAGATACACCAGAATAACCACGAACATTCGAGAGGGTCATAAAAAAACACTAACAAAAAAATAGGTACGTAGGCAAAAAAATAGCAGGTACCTACTTACAAGGTTGGCATTACCTACTTGTACAAAACAAACAAATATGAACCTTATGCCCTAGGCGTACGGTCGAAATTCTAATGTCTTTGTATAAATAGGTCGCGAGTTTGTACCTACCTAACTTTAAAACTAATAATAATAGAATGTTCCCGAACTTCTAACGTACACACACTGTAATCACGGCTTTCTCGAATGTTCTCGTAGGTCCGATGTAACAATATTATAAACATCCACGACTCGGAAACAATGTCCATGCTTGTTGAGATTGTCTTTATTGTTTATCCGGTTGGTAGGACCAAGATAAGCAGGAGTGGACTGTATTAAATTAAAGAGAGCGAATACTTTAACATTTATATTATTAGGTCAGAAATAGCTTATATTTGAAGCGGGGCACATGAGTTTACACTTTTAAATGTTCCTGTTACATAAGGAACGTACATAACGAATTAACACTTGGGGAACGTGGGACTCATTTACTTATTAACTTGTTACGACACTAGGTAACTGATAAGAACTATGAATCTACTTTATATCTTTGACAATCTGTCTGATATGGAGCTCTTCCTTGACTTCTTGAAGACTTCTCCTTGATTCACTTGTTGAATGAAGTTATTACTTATTTCTACTTGTTCTTATTTGACTCGATTATCGATTAAATAATCGGTTCCCCTTACATAGATTATTACGCCATTGCAAGTTGTGGGGGCACTATTGCGTCTCTCAGGGACCTTTAATCAATCATAGCCCGTGAAAATGGACTTTCCCATTAGCTGATGCAATAGTTTAACTTATTGCGTAATATCTCCCTTTGGACAAGTACTGACTTGACCAATATCCCTTCCACAAAAGCTGATGCAACATCGCAAATCATTGCGTAAGGCTTAAGGCCACAGAAATATTAAAATTCTTCTTCTTCTTCTGCTTCTTTATTATATCTATGCTTAAGGCCCTTTAGTATATAATAGTTCGGGGGTAGACAGACATAGAGGTCCCCGTTATTTTCCTAAAAACTACTTATACTAGAGTTACATTCTTATGAAGGGCTCGTCGTCCGTTACAATGCTCATTACACAAACATTTGCTCCTACCGGGATTCGAACCCGGGACCCTAAGAACGTAAGGCAGCCTCACTACCGCTACGCCATTCGGGTATGTTAAAGCAACGTTTTGTTGGCATAGGTACCGAATAGTTAAATAAATTAATCGTGTTTCACTTCATAGTGACCGCGGTCCGATATTGATACATTTATTTAACTGTTTGTAACAAAACTTTACTTCAACATAATTATAAGACTACCCTCAATGTATAACACACAACAAGAGGGAGTGGGGGACATATTTTTACGGCTTTGGAAGCAATTATTTCACCAACTATATCTACCCTAATGTTTTAAAGAGGAAAACTTTGTTTGGTTGTAATGAATAAACTCAAATACTAATATGCCGATTTCAAAAAATCTTTCACCATTGGAAAGCTACATTGATCCTGAGTAACATAGGCTATATTTTATCCCCGTAGTCCCACGGGAACGGGAACTACGCGGATGAAACGGCGTCACGTCCGCTAGTAATAAATAAAGAAGTGTTTTAGGAACTGATACTCCTGGTGACCGCTTTGTCTGACATTGTGGAATCAACTAAATACTCGTAATCGAATCTGAAATGTTACATTACAGGCGAACGCTTCAGGAGCACGTTTAGACAAAATCTGTAACAATAATGAGTAGTCTGTAACATTGTTGCTATAACTTCTAGGAACCAATTATACGGGAGGTTTTTTCTTCCGATACCCAAAACTCATAAATCGTACATAATATATTCAACACCGACACGGGGCTTTTCAACTACACCATACCTACATAACATAGCACGCATGTGTACTTTCCTGCATAGCGAGAAGAAACAAACTAATGTATTTTCTAACAGATTCCCTTTGATCTCAAACTTATCAAAAGTGTAAAATAAATTAAACAAAATTATTGAATCATACTTTTTATTCAAAGTAGACAATTTTTTTAATTAACATAAAATTACTCAGGTACTTATTTATTTTTTTGCCCCGTCATACATATTTTGAAGTTGATTTTACTTTCGCAATAACTTCTTTTTCTTTTTTTTATACAATCATAGAACTGGGCGCATGTCATTTTAAAATTGTACTTAATGACAAATCAATATAGATTCAATTGTCTCTACCGACAACCTGTTCCGTTCGTCCGTCCATTGAGCCGTCATCAATGAAAATATTCTTATACTAGCTTCTGCCAGCGGCTTCGCCCGCGTGATGTTTGGTTATTGTCCCATGGGATCTTACTATAGGGGATAAAAAGTATCCTATGTTTTAATCCAGGTTATAAACTATCTGTGTGCAAAATTTCATCCAAATCCGTTCAGTAGTTTTTTCGTGAAAGAGTAACAAACATACATCCATCCTCACAAACTTTCGCATTTATAATATTAGTAGGATTAGTAGGATTAGTAGGATTAGTAGGATAGTAGGATAGCTAAGCTATCGGGAGTTACACGTGTTATTGTGAGTCAACTATAAAAGATAGACATATGCTGTCTTGGGATATTTTTTATATAATTTTATGTGGAATATTTCCGTTATACATGATTTCTATGTAGCTTTAACCATTAAGGCTGCACACGCGACGGAAGCTAAAAAAACCAAGTAACTAATCCCGTTTTCCCAACATTTCCTTTCGCTGCTCTGCTCCTATTAATGGTAGCGTGATGAAAAGTATACTATTACCTGCTCAGGAGTATGTAGAATAATTGTACCAAGTTTCGTTAAAATCCGTCGAGTAGTTTTTTTTCTATAAATAACATACAGACAGACAGACAGACAGACAGACAGAAAGACAGACAGACAGACAAAAATTTTACTGATTGCATTTTTGGCATCAGTATCGATCACTAATCACCCCCCGATAGTTATTTTGTAAATATATTTCATGTCCAGAATGGACCTCTCTACAGATTTATTATAAGTATAGATTTCGACATTTGCATTGTGGGCTGGCTATTTTCGTATTTTGTCGAAATACGGGACAAGTAGTAATACGGGACGGGATGATCAAATACGGTGACAGTCCCGTTTATACGGGACGTATGGCAACCCTAACTATAGTGGGTACATTTAAAAATTGTGTATGAACACAAAAATATCAAGATACCCTACATGCTGATGCTGTATTATATCTGTGAGGATATTCCGCTAACTTGTATTTGCACTTACCGGTAACTTGTCAACACTTCAAGCTTACCGAAACTGACGAATTTTCTCAATCAACGTTGAACCTAATGCCATAGTGACAAAGTTGAAAATATATTAAAGATATTTGACAGATTATGGCAGTTTGAGTTCTCTGTACTTACCTATAAATTTAAAAAGTCGTTCTGTTGAACTTCTAGATCTTGTATTATTTTAATCAAGTGAAGAACATCATCATCTGTCCAGCCTTTTCCCTACTATGTTAGGGTCGGCTTCCAGTCCAACCGAATGCAGCTGAATACCAGTATTTTACATGGAGCGACTGCCTATCTGACCTCCACAACTCAGTTAGTACTGGGTAACCGTAATACTATAGGTATCACTTGGTAAGACTCGCTGTCAGACTTTTTTGGGCCACCGACCACCTGTAACGACTGTCAAAGATTTACAAATGACAGCCGGGACCAACTGCTTAACGTGCTTTCCGAGGCACGAAGGGAACTCGGTATAAGTACTATAAGGATGATCGATCACCCATCCACAGACCAACCTAGGCAAGCATGGCTTAACCTATAGATCGATCCGAGCGCCTGTAATTATTTAGTTACGAGCTCCCCGACTCACAAAATGTTTCTTCCACTAGTAGTGCTAAAGTACAAGAACAATCGTTTTCTGAACTACTACCTTCGATTATTCTGGAAAAAAATCTCTGTTGACGAATATTCTGCCCTTGCTTTTATTATTACGTATGCTCACCATTGTTGCTATACATTATATTTTACAATGACAACACGAGGGATGATATCTGTGACGATGGTAATAGACAAACGGTTACCCACTTTTAGAAAGTTATCAAATCTCAGGATTTGTCCTGAGATTTTAGGATTTTTAGACTGTTCTCAGGATTGCACCCAGATTTTGCAAATCTCATGAAATCTCATGATTGGTAATTTTCATTATCACAGCTTACATTTTAAAGATCTCTTAAATTAAAAGTTAAACAACTAAAAATAATCTTCTTTTGACTAATTAATACGCAATATCTCTGGTAATCGTGAAATACCTATTGTCTTGAAAATGGTTGCCCACAACGCCTTTAGTATTAGGTACCTACGTCAAAAAAAAAATGCTTCTTCTTGTTTTGTTAAAAAACTATTCAAGCCGCAATTTTTAGGGTTCCGTAGTCAACTAGGAACCCTTATAGTTTCGCCATGTCTGTCCGATTTGGTACTTACCAATAGGTATGTGTATCAATATCAATCACGCCGACAAAGTGGTAAAATAAAAATTGGATAAAAATGTTTTATTACTTATTATTAGGGTAGCCCCCCTAATTATGTAAAGTGGGAAGTGATTTATTTTCTAATTTCAACCCTAACGTGTGACATATTGTTGGAAAGGTATTTAAAAATGAATAGGTACTCAAATCATTTTTTGATAATGTCAATAATTTCGGAAATAATCGCTTCAAACGTAAAAAAAAATGTGTCCCCCAACCCTCTAACTTTTGAACCCTAAGTTTGGAAAATATGAAAAAAGTCTGAAAAGTAGAACTTTATAAGGACTGTCTAGGAAAATCATTTTGAACTTGGATGGAAACAAGTTTTTCTACAAAAAAGCCAAAAAGTTGTACAAAATAATTTCTGGACTAAGTTTGTAGTATAATCGTATGCAAGCATTTTTTTAACTTCGTTTACATATTTTATTATCCTGAACGTATCTTTTTGCAAACAAAAAAACAATGATTAAAATCGGATTGGATTGAACACTTATTGTGACGGACGGGAAACTACGGAACCCTATAACACCCGACACTGAGCGTGGCCCGAGACGCTCTTGGCCGGTTTTTGATACTGTCGTCACTCGTCTTGTATTCTCCTGGCTTGGCAAAGGCCGACCGGATAGTACAAAATACATTTCAAAGAAAGTGCTATACTAGGTACATGTAGCATGAATGCATGCAATGCTTAAAATCAATCCTGGTATCAATGCAAAATCAAAATCAAAATATTTTATTTCACATAGGCCTGGATGGGCACTTATAAAACTTCGAAAAAGGTGCACGGTTCGCGTTGGTCGATTCCATGGAGAAGAACCGGCAAGAAACTCCATGGTTACTCTTTTCAAATCATTTGGTATTACAATACCTATTATTAATATGTTTCATTACAGCATTAGTACTAAAGTATGGGGGAACAGCGTAGGCCCGACAATAGGTCAACGGCTTGCTGTACAAAAAATGTAAAACAAAAGTTTACTATACTAGGTACCTGTAGCATGAATGCATGCAATGCTTAAAATAACATACCTACCATAGGTACCTACCTACCATCACTAGTTATAAACAACGTTCGGCTACTGAATATTCCATTACTGAGCAAGTGAGTTATTGGACACATATTAGGTAGGTACCTACGTTACGTTACGCACACAGCGGTACATTCAGCAGCTGTTTCATGTTAGTAAACAAAACAATACAAAGTTCGTAAATAAAAAACTAAAAAAATATCGTACTGCATAATTGATAAGATTCCCGCCATTATGGCTAACGTTATTGTTATCTCTTTCACTCGTGTGTAGAAAACCGAATAGGCGGGAAGTATCTTGAACATTCTGGATATTTCATATTAGAGTTGCCAGTCGACAAAGTTCGGTCTCCTTGATAACCATAAACTGTTGAAAGCAAAATAAAAGAACGAACATAAACCATTTTTTTTGTAGCCTACCTACTCTATGTCCCACTGCTGGGAAAAGGTCTCTCCTTTCTCCGTCCAAATCTCTCAGTTGTGTGCAATTGCTGGCCACGTTTGCCCTGCGAACATGAACAGATCGTCACACCACTAGTTTCTTTAAAATGTTATGCACTTTTTTTAATTTGTAAGAAGGACTTATAATATTTTCATGAAACCTTTGTTTTATTATTCAAAGTAACTATTACGTTTGTCGTAACATTTCTAGACTTTGCGCATCAATAAAAACCTAAAATTACGCACAACAATAATAAATAAAACAAGAAAAAACTACAAAATTCATTTTACAAGTAATTCACAGACTTCATTTACATTCATTATCTCCGATATATCAACTACAATTTGCATTGTTCTAGGACAGTAAAATTTTCGCTAACTTATCGTTCGGAAGCCAAACAAGATTGGTCTTAACTCTAAGTAGAAACCATTATTTCATGAGAAAATCGTTTAGAACTTTGTTAAAAATTTAAAAAACGATTTTTACACAAGCATTGAAATGTAAACATTTTAATGCTTGTCATTGTACAGAACGGTTGGGTCGGAAATAATTTGAATAACAGCTTAAAAGACCGAGACTTAAAAGTGTGTCAACACAAAAAAAATGTTTTCTATGTATAGCCGAATGATTTCGCAGGCAAAAACATTTTTTTTTCACATTCAATAAAAATTTAAACCGCAGTGATTTATTTTCGGTCCCCAGATTCAGGGAAAAATTCTACAGTGACAACCCTATTGAGACAGCAAATGGTTTGTTGTCTCTTTCCCGCAAGCAATCTGATTGGCCATATCTCTAGACATTTCTCTGGCCAAGTTGCCAGCCCGTCAAGTAAAATCTCCTTAAATATTAGATCTGAGGGTCTAACAATGACCGCCTTTGGCAGAACATAATATGAATCAAAATTTAATTATTGTAAAGATAATTTTCAAACAATCTATACAGTGCAAAGTGCTATGTTTTTGTGAAATAAATACTTTTCATTATTTTATTATTTAATCAAATTTAAAATTCTTAAAACGGACCTAATGGCTATGACTATAAAGTCCGTTTTTTACAATTTAAAATGTTTAACGTGATTCATACCAAAGCGGCCATTTTAGGCCAGCAGACTATTATGCATATCTATAAAATGGTTCTTTCTTAATTACTAGGTACTTACTAGCTTTCGCACGCGTAGAAAAGTGGCTATGTACGAGTAAGGACAAAACGTAGCCTATGTGCTAATTTATTCTAGACAATAATAATATATCTATGTGACAAATTCAATCCAGATCCTTTTAGCCGTCCTGGCGTGATGGAGTAACAAACACTTATCTATCAAATCGTTGCATTGGTAATGGTAAAAACAAGTAAGTTTTCTTAACAAAATTGTCTAAGACACTGATTGATTCTGATTTAATTCTCCCACTGATGGCTGGTTTGATTACTCTTCACCATTAACAAACATCTCAAATGATTGGCTGTATGAATATAATGAAAATAGACTTACCTACATTACCTATGACAAAATGACATGAACAAAATACTATACATAATAACATTTTCTGATAAATGATTGATTTGATAAGTCGGATTACCAATTACCATTGTACCTACTGTGCACATTCCAGACGAATGCAAAACGTCGATACGAACGATATATTTTCAGAATCTCCCCAGTTTCAGGGTAAATTTCTGCAATGTCAACCCTTTTGAGACAGCAAATGTATTGTTATCTCTCTCCCTCAAGCGCTCTGATTGGTCGAATTGTGTTAACCCTCTAGATAATTCCTTCGATTCTGTTCTCTGATTGGACGCAGACCAGAGACGTCAAGAAAAGTGTAGAAATCTCTCGAAACTCATTTGTTGACTATATAAGCGGCGGCCGGTCGGCGGGAACTCAGAATTATTTGAAACGCGATACAAAGCAGACGAAGTGAGTTCGGTGCAAACCGGAGAAGTTTACATTCAACGTTAATACGTTAATACTACTACTTTGCAACGAGTTTATTGTGAAAAGTACAATCTACAAGAAGAAGACAAAATGCCAGCTGTAGGAATAGATCTTGGTACGACATACTCGTGCGTCGGCGTGTGGCAGCACGGGAACGTGGAGATCATCGCCAACGACCAGGGCAACCGCACAACACCATCCTATGTGGCCTTCACGGACACGGAGCGCCTCATCGGAGACGCAGCCAAGAACCAGGTCGCCCTCAACCCCAGCAACACAGTGTTCGACGCCAAGCGACTCATCGGAAGGAAGTTCGACGACCCCAAGATTCAGCAAGACATGAAACACTGGCCCTTCAAGGTGGTCAACGACTGCGGCAAACCAAAGATTCAAGTGGAGTTCAAGGGTGCCGCGAAACGTTTTGCGCCCGAGGAGATCAGCAGCATGGTGCTGACGAAGATGAAGGAGACGGCGGAAGCTTACCTCGGAACAACAGTACGCGACGCGGTCATCACAGTGCCGGCCTACTTCAACGACTCTCAGCGCCAGGCCACCAAGGACGCGGGAGCCATCGCCGGTCTCAACGTGCTCAGGATCATCAACGAGCCCACAGCCGCCGCGCTCGCGTACGGCCTCGACAAGAACCTCAAGGGCGAGAGGAACGTCCTCATCTTCGACCTCGGCGGCGGAACGTTCGACGTGTCGATCCTAACCATCGACGAAGGCTCGTTGTTCGAAGTGAGGGCGACGGCGGGCGACACACATCTCGGAGGCGAGGACTTTGACAACAGATTAGTGAACCATCTCGCGGACGAGTTCAAGCGCAAGTACAAGAAGGACATGTGCATGAATCCTCGCGCACTGCGCCGCCTCCGCACAGCCGCTGAGCGCGCTAAGCGCACGCTGTCGTCCAGCACTGAAGCCACCATCGAGATCGACGCGCTCTACGAGGGAATCGACTTCTACACGCGCGTGTCCCGCGCGCGCTTCGAAGAGCTGTGCGCAGACCTGTTCAGAGGCACGCTCGAGCCCGTGGAGAAGGCGCTCAAAGACGCCAAGATGGACAAGAGCCAGATCCACGACGTCGTCCTCGTCGGAGGCTCCACCAGGATCCCGAAAGTGCAGAGCCTGCTGCAGAACTTCTTCTGCGGCAAGAAGCTCAACCTGTCCATCAACCCCGACGAAGCCGTGGCGTACGGCGCGGCCGTCCAGGCAGCTATCCTGAGCGGCGAGCAAGACGCGAAGATCCAGGATGTGTTACTAGTGGACGTGGCCCCTCTGTCGCTCGGCATCGAGACCGCCGGCGGCGTGATGACGAAGATCATCGAGCGCAACTCTAAGATCCCGTGCAAGCAGTCGCAGACGTTCACCACGTACTCGGACAACCAGCCGGCGGTCACCATCCAAGTGTACGAGGGCGAGCGAGCGATGACGAAGGACAACAACTTGTTGGGCACGTTCGACTTGACCGGCATCCCGCCCGCGCCGCGCGGCGTCCCTAAGATCGACGTCACCTTCGACCTGGACGCGAACGGCATCCTCAACGTGTCGGCCAAAGAGAACAGCACCGGCCGAAGCAAGAACATCGTCATCAAGAACGACAAGGGACGTCTGTCACAGGCTGAGATCGAGCGCATGCTCGCCGAGGCGGAGAGATACAAAGACGAGGATGAGAAGCAGAGGCAGCGCGTCGCGTCGAGGAACCAGCTCGAAGCGTACGTGTTCAGCGTGAAGCAGGCGCTGGACGACGCCGGAGACAAGCTCTCGGAGCAGGACAAGAGCACAGCGAGGAGCGCGTGCGACGACGCGCTCAAGTGGCTCGACAACAACACCTTGGCGGAGCAGGAGGAGTACGAGCACCGGCTGAAGGACCTACAGCGCGTGTGCTCGCCGCTCATGAGCAAGATGCACGGCGCGGGTGCCGGCAACCCCGGGGGCGTGCCTGGAGGAATGCCTGGGGGCATGCCTGGAGGAATGCCCGGAGGAATGCCCGGCGGTATGCCCGGCGGAATGCCCGGCGGTATGCCCGGAGGAATGCCTGGCGGGTTCGGAGGAATGCCCGGCGGCTACGGAGGTTACCAACAACATAACGGCCCAACAGTGGAAGAAGTCGATTAAGCGAATGTGATACCTTCAAGTACCCACTTATCTGAACCAATACTTTAGTTTGTATCATTTTGAAAGACTGATTTATTTATATTGTTAACATTAGCATAATTCAACAGAGGACATTAATTACATTAAGTTTGTAAATAATAAATAAAGATAATGTTTTTGTTTTATTCTTTCGTTTTATTTCTCAGTAGGTACTAAATATCCTTGAAGTCCTTGACAGGAATTCAAGCTGTGCGAACAGCGATGCGTTATTTAAAAAAAGAGGCATTGAGTAAAGGGCTTGTACATAAAACCAATAAAACTGCGATGTAATGCGACGTCGCATCGTAAAGTTAGAAGTACAACAACTGTCTGCTAACGAACCAGTTTTCTGCGTTGCGACATCGCATCGCATCGCAGTTTGGCACACCTCTTGTAAAAGTTTATACTTGTAAACTTATGGTCGATTTCACTAAGTTCACTAAGTTGAAAAACATTAATATGAGATCGACCAAGAGTACTCTCATCTTTTGCACGCAGATCTTTTGCATTTCCTCTACTCAAAATTCTACTCTTACAGTCAAACTATACTCACCTTAGCGTACAGGTCTTGTTAAAATTTTAGTAAAATGGCTGCAATTTCAAAAATTATGATCAAACAGCCCCTTTCAATTAATTGTAACATAAAACACAACACCATGCACGTACTCACTCTCCATACAGAGAATATCAGCTATTCAGTACAGCAATGATTACTAATTACTATTTAAAGCATTCCTTTAAATTAAGACACATTTAATAAACAATTAGTATGGTATATCTTTATTTTTGAGATAACATTATTACTTTGTAAAATAGATTGACAATGGGCAATCGCGCATGAATGCGCCGCCTGAATGTGGTCAAGATTGAGCCATTCCTGATTATTGACTTGAAGATTTTAAATAGCAAGTTAGAACTGATTTGTTTGTTCTTGGAGGAAGAATAATTTTGAAATATTTCATACTTGTTAACTTTATAATACCTACAACATACAATACGGTCAATATTCTATGTTGTTATCCCTATTATAAATGTGAATGTAAGTTTGTTTGTTACGCTTTCACGCGAAAACTACTCAACCGATCATCATGAAACTTTGCACACATATTCTTGGAGAAGTAACTATACTTTTTATTTAAAAAAAACTAACCCTCACTCGCAGAAGAAGTTACTAGCTGATCCACGCAACTTCGTTTGCGTCACATAAGTTTTTGCAAGACTTCTCATTCCTGCTCCGCTCCTAATGGTTGTAGCGTGAAGCCTATAACCTTCCTTGATAAATGGACTATCCAGCACAAAAAATATTTTTCAATTCGAGCCGGTAGTTCCTGAGAATAGCGCGTTCAACCTAACAAACAAACTCTTCTGCTTTATAATATTAGTATAGATATAGATAGGTAGGTACTTAAAAGTATGAAATTGAATATATGACAAAACCCTACTCGCCAGTGGCGCCATCTGGTGAGCTCAAAAACGATAATCCTCATTGATTCAAGTAGCGGCGCCACTGCACTGCCGCGAGAGCCAACTTGTGACAGTCTGTCGACGAGTGACATTAGCAATAAGGCAATTTTAAAGTTTTAAACTCTTTCCTAGTCGCTGGATAGATGGCGCTGAACTTAGTAAGTTACTGCAAGGAATGGAATCTCACATTATTTCACTTGGATGTAGTGGTTACATTCGGAAGCTTAGGCAAACCAAAGTTTCCGTCAACGAGCGTGTGTGAATGCGCCCGTAGAGGTAATGGACAACGATCTTCACCCACTGAAGGCCTGTCGGAGGGAATCGCCATGGCGGCAGACCGCGACGAAGGTGTCGTGTCGACCTGGATCTCGTTTAAAGGCGAACCAGTTCTCACAGGACAGAGAGCTTTGGAAGGAAAAAGGGGATGCCTTTGCCCACCGTGGGACACTCAAACAGGCAAACAAAATAGTACATTTTGATACAAGTGGAGAAAGTTTGTTATTGAAGTTCAAGGCGGTATTAAGACACGAGCCGCAGGCGAGGCTGTTTTTGAGCCGAGAACTGCAATAACAAATGTCCACGTGTATCAAACGACGTTTTTATCCGACTTCTAATAAAGGAGGAGGTTACGGATACCAACATTCGTATACTCTCCGACAGTGCCTCAGTGCTTCAATCCCTAAAGAGTAACCAGATCACGTCGAGTCTAACACTAGAATGCCACAAGGCCCTAGAATGAATCACGGTGCTGAATCACAACACGGTAACGCTGCAATGGATTAGACTCATTAGAGGTCACAGTGGATCACTCCGCAATGAAGTGGCTGACGAACTTGCCAGAAGAGGATCCAGCACAAAACCCTATGGACCCGAACCCATTGTGCCCATTCCCTTCAAGCAGCTGAGGAACTGGTTAAAGGATCACACCCGAATACAAGCAGAGAAATGGTGGGCCTCGACACCAGGTTGTAGGCAATCCAAGGAAGCTATGCCATCCTTGGATCCAAAGCTGACCAGGCGCCTTTTGCGCCTGGACAGAGATAGCCTGCGTCGTGTGGCGTGGACCATCACTGGACACTGCTCGCTGAACAAACACTTCCACACCCTAGGAATCACTGACAGCCCCTGTGCAGAGCGTGCCTGGAGGCGGAGGAGACGGTAGCGCATGTGCTCCTGCTGGAGTGCACAGGCGTTACCAACATTCGCGAGGAGTTCCTGGGAACGCCAAGATCACTTGCAGATGTCCTGAAGAGACCGGGAAGTTTAATCTGCTTCTGGAGGGAGGTGGGCTGGTTGGAGTAATCGGCCACTATGGCTCACGCACAATGGTCCAGTTCAAGAACTAAGTGCGGAAACCTAAACCCCCATGATAGATAGAAAGATATAGGGTGACTGGTAATAAATTAGTGTACGAAACTTTAACACGTGATTGTGCTCATGATAACAAACAACTTTTAAATATCAGCTGTTCAGTACATGCGAACATAAATGTACTGAACTGCTGATATTTTTTTCGCGATTTTAGGTTTGGTTTAAAGTAAAAATCTTACAATAAAAACTTGTAAAAAAATACTGTCAAAAAGTTAGAACTTAGACCCTCAATATCTCCGTAATGAAATTGATTGACCTGGACGCCTGGATGGATGAGATTCTCCATATAAGAGAGCCCCATCCGAGCGACGTACATCACCGTATTTACGTGTCAGATTAGCAGTTTAGCAAACACATCAACATGTGACAGCAGTACGTTTAGAGTACGTTTAGAGTATTGGTTCATCTACTGGCAACACTTTCAAATGTCAAAGTCAAAAATAGTTCAAGGACTTCAAGACTTCAACTTTCAAGTTCATCACTGCTGTTTGTTTGTTTACTATTTCAGATCGAGGTTGTTTTATTCTGTAAAATACAACTTTTCACGAACTGTTAAGAAAATATGATAGCTCCGATGTCAAACCTGAAAATGGAAACAGGTTTCGAGCCGGGTGATAGCGCGAACTTGCCTAAAATTGACTGTTTTACGGTGGCTGCATATATTGTCGCCCTGAAAAAAGACGGTCGATTTGCTAAAACATCTAGGTAGAGTAGGAGCACATGTATCTAATAGTTATTTTAAAAGAGTGTCCATGGAGACCATGGAGTTTCCTGCCCGTTCTAAAGATCTACGTTAGGAAATGGGCAATCTACAGTGCCATCACAGTTTTTATGTCTTGCGACTGGGACCGTAGCTAGAGCTACATTTAATTTTCATCTTTGTGTCTTTGTAACTGGCCAATTTGCAATAAATCCTTTGATTTTTAATCCAATTGTATATTACAAAAGCCAAATTAACTCTTTCTGTGATAAAATTCTGCTGCAGGTAGACAATGACCTCAGAATATAAGCTAGGTACTTTTTATCCCTGTAATAATAACTTTTCATTCCATTATTTATATGTGTAACCTCTACGGTAGCAAAGACACAGGCCAAAGCTAGTTTATAATAAAATAAACTTAATAATTTCAGAGTGGCAGTCTCAAAACCATAGAAATATAAAAAAAAACATCTTTCTTATTATATCTATGCTCACAACACAACCCTATTTCTTTGCCCTCAGATCTTCTGAAGAGTGTTACGGCGATGACGCAATAGGTTACGTGCAGCTGTGCCGTGATGCTGGCTTGTGCACCCTAAAGGCAACAGTTTGCCCTAAACTTCAAGCCTACGCCAATGTAACACTGACATTGAATGAAATTGAAGAAGAAGTCCTGAATGTTCAGTGTCATGGTTGTGAAGAAGATAATGGTTGTTTGCATGGGGTAACCTTCTTGTTATGGCTACATAGAAGGAGTGAGGAACCGGACTTTCGACATAGGGAGTGCTATTGGAGAAAACCATGGATGGCAGAGGTATAGTACTCTTGAATTTTTTTTAAATTCTCCTTGATGAAAAATAAATATTGCTGGACATTACACACAATGCCATCTAGTGCCACACTAAGCAAGGCTTGTGTCATGGTCACCAGACAGTTGATATACTACATAATAAATATTTCTGTATTAAATAAAAAAAAAATAAAAAAAACGTTTTATTGTTTCTCATATTGTTATTGTTCTACTGCACAAAATTGAGGCAGCCCCGTTAAGTTATAAGGATACTTGTGATGGGGTTACCTCGCTACTTCCCATGGGAATCTAAATACATATAATATACTTATTATACAAATGTAGCAGTTCATTTAAATGGTACGGAGTTGAAGATAATTTTACTACTTTGTGACAGCTCTTTGTGTGTACATATGTTTCATATTATGTATTTAACATTTATTTTCACATTTTAATACATATTAAATTTTCTTGAAACAGTGGATTCTAAGTTGCATTATTGCAAACATTTGTAAACCTTTTCCTAAACATTTTGACCATGCTGATCTAAGTTATATTTATTGTAGGTACCTTATCTTTATTAATTTCCAGTGCAATCAGTCATACTAATAACAATGTATATTTTCAATATTGATTGTTGATTACTGTAACATATTTTCTTGTTGCAGCCTGTGAAATTCATCACAAGTAAAGAGCTTGCTAAAGCAATGAGTACTTAAAAGAAGCAAAGAAAAAGAAACCTTGATGGCCCCTGGCTTAGGTAAACACTTCAATAATCTATACTTAATATTATAAAGCAGAAGAGTTTGTTTGTTTGTTTGTTTGTTTGTTTGGTTGAACGCGCTAATCTCAGGAACTACTGGTTCGAATTGAAAAAATATTTTTGTGTTGGATAGGCCATTTATCGAGGAAGGCTAAAACAAAGGATAAAACGTCCTGCTCCGCTCCTAAGGCTGCCTGTTCACTGAAGCGGAGAAACGCTGCGGAGCGGAGAAAAGGATCAATATTTTTGTGTTGGGCAACATTATAAACGTACATGCTTGGCGATAAAGTCTTCTAAAGACTTAACTTCAGGGAATGTTATTGAACATTGCCTTAAAAGACCACAGTAAAACTAAAAATTTGGTATTTTTGTAGCTATGTGCAAATCCCTGAATTTGTGACTAAGCCTGGGAGTGCTCGCGTTCAGAAGTGTATCCTTCATTGTCCCACAGACACAGGCCTCCTACAAGTCCTACCAAGAATTATTTTCTCATATGATGTAAAATATAATTAGCATAACAAGTAAAACACCTGTTTTCTGTTTTCAGATATCTTTCACTTATGAAACAGATAGGGAATTGAAATATTGTTACCAGCGAAACTGTCAGGAAGTGATTAAATTAATAGGAAGAAAAGAAGCTGATTCAATTCTGCACTGCCGAGGACTTGTTGTTGTAGAATAATTATAATATTTTTTTTACCTTAGTCCACAAACGGCCTACCAGGCTGACCAAAAAGGCATGCCAAGGGATTTACATTTTTACCAATGGATATTGAAACGTTTTAGTAAAGAAATACGACATACTTTTTATTGCTATGCTTTAAAACAGTGGTTCCCAACCTTTCTTGAACAGGGACCACTTTGGTATGTTCATTGTTAACAGGGACCATAGGGTCCTAGATAAACATGTACACCGACAGGATTATAACTTGGGGAGGGAATCTTTAACTCACACTATACGAAAATTGTATAATGTGATGAGAACCTTTAGAATTAAGATAGTGATAAATATATACAAGCGATCGAATTCAGCTTGAAACATTTAGCAATCGTTTAGTATGAAATTCTCAAAAAAAATACAATGTTACCTCTGATCGGTTCAACTAGGTTGGGTTGAGCTTGCATCTTCTGTGCAAGTTAAAAAGTACGAATAGCATTTTAATCTTTCGCGGACCGTAGTCGAGACTCCTGCGGACCATCATCAGTGGTCTGCGGACCACAGGTTGGGAACCAGTGCTTTAAAATGATGCCGTGCCATCGAAAGGGATTTCATTGCACGGCATTGAAAGACGCGCCACGTTCGTATTTCTATATCAATACGTTTGAATCACTCACTCACTTTTCAAAGTGTCTAGTGGGTGGTTTCTAACATAATTATATAAGTAACAACTGAATGTACACATGAATGCAATAAAGAATTTGAGTTTGGGTTTGGTGGCATACTCGTACGTGGTAATCGAGAGGGCAGTAGCAGAGTATGACACAAATTTTAAAAAATATACATTTAAATGTACTGGCTCGTTGGTCTAGCGGCCGTAAGCGCAACGTCTGTACAATGAGGTCGTGGGTTCGATTCCCAGGTTAGGCAAAGTACTATCGGCGTTTTCCATCAAGAATTTCGCACTAACAGTCATAGAGTCAATATTGTGTCTGTGACCATTTCAAAAATTGAAGGTTACGTTGGTAGGTTGTTTCTGCTAAAACAGCCATTTTAGATCTGACCTTAAGGGCAATTTATACTAGCGCAGAATGCGCTTACAATAAATTTATAATGCGCGCGTCTAT
This sequence comes from Xestia c-nigrum, assembly GCA_916618015.1. NCBI lineage: Eukaryota > Metazoa > Arthropoda > Insecta > Lepidoptera > Noctuidae > Xestia > Xestia c-nigrum. The sequence continues at coordinate 15,178,758 of OU745270.1, forward strand.
TTAAACTCTCAGAAGTAATGTGTGCGTTACGTTGTGGAGTTAAGGTTGAATTTGTTATGTTCAGTTTTTGATAGACGCTTCGTCTCTGCGCTAGTATAAGTTTACCCTAATGTGTTGTGTACTAAATTGTCTTATTGCTGTGTAATGTGAACCATTATTTTATTTGTTTCGTGTTTCAATAACTTAGTGTCATAGTGGTCATAGTTTCAGTTACAAGGATGATTTTTTAAATAAAAGAGAAAATTTAAATGTTCATTTTTATTTACTTATTTACAAACTTACATCAAATTAAATACTGAAGGCTTTATAACATAATTCAACAGAGGATCATGTGCTGACAAAATAAATAATCAGTCTTACAAATTAATATCACAATCATGATTCAGGTGATTGGAACTAGATTTTAATCTACTTCTTCAACTGTGGGCCCGCCGTTCTGCTGGTAACCACCGGGCATACCTCCAGGCACGCCCCCGGGGTTGCCGGCACCCGCGCCGTGCATCTTGCTCATGAGCGGCGAGCACACGCGCTGCAGGTCCTTCAGCCGGTGCTCGTACTCCTCCTGCTCCGCCAAGGTGTTGTTGTCGAGCCACTTGAGCGCGTCGTCGCACGCGCTCATCGCTGTGCTCTTGTCCTGCTCCGAGAGCTTGTCTCCGGCGTCGTCCAGCGCCTGCTTCACGCTGAACACGTACGCTTCGAGCTGGTTCCTCGACGCGACGCGCTGCCTCTGCTTCTCATCCTCGTCTTTGTATCTCTCCGCCTCGGCGAGCATGCGCTCGATCTCAGCCTGTGACAGACGTCCCTTGTCGTTCTTGATGACGATGTTCTTGCTTCGGCCGGTGCTGTTCTCTTTGGCCGACACGTTGAGGATGCCGTTCGCGTCCAGGTCGAAGGTGACGTCGATCTTAGGGACGCCGCGCGGCGCGGGCGGGATGCCGGTCAAGTCGAACGTGCCCAACAAGTTGTTGTCCTTCGTCATCGCTCGCTCGCCCTCGTACACTTGGATGGTGACCGCCGGCTGGTTGTCCGAGTACGTGGTGAACGTCTGCGACTGCTTGCACGGGATCTTAGAGTTGCGCTCGATGATCTTCGTCATCACGCCGCCGGCGGTCTCGATGCCGAGCGACAGAGGGGCCACGTCCACTAGTAACACATCCTGGATCTTCGCGTCTTGCTCGCCGCTCAGGATAGCTGCCTGGACGGCCGCGCCGTACGCCACGGCTTCGTCGGGGTTGATGGACAGGTTGAGCTTCTTGCCGCAGAAGAAGTTCTGCAGCAGGCTCTGCACTTTCGGGATCCTGGTGGAGCCTCCGACGAGGACGACGTCGTGGATCTGGCTCTTGTCCATCTTGGCGTCTTTGAGCGCCTTCTCCACGGGCTCGAGCGTGCCTCTGAACAGGTCTGCGCACAGCTCTTCGAAGCGCGCGCGGGACACGCGCGTGTAGAAGTCGATTCCCTCGTAGAGCGCGTCGATCTCGATGGTGGCTTCAGTGCTGGACGACAGCGTGCGCTTAGCGCGCTCAGCGGCTGTGCGGAGGCGGCGCAGTGCGCGAGGATTCATGCACATGTCCTTCTTGTACTTGCGCTTGAACTCGTCCGCGAGATGGTTCACTAATCTGTTGTCAAAGTCCTCGCCTCCGAGATGTGTGTCGCCCGCCGTCGCCCTCACTTCGAACAACGAGCCTTCGTCGATGGTTAGGATCGACACGTCGAACGTTCCGCCGCCGAGGTCGAAGATGAGGACGTTCCTCTCGCCCTTGAGGTTCTTGTCGAGGCCGTACGCGAGCGCGGCGGCTGTGGGCTCGTTGATGATCCTGAGCACGTTGAGACCGGCGATGGCTCCCGCGTCCTTGGTGGCCTGGCGCTGAGAGTCGTTGAAGTAGGCCGGCACTGTGATGACCGCGTCGCGTACTGTTGTTCCGAGGTAAGCTTCCGCCGTCTCCTTCATCTTCGTCAGCACCATGCTGCTGATCTCCTCGGGCGCAAAACGTTTCGCGGCACCCTTGAACTCCACTTGAATCTTTGGTTTGCCGCAGTCGTTGACCACCTTGAAGGGCCAGTGTTTCATGTCTTGCTGAATCTTGGGGTCGTCGAACTTCCTTCCGATGAGTCGCTTGGCGTCGAACACTGTGTTGCTGGGGTTGAGGGCGACCTGGTTCTTGGCTGCGTCTCCGATGAGGCGCTCCGTGTCCGTGAAGGCCACATAGGATGGTGTTGTGCGGTTGCCCTGGTCGTTGGCGATGATCTCCACGTTCCCGTGCTGCCACACGCCGACGCACGAGTATGTCGTACCAAGATCTATTCCTACAGCTGGCATTTTGTCTTCTTCTTGTAGATTGTACTTTTCACAATAAACTCGTTGCAAAGTAGTAGTATTAACGTATTAACGTTGAATGTAAACTTCTCCGGTTTGCACCGAACTCACTTCGTCTGCTTTGTATCGCGTTTCAAATAATTCTGAGTTCCCGCCGACCGGCCGCCGCTTATATAGTCAACAAATGAGTTTCGAGAGATTTCTACACTTTTCTTGACGTCTCTGGTCTGCGTCCAATCAGAGAACAGAATCGAAGGAATTATCTAGAGGGTCGCACGTTGCGACCAATCAGTGCGTTTGTGGGAAAGAGACAGCAAGCAATTTGCTGTCTCAATCGGGTTGTCACTGTAGAAATTTTCCCTGTATTTGGGGAGATTTTGTAAATAAATCGCGACGGGTTGAATATTGATTGGACTCGCAAAAATGTTATTTTCCCACTAAATCATTTAGCTATATCTAAAAAAAATGTACGTGTTAAAGTCAGTTATATTAAATGCGATTTTCTCGTGGAATAGCGGTTTCTATAATATTCTATTGTATTCCGAAATACTATGTTCGTGAAAACGTGTTTGTAAACGGTGTGAGAAAATCTAGAATAATGTAAAGCACTATTTTCACATTTTTGACATTTTATTTCGTTAAATTTTAAATTTGAATTAAATGAAAGTAATTATTGAGGTCTATCTAAAAAATAAATTTTGTTCCCAAATCATGCTATTATTTTAAACAGAAAGGTATACACTTACAGAAAGGGTAGAATTAGTTCGGTCGATGAAACATATACAGGGTGTATTTCACCTCATCACAAAGCCGTTAACCAAGCATTCTGTATATCAAACTAAGTAACTTTACGCAAAAAATATTGCTGGGAAACAACTTTTTTTTTTGAGGTCATAAATCATGTTTTGTGATATAATTCAATGTAACACACTGAAAACATTGTGCGGATGAATGGATTGAATAGTACGGAGGTCGCAGAGATATTTAAAGTAAAAATCATGCGATAAAAAGTGGTATTTAAAAAAAAAGCTTGTCAAAATCTTGCAACTTTGACCCCCAATATCTCCGTAACTAGAAGGTTCCCAGGTATGGTGTAGAACAAAAAAATGATCAGAATGACGAGTAGAACAAGTGCCTTTCGTATTCGTTAAGAGGTGTTTTACACCCTTTATTTATCCCAGTATGATGTTTCCTTGGAACAGTTAATACATATAAAGGAAAGAATTTGAACGAATTTAACGTTTATTTTCAAACTATTACTAAAATATTATTTTCTCTTTTCAGAATAGTAATTTAACTAATTCAGTGTGTAAAATTTATGACATTAAAAATGTATAAACAACTTGCTTTGGGGTTTAATTCACATTATATTCCTTTTATCATGTGAAAACAAGTTCCATTTTCTTAAAAAAATCTCTTCTGAGGTTTCTTGGGAAATTAAACTTTGCGCATTGGCAACACCGGGGAAATATCTAGAATGCATGAGGCACACTTACACCCGCGCTTTTGGTGAGTGTGAAAGGGATAGCAATAGTGTTGTGTTTACAAACTATGAAACAGTATGGTATGGAGCTAGAAAATACCATGACCTCTAGAATTTTCTACCCCTGCTGATGAAATACTGCAGTATATTCGCTCATCCCTTTGCAATGTTTCCAGAAAGCGGTGTTTTCGTTAATCCTTGAAGAAAAGAGACTGTGTTGACGATGTTTTTCGATAATATGGAGAATTTTATTGACCTGAGTTCGTTTACCTTTGCCCACACATTTTTGATGGTTAGACTAGATTTCTTCAATATTTCCACACGCTACTAATTTTATGTGATTTAATTTTAGAAGATGGAGCTATATTTGTGTACCTATACATCGTAGGTAGGTATTCAGCATAAGAATGAAAGGAATTAAATAAGTAAACAAGAATCTTCGAAAACAGTGTTTCAAAAATAAGGTTCTGACGAATTGAGAACCTCCACCTTTTTGAAGTCTGTTAAAAGTTATAATAAAGAAAGGCCAACTACGCTATTTTGTTAATTTGACTGCTTTTTAGGTACATAACATCCCGCCTGTAATAACCTTAGGCTGGGCAGAGATTTTTACATTTCGCCATGGCATGTGTAATCTCAGGCCAATTTCCCATTAACCGGTCACAAATACTACCTCTAGGTTGCTAGTGAAATAATCCTGATTGAAAAACCAAATAACACTACCCGACCTGGGATTCGAAATTTCGAACTAAAGATGGCATGATAAGCAGTTGCGCTATAGATAGGTACATCCCACTTGACCAACGAGGCAGTATTTTCTCTTTATTTTTCAATGTCAATCAAATCAAACCATTTACCTATTTAAAAATAAAATCTCGTATCAACTTACATAGACAACACTTTCAAGTTCACATACCTAGGAAGCAAAATGTGAATCATAATATTAAACAACAAATCAAACCTTTTCACCGTAATTTCGTCATTCGCAATCTAGAAACTTCATAGCTTGAGACGAAAGCCAGACGTCTCTCTGGCTCTTTCGAGAAAGTTCACCCCTCGCGTCTCGCCCCGAGGAGTGGCTCGGTCGCGCTGTTTGCAACCCTTTGTGCTATTGGTACCTATATGTATCTATTCAAAAGCATAGCAGTTGCTTATGTGTTCTTATCATGTTATGGGCTTTAAAATCATAACTTTTATGATTTTGACTTAGTACTAGTAGGTACCTATATGTATGTTAGCCGAAAGAAGGTTCTAGCTTTCTAGGTTGTAGGTATGTTACTAAAAACCTGCATCATCTCATCTGACAGCTGGATGAAGGCCTCTCGTCAGGACTTCCAGCTGTTTCGAACCAGGGGTAAGCTGGTCGTAGGTTTACTTCAAGCTCGTTCCTCTATGCATCCTCTACGATGTCTATGGCGCCTTTTGGCTTTGTTAGGGCTCTGCATAGGTAGTGCTATTGTGCCCACGGCTAATGAGCCGTCCATAGCAAAGAAAATGGCCATAGGTATACCTATTAATACCTATACTGGTTATAACCAGTAAGCAATCAGTAAATTTTACATAAAAACCTTGTTGACCAGAGTCAGCAGGCTTCAATAGTAAATTTATCTCGAAATTTTAAATCGCTACCTAATAATAACGACGAATCTAGAATGCTCCATACAGGGGGAAGCTAATTCTTTGTTCGTAAGCTACAATATTACTTGCAGTTAACATCTGCGCCACACACAAATAGTACTTAACAAAAGAAAAAAAACTGGTTGAAGATTCCAGAACTTGCTTCTCAGTTTCTTTTGTGTTCAAGCGGAGTCGGGAATATGCGGACCCTTTACTTGATTCACCTTTAATTTTTGTGGAATGGCATCTGGCGCAGTATGGGTGTAAAATAAAAGGTCTCCTTTTTCTTACACTTCGGTGAAAATGGATGTGAAGGAATACTAAAAAATCATAGGAATAATACACACTCGTATGTCTTGTTGCTGTTGTTTTTTGTTTAGGGGTTAATAAGAGCAGACGTATTCGTAACTTTCTAGATAAAGGTAGAATTCAAACTCGATATAGGTACCTAGGTTACATGTTGCAGGCAAATAAATATGACTTGTATGTATTGATCCAGCGCCAATGACGTCAATCTAGGTCGCGTTGCACATAGGTACCTGTACCTACCTAAATTATGTGTGTCTGCCAAGCACTGGAAGATTCTGGAGATCATTGATTTTACCAACAGCTGTAGAAGTATAGTTGATAAGTTTCTATTAATATAATTATGAAGATTGTATCAATCTTGATCATTCGTAAATAAAAAAAATAAACACTTGAATGTTTAGTACCGCCACTCGATACTAGAGGGCACTTTCATAAGCTTTGTTATCGATGGAGACCACCACGGAACAGAGAAAAACAGATGGAGACTGAGATTTTGCCAGTGTTTTTATCTAATTGAGAACCTCTTTGGGAATGTAAAATCAAACAAAGACAAAACAACTAAACTGGCGTTTCGTCAAAATTATGTCAAATTAGCGATATACTTACTTACAATTATTTGTTTTTTATGTAATATTTTCCAAATTCTAAAATTATTAAGTGTTTGGTGTCTTGTGATCGTTTATTTGTAGTCTAATTATTTTTATGTGAAATTCATAATAATGGTTCGCTGCAGTGTTCCATTTTGCTCCCAGGTGGCTACCCACCGCTTTCCAAAGGATCCTAATCTAAGAAATTCTTGGGTGGAAGCTATAGGACGCGGTAATTTTGTTTTAAAAAATGGGTCGAGGATATGCCGCAATCATTTCAATAGTAGCGACTATGATCAAATCAGTCGTGTTACTGGTTAGTAATTGAGCAAAGGTACCCTGGTCTACCATCTACATAGATTCGCGCCACAAAAATCTATACTAATATTATAAAGCAGAAGAGTTTGTTTGCTTGAACGCGCTAATCTCAGGAACCACTGGTTCGAATTGAAAAAAATCTTTTTGTGTTGGATAGTCCATTTATCGAGGAAGGCTCAAGGCTATATAATATCACGCTACGACCATTAGGAGCGGAGCTGCAATGAAAAATGTTGCAAAAACGGGGATTTTTTTCTCGTGACGCAGACGAAGTTGCGTGGGTCAGCTAGGCTATATATTATACTTAGTAAAAAATTTAGAAATTAACTCAGCTGGTCGTAACGGTGCAAAATCTGCAACGGTGGTAACCTAACCTAAGAATTTCAATGCAATATTTTAATACTTTTTGTTACAGGACTACCTCTCAAACGCAGGCGTCTAAAGAAGTCTACTGTACCTTCAGTTTTTCCATGGAACAGAAAATTTATTTCGAGACGGCATGAGGGCAGAAAGGGACGAAGGACGCACTTTCATACTTTTACAAGCTTTGTGAAAATTCCATCTCAGAAACCCCATGGAAAAGATCCAAAAAGTATCTTATCCGAAATAACATTATTTTGGCAAAAGACTGTGGTTTTACCACCCGGAAAAACTTTGAAAAGTAAACAAATGAGTCAAGGAACACAAACAGATAAATCTTTGAGATTGTTTGCTACCACAGAACTCATACTATCCGATGATGAGTCCGTAGTATTCTACACAGGCTTGGACAACTACGCTCAATTCACACATCTGTTGTCCACTCTGATGCCAATGGCCAATGAGATCAAATACCAATCGAAACACCTTACCAACTTAACTGCAGAAGATCAGTTTTTGATGTTACTCATTAAATTACGTAGATGCAAACCTGATTTTGAAATAGGTAAAATGTTTGGTGTCAACAAAACTGACGTGTCTAATATTATCATCACTTGGGTAAGCTTCGTCACTGATCACTGGAGCCTTCTAGACACCTGGCCAAATCAAGATATAATAGATTCATACATGCCGGAAACTTTTAAAGGGAATTATCCCTTCAATGGAGTTATCGGAGATACTGTTATTCTTATAAAAGACGGAAATTTTCAAAACGCTGCGAATTCTTCTTTTAGCCAATATGAACTTAAGAAATCACTGAAATTCATTGCTGGATGTTCTGCAGATGGTCTTATCTTTTATTCTTTAGAACTTAAACTGCGAACTGCAGATGACGACGAATTACTTATTCCTGATGTCATGAGTGTTGACAATAAACTATCAAAAAGTTTACCCGTGGAGCAACTTATAAGTTTGACCAAAACGTTTAAGATACTAGCAAGTGCACTGAATCAGATGTATGCGCCTTTGTCCCCGAGAATATTTCGTATTTGTTTAATGATTTGTTGTTTAAAAATTGGTATTGTAACTGATAATATTAAAGCCGATTCAAAATAAGTAATGAAGTTACGGGTTTCAACTTTTTTAGGCATCTTATCTTATTACGATTTCAAGACTTTCATGTTGTAGAGGTTTGTCGTGTTAGGGCACATTTGAGTTGAGCTAAACGAAACCGCAACGTGGATGTCTATTGCAAACATTTTAAAGGCGCTCAGTCGGCGCCGGCGCGGGTTGAGTTGTATTGCAATACAACATTATTTTTTGTTTTGCAATGTTATGCGCTACGGGCGGTTGCGAGTGTGCTGCATCAGGCACTTCTTCAAAGAAAGTAGGTAAATACAACATGAAAACTAGCCAAAATCACGATATATCTGTCACCGTAAACTTGTCAAACACGTTATATTACAATATAACTTGTTTCTCTCTAGCGATATTGTAAACTCTCGAATTATTGTCAACTGAACATACGGAAGTGTCTCTGCCTCCATAATCGGGACTTGGGGCACCCCCCCCCGTTAGGTTCCTTTAAACCCTGCACTCGGAAATAGGGGCCTCGCGAAGCGGGACTCCGTCGACTACGCTTTTTAGGAGAATATAAAGTGTTTTAAGGTTAGGTTATATTAATCGGTATTTCTCAGGAATGGTACATTATCTTTTCACGAGAGTTGTACCACTGGGCAAGGGAGACCCCTCCTTCCCTCCACACCGCGTAAGTTGACTACCATGGCATGCATTTCACGAAAAATAACGCGTTTTGTTGTAAGCAGTATGTTCGTTTGACAATATTTCGAGATTTTACAATATCGCTAGAGATATTACAATATAACGTATTTGACAATTTTACGGTGACATAATTATCTATGTCATTACTATCTTTTGGCAAGTCTGCAACAGGAAGCCTCTTGTCGTGACGGGCGCGTAATACGTTAACGCATTAGGAATACCTTTTAGGGTTCTTTTGCCAAACGACAGAAACGGAACCCACATGACCCAAACGGAGCATGTAAATGAGGGATAGCATGTAAATGAGGGATGTATAAATAAATAATCCATTGACAAGAGGACATAGCTAAATCGTGGCTAAATAATAACAGCCGCTCGGGTCGATCTTTAGCCTTTATTCGCATAATATTAGATTCTCGATTCTCAAAATATTAGATTCAGTCTATCAGGTATTGGTCTGTGGATGGGTGACCACCCTTACATACCGAGTTTCCTCCGTGCCTCGGAAAGCAAGTTAAGCTTTTTGGTCCCGACTGTCATTTGTAGATCTTTGACAGTCGTTACAACAGGTAGTCAGTGGCCCAAAAAAGTCCGACAACCAGTCTTACCAACTTAACTGGGTTGTCGAGGTCAGATAGGCAGTCACTCCATGTAAAATACTGGTTTTCAGCCTGCATCTGGTTAGACTGGAAACCGACCCCAACATGGTTGGGAAAAGGCTAGGCAGTGATGACATCTCTTGAAAAATGATATATCGGGATTCCTGAAATATTTTTTTATCCGACTCTGGCGAAACCAAAACGAAGACCGTTCTTTGTTTTAGGCCTGATAAGTTACAAAACAATTATTTTAAGCAATAATTTCCAATAAGGTTATTGATACCTTACCTTTTCATCTACCACACGGTATTTAAAGTTATTTTCTGTGAACTGTTTTTTTTAATTATCTTGTTCCAAATGGAAGAGCACGGGGTGGGTCGATTTGTTTTGCACGCAAGTGTATTTGTTTTTTAGGGATGGGACGTTTTCGTGAAACTGCAGCAGTAAGTAACTTTGGTTTTCATTTACGTACATACATACAGTACATACTTTGTGATACCTGATAAGAATGTAAAAAAAAATGTGTTTTGCTGTTGTCTACACTTCTACACTAATATTATAAAGAGGAAAACTTTGTTTGTTTGTTTGTTTGGTTGTAATGAATAGGCTTAAAAACTACTGGACCGTTTTTAAAAATTCTTCCACCATTCGAAAGCTACATTATCCACGAGTAGGTAACATAGGATATATTTTATCCCCGTACTCCCACGGGAACGGGAATTACACGTGTGAAACCGCGTGACGTCCGCTAGTAATTGATATATGTCAATAAAACGCATTATTTTTCGTGAAATGCATGCGATGGTAGTCAACTCACGCGGTGTGGAGAGAAGGAGGGGTCCCCCTTGCCCAGTGGTACCACTCTCATGAAAAGATAATGTACGGTCGAACAAGCTACTTGGTTTACACTTTACAATGTAATTTGTGGGTTAAACTGTAAACCAAATAGCTTGTTCGACCGTACCATTTCTGAGAAATACCGATTAATACAACCTAACCTTAAAACACTTTATATTTCCCTAAAAAGCGTAGTCGACGGAGCCCCGCTTGGCGAGGCTCCTATTTCGAGGCGAGGTTATGGGGGCAGAGATACTTCCGTATGTTCAGTTGACAATATTTCGAGAGTTTACTACAATATCGCTAGAGAGATTACAATCTAACGTGTTTGACAAATTTTACGTTGACATAATTATATACTATTATCTGTGAGGTGTGGACCATCTTCATTGCGAAAATGTTGAGAGTTTTAGTTCCATGATTTTTCCGCAAAGAGGTGGCGTCAATGTTTTAAATTGTTAATCTGTGACTGGTAAGAAAAAACTAACCGCGATAATTTCAGAATTTTTGTCGAGTGTAAGTTCGATTTTAAATATGTCCAGTGACGGTGAAGAGATTGACGCCCACAGAGTATTATAATATTTGTATATTGGTCCTACGGAACCATTTGTATGCGAGTCCGACTCGCATTCTGCCAGTTTTTTATACTAAAAGGGCCGTGAGCCAAGTAGTGCCATGTTACTTATGACACCAATATTAATAGCATCATCAAAAAAAAACTGAAGAACTGCGGGCATTCCCCCTGTTGGCATAAAAACCATCTTTGTTTTCTAACACACTTTTAGTACAGTATTGTAGCTGGTTTAGCTCTTAAAACATGATAGGTAAGTAGGTACAATACAAGATTAAACAGCGCCCCCTACTAGCATCTTTCACGATTTTCATACAAAAAGATTAATAAAACATTGTACATCCGGGTTCCGGCTATCATAAAACCGTTTAGATTTTAGATAGCAAAACATCAGATTATTATGAAGTACTTACCTATTTCTATATTGTGTAGAAACCTACAGTAGGCGTTACATCTACAATAAGTTATTTTACATTGGCTGGGAAACCCCCTAAACATGAAAACTTCTCAAAATAATTTAGTTGCTTACTCGAACACGTAAGCAGCAGGAAGTTCCTTTGTTATGAATACCTACGCGTTTTCACCAACATGCTCTCACACTAAGCCTCGACCAAAAGAAAACCAATCCGTTTTATTGATATTCCATTTACCTTTACCCGTTAGGTACCTTATTTGTGACTAGTGTTCATGAAAATGGGGCCAAACGCGTTTCAGCACATTTCAGGTACCTATCCTAAGTACCTACTACACAATAGACTTGATGGACCATCAATCATCGTTCATGGCCCGCTGTTAGGCATAGGCTACTTTTCCAAGGCTTCCTCCTCCACATTCCTGTGCCAGTTGAAGTGAACCTTCTATAATGCGACTTCCAACACGTTTAACGCTACCATGGAGGCCCCTTCCTCCCTATTTTCATTTCCTCATTACGAAGTTTCACTTTTTCTGCGCGGAGGCGCTCCACACACTATTTTTTTTATTGGGCTTATCACACCAGGGTGAAAAGCAAAGCAGGGGTAGTGGATTTTTTAACTTTGAAATCACAAAATTATGTAGGCGAACTGAACTACTTATATTAATTAGGTAGGTATACATTATTTAGATACCTACCATGTTGGCATCACACAATTACCTAGGTATTATGAATTCAGCATTGTAGTCCCCTTTCAAAAGTTTTGTCTGTTACACTAGGTCATAGCTGTTAATGCCTTGGGTTCCCAGTCTTACCTACCTCATATAGATAGACCACGCGGAGGCGCTCCACGCACTATTTTTTTTATTAGGCTTATCATACCGGGGTGAAAAGCAAAGAGAGAGACTGAACTATATTAATTATACATATACATTATTTAGATATACCTACCATGTTGGCATCACACAATTACCTATTATGAAGTAGGTAGCATAGTATAAAAAAAGATATATCCTCCTGTTTATAGGTACTATGATTGTAGTCCCCTTTCAAAAGTTTTGTCTGTTAGGTCATAGTTAATGCCTGTACCAGTCTTACCTACCTCATATAGATAGACCACCTATACCCAATTTAGGTAGTAGATATAAAAAGTTGCAAAGCTCGTGGTCACTCAGGAAGGGTCAGGGTCTCTGCTGTCTGCCAGTGACAAGGGCTATTTGCCTGTGTGAGTGTGATATGTCATGTACTCTTGTGTTGCATCTCCACACACAATGGGCTGTTGGTTCATGGTCCAATGACCCTACTGAAAGAGTGTTCCTAGCTTTCACTTCAAAGTCATTGATGTGTAGCTATCATTATTGTGTGTGCATTTACTCATTGTTCACAAAGTGGCAAATAATAAAGAACAATTTAATTTGATACTAATTATTGCTACCTATTAGGTGTAATTTGTTATTATTTACCACTTTAGAAGGGTGTGTGGGGTAGGTAGTGTGTAAGGGTTCGAGGAATGAAACTAAGAAAATAATTTGTTAATTTTACCATTTATTTTTAATAATGGAATTTGAACTAAATCAGTCTTTGGCTGTACACCAGTGCACAAATAAACTTCGCGATACAATCACATAAACACCATTACAACATGGCTAAAAGCTGACATTTGAGATTTTAATCCACTTCCTCCATGCGCGACGCGTCATCAGCATCGCCCTCTAGTGGGGGCACGTCCCCGACGGTCGTCTCCTCAACCTGGACTGGCTCGTCCTCATCAATGCCAAGACCCAACTTGATCATGCGGTAGATGCGGGAAGCATGCACCTGGGGCTCGTCAAGAGCGAAGCCAGATGACAGCAGGGCAGTCTCGTACAACAGGATAACGAGGTCCTTCACAGCCTTGTCGTTCTTGTCAGCCTCTGCCTTCTGCCTCAGAGTCTCGACAATGGAATGGTCAGGGTTGATCTCAAGGTGCTTCTTAGCCGCCATGTAACCCATGGTGGATGTGTCACGGAGAGCCTGGGCCTTCATGATACGCTCCATGTTGGCAGACCAACCATACTGCGCTGTGACAATGCAGCAAGGTGACTCAACCAATCGGTTGGATACAACAACCTTCTCGACTTTGTTGTCAAGGATGTTCTTCATGACCTTGCAGAGACCTTCGAATTTGACCTTGTCTTCCTCACGCTTCTTCTTCTCTTCCTCATCCTCAGGGAGTTCCAGACCCTCCTTTGTGACTGAGACAAGAGTCTTGCCATCATACTCCCTCATCTGCTGTACTACGTACTCATCAATAGGCTCTGTCATGTAAACAACTTCATAACCACGTTTCTTGACTCGCTCAACGAATGATGAGTTGGCAACCTGGTCACGGTTCTCACCAGTGATGTAGTAGATGTGCTTCTGGTTCTCCTTCATGCGGGAAGCATACTCCTTGAGGGAGCACGCCTCATCACCGGAGGCAGATGTGTGGTAGCGGAGCAAGTCAGCCAGTTTGGACCTGTTCTGAGAGTCCTCATGGATTCCTAGCTTCAAGTTCTTGCTGAACTGTTCATAATACTTCTTGTAGTTCTCCTTATCTTCAGCTAACTCCTCGAAGAGTTCTAAGCATTTCTTAACTAAGTTCTTCCTGATGACTTTGAGGATCTTGTTCTGTTGAAGCATCTCACGAGAGATGTTGAGGGGCAGGTCCTCACTGTCGACCACACCCTTGATGAAGTTCAGGTACTCAGGGATGAGGTCCTCACAGTTGTCCATAATGAACACCCTACGTACATACAGCTTGATGTTGTTCTTGCGTTTCTTGTTCTCAAACAGGTCGAAGGGAGCACGGCGGGGCACAAACAAGAGTGCTCTGAACTCCAACTGACCTTCAACAGAGAAGTGCTTGACAGCAAGATGGTCCTCCCAGTCGTTGGTGAGGGATTTGTAGAAGTCGCCATACTCCTCCTGTGTGATATCGTCAGCGTTGCGTGTCCAGATGGGCTTGGTCTTGTTCAGCTCCTCGTCCTCAGTGTACTTCTCCTTGATGGTCTTCTTCTTCTTCTTGTCTTTCTTGTCCTCCTCCTCATCTTCCCCTACATCCTCGATCTTGGGCTTGTCCTCCTCCTTCTCTTCCTCTTTCTTCTCCTCCTCAGCCTCGTCGTCAGAGAGCTCCTTTTCGCGTTCCTTCTCTACCATCAGTTTGATGGGGTAGCCTATGAACTGAGAGTGTTTCTTCACGATCTCTTTGATCTTGTGCTCTTCAAGATACTCAGTGAGGTCTTCCTTGATGTGTAGGACGATCTGTGTGCCGCGGCCCAAGGGCTCGCCGTGGTCGGGGCGCACCGTGAACGAGCCGCCCGCAGACGACTCCCACACGTACTGCTCGTCGTCATTGTGCTTGGAGTGGACTGTGACGCGGTCGGCGACCAGGTAGCACGAGTAGAAACCCACACCGAACTGACCGATCATACTAATGTCAGCACCTGCCTGAAGAGCCTCCATGAACGCCTTTGTTCCCGACTTGGCGATGGTACCAAGGTTGTTGACGAGGTCAGCCTTGGTCATACCGATACCGGTATCAATAAGAGTGAGTGTACCTTCGCTTTTGTTGGGAATGATCTTGATGTAGAGCTCCTTGCCGCTGTCCAGCTTCGACGGGTCGGTGAGTGACTCATACCGGATCTTGTCCAGGGCGTCTGACGAGTTGGAGATCAACTCACGAAGGAAGATCTCTTTGTTGGAGTAAAATGTGTTGATGATCAGGGACATGAGCTGGGCGATCTCCGCCTGGAAGGCGAAGGTCTCCACCTCCGCGACATCGGTCTGCATTTCTTCGGGCATTTTGACTGTTTCACTTATTATAAAATAGTCCTCAAGTTAAATGTTTAAACTAAGCACTGAATTGAATACTTTCTTGACTTGACTAGCGCGGTTTTAAATACACGTGTTGTAAGATCGCGTGGAATCGCAGCGTATCTCTCACTTTGCTTTTCTTGCGTTAAATGACGCCGGGCGGAATGTCAGAAAGCTTTTATAGACTCGCTACGCAAGCGCCATCTCTGAGCGAGTAGAAATTTCTAGATTTGTCGTCAGGGGCTCGAAACATTGGGGGATAAACATTCATGAGTACTAAAACTAACACAATGTTTTTACTACTTGTTTTATCAAACATTATTAGGTTTACAAAAACATTGATTTAAGCACATAAACGAATAGGTAATATTTACTTAACACTATATAAACAGAAAAACTTCAAATTGTGTTAAAGAATGGCAAAGACAAAATCATTTGACAGGCATTGAAATGAACAGACTAGGTTTTCTATTAATTTAAAAATAAACCTTTGGAAATAGTCGAACAATATGCAATCATTACTAATAATTAAGAAATAATTTCATTTCTCAGAAAATAATTATCAACAAAAATATAAACCTCAGATACCATAAAAAATTGTTGGATGATTAAGACTATAATATTCCAAACGCGTAATAAGTATAAATTGCTTTAAACAAATTAATAATTAAAACAATTTTCGTTTAAACTGTGTTTTAAAAAGAAACCTATTTTTTGCAAGTTCATTTAATTAAAGGGAATTCTTTGAAAATGTTTAGAACTCCGAACTCGTTTTTTGTAACTACGCTATTCGACGAATGGGAGCGCTAGCGTCGCAGTATCGATTTTCTGTGAAACGTTCTGGAACCTTCGCGATTCTTCTATGGAATTTGGCTAAAATTCTATATTTTGTATGAAAGTATTACGAAATATGGGCTTAATCAAAAGCTAAAACCTAAATATTGAATTTAAAAATATCGCATTTGATAGTTTCATTCAAGAACACATAATTTCGACTACTTTACTGGTTTCAACTAGAATGTTCGAACCAGATCCGGTTTGTTGTTCGGCTTTTGCCCGCCATTGGCGCTGGTAGTGTCCGGGGAAGCATTTATGTCAAGTTCAGTGAAGTGGTTGGGGATACCAGAAAATAATGAATTGGTACTTATTTTTTAGAAGAAGTTAGTAATTTTATCGCAGCTATCTTTCATTTTACATTGAGATAATAAATCAAAAAATCAAAAAATAAATTAAAGAAAAAGAGAGAAAAAGAGTCTTTACTTTTACCATAGATTTAAATTATAAGATTTACAGAAAAATGAAGAATAGTGCACCTTATAGCACAATGCTATGGCGTAACTCACTTAACTCACTAGGTATTCCACAATATAAAATAAGTACCTATTATTATTTTGAGTCTATTCAGCAATTAATTCTTGGAAGTGTATTAACACTTCCAAGAATTAATTGCTGTCAAAATCTTACAAAAAAATTGGTTGTCTGTAAAGTCGGTTTACGGACGATAGATTTACGTGATAACGTCATAATCATTATTTTATGTAATAAAACACGTGGAACGGTGGAACGTTACTATGGAACATTACTATGGAACGTTACTATTTTTCATGAGTGTTGCTGGTATTATCAATTTATAAGACGTTATCACGTCAAAATGACGTGTAAAAGTGTTTGAGAAAACCTACTTGCTGAATAAATATCATTTATCATATATCATTTATCATTTATCATTTATCATTTATCATTTATCATTTATCATTTGTCATTTATCATTTGTCATTTATCATTTATCATTTATCATTTATCATTTATCATTTATCATTTATCATTTATCATTTATCATTTATCATTTATCATTTATCATTT
Source organism: Xestia c-nigrum (assembly GCA_916618015.1). Lineage (NCBI taxonomy): Eukaryota > Metazoa > Arthropoda > Insecta > Lepidoptera > Noctuidae > Xestia > Xestia c-nigrum. Next base: position 15,195,644 of record OU745270.1, read on the forward strand.
ATCATTTATCATTTATCATTTATCATTTATCATTTATCATTTACCGTTTGAGATGTTACGTAACAAGGACACTTTTGAGTCGGCCTGTTTTAAAACTCCGCAAAAAACGTCATAATCATTATTTTATGTAATAAAACACGTGGAACGGTGGAACGTTACTATGGAACATGGAACGTTACTATTTTTCATGAGTGTTGCTGGTATTATCAATTTATAAGACGTTATCACGTCAAAAACTTGTAATTAAAAAAAAACTTGTCAAAAAGTTGTAACTTTGACCCCCCATATCTCCGTAACTAGAAGGTTCCCAGGTATGTGGAACAAAAAAATGATCGCAATGATGGGGAGAACAAGTGATTTTCGGATTCGTTAAGAGGTGTTTTACACCCTTTATATAGGTACCTACTATTGTTGTGTTTTTATTCCCTTTAACCACTTCCTTGCATTTCATAATTTTGTTTACAAAAGAGAATTGAGTAAATTAAATATTTCTTCTTACAAAGTAACGCCAAAATGGTGTTGATTTGAGCCATTTTCAGTAAACCATACGTTTTCAAAAAACAAAATCAAACCTACGTATTTGATGTCAAAGGCTGGCAACCTTAGTGCTAGACAGTGTATTGATTATTACTTAGGCATTTTGCAGGTGTTTTATTTTAGAATCATGCCCTTTACAAGCATACAATGATCCGAATGCACCTAATTATAGCACATTTTTAGATGTAGCGGCTCCTTCAATGCAAAAGTTGGTAAATTACGTATTTCCATAGCATTCCCGAATAAACCGATTTGCCGGCACCGGAAACAATGCGTTTCTAGACAATTCTTTACTGTACGAATTAAATTTAACATTAAAAGCTAGAAAAATACAGAATAAACGCTGCTAGCCGCTAGGTACCTATTCTGAGTATTGATCTGAGGCACCACGTGTCGTTTTTATGTTGGGTGGTTATTTTTGGAGACATCACAAAATCACAATATTTCAATATTGGTTCTCACAAGTAGGTAGGTACCTACCTACCTGCCTAGCTAACTAGGTTCGGGCCTATAGCACCTATAGTAATATTGTAATAGACTTAGGACCTAAGTAGGTAGGTACCGACGTAAGCCTTTTTTCTAACGAATTTTTAAACTCAGTTTGTTCACCTATTGTTACCTACTACTTACCAAGCTTTACCTAGCTAATTATGTACATCTCATGTACATAATTAGCTAGGTACTTAAAGCTTGGTAATTACAGTATGTATGCAATAGCTAGGTACCTACCTACCTAAGTAGGTATTCAACTATCTTAACTTTCATTGCAATGTCTAGTCTGGAACCGAAAAGTGCCATGACCTAAAATCAATAAAAGCCCACCTATTCTAGAACATTATTCTGCAGCTGGGGCTAAGCACAGTAAGCACCGCACGCTGCCGCCCCGTTAGAAACTTAGGACTATGAGTGTGTGATGTGTAGGTTATGTATGAAGTAGGTAGGTACCTACCATTGATCGAATTGTGGGCCAAATTATATGACTAACACTGGAATGTGATAAGGAACACGACATAAACGATATGCTTGTTTCCATGTGTACAATTTATTTCTAGAATGTGCGCTCGCTGCAAACTGGCAGTGCCTACAAGTTCCCTCTTTAATCATACATTCATTTTCATTTCATTCATGATCGTTAATTTAATAACTAGTCTACCTACCTAACCGGTTAATTATCTAGGTAGGTACCTAACTATAGTTCTTCCTACTGAAGTAAAAACCTACGATTATAGCTCTTCCTCTGTGATTTTCAATGAATTTAATTTTATGTCACATTATTCTCGAAAATGTCATAGCAACAACGGCTACAACAGAATATCATTGGCTAGGTACGTACAACTCATCGTCATCAATTGATGAAAAAATTCGCGCGCTAGAGTTGTACGTTTAATGACACGTGGTGATAATTTTTAGGTTAAAATTATGCATAAACATGAAATAAATAGAAAATGAAATAAACACAAAATAATAGCCCGGAAGGCCTTTAAAAACTTATAATTCATGAAAACAATGTGCTGTAAAAGAATATTTAATTTCATATTGCAAGAAGGAAGTCTTACTTTTCATGTAAATGATAAGAACTAGCCGGGGCGAGGTCAATGACATGACTTTTAATAGAATCAATAAGGGCAATCAAGACAAATCTAATGATTTTGCATCGTGCGATGCATGTTAGCATTTGTTTCTTTCTGATTCCCATTATTTTTATCCTTTGTTGAAGATGTCAAAAGATGACAATGCGATTTCACGATGGTGAGTCAACTCGTCTCAACTCTCATGTATTGATTCATTGTGCAGTTAGTTATTAATTAGATCGGAGGGATGGGGTGGGGTTCTGTAGATTTCTAGAATGTTCGCAGTTAGTGGCATCTTTCCACTATGTTCTATGGAAACGGAAGTCCCGCTGCAGATTGCAGACTCAGTATTCGTCTGTTACGCCCTCTAGTGGGGAGTAGTATTAAACATAATATTTAGCAGTAGGCTTTGTTGTAGTGAGTAAGGCTATTTAGTCGTGTTATAGATATTATAAAAATAGAACGAAATTCTAAATCTACACTAATATTATAAAGAGGAAAACTTTGTTTGTTTGGTTGTAATGAATAGGCTTAAAAACTACTGGACCGTTTTTAAAAATTCTTCCACCATTCGAAAGCTACATTATCCACGAGTAACATAGGATATATTTTATCCCCGTACTCCCACGGGAACGGGAATTACGCGTGTGAAACCGCGTGACGTCCGCTAGTGACTCATAAAAAACTATTGTTTCCATTAGTAATGTAAAATTATGAATCCTTTTGTTTAATTGAAATTGCTAAATAATTAACTTGTTGACAGCGCCACCTATTGGCGAATAGAAGTCAAGAAACAAGTTTAATCTAAACGGCAAACGCCACTCCCTAATAGATGTCGCTTATCTTAGAATCTTCCCAAACATTCGCCATTGTTCTCGATGTTTTTCGAACTCTCTACTCTCTGTTGGCAGGAAATATAAAAGCGAAGCGCGCCTCTATCGGGAACAGTATTGAACTAAACGCAAGCGAATCTACAAGCAAGTAGAGCCTAATACGACACGATTTATATCAAGAGATTTGAGTGATTTGAGATTACTATCGAGTTTTGAGTATCAATTTGTAAAGCAATGGCGCTTCTACCGTACTTAATGGATGACTTCCGTCCCCGTCGTCTCCGAGACCAACTGTTCGGCCTAAACCTAACTTCAGACGATTTTCTAACGGATATAGTCGACCGTCCGATGCTCTCCGTGCGAAAGTACCTTCGACCGTGGAGGAACCTGGCTGCGGTCGCCCGGGACGTCGGATCCACCATCAAATCCGATAAAGACAAGTTCCAGGTCAACTTGGATGTCCAGCACTTTGACCCGGAGGAGATTTCTGTCAAGACATCTGATGGATACGTGGTGATTGAGGGGAAACATGAAGAGAGGAAAGACGAACATGGTTTTGTTTCTCGTCAGTTCAAGCGTCGCTATGCCTTGCCTGAAGGTTGCAACCCTGAGACTGTGGAGTCCAAGCTATCTTCTGACGGCGTTCTAACTGTTGTGGCTCCGAAGGTATCTGAGAATAAGAACGAGAGAGCAATTCCTATCACCCACACAGGACCTGTGAGAAGGAAGCAGCACGATGAAGAAGAACAAGAAGCCAATGGTAATGCAGAGGAAGAAGCTAAAACTCCGCAAAAGAAACGTAGAAAGTAGAATTAATTCACTAATTTTAATTTTGTAATCAGATACTTTACTTTTACTTTTGATAAGACTGATTTCAGTAGGTATAAACCAGTTTTTTTTTGGTACATGTTGTTTTCTTTTGATCAGACCCCGCAGCGCCTTACAAAACGTAGATTTGTAAATTGCTCGGAATATTTTTGTAGGCGGTAAAGATAACCAATTTATTATTTACGACAGAAATGTTATGAGCCGACAGATTAATAATATCAAAATTAAAATACACTTCCCCTAAGAAGTTACACATTTAAACTCTGTGTATGGTTTTTTAATTTCTGTAACTTCTAGTTGGATACAACATGCCAAATCTTACTTCGAGCTGGTTTGAAATTCTGAAGAGACTGTCACATAATAATGAACGGTGCGGTTGTTGGCAAGCCACTTCAAATGCGTTGGTGGGCCACAGTTGCCCATGAGCCTGAGGTTGCTTTAGCCAGCTTTAGCTTGTTACAGGATGATCAAGATATACTAGGTGCCTGTAATTTTGCCTACCTCATCATCATCAGCTCAGCCGAAAGACGTTCACAGCTGGGCATAGGCCTCCCCCAAGTGTCGCCACATTGACCGGTCCCTTGCGACTCGCATCCACCGGACCTTCACCAGGTCAGGTTTACCTACCTACTGATGATATTTTACTTTTACACGCTCGGCCTCTGGAATATTGATAGTGGGTAATTATGAGGGGTACCTATGTAGCCGCTTTCACCAGTACGTTTGAAAGCCAGCTAGCTATTAATGAGGATTCAAAAATAAGAGATACCTATAAGTTATAGGACTTGTAGGACATAGAAACACGAGCGAGTCGAGCGTGGTTCTAGAAACGCGAGTCTTTAATACAAAGAAAGACAACGTTTTACTCTCGAAAAAATTTCCTGTTTATCAAAGTTACATAGCAAATAATAAAACCTTAACTCAACACTGTAAGGGCCAAATTAGAAAACACGCTCCGAGCAGTACAACTTTACTTTTGGCGTCTATTTCTTTGGGAAAAGTGACTCCAAAGTTTTTCGCGTTGACAGCAGGAGATTGATCCTGCATTTCCCCGATAGGAGGCTCTCCGTAGGAAACTAAGCACACCTTGTACATGTATCGGCACACTCCAGTGGCGCGGATCTTGAGAATTTTCGTGTGTGTTTCGTCCTTGATTATGTAAGTTCTGGTACACCTAGGATGCTCACATACAGTTCCCAGTAAATTCCCTGGAGGAGAACACACTAACACTTTGTTCGTACACAAATGGAAGGGCCTCCGAACGTTTATAACTTCGTTGCCATAGTTATTAAATATCTTCACATGGAACTGTTTAAAACGTCTTGTTTGGACTGCTAAGAAAACTTTCTGACCTCCGCTGTTAAAGATTGTATAAGCGTCGCCGGTTTTGCTTATGACATCGTGCAAGTTGTCTCTTTTTTTTGCCACAATCAGTTGATCCAAAGGACAGACGAAGGCAAGACCTGGGTGGACATCATCTACATCGCTAGCAGGACATTGCATCCAAGCAGAGCCAGATGAGAGTACACTTGTTGTGGTTGCAACGGTGACCATTTACGTTGGAATGTCGGCGTGGGTGGGTCTCGGCTTCATGATAACTATATGTACCGTTATTTTGAACGGCTTACATGATTTTGTGATTACATTTTTCTGTGAACCATGATTGATTAAAATGTCATGTTTGACTCATGATTGACAGTTATGGACAAGACGAATGTTTTTGGTTTTAATGGGTTTTAAATCTAGAATATCTGTTGCAATGCCTAAAAACTTTTTAGCGCTAATAAACTCGTGTAATATTCTGAATTATGCAACATAAAATAGTTGTGTATAAATTGGGTTTAGTGACATCTGTTAACTACAATAATATTAAAAGTTAATGCTTCAACTAGCGCCATCTATTAGAAAATTGTAATATTAGATGGAAAACAAATCACACTAGTGTTGACTGTTCAAGCTAAATGGCGTTACTTGTTCAGGCCGTGTTGTTGTGCTGCTGTTCTCAGATGGGATAACAGTCGTTAGTATAAAGTTATCTGTGAAGGGTGAATAATTTTTAAAACGATGTATCATTTTATCAACGTACGAAAGTTTACTGTCACTTATTAAGCGGTGGGTAGGTAGTCATGTCCTATATTTTCTTCTTCGTATAAAGTAGGTATCTGTCACCGTAAAATTGTCAAACACGTTATATTACAACTAGCAACTAGCTGACCCGCGCAACTTCGTCTACGGGTGAGGGTTAGTTTTTTTTTAGTAAAAAGTATCCTATGTTACTTCTAATACCTCCAAGAATATGTGTACAAAGTTTCATGATGATCGGTTGAGTAGTTTTCGCGTGAAAGCGTAACAAACAAACTTACATTCACATTTATATAATAGTAGGGATAAGTAGGGATAGGATAGGATAGGATAGGATTATAGGATATAATCTGTTTCTCTCTAGCCATATTGTAAACTCTCGAAATATTGTAAACTGAACATACAGAAGTATCTCTGCCCCAATAATCTCGGGACTTGGGGCACCTCCCTGTTAGGTTAATTAGGTTCCTTTAAACCCTGCGCAGCGGGGCTCCGTCGACTACGCTTTTTAGTGGAATATAAAGTGTTTTAAGGTTTGGTTATATTAATCGGTATTACTCAGAAATGGTACCTACATTATCTTTTCATGAGAGTGCAGGTACCATTGGGCCAGGGGGACCCCTCCTTCTCTCCACACCGCGTGAGTTGACTACCACCGCATGCATTTCATGAAAAATAATGCGTTTTATTGTAAGCAGTATGTTCGTTTGACAATATTTCGAGAGTTTACAATATCGCTAGAGATATTACAATCTAACGTGTTTGACAATTTTACGGTGACATAATTATCTACTAACTACCTTATACTTTAATATTTTTATTCTATTTTAATCATCGAAATATACTGTAAGGTATGTAAGTAGCTGTTTGAATCCACAAGCATTTTGACTTTCCAAGAAACGGCTCGCAAGATATACTTACTCTATTTTAACTATCATGGAAACCATACAAGAATCAAACTTTCATTACAGAAGAGGGGTAAGTAGTAATCAAGCGTCTTTGATCAAAAAAAGAAGTGTGCCTATAGACGAATTCGGAGTTACCCTAAGCTCGGGGACTTGGGGGCCAGCGTCCCGTAGGGGCCAGTCAAGGCTATTGTATGGGGGCCACGGGGAGTGACTGACACGTAACTTCCGTAAGACTTTGATGTAAGTGTGGTGTCATGTTGGATTGGCGGTCTGGGGGCCGTGGGTTCGACCGCTGGCCGGTGTATAGTTGCTTTGAAATTTTCTTGTCGGAATATTATACTACTAGCTTCTGCCAGCGGCTTCGTTTGATTATTGTCCCATGGGATCTTACTACCGGGATAAAAAGTATCCTATGTTTTAATCCAGGTTATAAACTATCTGTGTGCAAAATTTCATCCAAATCCGTTCAGTAGTTTTCGCGTGAAAGCGTAACAAACAAACTTACATTCACATTTTATAATATAACTAGCTGACCCGCGCAACTTCGTCTGCGAGTGAGGGTTCGTTTTGTTTAATAAAAAGTATCCTATGTTACTTCTAATACCTCCAAGAATATGTGATCGTCATGTTGTGACGAGTGAGTTTCATGATGATCAGTTGAGTAGTTTTCGCGTGAAAGCGTAACAAACAAACTTACATTCACATTTATATAGTAGGGATAGGGATATTATAGTAGATAGGGATGTCCAGCAGTGGACGTCTTGCGGCTGAAATGAATGAATGAATGAATATTATACTTTAAATTAGCTACTTAAGTTCATTGAGTTCAAACTTAAGTTACTTTACACGTATTCCAAAAACTTATTTATAAAATACAAGCTAATGCCCGCTGCTTCGCCCGTGTAGACATTATATACCTACTAAAACCTTCCTCAAGAACCACTCTATCCATTGGTGAAACCAGCATGAAAATCAATGCAGTGGTTTTTTAGTTTATCGCGAAGAGATAGACAGACGCGTTGGACGACTTTGTTTTGAAATATGTAGTTATTGTAGCGATAGTGATATTGGTGGAGACCATTCAGCATTTTAGAGTAAGTGACTCTGAATTGTAAAACTTCTTTTAAACTTGTTTTAACAAATTATTTCATGATTTTGTTGGGTCAACGATATCGTCGAAATTGGGAGAAACAGATGGATTAGGGGCGCACATAACCGAGATGAGTGGCAGAAGAAAGGGGAAGCCGAAACCCAGCAGTGGGTGATTCCGGGCTGATGTGATGATGATGGTTGTAATAGATCCAAATGATTTTATTGGTACTAACCTAATCATCGGGGTTGTGGATGTCAGATAGGCAGTCGCTCCATGTAAAATACTGGTATTCAGCTGCATCCGGTTAGACTGGAAGCCGACCCCAACATAGTTGGGAAAAGGCTAGGCAGATGATGATGAAATTAAAGTATGTTTTCAGTTTCTTATTCTCAACAACGGTCTAAGCATAATTCCGCTTAGGAGTGAAGATACTGAAATAGATGCTAAACATTAATAGTCACTTGACGACTGTATATTCAATCTTTCACCGAAAGGTACCTCTCAGAGTTTAAAGTAAGTGCTTAGATCCGCGAAACGCCAGCCATAAACAAGAATTTTACGATATGGATTTTGAAGGAAAGCCAAACATTACAAAAATCCTGCATTGCTAAGAAAATATAATAATATATAACGTTAGCAAATCTTCAAGATTCTTATTAAGGGAAACTGTTTAATTGAGTTTCCTCCCTATTGTACGGAGACACGCACACTACGACAATTCTTTGATATATAAATAGTTGCTATATATATAGTAATAAAGTATAAATGATGGAACTAACATATAGGAAAATATAATATATTTGTTCGTATAGCTACGGCCTGAGCTATATATATTGCTCGGTGATGGAATATGAAAGGAGTGGAGAGGCTTGCATTTTTTTTTGGTAAGTATTTCATTTTTGAATTCGTAATTTTTTTTTGTTTATGAATTCGCAAAATCCTGGCAAAAGACTGTATCTTTTGAACTGGCAATATTTATCACAACAGGTATTTCAAATTATCTGTTTTCAGAAAACTTTCAAAATAACATATTTTTACAACGAAAAAAATAAGGAAAATAAAACCTTGCACCTAAATTATCAGTGATTACTTGATTCGTTTGATAAAGTTATGGTGAAATACACGAACGCAGGTGTAATTAAGTACAAAACAAAGCAAGTAGATTAGTAATGTAATCTATACTAATGTAAGTATTCAGGCTGGAAAGGACACCGATGCTACAGATTTTGAATAATGTACTGAAAATGTGGTACCTAACCTTATATTAATAAATACTATAAGGAGGTAAAGTTTGAACTAGTATGTTTGTAAGGATTAATCTCCAGAACTACTGATCCAGTTCCAAAAAAGAATTCACAAATTAAAAGCTGCATTATTATGCCCGAGTGTCATAAAGTTTTATAAAACACTGGCGGCCCGTCCTGGCTTCGCACAGGTGGACATTTATTTTCCTCTGCTTCCCCCTCCCCCTTATTTTCCTAGTAATGAATATAGCTATGACGCTCACAATTAACGTGGCTTTCTATTGGTAAAAGAGTTTTCAAAATCGGTTCAGCAGATCCAGAGATTACCCCCTACAACCTCACAAACTTTACCTCTTTATAATATTGTACTAGCGGACGTCACACGGCATCACCCGCTTTGTTCCCGTTCCCGTGGGAGTACGAGGCAAAAATATAGCCTATGTTACTCAGGGTGAATGTAGCTTTCTAATGGTGAAAGAATTATTGAAATCGGCACAGTAGTTCTTGAGTTTTACAAACATACAAAAAAAAAACACACACACACACACAAAAATTCAATTTTTTCTTCTCTTCATAATATTAGTGTAGATTATTCGTATAGATTTCCCGTCAGATAGTTTTCGAACCTGCGGGCAAAAGCTAATGTAATTAAATGTAATAAAGACAAAATGATTAGGTACTAATGTAATTTAATGACTAATGGCACAGTATAGGTAAAACTTGTTTAGCTAATAATAATATTGAAGTTGCATTTTTCAATGTGACTTATGAAAAATGCATAGCAATTGTGCCTGACACAATGTGACAAATATGATGACGTTAAAATGACTGTTTTGTGTAGGTATGATTAGTTAATGGATTTTCGATGTAGCTACTAATATTAAAACATGTCTAACTTTGACTAACTTATTTACATGGTACAGTAAACGATTAACGTCATCTACATATTTTTTGCCAAAGTCAAATCAAAGTTAAACTTTACATTGTTGCTTATATCATACTCACATAACTTGCAAGGTGTAAACCACCTCATCATAAAGCCGTCAACCAAGCATTCTGTACAACAAACTAAGTAACTTTACGCAAAAAATATTTATGGGAAACGATTTGTTTTATGGGTAAAAAATCACCTTTTACGATGAAACTCTGTGTTACGCATACTTTGTGTTAATAGATGCATTGTATGGCACGAGGGTTTCAAAGTTAAAGTGAAAGCAAAGGATATTAAAGTAAAGTAAAAACATTAAACGCTTTTATTAAAAAAAAAAACTTGAAAAAACGTTGAAACTTTGACCAGATGGTCCGTAACTAGATGGTTCCCAGGTATGGTCTTTTATGCTCGAAATTACGGAGAAAACAAGTGCCTTTCGACAATGTCAAGGGTACTTTCGTCTTAACGGACCGCGGTCCATTCGATTTGGTCCGTTCAGACTAAACCCCCTTTTCACTCATTATAAAACTGCTAATTCAGAGGCCGCAAGATTAAATAAAAAAAAAAGACTATTTCACATGTCCGCTGCTGACCATGCTGCCATAGGTAAAATTTAAAATGTTTTTTTTTTTAATGTTTTTGTTATCAGTGTACCTTAAAGAATACCTAGATTTACAATGGCTTGTTAAGCACATTTCAATTAAGGTGCCTGGGATTAGTTTTGAATTGAATTCAGCTGCTCTTGCAAAAACTTTTGTATTAAGAGCGCTTTATCATAACGGTGTCTGATTGTCTGCTAAACTTTCACTACTAACTACAAAGTAAACTAAGACAAAAACTAAAGTTTATTAAAAACAAAAAAACTTCAGTCAATGACAATAATTAAGAGCGACTCCACGTCTCCCATGTTCGCAACACACATACGAAGCGCGGCGCGCTCCGTCTTAAGGACGACATATGAAGTAATTTTTTTTCCAACTCCCCAACACCGGAAATTCAACCTTAACATCAGAACAACAAAGTCCAAATCCCCTATACATGCGAAATATTTTTTCCATTTCATATTTACGAATATGCCCCAAATTCCCCAAAAATTAGAACCGTGAAAGCGGCGGGGGGAGGGGGTGGCCCTATAAGGGTAGCAAGTACGAATTTTTCCACACACACAGATGTATTGTAGGGGGTTGAAGAGGGGGGGTGAGCCAGTAGATAGTTTTAGAGAAAGAAAATATTATATATGTTTGTTGCGATGAATTCGGAGGAACACTTCATTTAGCGTTATTGTTAATTGTGAACGCGAAACTGGGAAGGTCTGAAGTGAAGTGGGGTCTGTTCGGGCACCGCGCGGGAATGTGCGGGAAGTGTTGTTTTATTACCTATAGGATAGACTTGGATAACGTTTGAAAAAGTTCCCGTTACACACGTTTTTCAGTTCAACAACATAATCTACCCTGTTTTTGGCAAAGGGGTGGGTAGAGGTGTCTGCCTGTGGTACAACCACATTTCTGCAGCATTTTTCAGTTTTGTTTTCAGAAATCAGACGAGAATGTACTGCTTTGTATCTCTTCTATTAAGAGACAAGTCGTGAGGTCATGGCCTTTTACTTTTAGAAGTACGATAGTGATCATCACTCTTTAGGGCAAGATTGGTGATAGCATCAACATTTTGATGATGCCCAAGTCCAAGCTCGCGGTTCAAATGTAACCTTAAAATACGTTAATTTTTTAATCGAAAACACTATGATCCTATTGAATTTAGTTAAATGGTTTGCAACAAGCAGAATCAGTATCAATTCATACATAGATATGAATAAAATCTTAGAATCACGAAAGTGTTCTATCTGAAATGAATATTTTGAATTTTAAAGTCGACGTATTCACGTAACTTTTACTTCTACTAGGGTCATCATGTAATGAAACTATATATTATATATGACAATAATCTAGTTAATAAATAAATACTTCAACTCCATGTCAGACTGAAAAACATATGACGCAAAATTTTAAGCTTCAAGCGATGAACCTACACCTGCCTTAAACATTGCTCCTCATGGAGCAATGTTTAAGGCAGGTGTAAAAAAAAAGCTTTTGAAATTTTGATTTTTGATGCTGTTTGACAACGTGTTGTTTTAGCCAATCATATAGAGACAAGCAACGTCTCTATCCAATTTGAAGTAACAAAATTAAATGGTATTATATCATTAGATTATCCACAAATATTTGACCCGTATCTTTTAAAATTGACGAAGCTGCGACGCTTTTTAAATTCTGAAATCGTCACGCCTTTGTATCATTTTAAGCGAGTTCTGACGTCACGAGACTCCAGTTTTGATGATTTCATTGATTAAAAAAAAACAAAAAATACGTGTCCTTTATTTTCCAATACTCCATCTAACTAACGGACTAAATATATTTGCAATTTTTTTAAGCCTTTGGTCATGCATATTATGCAGTTTTTTCAATCTCCTGTTAGGTTGCTATTTTTGACTTACGAGGTGAAGAAACCGTTTTAATGCAATGAATAGACTGTACGTACGTACTGACTATGTGACTGTGTGTCTAGTATGATAAACCTTCTTTTGAATATTAAAGCATGGATATGTGTTTATTTGCTCCAACTCTGCTAACTGCTCTGCCATCTTCGACAAACAGAAAGTCAATTTTGAGGTGTTAGAATAACTTCAACGAAGATTACTGAAATCCAAACATCCAAAGGCACAACCAAAATCTAGTGTCATGACAAACCTCCAGTTTTAAACCCTCACAGTTAAGCATGCTAACTCCATATTTTATTGCTTACTTCCACTACGGTTCAACTCATAAGGTTAAAACGTAGGACACTAAAATCACATACAACAGCACGTTACGAACATTTTTAACGGCATCAAGTAGCGATCGTTAAAATTAATGGCTCATTTACATGAGGTAACTTGTATATTCTTATGTAAAATGCTTTATCTGTAAGTACGATATAAAAGTGGTATTTGAAGTCACGTGAAAGGGGTTATAAGCTTATATATGACTTATGTAAGGAAACGATTATTTGAGATGCTTCCTTATTGATTTGAGGGAAATTCTTTAGAGATAAGTTTCTAGCATCTCGCGTGTGATGATATAAATATAATTTATAGACTATGGTACCTACAAATAATGTAGCTTTCTGCCAGTAAAATATTTTTTCGTGTTGGATCATTAGTTCCGGAGATTAGCCCCTACACACAAACTCACAAACCTTACCTCTTCAGGGATTTATTACCATGAAGTCCATTTTAAGAATATTTAATTTTTTAACGTGATTCATAATATGTTCTGCTAAAACTTTCATTTTAGGCCCGTAGAATATTAAAAGCATTTACGACCGAATACTGAAACGTCACTCAAAATTTAAGTAGCACTTATATTTAACAGATACTCAAAAATGACGTTTGCCCATACCACAGATAATATAATACCCATACGAAATTTAAAGTTTAGGAGCTGCTCAAACTCGTGTAAAAAAGTATTCGGGGGTTAGACTATCCGGTACCATAGTCTTAGGCTTCCAAATCAAATTCCCAGTAAACAAAATCTTGTAATCAAATGGATCTGATATGACATGAAATTGGACTCAATCAAGTTGGGAAAGCACGACAACACGTCAAGTTGGGAAAACACATTTAAAGCAGTAACGTCAAAATTGACAACAACTTTCTCATCGAAACTACGTCATTTTTCTTATTGAAGTAATTCTCTTTCATCGTAAGTAATCGTCTAAAAACGCACGGTATCGTCCGAAACGTAGCAACAAAGCCAGTTTCCTTGAGCCCAGGAAGTACAAGTGTTTGTTCACAACACGTAAATACGAAATAAGGGTCGTTGTACGTCAGAGGGTGCAGTCCGCGGAGGGTGGGCACATCTATATCGTAATGATAGACAGGGTCTTATATTTGTAGATCTATACGTATTAGAAAAAATAAAGATTGCATTGACGGTATGAAAATAGTTATTCTGGGACAGAAAATTGACAAACCACTGGACTGACTGCATGAGTATGATCCAGCTTATGTGGAATGTTTCCACTCCTGTGATACATGCTAGCCAAGCGCCCCACTGCTGGAATAGAAGTGGATGTCACTTTTTTTGAGTTCTAGAACAAGTCGTTATAGTGGCAGGAAGGTCTGACAGCCAGTCGTACCAAGGGGTATCGTATTACTCAGTACTAACAGAGTTGTGGAGGTCAGATAGGCAGTCGCTCCATGTAAAATACTGGTATTCAGCTGACTACTACGGTTAGACTGGAAGCCGACACCAACATAGTTGGGAATAGGGAAGGCAGATGATGAAGACCCTGTACTATATCTTTTAGATAGAATAAACCCCATACTTGGCACTTTATCTGATGATTTAATCTTGAAAAAATATTCAGTTTGGATGCGGAACTAAACAGACATTCATTTCACGTCATGTTTCGTAGACCCTGCTACGGCGTAGCAATTTCTTCATAATTGTTTTGCTTGCAAATAGAAGTCAATCAGTCATCATTATCATCATCATTTCAGCCAAAAGACGTCCACTGCTGGACATAGGCCTCCCCAAGTGTCGCCACATTGGCCACATTGACCGGTCCCGTGCGACTCGCATCCAGCGGATTCCCGCAACCTTCACCAGGTCATCGGTCCACCTAGTGGGAGGTCTTCCAACGCATCGTCTTCGTCAATCAGTACAAACATACAGTAGTGACGAGAATTGAAGCAATCTGCAGTTTCTGCATACTTTTATGGCAAGAAATCGCACCTTGTGAAATATACTGGTATACTGAGATCCATCTGCACCTGGACTGAAAGCTGACCCCATAGTGGGGAAAAACGCTATGCTGTAGCTGATCTTCTTTTTCTGTCATTAGGTTAGTACCCGATCTGGTCTCAGAATTGTATACCGCCCAGTCTCTGACTTGGCTTCACATGGTGTCGAGAAATATCTCTCAGGCATGCTGATTTTCTCACGACGTTTTTCTTCACCTGATGAATACAGTCAGTTAGTAAGTTTAATTACCGAAGCGTACGTACAAAAACATATTTTAATAATTGGATTAAATTTAAGGATTAAAATAGCCTATAAATTAGGGATTATGTAATTAATGCAGGACTTCTTTACTTTAAAAGGAAAACAAAATCAAAATAGCTGTTGTTTTATTTACTTTAGCCCTGAAACAGTAAGGAAATAAACGTAAAATATATTTAACAAATATTCACATGTATATTTATGAGCTAGAAGTACAATGTGTGTAGTCGAACGGGCGCCAAACAGTACAGTCGGAAGCATTTGTAAATAACAACATTTTATTTTAGGGAAAATGCTTTTTTTACATACATGATACGTTTCCATGGAGCTAGGCAGCAATCACATAGTGCCTCCTTCTACATACTCCTTGCTCCCAGTCCAACTTCTGTTGATTCATTTGGTTGCCAATACTACCCACCTGATCCTTCGGAAGATCCTCACCAGGGAGCTAATACTATTTAAAAGCAAGTTAAAACGACAATACTACACTTTTTATCTGCAATATTTGAGCGATTTTTCTGATGTGCTGTCACTTTAGAAACAAAGTTGAAAACTCACTTTATATTGTCATGTGTTCGGAACACAGAAATGCTTTTTGACGAAAACATATTTCTGTTTCTAAAACGTAGTTTTTCAGAAGGAGCTTTGAAAATTATACAGATGTCAGTTAAAAGATAAGAATATGAATGCTCAAATACTATATTTAGATTTAAAACTCGCTTGGGTCAAAGAAGGACAAAAATAACTGTTTTTCTATTTTTTTTTTTGGCTTTTTGTGTACTTTTCTGATGTGCTGTCACTTTAGAAACAAAGTTGAAAACTCACTTTACATTGTCATGTGTTCGGAACACAGAAATGCTTTTTGACGGAAACATATTTCTGTTTCTAAAACGTAGTTTTTCAGAAGGAGCTTTGAAAATTATACAGATGTCAGTTAAAAGATAAGAAAATGAATGCTCAAATACTATATTTAGATTTAAAATTCTCTTGGGTCAAAGAAGGACAAAAACAACGGTTTTTCTATTTTTTTATTGGCTTTTTGTGTACTTTACGGCCCACGACGGAGTACATCAAGATTTTCTGTTAAAGTGTCCGAATGCTCACACTTTACTTAGGTGCGATTTTTCTGTTGTTTTTTTCCAATTTATACTTAGTTGAAGTTACAGATAAACAAATCTAAAGCCATATAACTTAATTATGAACCTAAGAAACTAACCTACTGCACTATTATTTCCTAATCAGTATCTTATCAACATAAAAACCAAATGAACCATCAATGAATTTCAATAAAAAATAATCGCAGCATAAAACACCGCACCCCTGTACCCAGAGAGAACCTTTAAAAAATTGGGGGCGGACTGTACCCCAAAAAATATAGGGCAGTAGGAAATTTTTAAAGTGAGTCAAATAAGCGTCTTGGGAGCGAAAGGGTCGCGTTTTGTAAGGGGCTGCCCTCACAGAGGGTGGCTAGAGAAAACGCGGAATAGTAAAAAATAAACAGGTGTACAGTTTTTTTAAGTTTAAAAAGAAATTGTTCTTGCATGTGGCCGGAAAGTGAAACAACCAGTCTTTACCGTATTGTATCGTAATACCCAGTACTCACTGGGTTGTGGAGGTCAGATAGGCAGTCGCTCCATGTAAAAAACTGGATTCAGCTGCATCCGGTTAGACTGGAAGCCGACCCCAACATAGTTGGGAAAAGGCTAGGCAGATGATACAAAAATAAAAATCTTCACTCTTCATGATGTTACTTCTAGTTTTCCCTTTCTAGAAGCCTAATTCTGCATTCTCACCAGAGATGAGCAAGGATGTGTAGATGTGGGATGTGTGTTAAACTAACCAATAATATCGCTTCTTTGTCACAGCTTGAGGTATTCTAGCCTTGTGATTGTGATGAGTTCCACACGCATCTCTCGCTACGTTTCCTTGTAAGCAAGAAAACGTAGCGAGAGATGTGTGGAAACTTTTAGTGGAAACGGGGCCTTACACGATAGTCCGGTTGAACAGGAGCCAGACTCATAAGTTAACCTAAGAGATTCCATTCCACAAAAAAACGTGTGGGATGAACTTTGGAGACTTCCGATAGAAGTGAAAACTTGTAGCCAATCCAGTACGACTACGCCGTTCGGCTACGAGTGCTACGAAGCGTTAGGTGACGGTCACGCGAGTTCCATAATTTTTGTTCACTCAAAAAATGCTCAACGCGCCTTAAGAAGAAGAATTTTTGCATCTTCATTACTTTTGTAGCACCTCTTTCCCGCGAATCTCGTAGCTTCAAAGGTATTACACTTATTTTCACGCTTTTTATCTGTAACAAGGTCAGCACCGGTTGAAGTAACACGTTACACACAATAACAAACACGCATAAAACCTACTATTATCATAAGCTGCACAACAACGGGTAAAAGAGTAACCTTCGGCTTTTCGAAGGTTGAGAGGACTCTGATCGGGAAATCTGCTGTCAAATCTCATGTCGGATAGTGGGATTGGCACAAAGGTCAATCTGAAGGTATTTGCAGTAACGCTGGGAATTGGTAGGTTTGCCAAGCTACATGTACGTCTAATAATGTGTAAACGGTTAACAATTTTTTGAATTGTGTTTCTCCTAATGTACTGATTAAAATTTAATGTTATTACGTACAGTCAGCAAAACAGTTAGGTGTGCAGGCTAGCAATCTTCTTACGTCTATTATAAATGTAAAAGTCTGTAAAGATCGATTTTTTGTTATTCTTTCACACAGAAACTACTGAAAGGATTTGGATGAAATTGCAAACAGATTGATTATAACTCTATTCCGTTTGTAATAGTAGAAAGAAGATTGCTAGCCTGTAAACCTAACTGTTTTGCTGACTGTACATAGTATTCTGGAACTCATATTTTTATGAAAAAGATCCAATTTTCTAGTTACAATCGTTATTTCTAGCGAAAATAGCTATAATATTAAGGAAAGTGCATACATATTATTAGACGTGACTGTACACTACATAGGGTTAGATAAACTTACCTAAGAAAACAATATTTAATTCTAATATTTGCCCGCGGCTTCGCTCGCGTTAATTTAGAATTTGACAACCAATTTTATTCAATTTACCTCTACTTCATCATTCATCATTTCAGCTGAAACACGTCCACTGCTGGACATAGGCCTCCCCAAGTGTCGCCACATTGACCGGTCCCGCGCGACTCGCATCCAGTAGATTCCTGCAACCTTCACCAGGTCATCGGTCCACCTAGTGGGAGGTCTTCCATTGCAATGTCTTCCGCAACCGCTACTTCTATACTAATATTATAAAGCAGAAGAGTTTGTTTGTTTGTTTGGTTGAACGCGCTAATCTCAGGAACTACTTGTTCAAATTGAAAAAATCTTTTTGTGTTGGATAGTCCATTTATCGAGGAAGGCTTTAGGCTATATAACATCACGCTACAATTATTAGGAGCGGAGCAGGAATGAAAAATGTTGCAAAAACGGGGATTTTTTTCCCTTTTGTTTTTTTTCTCTTATGTGACGCAGACGAAGTTGTGCGGGTCAGCTAGTGTAATAATATAATTCAATCATGATTTGAAAGACAATTAAGTGGCGCCATCTATCATTTAAGTTAATGTTGTTTTCCTCGGGAACAGTGTTTTTTTTTTCAAAATTGACATAATTATTGTCCCATCTTATTACCGGGATAAAAAGTATCTTATGTTTTAATCCAGATTATAAACGATCTAAGTTATGTAAGTATGGATTATATTATAATCGTGTCTACAAAAAAAAGAAAAAAAAAGTTTCCGACGAATTGAGAACTTCCTCCTTTTTGAAGTCGGTTAAAAATAGTTTTAAGCAATTGTTTTTAGGGTCAAGGTCACTATGTTGTTTCAACATAAAAGATTTTTTTATTTATTCACTGAATTTAAGGTAACATGATCTACGAACTAGCATTGATGGTTGTCTACGAGTAGTTTATTCTTAGTATTTTGATTGTAAAATGCTTTTACATTCCAGTTATAGTGCCTACCTGTGGCGTGCTGGTATTAAATTAAACCACATAAAAACTTAATAATGGACTGTAATTTTTGATAGGTAAATTTTCGTGTACAATACGCGTGTCGGTCTTACGATAGCTAGCTTAACACCATAGACAAACATCAACTTACAGATCAACAGTGTGGCCACTTTCCAAATAGTATCTATGGTTTGTTTGTTGGAACGAACATGCTGGGGAAACGGGAAACAAATTTCACTAAATTTAAATGTAAGAGGCAAATCTCATCATGCTATATTATTTACTTTATAATACTTAATTAAAATTTATATAAACCAAAGCAGATTGTTTATTATTTATTCTACTCATTTAAGTCCCCGTTCCAGAATTACAAATTGTTATCTTTCACAGCTAAGAAAAAGAAAGTACTCAGGTTAATGAAACAAACCTCTTATATAATGAATTATTAAATAGTAATTGTAACCCCCCTGCTTTAATAACTATTGATCTGACTGAAGATTCCTTACTCAAACAGAATTTTATAGTTAGCAATAGGAAGATAAAAAAATATGCAAAATTAAACAGGATTATTAAAAAGTGTTATCAATTTAGGAAGGAACATAAACGCTTTTCCAAATATATTCCACTGAGGAAAGAGCGTGTGGATTTAGTTAATAAGTTAAATAATTACCAAATAAAATTAGAGGACAGTATAAAAATTTATGAAATTGATACTCAGCAGTTGCAGTCTGAAATTCAGGTACTGCAGGAATCACTAAGTTCCCTTTCTAATAGGTATAAGATTTCTCAAAACCAAATTAGGGAACATATTTATGCGGCAAATGAGTTGGTAATGGGTCAATGTAGTTGCCAGACAGTTACCAACCATGATATTATCCAGCCTCAGGTAATGGAGGACCCATACCAGGTTGAGAATTTGACTCAGGACTGCACTCTGAAGATACAATCAAGTAATATAATACAAGATGACTTACACGTGGTACAGCCTGAGTTATGTGATAGTTTGCCTGAGTTTGGTAATTTTGTCTCTTCAAGTAGTAATGTTTGTGATCAATCAGTTATGTTCTCTGATAGTATGGGTAGGGGGCTAGGTAAATTAATTAGTAATAACCTGAGTTATTGTACACAAAACAATTGTATGCCAGGGTCAACCTACAAACAAGTTATGGCATCTGTAATAAAAAGTGTTTGTGATCCTAGTACCACCATTACTATATGTGTTGGTAACAGTTCTAAGATAAAAAAGGAAGATATCACTAACTGTGTATCAGAGTTGTTGAAGTTAAAGTGTAATAAAATCATATTGTGTGCTTTTCCCTATTTTAAAAATTTGGGTAGTAGAAAAAACAATTATATACATACGTTAAATAACCATGTACATTTTCTGGCAGGTCACTATAGTGACAGACTTATATACCTAGATATCAACACTCTTGTTGGTAAACTTAAGTCGACACGGGGTAAGGTGTATCTACCTATTAGATGTAGACACAAAATAGCTTCGCTATTAGCTTTTAATATTCACACAGACATAAATAGTATGTCTAAGTTTAGTACTATTATTAACACTGCGACTATTAGTAATTCTACTAATGTACAGGTGACTTTAAATGAATATAGCAGTAGTGCTATAAATCTTTACAAATATTGCTCAGAGGAGGATCCATCTGTCACCGTGGTGAATCCTCAATTAGGGTCTATTAGTGATAGGGTCTTGTTGTCTGAGAATGGCACGGGAGTCTCCGGCCTCACTCCAAATATTAATATTAATTTAAACTAGAAAGTGAGACAACAGAAGGTACTATTAATTCTTGCACTCAATTAGTTACTAATAAAGGGCCTCAGCAGAACACCTTAAAATTATTCCACCAAAATATCCAAGGAATGTCTTGCAAATTATTAGAAATTGAATTGTTTTTAGAAAATAGTAAGTTTGACATTATTTGTCTTACTGAACATTGGCTAAAGGATTACCAAATGCTTATTAATTATGAGAACTATATAGTGGGTAGCTGCTTTAACCGTAAAACGATGCTTCGTGGAGGTTCCCTAATATTAATAAAAAATAGTTTTAAATATAAGCAACGTAATGACATAGTAGGTCTCTCGGTTGAACATTGCGTCGAACTGTCCTGTGTTGAGCTAGATAAGCATGTAATTGTGTGTGTGTACAGACCCCCAAACTATCAAAACTTTTCCATATTTGAATCAATAATGGAAGATGTCCTGGCAAAACTTGCAGCCAGTAATAAATCTACAATAATTTGTGGTGATTTCAATATCAATATTTTAGAAGAAAATTCACATAGCGGTCGGTTATTAAATCTCTTTAAATCATTTGACTTGACTAACGTTTTTATTGAACCTACTAGAATCGCAGCATCTTCTGCTACTTGTATAGATAATGTTTTCTGCGATTGTGATTACTTAGATAAAGCCATAGTAAATTGTTTGCCGTCCGACCATAGCGGACAAACTGTAACTTATAGGTGTAATACACCATTGCAAAAAGTACAGATTAAATTTAGACCCATAACTTCTAGCAAATTAAATGGGTTTAATATTTCCCTACAGAACAAGCTAAGTGTTATAAGCCATGACGATACTAATATAAATCAATTTTATAATCGTTTCTTTTCAATAGTTCACACGGAATTCAACAAAAATTTTGAAAAGAAGACAAAAAGTATTTGCCCTAAATTCATATTTAGTGATTGGGCAACTAGAGGTATCAGAAAAAGTAGGGAAAGACTATTTGAGCTTTATGGCCTTAAGCCTTTTATTAACACTGAAACTTTTAACAAGTATGTTGCTAAGTATTCAAAAATTTTTAGAAATACATGCAGGTTTGCTAAAGCCCTGCACATTAGCAACAAGATCAAAACAGCAGAAAATAAAATAAAGACAGTTTGGAAAGTCATAAATAACGAGACTAACAGGAAGAAAATACGCAACACCAGCTACACATTAGACACAGCATGTGGTCCTAAAAGCTCTAATCAGGAAGTAGCTCAAGAATTTGTAAATTTCTTTACAGAGATACCATTAAAAACTACGGAGGCTCTTAATTCCTCTCCTGAAGTCTCAATGGGTTTATTAAAGGCGAATGTGTCTGGCTGCCTGGCTGAATTTAAATTTAAACACATTAACCCTATGGTTGTTATTAAAGCTTTCCGGCAAATAAAAATCAAACTGACCGAAGATC
Source organism: Xestia c-nigrum (assembly GCA_916618015.1). Lineage (NCBI taxonomy): Eukaryota > Metazoa > Arthropoda > Insecta > Lepidoptera > Noctuidae > Xestia > Xestia c-nigrum. The sequence goes on from OU745270.1 coordinate 15,217,905, forward strand.
TATGGGGAATGTCTATCAAAGTTTGTACATCCATTCTTGAGACTATAGCCCCATACTTAGCTTTAATTTTTAATCTATGTGTGGACCAAGGAGTCTTCCCTGATTTAATGAAATACAGTAAAGTCATACCTCTTTTCAAATCCGGGGACAGTAAAGATACTAACAATTATAGACCTGTCTCCGTGTTGCCAGTTTTTAGCAAGGTTTTTGAAAAAGTAATGCTTGATCAAATGCTCTATCACTTTAACACCAACAGAATCTTACATGATCAACAGTATGGTTTCACCAAGGGACGTTGTACAACTGACGCCGGTGTAACCTTATTAAAGCACATATTTACTGCGTGGGAAGAGTCCCAAGACGCTATAGGAATTTTTTGTGACCTCTCCAAAGCGTTTGATTGCGTTAACCACGACACATTACTTATGAAACTTGAGCATTACGGACTGGGGAAACTTGCACTTAGATTGGTAAGATCATATTTAAATGATAGACAACAGTATGTTCAGATAAATGGTGTTAACTCACAGGGTTTAAAAATAAAAATGGGGGTTCCACAAGGCTCAATATTGGGTCCTTTCCTCTTTCTAGTATACATAAATGATCTACCCTATTTATTGAAAAACCAACCTCAAAATATGGTGTTATTTGCTGATGACACTTCCCTGATTTTTAAGATAAATAGACGGGCACAAAATTTAGATGATGTGAATAATGCCCTACTGCAGGTCCAAAATTGGTTCACTGCAAACAATTTGGTATTAAATGAAAAGAAAACCAAATGCATAAGATTTGCTTTACCGAATGTTAAGGGTAGTGATTGTGATATATTATTGAATAATGAGAAACTTGAATTCGTAGATAAAACGGTTTTCCTGGGGATTACGCTTGATTCAAGGCTACAATGGGGTTCTCATTTAACATCTCTTGCGGGGCGGCTAAGTTCAGCAGCATATGCCATTAGAAAAATCCGTCAATTTACTGACGTAGATACCGCTAGACTGGTCTATTTTAGTTACTTCCACAGTATAATGTCTTACGGTATTTTGCTATGGGGACGAGCTGCAGATATTGAGTCCATATTTATTCTGCAGAAAAGAGCCATTAGAGCCATATATAATCTTCGTAGGCGCGATTCTCTAAGAGAGCTGTTTAAGGATATTGGCATTATGACGGTACATTGTCAATACATCTACGAAAACATAATGTACGTCAGAAAAAATCTGCATCTTTTTGGTAAAAGAGGTGACAGACATAACTACAGTACTAGAAATAGGGAACAATTAGTTCAGCCAGGCTTTAGACTCGCTAAAGTAGACTCATCTTTCATGGGGTACTGTTTGAGATGCTATAATAAAATTCCACAAAGTATTCTTGAACTGAATGAGACAAAATTTAAAACATGCATTAAACGCACACTATGTAAGCAAGCATATTACAAGTTGAGCGATTATATCGCTGATAAAAATGCTTGGCTCAATGCTGGTCCTGCTCCACAAGGACAGGGGCGCAAAAATTGATAGCATTAAATGGTATTGTTGGAGCTGCTGAAGATTGTACAACTATCTTTGCATTGTATAGATTCAATATTAGTATTATATAATCGCATAGCCCATATTGTGTGAGTACTTTGTACTAGAAAGCTATCATTCACTGAAAGCCTACGGCAGTTCTTGACTAGAATGTGCCCTGGCGGTTGAGAGTATGTCATGCTCTCTCTAATGTCTCGCTGATGGTGGCGCGTGTGTCGGACCATTTAGCTCCCTTCAAAATGGTTGAGCTGAATGGTGCTGATCCATGCGTCATGTTCGTGAACGGGCGCTGTCAGTTGTGACTGGTCATCTCTTAGTCGCCATGGTTTATTTGAATTAATTATTTTGTTTTTGAGTTGTATTTTATTTTTGTTTTGCTATGGACACTTTTAACGTGCACATCTTGCTACATTGTTCTCACATAATATACCATCTCAACATGAATGATGTAACCAAGATTTTGTAACAATATTTTTATTTAAAAGAGTGTCCATGGAGTTTCTTGCCCGTTCTTCTCCATAGAGATCTACGCTAGGGAATGGGCAACTACAGTACTTTCACAGTTTTTATGTCTTGTGACTGGGACTGTAGCTACTTTAAATGTTCAATTTTGTTTCGACAATTCAAAAGTGCCTGTAACTGGCCTACTTGAAATAAATGCTTTGATTTTGATTTGATTTTGATTTTGATTTTGCTATTATATAAATTTTGGAGCACTGGAAGAGAGCGTTAGCTAAATCTGAACCGTATGTAGATACTAATAATATATTATTTTAATTACAAGGCCTTTATTAACATTTAGTTGCTAAAAATGATGAGGTTATTAGAAAACAGACGTGCCTATAAGAAGGCCAGCTAAGTTAAAGTTAAACATCTTATAAACTAAGTTACAACTAGGTATTTATTTATTTATTCAAGGTATCATCAGTTATCTTGAATCTTTAACCTTAAGAACATAAACAAGGCAAACAATATGTTTTGAAGTTGGGTATTCCTTATAACATACAGTTCTCTTATGTCTAAAATTTTCTTATGATTTTAAAACTACACTTATGATTAAATCTATATTAAGAATAAACTTAAACTATAGTCTGGTACCTAGTCCAGTAAAGCAGTTGAACAATATTAATATTTTTATATAGGTAACAATGTATGCACAGTCTAACTAATAATAGCCTGCTACTACCTAAGAAAAAACAAATCATTAGTTTTACAACATTTAGATCACACCATGATGACCCTGACACAAACAATCAACTCATTACTGAACACATGCATCTTCATCCCTCTACTGTTTGTAGTTTTTTAATATTTTTCAAAGTACAACCCTGCTCTTATTCTACAGGAAGTAAGCATACCTTACCAATGCTGGTTGTCATAACGAAACCTTTGCTGGTTTTAATGTCCAAGGCTCTGACCTTGCCATCTTTGCCAGGATGAATTTTAACTACCCGTGCCATTGGCCAGCGAAGAGGAGATGTGTTTTTGTCACGTATGATAACAAGAGAACCTTCTTTTATATTTAATGTTTCCTTGAACCACTTAGGTCTATTTTGTAATAAAACCAGATATTGTTTATGCCACTGTTTCCAAAAACTCTGTACCATTTTAGTGCATTTTTTCCAAAATGATAGTCTATTGATTGGTACATCTGATAAGTCAGGTTCAGGAAATGTTGACAATGATTTACCTGTTAAAAAATGACCTGGAGTCAAATACGAATAGTCTGTCGTATCAGAGGTTGATAATGCAGCTAAAGGACGTGAATTTAATATCCCTTCAATTTGGATTAAAATAGTATTCAATTCTTCATAAGTAGTAATAGTATCTCCTACCACTCTCTTTATATGGTACTTGGTACTTTTTATACCTGCCTCCCAGAGGCCACCAAATACTGGTGAATAACTGGGTATAAAATTTGAATTGAATCCCCATTTCAGCAGCATAACCTTGCACCTTACTTTGGTGATTCTTGTTAGACTGCAGTTTGTATAAGTCATTTAAGACATTGCTGGCACCTTTAAAGGTACTGGCATTGTCACAATGTATCTCACTGGGCCTATTGCGCCGAGATATAAACCTTTTCAAACAATTTATGAAACTTTCTGTAGTTAAGTCTGTAACTAATTCAATGTGCACAGCCTTTGTAATGAAACATACAAATAAAACTATGTATGATTTTAATATAAGTGGTTTTCTAACCCGATGCATTTTTATGTGAAATGGTCCACCATAATCTATTCCCACTTTTTCAAATACACGAGAAGGAGATACCCTTCCCTCAGGTAAAGAACCCGTTAGCTGTTCTGAAGCCTTTGCTTTGAGTTTAAAACAAATTATGCATTTTTGTATTACATGACTAACTTCTCTTCTACCATTGATGAGATGATATTTTTGATTCAAGTTTGACAACACTAGCTTCTGTCCTGCATGTAATAATATTTTGTGTTCCCTTTCGATAATTGCCTTGGTTACAGTTGATTGCTTTGGTAAAATTATGGGGTGCATTTGATCATAGGAGAGATTAGAATGCTGTAGTCTCCCTCCAACACGAATCAATCCCATACCATCTACAAAGGGACACAAATGAATTAAATTAGTCTTGATAGGATTTTTTGTCAATAAACAGTTTATTTCTTTCATTAAGTGTTGATGTTGATCATGTTTAATAATTATTTTTAATGCATAATCTAATTCGTTAACTTTCAAATAAGAACATTTAGTTCTCTCCTGAGCAGGCAACCTGCAATTATTTATAAATCTATAAATATATGCCACCAATTTCTGAAGACGATTGAAGCTATATTTTTTGAAAATATCTAGCTCTTGTTTATATTTGACGACAGCTGAAACATTGGTTTCAGGAACAACTTTTAACAAAGTAAAATTAGTATCATGCCTATAATCTTTACTATGCATATGTTTTGGACCATGCCACCATAACTTGTTGGCTTGTAATAAATGAGGATCCACACCTCTTGATAAACAATCGGCTGGATTATTATTGGTGTTGACATAATGCCATGAACAATGTTTGCTAATTTCTAAAATCCTTGTTACTCTGTTTGCAACATATCTGTCTAACTTTATAGGTGCTAATTTAAGCCAAGAAAGTACTATCATGGAATCTACATATAGGTAGGTATGGATTTCAAATTGATCCTTGATATTTTCTATTATTTTGTGAGCTAAGGTGGCTAGTAATAAAGCACCATTGAGTTCAAGCCGCGGTACAGTCAGCCTTTTAATTGGATTGATGCGTGACTTTGAACACAGTAAGTTCATATTGACATTTCCTTGTGAATCAATTGTTCTTAAGTATATGCAACAACCGTAGGCTTGATTGGATGCATCAGAAAATCCAATTAATTCAATTGATTTCACCATGTCAGTTTTAATATTTCTTTTGATAGTTATGTCAGACATGTTCTGTAAATTATTAACAAACTGTTTGAAACATTCATTTAATTTTATGGTTAATGGTTCATCCCAACTGGTTTTTGATAACCAAGCTGCTTGCATTATAATTTTTGCATTGACTAAAATTGGACCAACCAACCCCAATGGGTCAAATATTTTACTGATAAAACTTAATAAATCACGTTTAGAGTATGATTCTAATGTCTGATACTTGGGACATTTAACAATAAAAACATCTTGTTGCACATTATATGAAATTCCTAATGTTTTAATAGTAACATTATTTTTACTGATATCTATTTCACTTAAACTCTGATTTTCCAAAGGAATATCTTGTAATAAACTTGGTTCATTAGAACACCATTTATGAAGCTTGAAGTTTCCTGCTGCTAAAAGTTCAATTAATTCGCTCTTGATTGACAAAATCAAAATCAAAATCAAAATATTTTATTTCACATAGGCCTGGATGGGCACTTATAAAACGTCGAAAAAGGTGCACGGTTCGCGTTGGTCGATTCCATGGAGAAGAACCGGCAAGAAACTCCATGGTTACTCTTTTCAAATCATTTGGTATTACAATATTATTGTTTCATTACAGCATTAGTACTAAAGTATGGGGGGACAGCGTAGGCCCGACAATAGGTCGTTGCTTGCTATACAAAAAATGTAAAACAAAAAAAATATTTAACAAAAGTTAAACAGCATCCGGGAATCTAAAAGGCCTTCAATGTTCACTCATTCACAAATAATAGGTAATAAAGCATCTATACAAAGGTAAGTAAATAAAAAAATAAAAAGAATATTTAATTAAAGAACTAAATTAAACAAGTGACACAAATATTGTCATCAGTGCTGTAACTATTCTGAGCAAAATACGAGAAAAGACAATAACGTTGAAAGGTCATTTGCTCCTAGATTAATGTCATTATTAGGAGTTGTGTAAGCTCTACATGAACGCAGCTTAAAGGCAGCCATATTTATTTAAATGTCATTTGAAGTTGTCATCTGTCTTTTTCACTGATTTTGACAACTACTTATCTGCTCACGGCTCTCTGCAGTCTCTGCCCTTTTTATGTTTTGTGTCGTCTCAATTATTCTCCAATTTAATCTTAATTCATCATATCGAATATATAATGGACGTGTAATATCAGCTTGTATTTTGATAAATAAAAGTCTGGATATACTGTCGAAGTGTTTATTTGGTTGATCACGCCTGACACGCCATTCCATTGCCATATCACAACGTCTGCGTCAACAGGTTATGGCCCCAGTGAAAAAGAAAGGCGTGCAACGAGGGATCTACGCATAATCATCGTTGTATGTATCACCAAAACTCACTGTCGACCAGATTTATTGTCAAAGAAGAAATATGGCAACGCAACCAGCGATACACATCAATAATCAAGTGGAGAAGCTGAGTGGTATCTCGTCTTATTCGAACTGGAAGTTTTCATTGAAGATGTTACTCACTTTAGAAGGTTTGTGGGATTGCGTGATCGGCACTGATACTGACGCCGTGCGTGATAGCCGCGCCTTGGCGCGTATTTGCCTGGCACTACAACCCAACTTGTACCAAATAGTTCGATCAGCGTCAAAAGCTAAAGAAGCATGGGAGAAGCTAGCTCATACATTCGAGGACAAAGGTCTATATCGCCGTGTTCTGCTACTTAGACAGTTACATCGAGTTGACTACAGTAAGTTTAGCAGCATGACTGAATATATTGAAAATGTCACCGGATTAGTCCAGCAACTCTCTGACATTGGAAAAATTATAGATGACGGTGAGGTGGCTGAAATTCTACTTAGCGGCTTACCGCAGGAATTTGACACACTAGTCTCCGGTCTTGAAACTGCCAATTTAACTAGCTCGCTGACTTCTGAACTAGTGAGAACGAGATTGCTTCAAGAGGAACACAGAAGAAATGGAAAATGTGATAATGATGCTTCAGCTTTTCATGTAAAGAAGAACAAACTTTTCAAGTGTGATTACTGCCGAAAACCAGGACATACAGCGAAGCGATGCTTTAAGAAAAAGAGGGATGAGAAGAAGAAAGAAGAACAGCATACCTTTTATGCATCGGCTTACATCGCTCACCATAATGATGTCATCATCGACAGCGGGGCCTCGGCTCACATGATCAATGATGCTAGGTTAGTAAGAAATTTTAAAAGCTGTAATAATAACTCAATTTCTATAGCAAATGGTGGTCAATTAGAAATGTCTGGCATTGGCAATTTAGTTTTGTCTACTGACAAAAATAATATCACTTTAGAAAATGTTTTAGTTGTTCCCAATCTGTCAACGAATTTATTGTCTGTAAGTAAAATGTGTGACAATGGTTTTACAGTAGTTTTTGATAAAAATGGGTGTCATGTTTATAATGAGATAAGTTCTTTAACTGGCAACCAAATTTTAGCTGCTACAAATGTGAATGGTTTGTATAAGATACAGCAGTGCAAGCCGCATGTGTTGGGACATTCCATGCTGGTGCATCCTAGGCAGCAGCCAGAGAGTGTCAATACTGCATTGGTGTCTGCGACAGTCTGGCATAAGCGTTTAGGCCATATTGGCCAGAAAGGTATGAATAGCCTACGGGGTGGTGGTAAATGTTGTGGTGTCGTTTTTCAGGATGACGACTCGCCAAACAAGTGTGTTCCCTGCTTAACTGGAAAGATGCATACAAAGCCTTATCCGAAGCTTGTGGGAAGCCAATCTACCGTGCCACTCCAGCTTGTGCATTCCGACGTCTGTGGGCCCATTCAAGTCAGCAGTTGGGGCGGTGCCCGTTATCTTTTGACTCTGACGGATGATTGCACTAGAAAAACCTTCGGTTATTTAATGAAAACAAAATCCGAGGTGAGTTCACATATTGTTAACTTTAAAAATATGGTTGAAAAACAAACAGGTTTGCAACTTAAAATTTTAAGAACCGATAACGGTACTGAATACTGTAATAGAACGTTGACTGATTTTCTTAAAAGGGAAGGGATAATACATCAAACATCGGTGCCTTACTGTCCACAACAGAATGGAGTTGCGGAGCGCGTCAATAGGACGATTTTTGAGAAAGCTAGGGCCATGTTACATGACGCGGGTCTGTCTGAACGTTTCTGGGGAGAAGCAGTAATGACTGCTATATACCTGAAGAACAAGTCTCCTACCAGCGCGCTGTCAGATGATATCCCTGAGAGTAAGTGGACTGGACAGCCAGTCGATCTCAGTCATTTGCGCGTATTTGGCTGTGTAGCATTTTCTCATATTCCTGATGTAAAACGTCGTAAACTTGACGCTAAAGCTAAACCATATATCTTTGTTGGCTATGGTGAGACTTTTAAGGGCTACCGTCTCCTTGATCCATATAATCCTAAAAAGGTTGTGTATTCACGAAATGTAACATTTTTAGAAGATGAATTTATTGGAGGACTTCACTTTAAAACACAAAGCAAGAATAATGATTTTATCTCTCATGAATGCATTGTAAATAATAATAATTATACAAATATTGATAATGAAATTTTAAATATTGACTGTGATAATAATAATGCAAATGAAATGAATGATAAAATTATTAATAATGTCTGTGATAATATTTGTCATAAGTCTACTACGGAATCACCTATTTCAGGATCTGAGAGTGACCTAACACCTTCAGTGTGGTCTCCCTTGTCGGACCTGGTCTACGGTACTGGTGACGAAGGTGATGAGGATGATGTCTGTAAGGACACTATGTCTTCTATGCCTGCTGCCACACTTGAAGGAAATGGTAATAATGGTGATGAGGATAACGTCTGCAGGGATGCTGTGTCTTCTCTGCCTGATGCCACACTTCGAGGAGGAGAGGTTGACCATGTGCAAAGTGTTGCTTCTGGCTCGCGTCCCGTACGTACTAATAGAGGTAAAATTCCGCTTAAATATAATGATTATGACTTATCGGCGATGCTAATTGAGCAGAGTTTGGCAAATGAGCCTAATACATACGAGCAAGCTACAAAGTCTACTGACTGTGAGCAGTGGCTTCACGCCATGAAATGTGAGTATGATTCATTAATTAAGAACAATGTTTGGACATTAGTCGATCGACCAGAAAGTGAAAACATTGTAAAGTGCAAGTGGGTCTACAAAAGGAAACACGATGCCACAGGTAAACTAGATAAGTATAAAGCTAGATTGGTTGCCCGTGGATTTAGTCAACAAGAAGGTATAGACTACAATGACACTTTTTCACCTGTTGTCAGACATTCCACATTGAGAATTTTATTTTCCATTGCAACAGAAATGAATTTGCAGATGGACCATGTTGATGTTACCACGGCTTTCCTAAATAGTGATCTGGATGAGATTATATATATGGAGCAGCCAGAAGGTTTTTGTTCAGATAAAAGTAAAGTTTGTAAGCTGAATAAAAGTATATATGGTCTCAAACAGGCTAGCCGTATGTGGAATTTAAAAATAAATAATGTTTTAATTAATAATGGATATACTCAAAGTAAGTGCGAACCGTGCGTATATATAAAGAAAAATGATAAAGATTATATAATAATTGCTCTGTATGTCGATGACTGTTATATATTTCATAATGGATGTATTAGGAATGTTTTATCATTATTGAAAGAAAACTTTGAAATACGTCATCTAGGCCAATTAAAAAATTGTTTAGGCATGAATGTCACTAGATATAATAATACAATAGTGCTAGATCAGTCTAATTATATAAAATGTTTGCTAGCTAAATTTAATATGAGTGACTGCAAGCCAGTACTTACACCGTTACCTGTAAATTGTAAGTTAGAAAAGTCTAATGGGAAGGGTCTTGATGATGAGTTATACAAATACAGACAACTGTTGGGATGTTTAATGTATTTGAGTGTGTGCTCACGCCCGGACATTTCTTATGCTTGTAGTCAACTTAGTCAATACAGTGTATGTTTCGACACGAGTCATTGGCGCGCAGCAAAGCGAGTACTTCGTTATTTAGCAGGGAAGATCAACTATGGTCTTCATTTTACAAAAGGTACTAATTTTAATATCAGTGCTTATGCAGATGCCGACTGGGCTAATGACTCATCAGACAGAAAGTCCTACACTGGATTTGTTATAAAATTAGGTAACTGTTTAATCAATTGGGAAGCTAGAAAACAGCGTAGTATAGCTTTATCAAGTACAGAGGCAGAGTACTTAGCAATTAGTGACGTTTGCAAGGACATTTGTTTTGTGAAGAATTTCTTGTCTGAAATTATTACCAAAACTTTTGATGTAATTGTATACAACGACAATCAAAGTGCTCAAAGATTATTACTTGTAAAAGAATAGTCGCATAAGAAAACGAAGCACATTGATTTGCGTTACCATTTCGTAAAGGATTTAGTACAAAAAGGAAACATAACTGTAAGATACTTACCTACTAATGACATGCTAGCAGATGTATTGACAAAGCCACTATGTGCGCAGAAACATTGTAATTTTGTAAAATGTTTAAATGTGAGAGTTTGTGGAGCAAATGGTTAAAGTTTTGTTGTACTTATTTTATTAATGATAAATATTGTTATATTGTGATGAATCATGTAATTATTATTGAATTGAATCATATGTATAATTATGTAGAGTCGCTCTAAAGTAGGTAGAGTATGTAACTCTTAAATGTAGAGTCTTTTAAATATTGTGTAGAGTTACAGTAGTTTTTTTCTTTTCTCTCATGTAGCGCTTAAGGAGGAGTATTAGGAGTTGTGTAAGCTCTACATGAACGCAGCTTAAAGGCAGCCATATTTATTTAAATGTCATTTGAAGTTGTCATCTGTCTTTTTCACTGATTTTGACAACTACTTATCTGCTCACGGCTCTCTGCACTCTCTGCCCTTTTTATGTTTTGTGTCGTCTCAATTATTGTCCAATTTAATCTTAATTCATCATATTGAATATACAATGGACGTGTAATATCAGCTCGTATTTTGATAAATAAAAGTCTGGATATACTGTCGAAGTGTTTATTTGGTTGATCACGCCTGACACGCCATTCCATTGCCATATCACAACGTCTGCGTCAACACTAGTAATAAAGCACCATTGAGTTCAAGCCGCGGTACAGTCAGCCTTTTAATTGGATTGATGCGTGACTTTGAACACAGTAAGTTCATATTGACATTTCCTTGTGAATCAATTGTTCTTAAGTATATGCAACAACCGTAGGCTTGATTGGATGCATCAGAAAATCCAATTAATTCAATTGATTTCACCATGTCAGTTTTAATATTTCTTTTGATAGTTATGTCAGACATGTTCTGTAAATTATTAACAAACTGTTTGAAACATTCATTTAATTTTATGGTTAATGGTTCATCCCAACTGGTTTTTGATAACCAAGCTGCTTGCATTATAATTTTTGCATTGACTAAAATTGGACCAACCAACCCCAATGGGTCAAATATTTTACTGATAAAACTTAATAAATCACGTTTAGAGTATGATTCTAATGTCTGATACTTGGGACATTTAACAATAAAAACATCTTGTTGCACATTATATGAAATTCCTAATGTTTTAATAGTAACATTATTTTTACTGATATCTATTTCACTTAAACTCTGATTTTCCAAAGGAATATCTTGTAATAAACTTGGTTCATTAGAACACCATTTATGAAGCTTGAAGTTTCCTGCTGCTAAAAGTTCAATTAATTCGCTCTTGATTGACAATAACGTTGAAAGGTCATTTGCTCCTAGATTAATGTCATTATTAGGAGTTGTGTAAGCTCTACATGAACGCAGCTTAAAGGCAGCCATATTTATTTAAATGTCATTTGAAGTTGTCATCTGTCTTTTTCACTGATTTTGACAACTACTTATCTGCTCACGGCTCTCTGCAGTCTCTGCCCTTTTTATGTTTTGTGTCGTCTCAATTATTCTCCAATTTAATCTTAATTCATCATATCGAATATATAATGGACGTGTAATATCAGCTTGTATTTTGATAAATAAAAGTCTGGATATACTGTCGAAGTGTTTATTTGGTTGATCACGCCTGACACGCCATTCCATTGCCATATCACAACGTCTGCGTCAACAGGTTATGGCCCCAGTGAAAAAGAAAGGCGTGCAACGAGGGATCTACGCATAATCATCGTTGTATGTATCACCAAAACTCACTGTCGACCAGATTTATTGTCAAAGAAGAAATATGGCAACGCAACCAGCGATACACATCAATAATCAAGTGGAGAAGCTGAGTGGTATCTCGTCTTATTCGAACTGGAAGTTTTCATTGAAGATGTTACTCACTTTAGAAGGTTTGTGGGATTGCGTGATCGGCACTGATACTGACGCCGTGCGTGATAGCCGCGCCTTGGCGCGTATTTGCCTGGCACTACAACCCAACTTGTACCAAATAGTTCGATCAGCGTCAAAAGCTAAAGAAGCATGGGAGAAGCTAGCTCATACATTCGAGGACAAAGGTCTATATCGCCGTGTTCTGCTACTTAGACAGTTACATCGAGTTGACTACAGTAAGTTTAGCAGCATGACTGAATATATTGAAAATGTCACCGGATTAGTCCAGCAACTCTCTGACATTGGAAAAATTATAGATGACGGTGAGGTGGCTGAAATTCTACTTAGCGGCTTACCGCAGGAATTTGACACACTAGTCTCCGGTCTTGAAACTGCCAATTTAACTAGCTCGCTGACTTCTGAACTAGTGAGAACGAGATTGCTTCAAGAGGAACACAGAAGAAATGGAAAATGTGATAATGATGCTTCAGCTTTTCATGTAAAGAAGAACAAACTTTTCAAGTGTGATTACTGCCGAAAACCAGGACATACAGCGAAGCGATGCTTTAAGAAAAAGAGGGATGAGAAGAAGAAAGAAGAACAGCATACCTTTTATGCATCGGCTTACATCGCTCACCATAATGATGTCATCATCGACAGCGGGGCCTCGGCTCACATGATCAATGATGCTAGGTTAGTAAGAAATTTTAAAAGCTGTAATAATAACTCAATTTCTATAGCAAATGGTGGTCAATTAGAAATGTCTGGCATTGGCAATTTAGTTTTGTCTACTGACAAAAATAATATCACTTTAGAAAATGTTTTAGTTGTTCCCAATCTGTCAACGAATTTATTGTCTGTAAGTAAAATGTGTGACAATGGTTTTACAGTAGTTTTTGATAAAAATGGGTGTCATGTTTATAATGAGATAAGTTCTTTAACTGGCAACCAAATTTTAGCTGCTACAAATGTGAATGGTTTGTATAAGATACAGCAGTGCAAGCCGCATGTGTTGGGACATTCCATGCTGGTGCATCCTAGGCAGCAGCCAGAGAGTGTCAATACTGCATTGGTGTCTGCGACAGTCTGGCATAAGCGTTTAGGCCATATTGGCCAGAAAGGTATGAATAGCCTACGGGGTGGTGGTAAATGTTGTGGTGTCGTTTTTCAGGATGACGACTCGCCAAACAAGTGTGTTCCCTGCTTAACTGGAAAGATGCATACAAAGCCTTATCCGAAGCTTGTGGGAAGCCAATCTACCGTGCCACTCCAGCTTGTGCATTCCGACGTCTGTGGGCCCATTCAAGTCAGCAGTTGGGGCGGTGCCCGTTATCTTTTGACTCTGACGGATGATTGCACTAGAAAAACCTTCGGTTATTTAATGAAAACAAAATCCGAGGTGAGTTCACATATTGTTAACTTTAAAAATATGGTTGAAAAACAAACAGGTTTGCAACTTAAAATTTTAAGAACCGATAACGGTACTGAATACTGTAATAGAACGTTGACTGATTTTCTTAAAAGGGAAGGGATAATACATCAAACATCGGTGCCTTACTGTCCACAACAGAATGGAGTTGCGGAGCGCGTCAATAGGACGATTTTTGAGAAAGCTAGGGCCATGTTACATGACGCGGGTCTGTCTGAACGTTTCTGGGGAGAAGCAGTAATGACTGCTATATACCTGAAGAACAAGTCTCCTACCAGCGCGTTGTCAGATGATATCCCTGAGAGTAAGTGGACTGGACAGCCAGTCGATCTCAGTCATTTGCGCGTATTTGGCTGTGTAGCATTTTCTCATATTCCTGATGTAAAACGTCGTAAACTTGACGCTAAAGCTAAACCATATATCTTTGTTGGCTATGGTGAGACTTTTAAGGGCTACCGTCTCCTTGATCCATATAATCCTAAAAAGGTTGTGTATTCACGAAATGTAACATTTTTAGAAGATGAATTTATTGGAAGACTTCACTTTAAAACACAAAGCAAGAATAATGATTTTATCTCTCATGAATGCATTGTAAATAATAATAATTATACAAATATTGATAATGAAATTTTAAATATTGACTGTGATAATAATAATGCAAATGAAATGAATGATAAAATTATTAATAATGTCTGTGAAAATATTTGTCATAAGTCTACTACGGAATCACCTATTTCAGGATCTGAGAGTGACCTAACACCTTCAGTGTGGTCTCCCTTGTCGGACCTGGTCTACGGTACTGGTGACGAAGGTGATGAGGATGATGTCTGTAAGGACACTATGTCTTCTATGCCTGCTGCCACACTTGAAGGAAATGGTAATAATGGTGATGAGGATAACGTCTGCAGGGATGCTGTGTCTTCTCTGCCTGATGCCACACTTCGAGGAGGAGAGGTTGACCATGTGCAAAGTGTTGCTTCTGGCTCGCGTCCCGTACGTACTAATAGAGGTAAAATTCCGCTTAAATATAATGATTATGACTTATCGGCGATGCTAATTGAGCAGAGTTTGGCAAATGAGCCTAATACATACGAGCAAGCTACAAAGTCTACTGACTGTGAGCAGTGGCTTCACGCCATGAAATGTGAGTATGATTCATTAATTAAGAACAATGTTTGGACATTAGTCGATCGACCAGAAAGTGAAAACATTGTAAAGTGCAAGTGGGTCTACAAAAGGAAACACGATGCCACAGGTAAACTAGATAAGTATAAAGCTAGATTGGTTGCCCGTGGATTTAGTCAACAAGAAGGTATAGACTACAATGACACTTTTTCACCTGTTGTCAGACATTCCACATTGAGAATTTTATTTTCCATTGCAACAGAAATGAATTTGCAGATGGACCATGTTGATGTTACCACGGCTTTCCTAAATAGTGATCTGGATGAGATTATATATATGGAGCAGCCAGAAGGTTTTTGTTCAGATAAAAGTAAAGTTTGTAAGCTGAATAAAAGTATATATGGTCTCAAACAGGCTAGCCGTATGTGGAATTTAAAAATAAATAATGTTTTAATTAATAATGGATATACTCAAAGTAAGTGCGAACCGTGCGTATATATAAAGAAAAATGATAAAGATTATATAATAATTGCTCTGTATGTCGATGACTGTTATATATTTCATAATGGATGTATTAGGAATGTTTTATCATTATTGAAAGAAAACTTTGAAATACGTCATCTAGGCCAATTAAAAAATTGTTTAGGCATGAATGTCACTAGATATAATAATACAATAGTGCTAGATCAGTCTAATTATATAAAATGTTTGCTAGCTAAATTTAATATGAGTGACTGCAAGCCAGTACTTACACCGTTACCTGTAAATTGTAAGTTAGAAAAGTCTAATGGGAAGGGTCTTGATGATGAGTTATACAAATACAGACAACTGTTGGGATGTTTAATGTATTTGAGTGTGTGCTCACGCCCGGACATTTCTTATGCTTGTAGTCAACTTAGTCAATACAGTGTATGTTTCGACACGAGTCATTGGCGCGCAGCAAAGCGAGTACTTCGTTATTTAGCAGGGACGATCAACTATGGTCTTCATTTTACAAAAGGTACTAATTTTAATATCAGTGCTTATGCAGATGCCGACTGGGCTAATGACTCATCAGACAGAAAGTCCTACACTGGATTTGTTATAAAATTAGGTAACTGTTTAATCAATTGGGAAGCTAGAAAACAGCGTAGTATAGCTTTATCAAGTACAGAGGCAGAGTACTTAGCAATTAGTGACGTTTGCAAGGACATTTGTTTTGTGAAGAATTTCTTGTCTGAAATTATTACCAAAACTTTTGATGTAATTGTATACAACGACAATCAAAGTGCTCAAAGATTATTACTTGTAAAAGAATAGTCGCATAAGAAAACGAAGCACATTGATTTGCGTTACCATTTCGTAAAGGATTTAGTACAAAAAGGAAACATAACTGTAAGATACTTACCTACTAATGACATGCTAGCAGATGTATTGACAAAGCCACTATGTGCGCAGAAACATTGTAATTTTGTAAAATGTTTAAATGTGAGAGTTTGTGGAGCAAATGGTTAATGTTTTGTTGTACTTATTTTATTAATGATAAATATTGTTATATTGTGATGAATCATGTAATTATTATTGAATTGAATCATATGTATAATTATGTAGAGTCGCTCTAAAGTAGGTAGAGTATGTAACTCTTGAATGTAGAGTTTTTTTTAAATATTGTGTAGAGTTACAGTAGTTTTTTTTTTTCTCTCATGTAGCGCTTAAGGAGGAGTATACATATGTATTTTTAAGCAAAGCTTGAGAAGCAAATGGATACTTATCTTTAAATCTATGAGCAAGCTCATATAAACACCTTGTTGCTAAGTAGGTTGAACTTTTTAAACCATATGTCACTGTACGTAATTGTATACATTGTATATTGTCAGCAATGTTATCTCTCCATAAAATATTCTGAAATTGACAGTGTGCTGGATTCAGCATCAAAGCTCGAAACATTTTTTGAATGTCAGCAATAAGCACAAACTTATAAAGCCTGAATAAAACTAGCGTGCCAAACAAATCATTTTGCATTATTTCACCATTAAGCAAAACATCATTCAGTGAAATGCCTTCATTTGTCTTCATTGATCCATCAAATACAACTCTTAATTTTGTTGTTTTACTTCCTTCATTAATCACACAGTGATGTGGCAGAAAATAAACTAAGTCTGTAGACAAGTTACAGCTTGAAATATCAATGTATTGTGCATGACCTAAAGAGATGTATTCTAATATGAATTTTTTATAGGATTCATACAATGTTGAATCTTTCTTTAGCCTTTTTTCTAAGCTTAAATATCTTTTAAGTGCACATGAGAAAGAGTCTCCTAACTTCAATTTAGTTAAATCTTGTTTGAAAGGTAAGTCAACTTGAAACTGGTTATTTTTAAGTTCTACAGTTTTTTGAAATATCTCCTCAGCAAGCCTTTGTTCAGAGCTTGCTTCAGAGTACACTTCAGGTACCTTTTCACATTCCCAAAACTTTTCAATATTATTATTTAATATTTCGAGACCTTTTTTGTGAAGACAAACATGGCTTGAAAGACTTGCTGACCCACTGATGTGATCAACTGTATTATTAGAAACTCCAGCAACCACATAACCAAAGCGTGTGTTTTGCAAGCATAAGTTCCCCGGAATAGATAGAGGAATTTGTTCACGCAATAACAGCTGGAAAAATATGTTGCATCCCAGCAGCATGCTTATTCTTTGGGATTTATAAAATTCTTTATCTGCTAGCCTTACATAGGAAGGAAGCTTTAAATTGTGTACATTTACATCAAATTGTGGTAAGTTACAGGTGATGTCTTTGACAACACAGCAGTTGATAGAAGTACTAAAACTATCATCCAATGAAGATATACTAAATTCAGCGTTGTAAGCAACATCCTGTTTTCCATCACCTATCCCCTGTACAATGGCCCGTGCAGCATATAAGTTGCAATTAATTAAATCGGCAATGTCAGATACAATGAACGACACCTGGCTTCCAGAGTCTAATAACGCTCGGACATAGATAGCCTGACCATCTTTTTTAAGTAACTTTACCTTTATTGTGGGCAATAAAACATTGTCACCACGCCTTGCAATTAAGGCAATAGAATTATCAACGTTTTTAGCTTCTATAGCTGCATTTGAAACATGGGTTTCTGATGATATAGCATCATGCAGTAAGCTATTATGCTTTGATTTACATGTCACACACTTGAATTGCATCTTGCATGTGCCTTTGTGTGTATTTAAACATAATTTGCATAAATTGTTTTTTGTAACAAAGTTTAAACGATCAGCAGTATTTGCAAGCTTAAATTGAGGACATAAGTATAATTTATTACATCCCTTGTTGCAAAACTTACATTTTTGGGATGAAGACGCATGTGTTCCAGCTAAACACTTCAAATTGCTCCTTTCATTCCTCTTTCCTTGAACATCATCTGCACTGGTAGACTCCAGAGCAGTAGCCCGTTGATCTAGAAAGGTTAAAAGTATGTTTAACGTAGGTACTTGTCCCTGTGTTTCCACAAAGAAACCCTTGAGAGTATACATATCAAGTTTTCTCTGCATTATGGTCAACAAAATATGATCCCAATGTTCTATAGGTACATCTAAGTTTTTTAAAGCTCCTGTGTGCTGCCTTAATTGACAAACAAGCTGCCTTAGGCCCACAGAAGTACACTTCTTTATAGGATTTAAGTCCAATATGCTTCCTATGTGGTAATTAATTATTTTAGGCTTGTCATCATAGCGTTGTTTGAGCAACCTTAATGCCTCCTCATAATTTTCTGAAGTAAGACTTAAATGTATGATAATTGCTAAGGCATCACCCTCTACAAGAGATTTCAGGTAGTAAAACTTTTCACAGCTACTAAGAGTTGTGTTATTATGCACTACGCTTGTAAAAAGTTCTATAAAATTATAAAAATCGCCCACCTGGCCGTTGAATTTGGGAATTTCTATTTTAGGCAATCCCTTGAACCCATTGTTATTCTCACCACCTTTGCTGATAGGCAAGGAATGTAGAATTGCTGTTGCCGCAGACTTCTCTCGGATACGCTGGTTCAGACAGCTTAAAAGATACAAATAATTATCTTCTACTGCATCAAAATTATCTACAGAGTCAGGATTTAAGACTTGAATTTCTAAATTTAATTCCGAGTAATTATTAAAGCACTCAACTAACCTGTCTTTTTTAACAATCATTTCGTCTATAGAAATTTTTTCAAAGTTAGCATCACTCACAAATTGTCCAATTTTTGTGATGCAGCCTTTGTTCTGACCGCGTGTTGCAACTAACTTCGCTAATTCCCGAGCCATGTTGCGCAATCGTAATAGTTAACAATATTTTAAACTGTTCTAAGGCTATTTCAACGACAATTAAACCACTCACTAATAATAAAATTATTATGCTAACGAATTAATCTTATGGCGGCCGTGCGCTGCGCTGACGCCGATACAATTTTCGGTTTTCGGATAGATTAGATAATCTGTGGTTTTCTGTTCCGTCGCACGTTGGGGCGCGTTCCGATGCTAGCAGCGCTGCGATGCACATCCGCAGCATATATCGGTGTGTCTGTCCTTTTTTCCCGTTATGAGTAGAAGGACAGAAATATAATATAACACACGTAATCATGTATCCGTGTGCAAATCAAGTACATACCATACCAGGTTCTTCTTTGTTATAAAAAAGGATAGCGTTGCAGTTATTGATGCACAATTATTATTGTAGGTTGTAGATCAATGATCTTCGAGACACGGAGTGGCGCAGCAATGCAGACAGCCAAATAACCTCCGCAGCAGCAATGCCGCCGGCAGACACGTTGCAAGGCAGAACGCGCGCCGTCTTCTTGAGTTCTTGAGCCACGCCGACACGACGAAAGGGCTTCCCACGAACGATTACTTTTGAATTGAATTTATTTCCGCGAAGGACCAATTTATGTGGCGTGCTGGTATTAAATTAAACCACATAAAAACTTAATAATGGACTGTAATTTTTGATAGGTAAATTTTCGTGTACAATACGCGTGTCGGTCTTACGATAGCTAGCTTAACACCATAGACAAACATCAACTTACAGATCAACAGTGTGGCCACTTTCCAAATAGTATCTATGCTCACAAAATCTCGCATAAAGGTTGTAAAACACCTCTTAACGAATACGGGAGGCCCTTGTTCTCCTCGTCATTCTGATATTTTTTTGTTCTACACTATACCTGGGAACCTCCTAGTTACGGAGATATCAGGGGTTCAAAGTTGCAAGAATTTGACAAGTTTTTTTTTGAATACCACTTTTTATCGCATGATTTTTACTTCAAATATCTCCACGACCCCCTTACTATTCAATCCATCCATCCGCACAATGTTTTGAGTGCGTTACATTGAGTTATACCACAAATCATGATTTATAACCTCCATTAAAAGTTGTTTCCCAGCAATAATTTTTGCGTAAAGTTACTTAGTTTGATGTACAGAATGCTTGGTTAACGGCTTTGTGATGTGGTGAAATACACCCTGTATACTAATTTATTGACAGCTATTTCTACCATCTTTATTATCTTGCCCTTATCTCAATTCATATAGGATCGGCGCAGCAAGTCTTCTTCCTCCATATTTCTCTAATACTGGTCTTCTCATCAGCCACTTCTTTTCTTACCATATCCTTCTCAACACAGTCCATCCATTGTTGTTTTGGTCTTCCTCTACTCATATACCCATCCATGGCCGTATTGATGGGAGACGAATTTAATGCAGATTCTTGCTTCATTATCATTTGGTGTTTGTACATTGACGCTTATCAGCTAGTCAGAAAACTTGAGCTACTGTGAATAAGTTATTTTTACTGTTATCTGCTAAAAGGCAAGTTTTTCTCAAGCCAACATTTCTGATTCCGAAATCTTCAAGGTCAATTTTAGATGTTGATTCCATCACCTTTAGTAAAAAATACTATAGTACATTTTGATACAAGTGGAGAAAGTTTGTGATTGTATTCGAGGTGGAATTAACATACGATCTGTAGGCAAGGGTGTTTTTGAGCCGAGAACTGCAATAACAAATGTCAACGCGCGCGAATGTCGACGTTTTAAGACAAAAGTTTTTTTTTGTTTGTTTATACCGAATAAGCTCCGACACCACTTGACCGATTTTAACCATGTTTTCACTAGAAGAAAGATTCATTATCAGGAAGTAAAATAAGCTGTAAATTATACTTATATCATGAAAATTGACCTAACTATCATTTTTTTTCCGAACGAAGTCGCGGGCGAAATGCTTAGTATTACTTAATAGGGTCGAACTTGGTCCCACAAGGTCCACACCCACTATTCAAACATCTACACCACTACCACTTATATACAGTGATTCAAAATTAAAGTTACTGATCCTTATCACGAGTATTTTCATGAGTTACGAGTTTTTTTCCATTCTTTCATGGAAGTGACCTAGTTTGTTACATTATTCCGTTTTGAAACGTTCCTTTTGTTCGGTTTTAACTTTAAAAGTATCTATAAACCTCGTTACCTAACTGCTTCACGAGGTCGTGGAGTCGTTTCCCGGGTCAGGCGAAGTGTTATTGGGTTTTTTCCATAATTCATTAATTGTTATTAGCGTTTAATGGCAATAGCCTCGCCCATTATTATAAAGAAATTAAAACATAATTGGCGAAATGTGAGTGTACTATTACTTATACCTATGTATCTTTGAAGATATCAAAAAGTTTAAACATATTTTTTCACCATCCGTAGATATCACGGACGTCGAAAACTATTTTACGGATTTTTCTACTCGACTATTGATAAACGAATAACTAGTTTTTATTCAATTTGGCAAAAAATTACAAAAACAAGAAAAGAAAAGTGTTTCTATAGCGTACTGTGACATTTAAAAATCACGACCTTTTTTATGAGTAAAGGCGTAACCACACCGGCGTCGTAGCGAGCGGCGTAGCGATCTCGTAGCGGGTTCTACGCGGGCCTACGATATTTTTTAATGAAAGATTTTCTTTCAACCCAAAGTATTTTTTATCAATTCCTGGTTTGTATTCTCACTAGATTTTTATTATATTATATTCTTTGACATTTTTGCTGGATTTGAGCCTATAGAATGGTCGTAAAGGGATGCCAATGACGCCACAATTTTGAACCTTAGTGTATTGTTATTTTCACGCAAGAATATGATAGTATTTTTTTCTTTTGGCCTTGGAAACATCAAAACTTGAATATGTTTAGTCTATTATTTGATTCAAGTGAACGGTAATGACAGTAGTTTAAAAAATGGACCTATGGAATGTTTTTCATTGTAGTATACAGTAATTTTATGAAGGGGAAAGTTTTGATGTTTTGTTTGTGTGTTTGTTGCGATTTCACTCAAAAACTACTGGATACTTTTAAAAAAATATTTCACCGTTAGAAAGCTACATTTTTACCAAGTAATAGAAGCTATAAATTATACTGATATCATGAAAATTAGCTGAGTTATCACAATTTTCGCGGACGAAGTCGCGGGGGAATTGCTATTTTATTATTATATAGATTTTTAAGAGCTAAGTTGAAAATAATTCTGTAGGAACAGACTACCGGGGTTAAAAAGTACGGTCAAACAAGCTATTTGGTATACATTGTACAATGTAACTTGTGGGTTAAACTGTAAACCAAATATCTTGTTCGACTGTACATATGACCTAACTCGGGTCATGGTCTATACCTAGACGTGAAAACACAGCCAGACACAGTTACTATCGCATTTATAATATTATAGTTTGTATATATTACCTATACTAGCTGACCCACGCAACTTCGTCTGCGTCACATAAGAGAGAAAAACAAAAGGAAAAAAAAACCCCGTTCTTGCAACATTTTTCATTTATGTTCCGCTCCTATTGGTCATAGCGTGATGATAACCTTCCTCGATAAATGGACTATCAAACACAAAAAGATTTTTTCAATTCCAACCAGTAGTTCCTGAGATTAGCGCGTTCAAACAAACAAACAAACAAACAAACTCTTCAGCTTTATAATATTATATATTATATATATTATAGTATAGATTATGGGCTAGTATCTCACCCTGAATGATAAATGGGTGTGTTCTTATTGTGCGTATGTTTTGTTTACGTCATGAACAGTAGCAGTAGTAAATGTGGCTTTAAATATATGACAACACCAGTATAACAATACGGATGACAACTGACTAAAAAAAATATGGTTCTGATCAGTTCGTCAATTAGAATGATTATCGAAAAATACGCAACTTCGTCTGCGTCACTTATGAGAGAAAAACGAAAGGAAAAAAAATCCCCGTTTTTGAAACATTTTTCATTCCTGCCCCGCTCCTTATAATTGTAGCGTGATGTTATATAGCCGAAAGCCTTCCTCGATAAATGGACTATCCACTACAAAAATATTTTTTCAATTCGAGCTGGTAGTTTCTGAGATTAGCGCGTTCAACCAAACAAACAAACTCTCCTGCTTTATAATATTAAAGTATAGATTTGTTTTTGTTTTTATTTTATCAAATTAATAGAAATGATGAAGATAAAACGCATCAAAGATCATGAGGGGGGCTTTTAACGTCACCTTCAGGTATAAATGTACCGAAATGTGATGTCACACTTCAATTATAGTTTACCTTAAAAAAATAAAAATATGTGTCCAATATTTTTTGGAAATCTATCTGATAGACTTGTTAGATTTATTTTGTCTATTACCTATTAGTAAAGCAGTTTGATATAAATGTGTACGATCATAATAATTATTGTTGACAGACTTTGAAATAGTATATTTTATAACGAGGGACTAAACGATCTACCCGAGGTGGTTCGAATTCCGAGCTTGCGAGGGAGTCAGTGAAAGCGAGGGTATATAAAATAGGCGTTTAGTCTTGAGGTGCAAACTGTACTTTTCACTTCAAGTGCGAGAAAAATTGTCATTTAAAACCGAAAAAATTTACACTAAACATACATCAGAAGATGATCCACACTCCACAAATAATTAGTACCTACATTACTGCAGCGGCTAGCAATAGAGGCATTGCACATACTTTTCAAAATTAACGATAAACCGCTTTCTATTTGCAAACCAATTCGAAATTTAAATAAAACCTTTGATAAGTTACTCTTTTGTTACCATGTTTCAGAGTAAAATATCGTTCCATTTTTAAATTACTTTTTACTCCCTAGGGAATAAATGGTCACTTTAATCCCGCTTCGTAGGCTATATTGGCGTACTTTTAGAGTATGAGAAGTGAAAAAGTACTAATTTATGGAGAGTTTAATGTGGAATATCACGCCAGTAATCCTGGCAGGGTTGGGCAGAGGTGTAGGTACCCTGCTGTACCCCCCATATTACACCAGTTAAGAACAATAAGCAAAGCTGTTTCCATTATCAATTACTTATGAACTTATGTAGAGTTACGCAAAAAGGAGGAGCTTTTAGCTAAAAGATAACAACCGCTCGGATCGATCTTTAAGTTAAGCCGTGCTTGCCTAGGTTGGTCTGTGGATGGGTGACCACCTTTACATACCGAGTGTCCTCCGTGCCTCGGAAAGCGCGTTAAGCTGTTGGTCCCGGCTGTCATTTGTACATCTTTGACAGTCGTTACAGGTAGTCAGTGGCTCAAAGTCTGACAACCACTCTTACCAAGTGGTATCGTATTACTCAGTACTAACAGGGTTGTGGAGGTCAGATAGGCAGTCGCTCCATGTAAAATACTGGTATTTTCCATCCAGTTAGACTGGAAGCCGACCCCAACATAGTTGGGAAAAGGCTAGGCATTCGATGTGTAGAGTAACGCAAAGAAAAAAGCTTTTGCGACGACAATCGTGTCTGAGAGCAGTCCCTTACAGCTAAATGTTTTACGACGTGGTCGTGATCGTTCCTGATGCACCTTACATTGATATTGCATGTCACGGAATTACGACCGTAAAAGGTAAATCCATCGACGAAACATTACGACAGCACTTGAGGCCCTGCCTACCCCGGTACGAAACTAAATACTTCATACAGAACGGAACCAATCCGAATTCAATTTTAAAAAAAGAACGCCGAAAAAAAACAATATAATTTTTTTTTTTATTCAAAAACCTACAGCCTACACAGGGTGGTTTAAAAATCGAATCAGTCCCCCGGCCTTGAGGGGAGAAACGCGTTGCCGTCAACACATAAATCATATTTCTGGAGAATTTTTAAAAGTCCTATTGCTTTCGCGTATTTGCCATGTACTCCCCCACCGGGTGGTGGGTGTGTGTACTTACTCCCTCGTTTCCTAGTTCTGCTGTGTACACAGGGTGTTTGAAAACGGTGGTTTGTTGCTTAGTGATTTGTGATGAGATAGCGCTGTTGCTATGTTGTGAGGGATTCCATATGTGGGGTTTCCGACAATTCTGTCTTTGTGTAGTTGGGGGTCTTTTACTCTATAAAACACTTGGTTTTAAGACAGCGCTATGCTTCTTGTGTACATTAATGTAAAGCTTATTTTGCCGTAAACATAACTGTACCAGACATTTTGATTTTACACAAAAAAAACACGGAAAAAGAGCAATGTCGACAAATTACTACTTTGTACACCGCTACGAATACGAAATTAAAACATTAAATATTTTTAATGGCAAATTATTCACATCTATTCATCAATTAGCACCTAACTTCAATCCCAAACCCACCACAAAAGAATCCTAGCTCATCACACCAGCACACATGGCAACAAAAGGCAATAAATTACAATTAATTAAAATAAAAATAGGTTGGCATAAAACAACACGCTGTATATCTGTAAGGCGCCAGGGAGGAAGGAGGCCGGGCGCCCGCGAACTCACTGTTGTATATGTTGGGGAAACAGATCAATTGGGGGAAATGTTTTGTTTACGGGTAGTAGCAAGTTTTGAATAATAGAAGTAAGGAATTCTTGATGAGTCTAGTGCTAGGCTTAAACTTTATGTCTTGAACTAACATAGGTAGGTATAACTTTGGCATCAATTAAGTTATTTATTTATTCCTATAAATCGATGCATGAGATCTTATTTGTTGTTGCAGACTTTTTGTTATTCTTATTTCATTTTTGTTCTGAATTTGCATGTAAAACTTTGTGCAGGTTTAAACTTCAATATTTCCACACCACATGTAATGTTAGAATATAAAGAGGCCATTATAGTTTTAAGATTATCCTTTGCAAAACCTACATTCTGGCAAATAAATAAATTTTAATGTTTGTTTTTGATTTTAGGTTATGTAGACAGGTTATGCTATCGTTTAGGTAAATGTTAGGTTTCTAAAACCTATATGCAATGAGTAAAGGAGCTTTTCCGATGGGTTTCCGGCTCCATCCCATGTCCTAACGGGTCGGGGGGCTTTTGGCATTTCAACAACTAAACAAAAGACATGCGAAGCCAGTGGAAAAGTGTGGCAACTCGTAACTCAGTTTGTTTAAATTGAAGTAGTCTTTCTTTCTTTCGTGTGGTTAGTACCTAACCTGGCGTACATCACGATTTGAAATTTAATTGGGACAAAAATGTAATAATGGGCTACAAAACTAACTCAACTGAAGTCTTTTAATAATAACTCAGTACGTATTTGCTCATATTACAGATATGTTTAGATTCGTCATCTATTTATAATTCTTATCATCACGTCCAGTTGATATGACCTGAAATATTCTTAATTTTCAGCTGTAACAACGTTGTCAAGATAAGATAAAATGCAAAAGCAGAAATGTAAAAACAGGTACTTTTCCAAAGCTGTCAGTAGTCTAAGCTCCAGATTTGATAAGAGATAACAGGAATCACGTATTAGGACCACGTTCACCCACAGAGATAACAGATAGAGGTTCTAAAACAAGAGGCAGATGAAACCGGAAACGATTTATAAATATAAGCTTCGCATATACTGTGGCCAGCACACATGTGGTGGGGCACAAGGAAGAAGAAAGCGGGCGAAGAAAAAATGAGGGAGACGAAAAACTAGAGCGGGACGGAAAAGTGGGCGAAAAACGAAAAATTTCGCCCCCTCCCCCCGCGACGCCGCGCCCCCGCGCACCCCGCTCGCCCCCTAGCACACGCACACATGCGTGTCTGTAGCGCGCGTGGAAAGTCTTGATCGTTTACACTTTCACTCGCACTTTTACTTTCTTTTTAGAAATGAAAAGTGTTCTGGTTTTAGTGTTTGTGGGTTCTGGAAGCTTTTAAAGGAGTGATAGAAGTAACGCTGAGTACAAAAAATAAGAAAGGGGATTGTGCATTAATTGGTAGTTTTTAGAGAACGATTGTAAGGTTTTCTGTCATAGTAAATTAACTTTGAGAGTTAGCCTTCTGTGAGTGCTTATTTTTGCAGCAGTAAAATAAAATAATTCTAACATTGTGGGTTCATGTAGCTTTTGTTTGATATTTTCCAATTTCCTACATTTTTTTTGGTGTACTATTTGCAAAAACTTCTTTGAGTGTCCTTAGTGTTTTATATCGACTTCAAAGGAACATTTTAAAAATTAAATTAAATAATTATGTTGGTTGCCATAATTATGTCTTGTTGCGGAAATATTTCTTACTAGTACATATTTTATTTCTAGTAGAAAAGCAAAAGATCAACAGTTACACACTACATCACATTACATCTTGGGTACTAAGTCTTAAAGTTCAAATTGGCTCGCGGTTTCCTGAACATTTTTCTCTATATTCCGCGATGCGCGCGATTTTTCCGGCCGGTGAAAGTATCAAGACGGCTCACTCCCGCAGGAGGCTATTGTAGCATGTTTTTATACCCAAAAATTTTAAGTCAGTAGGCGCTCGCACTCAGAGCCGCTAGTACGTTTATATTATTATTAATATATATTTATATTTCGTTTTAATTTACAAGTTTTCCATCGTTCATAATTTTAATATTTTTATACCGTTTTATACAATAATAAAGTGTTTATAGATAGGCGTAATTACAACGTAAACATAAAGTTACTACACCAAACAGGAGTTGAAGCGCAAAATATTACGAGAGGGAGTTTTTCGAGTATTAGGCGGTTTAAGTTCGACCAAGTTTCGGCCGGCCGGAGTTTGACAGTTCGCCGATTGGAAAATTAAAAAAAAAATTGACGTTTTGAAATACAACATGGCGGCCTGTGTGTTTGTCATCGTGCTCTGCGGGTTCGACGACCTCGCCGGGGTCCACTAACAATGCTCAACTTTCATAACATTTGACGGCTGCTGTATCCGTGAGTACTTGTTTTTTTTTCATGGAATCAATCGCGTTCACGAATTATTGATGTGCGATATATTACATAAGGGCGCGTTCATAATGTGGCATGAATATTGTAGCAGTTAATATGATACGTTTGTTGGGGCACGGAGCGAGCCACCACGCACACAGCGGATTGTTTTTATCGTAGGTAGTAAATTAGAGGGGCTGCGATAGTGGCCGATATCCACTGACTAGTGTTGGTATTGATTTTTTTCCCTCATTCTGTTAAATTTCATTTATTGGGGGAGAGACCGGACACGCCGCGATGACGTGTGCGAATGCCCGCGATAGCCATTGTGGACTGTTGCTAAGAAATTGAACTTTACGAACGGCGGGTATTCCGAACGTTTGGAATGGTTTGCTGTCGATTGCGCCCTCACTACAGTGTTATTGTAATTTGTTGCGGAAATGCAGCGATGTGTGACGCACCCGGAAGTTGTGACGAATTTGATTTTATAATATCGTGAGGGTAGTTTTAAATTATAAGTCTAATTGTTGGGCGCCACTTCCGGGTTTCCGTTTACATTTGTTTTTACCCAAAAATAGCTAATTTTAGAATAATAGTTGTAGCTTGAATGTGAATTCATTATTAATCCGCCACATTTGAAGGGTAAGTAGAGGTACTCCGTCTTTGTTAATAATTGATAATGATTGGAATTCATTGTCGGTATTGAGATTGACGTCATTATTGACATTTTATTTCGTTGCCCTTATAATATTTAATTGCTTATAATTTCTGCTCTAATATAGGAAGACTTGCTATTAAAAATGTTCATAAATGTTGGAGTTTTGTAGATAATGATCCTGGATTCGATTGTTTCTTTCGACAAAATAAGATTACTTTCAAGAGATGACTACTTTTGTTTTATGGGTTTTCTTTTTAGCATTGTTTTGAATGAGGATGAATGTAGATTTCTTGGCTTTGATTCTTTCTAACCTTTAAATATATATGAGATATAGGAAGGAAGGGTCAGCTAAACTGTACCGAAGCCGTTAACTACGAAATAAGACATATTTAATTGACGACCCGATTGGCGTAGTGGTAGTGACGCTGCCTTACGTTCTTGGGGTCTTGGGTTCGAATCCCGGTAGGAGCAAATGTTTGTGTGATGAGCACGGACATTTGTTTCCGAGTCATGGATGTTTATATGTATTATAAGTATGTATTTACAAACAAAAAGGTATATATGTAGTATATCAATTATCTAGTGTCCACGATACAAGCTTTGCTTAGTGTGGCACTAGGTGGCGCTGTGTCTTAATGTCCAGCGATATTGTATTTATAATTTATAAGTATTTAAATTCTTTTTTTAGTAGCATCAACATTTATGTATTTGTTGGGCGGCCTCTGCCCGTGTCTTCGTCTGCATGACAACATTATTTACCGGGAAAAAATGTCCTATGAATTTAATGTAAGTTATAAACTATCCATATCTCAAACTTTATCCAAATCAGTTCAGCCGTTTTCGCGTGATTGAGCAACAAACATTCAATCTTACACATTTATTTATATAGGTTTGTATACCACATTTAACGATCATCCTTATATTTACGATAGGGTCAATATTAGTAGGTATTCAGATCCACAGTAGCCGGATGAGCTGATACGTGGCAGTGACTGAACGATTGACTTATTGCACTGTTCATCACAAACTTTTAGCAAACAAAAGTATTAGTGATCCCCGGACTGATACTTATGCGATTTAAGTTCATCATCTACCGAGCCTTTTCCCAACTATGTTGGAGTCAGCTAGGTGTTGTGTGTGAGTTACCTATCGCGTCATCGGCAAGTTATATCTAGGTATCTTTCTTTAAAAGTAATTATCATCTGCCTAGCCTTTTCCCAACTATGTTGGGGTCGGCTGTCCGGCTAACCGGATGCAGCTGAACACCAGTATTTTACATGGAGCGACTGCCTATCTGACCTCCACAACCCAGTCAGTACTGAGTAATATGATACGCCTTGGTAAGACTGGTTGTCAGACTGTCGGGCCAATGACTACCTGTAACAATTGTAAAAGATTTACAAATGACAGCCGGGACCAACGGCTTCACGTGCTTTGCGAGGTACGAAAGAAACTTGATATGTAATGGATGTCCCCCATTCAGGACATGGTTTCCTTACTACCTTTACCTTCGCTGGAGCAGTGTAAGATAAAATAAATTACATAAAAGTGCTGAGGACATCAGATAGTTGACACACTACATAAAATCAAAATCAAAATCAAAGCATTTATTTCAAGTAGGCCAGTTACAGGCACTTTTGAATTGTCGAAACAAAAATGAACATTTAAAGTAGCTACAGTCCCAGTCACAAGACATAAAAACTGTGAAAGTACTGTAGTTGCCCATTCCCTAGCGTAGATCTCTATGGAGAAGAACGACATAGATACTTTTTGTTTGTAAATACATACTTAATATTAAACATATAAACATCCAAACATTTGCTCTTACCGGGATTCGAACCCGGGACCATAAGGAGGTCAGGAAATCAATATATATAAAAATCAATGCCACTTTTCGTTGTAATTTTATAACTCAAGAACGGGCTCACCTATCCAAACCAATTTAGGCTTTGTTCGGACTATTTAGTAGATGGTATATTTATGTGAAGTTTGCACAAAGTCGGTCGAGCGGTTCTTCACGCAGACGAAGTTGCGCGGGTCAGCTAGTATAATATAATACAACATGTGGATGCACCGGAATTGAAAGCCGCTATCGATTAATGTTAAAAAGGTACAGGATGTCATTTTTTCGAACTGTACCGATTCCCGAGTGTCGCAAGCGAATGTTCGAAAAACTGAGAATGCAGATATGTTTCTTTTTAAAAATAAAGGAATGTGTCCTTTGAGTAAAATTTGCTATCTCCAGTATTTAGAGTACTTTTCCTCCAGGTGGCATTGAAAACATCCACTCTATATAAGCTAAGGAACACTATGTAAGCAGACCTGTTTAGATTAGGTCGGTGTCCTACAGTCAACTACATAAAAACTAGTAAATTGCATAATCAATCAACGACACATGTGCGTTAAAACCTGCCTCAATGCAATCAGGGTACTATACAGTACATTCCGTAGGAAGACTTTGTATATGTCACCGTAAAATTGTCAAATACGTTATAATACAATATAACGTGTTTCTCTCTAGCGATATTGTAAACTTTCGAATTATTGTCAACTGAACATACGGAAGTATCTCTGACTCCATAAGCGGGACTTGGGGCACCCCCCCGTTAGGTTAGTTAGGTTCCTTTAAACCCTGCACTCGGAAATAGGAGCCTCGCGAAGCAGGGCTCCGTCGACTATGCTCTTTAAGGGAATATAAAGTGTTTTAAGGTTAGGTTATAATAATCGGTATTTATCAGGAATGGTACAATATATTTTCATGAGAATTGTACCACCGGGGAAGGGGGACCCCTCTTTCCCTCCACACCGCGTAAGTTGACTACCATCGCATGCATATCACGAAAAATAATGCGTTTTGTTGTAAGCAGTATGTAATATTTCGAGATTTTACATTCGCTAGAGATATTACAATATAACGTATTTGACAATTTTACGGTGACATATACACTTAATTATGGTTAGGGAGAGGTTATTCATCTCACTATTGCAAGTTTACACCTGACGGTCTCGACATACCTTAGGATTTGTTCACAATTGTTATTTTGAACTAAATATTCATATTCTGACTCTCTATAATGGTAAGTTAGTTTGATTGGACCATCACAGTGACGTGAAAGTTAGACAACCAGTCTTACCAAGGGGTATCGAATAACCCAGTACTGACTGGGTTGTGGAGGTCAGATAAACAGTCATTCATCATTTATATTCATTTTTACTGGTATTCAGCTGCATCTGAAAGGAAGGATATTGAAGGCCAATAGTAGTAGAGAAAAGGCTAGGCAGATGATGGTGAAAAAGCTTTTTCAAGTATGGACTCCATTCTACTAAATCAAAATCAGATCATCCGTTCGGGAGTTACGATGCCACAGACAGACACACACCGACATGTCACACGAATAACACCCAGCCGAATTTGCGTCGGAGGTTAAAAAAAATGAAGATAAAGAATTACATTATTTTCAATTTACTTTTATAACGGATCAAAGATAAAGTTGTATTCGCACTAGTTCACTTCTACTACCTACTGATTAATTGATGATGATTATGATTAATGCGAATAAATTATTAGATTTGATTTAAAATATTCTTGAACTGATTCTTCTAGGTATGCGGTTGGCTATCTAAATACAAAATCCGTTATCTACGTTATAACTAGTTTGACGCCTTTAGTACTTAGCGTCTCTGTCAGTTGCTGTGACATGCTGCAATCCAAAGGATCTACAAAAACTTTTTTGCAAAAAATAAAACCGACTTAAAAAAAAACAAAAAAATTAAAAATAACTTTAGCTTCTGAAGTCGGTGACCTTAGTTTTTTTTGTCACCGACACGTTTTTATTTTTCACTTTTTAGTGGTTCACATGTGCTTGATATACATGAAAAGTGCATACCGTTACAATTAAAACAAGCCCAAACACGACTAGGATACATTGTCTCATTATGGAGTTCCGTGACTCTTGGCTTCATCATCAGATCTGATGGTAGAATGGTTCTTATCGAACGAAAATGTTTCATTTGTTGTAGAAAATACCAAAATCGCAACACGTTATCATATAAAATTTGAAAAGTTCCCTCGATTTCGCCAAGATTCCATCATCAGATTCCGACTTGGTGGCTATGGGACCATTTGGAAAGAATACCCTTTCCAACAAAAAAATAATTTTCCAAATCGGTTTGCAAGCGACGGAGTTATACCCGAACAAACATAAAAAAAGCAACATCCGAATTGAGAAACTCCTCCTTTTTTAGAAGTCGGTTAAAAAGTGAACACCTTGCAGTGACGTCACTGAAAGAAGGTCAAAATTCTAGTTTTTCAGAAAAAAAGCCTTTTGTTGAAATCCGTTTTAAGAATACGAAACTCTTTGAAAGCAATGTCCAACTAACCAATGGCCAGGTCCTTACAAACCAAACAAACTGATTCAATTTCAACAATTTGAAATAAATAAATAAAATAAATATCGCTGGACATTACACACAGCGCCGTCTAGTGCCACACTAAGCAAGTATTGTGTCGTGGTCACCAGACAGTTGATATACTACATATTTTACATTTTGTTTGTAAATACATACTTATTATACATATAAACATCCATGACTCGGAAACAAATGTCCAGGCTCGTCACACAAACATTTGCTCCTACCGGGATTCGAACCCAGGACCCTAAGAACGTAAGGCAGCCTGACTACCACTACGCCAATCGAGTCGTCGAGATCTTCCTAGTATTCCCCATGATTAGGTCATTCGCAGAAAACTAAGCGGATCTAGAAGTTTCTCGGACACCATTGCAGAGGTGACGAAACTATGCACATGCAGACCTACGACGGGATTAGCAG
This sequence comes from Xestia c-nigrum, assembly GCA_916618015.1. Lineage (NCBI taxonomy): Eukaryota > Metazoa > Arthropoda > Insecta > Lepidoptera > Noctuidae > Xestia > Xestia c-nigrum. Next base: position 15,251,305 of record OU745270.1, read on the forward strand.
AAGTACTGTGGACAGGGTTACCATATCTAGAATAGAATACAATAGAATTTTACTTTGCAAATATGGGTAATCCATAATAGTTCTTAAGATTACATTTAGCTCAGCCACATTTTACCAATATGTAAACATTTGAAATTATTAATATCATTATTATTACACTTATTTTGATCCATTTTAAAGTTTATTATTATAATATTTTTAAATCATCAGCTTAATTACAAACATTATGTTAGTATTAAAAGGAAAATATAAATAAGTATCATTAAATTACTCATGTCATTTCACTATTACAAATATCATACTATTATCATTACATTATTTAACATGTGATTATATTACAAATATCATTATTATTACAATTACAATGTCAGAAACCAATATCAAAATGTCAAAAAAAAAATATTCAAGTTCAAAATTTCAAAAATCAAAATGTCATACAACAAAATTTCAAAAATCAAGATGGCACTAATAAAAAAATATTTTTCTCCGATAAGAACTCAGTTACACTGTACCTAGTATGTTTAAATTTTATAGTTCCGGACAAAAAATCAGACATTTGCAGATAAGCCTGGTCATTCTCTCTATTTAAAATACTCATTTTTTTAAATAATCTCATTAAGTCATCGGACTTTATATCCGGATTAGAAATATAAAAATACTAGCCAGATAAAGGCTGGACATCATGTCCTGACAAATCCGAACGGATGGTAAATCTAACTGTGACGAAATAAGACATGTGCAGACAAATAGTTTATCTGTTTGTCTGTTCAGCCCGGGGACGTCCTATGACTAAGTGGTTTTTTTTTGCATAGATAATCAAAATGTTTCAGCGAATTACTTGCCTAATCTGTTACTGTTTATTGTAGTTCAATTTACCTGTAACTGAAAAAAATCCAAGTATTGAATACAGTTTTGAAACTACATAGTTATATCATGATACTCTTGCCATTATCCCAATTTATTTAACGTCGCCGCAGCATGTATTCTTACTTCCATACCTCTTTATTACTCATCATCCCACCATTGGGTCCTATCAGAATATCAGCGCTGTGACGTTTTTTTAATGTTACAGCACCATGCTGAGATAGGAGCCTTTTGGCCTCGTACAGGACGAGTTTCGTTTCTTTTAATTTTTAAATATATATTTTATACTGATAATTTTGATGTGTTTTGTCCTGTGCGGGCTAATAAATGCTTTTTCTTTCTTTCTTTCTTTCTTTCCATCAGACACCTTCTTTCTTTTCATATCATTCTTTATAGAGTCCAGCCATGGTTACTTTGGTCTTCCTCTACTCTTTCACTCATCCACATTCATACTCAAAACTTTACATTTTCCTCATTCCTCCGCATCACATACCCATACCACGACAACCGATTACCACACAACTTTTCAGTCACCGGCGCCACTTTCAGAATTCCTCTTATGTACTCATTTCTTATATTATCCATTCTCATAACACCACATATCCCTCTCAGCATCAGCATTTGAAATCAGTTCAGTACAAAGATACGATATTGGCTTTCATACAGTTCTTTCTTGCTTTTACAAGTCGATTTAGATATTAACTGTTTGTTATAAATCTCTTTCTTCTTTTAACTTAAAACCCTCCATTCTTCGCATTCATTGATATAAAAACTTTGTGTAAATGTGACCAGTTGTAAGAAAGTCTTTCATGTTTTCGGGAAAGGGGTAAAAGTACACGAGAACTTTTTCATAATGGGCATTTGTATGGTCCAATATTAAGCTCGTGGCTAAATACTCGTAATAATAGCCGCTCTGGTCAATCTTTAGGTGAAGTCGTGCTTGCCTGGGTTGGTGGATGGGTGACCACCCATTACATATCGGGTTTCCTCCATGGCTCGGAAAGCCCTCTAAACCGTTGGTCCTGGCTGTCATTTGTAGATCTTTGACAGTCTTTACAGGTAGTTAGTGGCCCAAAAATTCGACTACCAGTCTTACCAAAGGGTAATGTGTTACCCAGTACTGTCTGGGTTGTGGAGGTCAGATAGGCAGTCGCTCCATGTAAAATACTGGTATTCAGTTGCATCCGGTTAGACTGGAAGCCGACCCCAATATTATCAGAAAAAGCTAGGCAGATGATGATGGTGGTCCAATATTAACAATTTGATCAACTATATTGAATAACTCGTGTAGAAAGCGTGATGATAAGAAAATCGTGTCTCCAGTTTATTTTTGTAAGTTCAATCAATTAATTTAGCATGGGGCAGTCCACAGTTGGACAAGGGGCTCTCCCACAAACACCTCTGCCCCCCCAATCCCTGCTCTCCGTGTGTTGCATCCAGTCTGTCCCAGCCACCTTTTAAAGTCACGGGTTCTTCTAGCTCTGAGGCATCCCACTTGTCTTGCCCCATCAGCCATCGATCCTTCAACGCATGCTTGGAACGAGTCATTCCGAAAACCGAAAATAATTACCCGATCGGGGAATCCAACATTACTTCATGCTCAATAATACCTAACTCATACGATGCAGGCACTGGATCAATTAGCCAGTCATGATCAGTCAAGCGAAACTGACATAGCGTCGTCGAAGTTCTGACACCTCGTTGGTAAATTTTTAGGGGTTTTTAACATTTAGATGCCGTTTGTTGAAAATCGAAAGAAAAGTTGTTTCAGCCTATCAGAAACAAGCCACAGTCTCATCAGATTTGTGGTGAACACAAATTAAAAAAATGTTACCTAGGTCTAATTGGGTAGATTTTTCACTGTCCTGTACAGTTGGCTATTCTTGAAGTGTGAGAACTCCACACTATTCCTGAACTCCTGAAGGTCTTTATCAACAGTGGACCACCAGAAAAGCGCCAAGAGAATGAAGTTCGACGAAATCCCAGAGAAACAATTTAACTGTCTTGGATCCCGGAACGAACGAATGAATCGGAAAAGTAGTAGCGGAGGAGTAAGAAAAATTGTTATTTCCAATGACTTTTAGACTTACTGACTGACCAACTCCTTGAACAAAAAATCCCACCACCATATAGCAGAGCCCAGAAATTTCCTTGTAAACTCAGCCTTACATCGTTCGCGTTGCACCCACATTAGCATAGCAAGCGTCAGCAAAGAGTCGTGACCACGATCGCCATTCCTTGTGTGTCGTCTGTGTACGTCGGGTGCCCTTTTGAAGATACAAGCAGGTCTTATAGGTAGCCAATAGACATGATAGCTGTGTCTTTATGTGACTAATGGCTTATGTACTGACGGAGTTCCTGTTCGGATGTGGTTTGGAAAAGCGAATCTATTGTTTGCGGATGCGGTAGCCATCTTAGCAGTAGAGTTGAATGTCTCATCATACCATATCAATTGATTAATTGTTTCCAGTGTCCGACATATGAACTCGTGGCCTTATAATAACAATCGTTCGGGATCTTCAGATTAAGCTGCACTTGCCTAAGGTCCAAGTTTACCGAAAAGATAACGGTCTGATTTTCTAAAAACAGCTGTCACAGTGACATTTTCCCATACAAAAATGTGTTTTATTATAAACAGCTGTTTTTAGATAATTAGACCGTCATCTTTTTGGTGAACATGGACCTTAGTAGGTCCGCATCTCAGAAAGGACGTTAAGCTATTGGTTCCGACTGTAATTTGTCTATCTTTAGCAGTCGTTACAGGTAGTCAGTGGTAAAGTCTGATAACCCAGTAATAAATGGGTCGTGGAGATCAGATGGGCAGTTGCTTTATATAAAACTAGCTGACCCACGCAACTTCGTCTGCGTCACATAAGAGAGCAAAACGAAAGGAAAAAAACATCCCCGTTTTTGCAACATTTTTCTTTTCTGCTCCGCTCCTAATAATCGTAGAGTGATGGTATATAGCCTAAAGCCTTCCTCGATAAATGGACTATCCAACACAAAAATAAATTTTCAATTCGAGCCGGTAGTTCTTGAGATTAGCGCGTTCAACCAAACAAACAAACAAACAAACTCTTCTGCTTTATAATATTAGTATAGAAGTATAGATACTGGTTTTGGTGGTCCCCCATCTATGAAGCAACCTAGGGAAGCGCGGCTAAACCATCGAGCAGCTGTTTGATTAATTAGCCATGAGCTAATTAATCAAACAGCTATTTTCGATAAATACAAGTAAATAGTTATTTCGTGCGAGTGAATAATTGAGCTCAGCAGATTCAAATGTTCTAATTCGAGGTCGATAAACACGTGGTCTGCCCTTTTGTACCGACTAGACCGGTATTAGGAACCTATCTAGTTTCTGTTTAATACTACATCCTATTAAGTGGCCCACTTTCGATTAGCTTGAGGTCTTTGTACATATTTCCATTCCAACATTAGCAACTGGAAATACGAATCCGCAACTTTATTTTTTATTTTATTTTATTTTTATCAAAAGGAACAGCAAACAGTTACATTATGGAAACTTAAAACTAGCATAACAATATTTGCGTTTTGATAATAATGTAACCCACAACACTGTACACGGGTTATCAAAATTATTTAGAAAAAACAATAATCGCCAGGGGTGCAAAAAACAAAAAAAGAGTAACAATTATAAAATAAATGAAAAATGACAAATTACAAGTAGGTATACAACCAAGACAGATTTAAAACAATAATTTGAAGATTACATGTATAGGTATAATGCATTAATTTTTAAGAGTTTTGAAGACAAGACCTTTGAATTTTCCTATTGGACTATTGAAAATGTCGATATTTACAAATTATACTGGGTTATTTGTAAAACACCAACAACCTCGCAGGAGTACATTACTAACATAATACTCAAAACAACAACATTTGTTCCACAACTTTATCGAAAATAGGCAAAAAAAATCGACTTGTCATACAAAACTCGATCAGTTGTTCGGACCTAAAAAATAAATAACACGAAACGTCTAAATTGAAAGCGCCCCTATAATAGAAATGGATTCGTTTTCATTTCATTTAGTATAGTTTTCTCAAATTAGATAATAAGGTTTTTTTTTTTATTTTTCAGGTACAACAATTCAAATAAAAGCTTTAAACATGTCTTAATATTTAGTCCGAAAATTTTAGCATTAGCAACATTAAACAAACGTCGCACATTTTCCCGAACTTTTGTCTAATCTAAGTAAAATTACGTGAACAGTAGTTTTTGGCTCGTCATTCTTAACGTCAGAAAGACCAGGTGACTATCGAAACATGGTCTATCATCTTGATGACGAAACTATTGTAAACGAAACCACCAATCTTTGAACCCGACAATCAACTATATAAAAACAACTTTTGGTAAACCAGTTGCCTGTTCCACCATCGACAAAACGCAAAGAAATTAGAAAAACTATTAAAAAAATCGAGTTGTTTTGATGACGGTGTTATCGGAGGCGGTCGTGGCTTAATAATAACAGTGGATGGGTCACCACCCATTATATACCGAGTTTCCTCCATACTTAGAAAAAAATGTTACTAGTTGGTGTCTGCTATACACATGTATATACTATTTTGGATCTTTGACAGTTGTTACAGGTAGTTAGTGACCCGAACTTTGACATCCAGTCTAACCTAAGGGTACTTATTACCCAATACTAACAGGGCTCTGGAGGTCAGATAGGCAGTCGCTCCATATAAATCATCATCATCTTTTCCCAACTACGTTGCAGTCAGTTTCTAGTCTTAACTAGAAACTGACTGCAACGTAGTTGGGAAAAGGCGTAGCAAATGATGACCATGATATCAGTTCTCGTTGCTGCCGCGCTACCTCTATAGTGTGAACAGTCAGCAATCAACTATTAATTAATAGTAATGTTAACTTTTACTAGAAAACTTAAGAAAGTAATGAATGGACTGTGTGAAAGAGGATACGGCTAGAAAGTATATGACTCACGATGACGACTAAAAGAGAAGTGTGGAAGAACATGCTGCGCCCGCGCCGCCACTAATAAATTGGGATAGGGGCAGGAAATTATGATGATGATGATCTATTTTACTAACTCGAGCATCATCATCTGAGCAAAAAAGAGTCGATAGTGGTGTAGATTCTGTTGTGCACAAACTAAATTTAATTTACCTTTTTTAAACTTTCACGATCAGAACACATTTGAACATGTGATAGACTCAGGACCCAACCACTGGATGGAGTTACACAACCCAAAAATCCTTGCCCATGAGAAGCACTATTATAAGAGAATGGTTCGGGAAGCGATTGAGATCAAGAAGTACCCTAATTTCAATCGCGAAGACGGCTTCAAACTCTCTTCAGCTTGGAATCCAGTAATCACTAAGTGTACTCGTCAAGTGAAATCGCCTCAATATACGGACACTGTTAGTGTAGTGTGCTGTCCTAGTGTGAACCGGCCCTAATTAACATTTATGAAGATGAGTGAGGGTAGTTGAATAAACGCCTTCACTTTGCTGTCGCGGTACCTCCAGTACTTCAGTCTCCCCGCGACCACGGCTGGTGCAATCCGGTCGAAACGTCGGGATTAAATTAAAGGTAAATTCGCGATAAATACCCGTCTTCTTTAGTTTTAAAATAAATTTAATTTAGGCTATTGCTCCCTTTATCTCTCTAATAACACGAGAAAGAGACGTACGTAATTTAATTAGAGCTGTTAAATTTAATTGGAACTAATATTTCCATACAAATGAAGGGTGCACGTAAAACATGTCGACTTAAACACGGTGGAGCGAAGTGAAAAAACTAGTTTGACATCTCTATCTTAGTTCATAGTTATAGCCGTCCTTTTCTCGTACTGCAAGATAGCAATAGCCTAAATTAAGTATAGTTTGTGCACAACAGGATCGACACCATTAAGGTGCTTTCGTGGACATATTCCTTGAAAGGGTGGAAAGGACCTCGATTCACTTCTTACATAGTTGTTTTACATCAGTAATTAAAAAAAAATCTTCCGTTCCTGACATGTTGACTGAGTAGGTGAAATTGAAATTGAAATTGTTTATTGAAATAAAGAAATAAAAATGTTAACAATATGGCCTTAAAACCTATAGGTATACAAAAATTGGAGTCTACCTGAACTAGGAATAAACCTGTATCTCAGGTAACACACTCAAGCGCTTATACTTAAATATTATCTAAGATTCCATAAATAAATAATTAGTAAATAACTCATCTATAAATATGCTAGGTAGGTACATTATTATTATTTACTAGCTTCTGCCAGCGGCTTCGCCCGCGTGAAGTTTGATTATTGTCCCATGGAATCTTACTGCCGGGATAAAAAGTATCCTATGTTTTAATCCAGGTTATAAACTATCTGTGTGCAAAATTTCATCCAAATCCGTTCAGTAGTTGTCGCGTGAAAGCGCAACAAACAAACTTACATTCACATTTATTCTCCGAACTGCTAAGCTATCGGGAGTTACACGTGTTATTGTGAGTCAACTATAAAAGATAGACATATGCTGTCTTGGGATATTTTTTATATAATTTTATGTGGAATATTTCCGTTATACATGATTTCTATGTAGCTTTAACCATTAAGGCTGCACACGCGACGGAAGCTAAAAAAACCAAGTAACTTCTCCCGTTTTCCCAACATTTCCTTTCACTGCTCTGCTCCTATTAATGGTAGCGTGATGAAAAGTATACTATTACCTGCTCAGGAGTATGTAGAATAATTGTACCAAGTTTCGTTAAAATCCGTCGAGTAGTTTTTTTTTCTATAAATAACATACAGACAGACAGACAGACAGACAGACAGACAGACAGACAGACAAAAATTTTACTGATTGCATTTTTGGCATCAGTATCGATCACTAATCACCCCCCGATAGTTATTTTGTAAATATATTTCATGTACAGAATTGACCTCTCTACAGATTTATTATAAGTATAGAAGATTACACTATATCACTATTATTTTTAACACTAATACATACCAAGTTTCCTCCATGCCTCGGAAAGCACGTTAAGCTGTTGGTCCCGGTTGTCATTTGTCCATCTTTGGCAGTCGTTATAGGTAGTCCAAAAAGTCTGACAACCAGTCTTACCAAGTGGTATCGTATTACCCAGTGCTAACTGGGTTGTGGAGGTCAGATAGGCCGTCGCTCCATTTACAATACTGGTATTCAGCTGGAACCGGTTTGACTTGAAAAGAAAAGGATGATATCATGTCCTAGAACCAAAAATTCGAAGACATGTGACATCTACCAATCCGAAATGGGCCCGCGTGGTAGATTATAGTCCATTCAGCAGTGGGAACATTATAGGCTGATGATGATGATGATGATGAGGCAGGGGGTGATGACTGATGAGAAATGTCTAGGTATCTAACCATCAAACAATCAGTTTGGAATGATACAGTACTAAGATCCATGTTCACCGAAAAGATAACCGTCTGATTATCTAAAAACAGCTGTCACTGTGACATGTTCCCATACAAAAATGCGTTTTAAACAGCTGTTTTAGATAATCAGTCTGTCATCTTCTTGGTGAACATGGACCTAAATGCGTGGTCAGCGTTTGTGTGTCTTCTACCTTATGTTTAAAGTTTGGTAAAAAAACGTTAAATCATTGCTAATGTACGTGATACTGATGACTATTAAACCATAGTAAATTATCAATGACGCCGATGTGACGACAGCTTCCAAACTAGTCGGTAATGGTATGCAGGAAATACGTCATCATTGTAACGTATAGATTAAGAGCAAAAGGTTAAAACATTAGCAGAAACATTTACCGGTTTATTTAGTATTGTCACCGTGATAATATTATTATAGTATCTGATAACATGAATCATACAAGACATGATTCTTTTGGCCCTTGAACGACTATCATCATCATCATCATCAGCCTATAATGTTCCCACTGCTGGGACACGGCCTCCTCACAATGAGAGGGAACGACTATGACCAGTTTTATTTAAGTAAGTTAGCTTACTAACGTACAACTGTCAGTTAACATAAACAAAGTAAGTTTTAAATATCCTGTCACTTTATTCATAAAAAATCAAAGAAAGCACTTCTGTGACGTTGTGTTTCCAACCGTTCGGTCAGCAAAATGTCAAACAGATAGAGATAGGTTTCTATCTCTATCTGTTACCGAAACCGAACAGTAAGTTACTGAAAATGGCCGTAAGAGTGCTTAAAATCTGCCCAACCTTTTTCCAACTATGTTGGGGGTCGGTTTCCAGTCTCACCGGATGCAGCTACATACTGCAGATCTTGAGTACTGTTGGAAAACATAGTGCAGTTCCGATTTTGGCCACGCGCCAAAGGATACTTGTTCTGTTTGACATGGTGAACTGTTTTAGCAACCAAAGATTTCTTTTTTCAAGTAGACCATTCAACCAACTTTTTTTTCTTTTTAAATAATTTAAACTGACATTATAGGGTGACTTGTAATTAGTGTACATTAGTTAAATCAACTTTTACTATAGGACCGAACCTGAATTTGCGAAAAAAATCTGCTGTTCAGTACAATTTGATCAGTTAGGTGAACATAAATTATTGAACAGCTGTTTTTTTTTCTCGATTTCTAGTTGGGTCCAAGTATTTCAGGTGGGTTTTTTTATTCGGTTTGACTTCCTTCCTTTCAACTCCACAATTTGTAAGTAATCTGGGATTCTTCATAAATTATGTTTATTTTGTAAGTAGGTTTTCAGAAACACTTTTACACGTCATTTTTTAGGGATCCGTTGCCAAGTGGCAAAAACGGAACTCTTATAGATTCGTCATGTCTGTCTGTCTGTCCGTCCGTATGTCACAGCCACTTTTTTCAGAAACTATAAGAGCTATGCTGTTGAAACTTGGGACGTAGATGTATTCTGTGAACCGCATTAAGATTTTTATAGAAAAATTGAAAAAAAAACAATAACTTTAGGGGGTTCCCCATACATAGAACTGAAACTCTTTTTTTTTTCATCAAACCCATACGTGTGGGGTACCTATAAAATGATATTGAGTTTTCCAATATATTTTTTTTCTAAACTGAATAGTTTGCGCGAGAGACACTTCCAAAGTGGTAAAATGTGTGCCACCCCCCCTGTAACTTCTAAACTAAGAAAATGATGAAACTAAAAAAAATATATGATGTGCATTACCATGGTAACTCCCACCGAAAATTGGTTTGAACAAGATCTAGTAAGTAGTTTTTTTTTAATACGTCATAAATCGTAAACCGCAATTTACCTTTCAATAACAACGAACTGCAAGAACTTTTATACTATGTTACTTGCTGTTACGGAACGCTTCATGGGTGAGTCCGATTCGCACTTGGCCGCTTTTTTAAACTAGATGGGGCCGGTGTTTCGTACCTGACTACTCTAAGGAGAAACATCAAACATCCGAAACAAACTCAGAGGTCATAGTCTCTTTTGAAGTCCAGACAAAATCTTGCTCAATTCACATGAGGATCATGCAGATATTGTCTGAGATGGTCTTTTGTAGAAAGGACCACAGATTTGAGTGAACCTTTCCAGTCAGTGCAAGCATTTGCCAGTTATCGTGTAGCTCGACTTATACCTCAAGGAGCATATAAAACTATGATTGATCTTCTGCGCCTGTATCTTGCAGTTTGGCTTCGTAAGCGGCGCGTGCGCAAGTGTTGGGTCACAAAGTGGGTTTATCCACCAATCAATGGGTCGATTGTTCCGCTCATTCGACAAGTGTTTTTTATTAGATACTAAAGTTTTGAACTCATTAATGAATTATACATGCTGTTCTTATATTATACTTGTACCGTAGGTAAACGAATCTAGTTTAATAATGCTTTGTATCAATAAACAAGCGTGTAATAATATTTGAATTTAAAACAGCAAATTCTTCTTTAGTTTTTGTCAGATCTGGGTTTTTGGAAACAGAGAAATTAGATGAGTAATTCATGAATACATAGTTATTAGGTACCAATGTTTTCCTCTTATTTGGTCCAGCGGTGACAAGCTATACTGTTGGGCTGAAGGTCCTTGAATTCGATCTTAATCAAAACTGACGACATGAAATAATATCTATACCTACTAATATTATAAAGCAGAAGAGTTTGTTTGTTTGTTTGGTTAAACGCGCTAATCTCAGGTAGTACTGGTTCAAATTGAAAAAAAAATGTGTTGGATAGGCCATTTATCGAGGAAGGTTTTAAGCTATATAACATCACGCTGCGACCATTAGGAGCGGAGCAGGAATGAAAAATGTTGCAAAATTCGGGGATTTTTTTTTCCTTTCGTTTTTCTAGTTCAAGTTGCGTGGGTCAGCTAGTGAGATAATAAATGAATGAAAGTAAAATTAAATAAATGATAATTATATTCTAAACTTTGCCTGACACTTCTTCTCTTATTTTATGTTATGTTGAAATTATTATCCGCCTACCTTTTCCCAACTATGTTGGAGTCGGCTTCCAGGCTAACTTGGATGCAGCTAAACACCATGAGTATTTTACCCGGAGCGACTGCCTGTCTGACCTCCAAAGCTTAGTGCTGACTGGGTTATACGATATACCTTTGGCTTTTGGTAAGACTGGTTGTCAGACTGGTTGTCGACTACATATAACGGCTGTCACAGACTTACATTTGCCAGCCGGGAACAAACGTGTTTTTTTTTACCCATCCACGGTCCAACCTTGGCATGCGACCCGAGCGGCTGTTATTATTTGGCCTTGAGCTCCTATTATGTTTGTTTTACTATGCTTCAGTCCAGTGAAAGTAAATCATCCGTAACCGAGCAGTTTGCGAGGTCAATAGTGACACACGGCTGAATAGTTCACAATAACATACCCAGCGGAGCGCGCTGGGGGATTCCCCGGTCAGACTGAAATAGAAAGTGATGGCTATTAGGTAATACCTGTAATTGGTTAGGTTAGGTATTCATTAACTATTTATTTAATGAGTTTAGGAAGATTGTTGATTGATTGAGTCATGGATAACAAACAAAAAAATATCTATGTAGTACATATATCAACTATCTGGTGTTCACGACACAGGCTTCGTTGCTTAGTGTGGCACTAGATGGCGCTGTGTGTAATGTCGAGCGATATTTATGTATTTATTTACATTTTATTGTTGGAGATCTTGTAGAATTCGATAAAAGTTTAGTTTAGATTCTAAAGCTGGGTTTAATCAAAATTCGGTTATTTTCAATACCAAAAATAAAAATATTTAATTTCACAGAGGCTTAGGTGGGCAATTATAAAACGTGGAAAAAGGTGCGCTCTCCATCCATCAACAGTCATAATTCTCTCTTCACTGGTAAACATCTGTCACAAACTGACAGATAATGTAGATATGATTTATAACCTCAAAAAAAGGGTAAAGCTACTTATTTTGATGTACAGAATGCTTGGTTGACGGCTTCATGATGAGGTTGTTTTGTTTACACTCTGTATATTATAATTGCGAAATTATGTTTGTTTGTTTGTTACCTTTTAACGCCTAAACCACTGAACCGATCGTCCTGAAATTTTGCATAAACGTTGTCAGGTGTACACTTGTACAGTAACGTCTAATAATATGTAAACACTTAAGAATTTTTTAAATTGTGTTTCTCCTAATGTACTGATTAAAATGTAATGTTATTACGTACATATTATTCTAGAACTCATATTTTTATGAAAAAGATCCAATTTCCTATAATATTATGGAAAGTGTATACTAACATATTTATTATTAGACGTGACTGACTGTACACCGGGCAACAGCTAGTGAGTGTGATATACATGCAGGCATTTTATTTACCAATCCATTTAAAGCATTACCTACATATCTACAAATATGAAGCTGTATAAATAGACTAAAAACAATCTAGCTCAAGATCCACAACTATTAATAGAAGCACAGTGAGCCAACATGAATTAAATTAACTCGTACAAATGTACTATAGGTTCTATCCGACGGTTCAATGAACCTTTACGACCCTCATAATTTTTTACACTCCCTGATAAAAAGTCGGGTTTATAGATAGAGAGATAGATAGAGAGAGATAGAGATAGACATTTTAGTATGTTCTAGCAATTTTGCTAATTATTAGCAATATGTTAAACTCGTTAACTGACATTTCAGTTAGTCAAGAGTTTTCAATATTTTTAATACCTACTGTTGTGGAGGTCGTGGCTATATAATAACAGCCGCTCGGGTCGATCTTTAGCTTAAGCCGTGCTTGCTTAGTAATAATAATAAATCTGTGAATGCAGATTTGTTTCTTCTTAAAAATAAAGGAATGTTTCCTTTGAGGAAAATTTACTATCTCCAGTATATAGAGTACTTGCCCTCCAGGTGGCGTTGCAAAATTCCATCCTGTTTATATTAGAAGATGATGAAGATAGACACAGTTCGACCGATGGGCAAAAAGTCATTTGAAAAAGAATAAAAGTCTGTTTCGCAGTCTATGTGTAGATCATACAAACATCGGTGCGGGAACTGAACCCTCGACATCGACATACAGAGCATCAGTCATCACGTTAACCAAATAACCACACCTTCATCGAGTTAGTAACAACACAGTACCTTACAAATCTGCCGACTCATCACGCTTCACAAAAAGATGACTGCCTTGCCTTACTATCAAGGTTGCTTTAAAAACCGGTTTAACTAACAATAATAGTTACATTATAATCATAGTTTTATCACTGATCACCGTGAGAATACGTAGATGTGGGCGTTACTGTGACTTGGGGGTCATCCAGTAAGTATGTGAAATTTTTTAGCACCTTTTTAACCTCCACCTTTTTTTTTTTAGGGATGGGAAATCATCAAATGACTTCTCCCACTCTGGGCGGAGCGGGAGGTAGTGTCAGACTCTTTCTGACTAAAACCCATCCATGTTCCTTCGTCGCCCTTTATGTTCCGGGGCCGCGGTATCTCTTTCGAACAGGCCCGCAACCCCGGCAGGCTTCGGCCCTTGCAATTCAATTTTACTTTGTATACCTCCATAACGCCTGTTCTATACAAAGCATCCATAAGCGTGCGGAAGACGATGCGTTGGAAGACCACCCACTAGGTGGACCGATGACCTGGTGAAGGTTTCGGGAATCCGTTGGATGCGAGTCGCAAGGGACCGGTCGATGTGGCGACACTTGGCCTGTGTCCAGCAGTGGACGTCTTTCGGCTGAGATGATAATGATCCATCAGCACTTGTTTTCAATGCGTTTGAGTCCTCCTATCATAAAACGTGAATTTTCACGCTAAATAAATAAAGCGTTTTTTTAGCAGTGTGTGTGTTGTCTATGTTCTGTAGAAACAATGAGTTGTCGAAAAAAATCGAGGTCGTGTCGAAATAATTAACTGTCGAAATTCAGGATGACACTCGTTGGAACCTACAATATCCTTAACAGAAGGTTTTCAGATATGGTCGAATTTTCTCAATAACGGGGAGAACAAATACGTTCGGAGACTCATAAAACTATAATATCCAGTATAAACTGACCTCGCTATGTATGAGCTTACCGTACAATGACAGATCAGCTTCATTTGGTTTTACATAACTTGAACGGTCGTCGTGAATACCCAGTTTCGTTTAGGATTATTTCACGTTTGCCTAAACCTAGATCATGCATATACCTGTTTTTCCTAAATTAATTTAATGAAATCCAAAAATAACGCAACTGCTACTATATCTGACGCAAACAATACATTATTTTACCTATCCCATACGATGGGCGTCATAAAGGTACAGGAAAAAACATATGTATTACATTAAATGACGTATATATGAATGGACTGCCGTAATATTGTGATGTGTTGCCTAAGATCGGACGTAGGCAACCGGTCCAGCAACCTCTATGATTGTCTATGAAATGTCAAACTGTTCTCCAAAGTATGTCATGACGTTAACTTTTCGACATTTTTAATAGGAAACGGATTTTGATTTTGTGGCCTTATTTTAGTTGTACATGAATGAAATACGATTTTAAATGAATGCATTCATTGAAGAGGAGCTCGTGGCAAAAAAATTGGTTGCCTGTAAAGTCGGTATACGGGCGAAAGTTTTACGTGACAACGACTTTGAGTGGTAAAATAATTTTAATGTGAATATTCATTCGTATAGTAGGAAGAAGGATGAAATGAACCGGTGTGTATGCCTATCGCTCTCACTCTCTCTCTCTCGCTCTGTCTCTTTCGCTCTTAGGCGGGCTAACTGTGCTCGAGTGGAAGGGACGCGTGCCTTTCACTTTTTATGTCTGTCTCTCTCGCTCTTAGGCGGGCTAACCATGCCCGAGTGGAAGGGACGCGTGCCTCTCACTCGCTCTCATTGTGAGCGCATAACGTGAGCGGAGCGTAACGCAGTTTCTTGAAGTGTCACCCGGCAAACCAATTTATAAGACGTTGTCACGTCAATAATAACAGTCGCTCGGGTCCATCTTTAGGTTAAGCTGTGCTTGCCTAGGATGGTCTGTGAATGGGTGACCACCCTTACATACCGAGTTTCCTCCGAGACTGTCATTTGTCCATCTTTGACAGTCGTTACAAGCCTTACAAAGGGGTATCGTATTTCCCAGTACTAACTGGGTTGTGGAGGTCGTATAGGCAGTCGCTCCATGAGAAATACTGGTATTCAGCCGCATCCGGTTAGACTGGAAGCCGACCCCAACATAGTTGGGAAAAGGCTAAGCAGATGATACATTGATGACGATACTAAATGAAATTATGAGACGCATCATAATGTAGTCTTTCTAGGTGCTGGAGATGTAAGTTCGGGGCAAACTCTGTAAAATAACAAGTAGATTATAATACCCGATTGGCGTAGTGGTAGTGACGCTGCCTTACGTTCTAAGGGTCCTGGGTTCGAATCCCGGTAGGAGCAATGGATGTTTATATGTAATAAGTATGTATTTACAAACAAAAAGGTATATATGTAGTATATCAACTATCTAGTGTCCACGACACAAGCTTTGCTTAGTGTGGCACTAGGTGGCGCTGTGTGTTAATGTCCAGCGATATTTATATTTATTATTTTTATGAATAGTTCAAGAAGTCATGAATCTTTGATTGCGTATAAAAGAGAATGCATCTTAAGTTTTCCCCAAAAATCTGGGTCAAGGTTCCTTTTCAAAATCTTTGTTACAGTGTGAAAGCCGTAGGTCATGGTATTCTGGAATTTCTGTCAAATCAGTGGCCTATGGGCGGGATAAAAGCCCTGGCAAGGTTAGGCATTAACCACACGATAAATAAGAAACAAAAGAAAGACAGAAGATTTCTTGCCTTATAAAGGACGTAAAACACTTCTTAACGAAGCCGAAAGGCGTTTGTTCTTCGCGTCATTGCGATTTCTTTTTGTTTTACATCATACCTGAACCTTCTGTTGCGGAGATATTGGGGGTCAAAGTAACAACTTTTTGACAAGTTTAAAAAAAAAATACAAGATTTTTTTCCTTTAAAGACCTCTACGACTCGCGTACTATTCAATCCATCCATCAGCACAATGTTTTAATAGCGTTACATTGAGGTTTATCACAAAATATGATTTTTCATCCCAAAAAAAAAGTTCTTTCCCAGCAATATTTTTTTCCGTAAAACATATTATAACGTCATGAGAAACATACCTGCACAGTATAACATGTAAAATATCTATCCTATATTGCTTAGGCACTACATAATATTACGACATATTCACACTTATGTACTCGTACCTACGTGTTCGAATGCACATATACTTATAACATCGTTATACATATATTAGAATGGTGAACTTTCCTTGGGTTTTTTACTCGACTAATCCGTTACAACACGTGTTGGTAATGCATACCATGCTGGTGAACTCATCAAAGAATTAGGTACCTACCTATTAAAACGCTTGGAAAGATTAGAGTTGGTAAGGTCACCAACAAAATTTGAAGAATAGGTACTTTAACTATCCAATCGTAATTTGCAAATAATCGAACTTAAGTAAATCAAAGCTCGTATAAAGTAACTCAAAGCTATTACCTGAAATGCTGAAAAGCAATGTATTGTGTTTATGTAGCTGTTGATTTAAGTAGTATTTTGATAAGACCCTCTTTGGTCGCAATCGTGACTGCTGACCGCGATCTGCGTTCGATACCCGGGTCAGGCAAATGGTTATTGGGTTTTCTATCAAGAATTTCTCAGTAGCAGCCACGGAGTCTGGTATTGTAGCTGGCTGATGGCAATAGGCTCGCTCCCAATCACGTGCGAAGGCGAAATGTGGGTCTATTAGGTACACGTCTGTCGATGATTATGTAAAGAGAGAGCATTCAAATAAAGCAATTCTCTGCTACTCCCATAGTGTTTGAGAACGTGAGATGAGTCAGCTATCCCGTACTATTACAAATAAGGAGAATTTGAAGGACATGTTCATTCATTCATAAAGGAGATTACTCATCCCGAACTAGATGACTAGTGGCGACAGTTACTGGAAGACAGTGATATTCTAATGAGAACTGTACACCAAAACACGACAGAACGTTCAGAACATTTAACAATAAATATAATTATTCTCCTCTTTTAAGAAGACCCTACGAAGAATAATATAATTATTACGTGTTTTATTGTTAGCCCGTTTTATTAAACTTTGTATTTTAAAGATGGACTTTTAGTGTTGAGATTCCAAAGTAATACTCAAAGTTACACCCATTTTTTTATTTAAAAACTATTCAGTCTATATTTACGGTGATTTCTAAGATGTAATATAGTCATCGAAACTTTATTTAGAGTTTGAAAGTGCAAAAATAATTCAGAAACCGATAATTATGAAGCCCATCTTTATGATATTTCTATCTCTCGCCAATCTAGTCAGTTTTTATCAACAAGTTTGTGTTTTGACAACGAGTTTCACTATAACGATAATTTCCGCGCAGGTGGTGCCCTTCAGACCCGTTCTCAACAATGCAATGGTGACAGATACTTGTATGGTGGTAGGACTTCCCCAGCTATGCACAATAATTACTATAATTAAAATACTGACCTATGTAATATGCAATGTTTCGTAAGGCGACTATTTATTTTATTGAACGTTGAAAAATGCATAATAATATCCCATTAAGGGCCTGCACAGACGACGGACTTATTGTGCGTGACGGACAAAAAGTCTGCGACAAATTTTGCGTGATTAATGTATTTGACTACTTATTTGACCTTTTTTGTCGACTAAAAGGCGATCAGTTATAGGAGCCTTTCCATCAGTAGATCCTTATAGTGGACAAAACGTAGTGAAACACAATTAAACACGCAAAATTTGTCGCAGACTTTTTGTCAGTTACGCACAATAAGTCCGTCGTCTGCGCAGGCCCTATGTCTTGACGACAGATAATCGTGTAGTTTGAAGTGGCTTTAAATGGTGGTTTTCATATATACAACAACACGATAACTTCATGACTTTTAACAACTAAAAACCAACGTAGCGGGAACTGGACGCCCCGTGAGCCTTTATGTCGCCTTTGTGGGTAGGCCGCTAGAACTGCTACGTATGACGTTCGCGACGTCAGCGCAGCCCGCTTCTAGGCACCAAACTTCTACGTATGACGTTCGCGACGTCAGCGCAGCCCGCTTCTAGGCACCAAACTTCTACGTATGACGTTCGCGACGTCAGCGCAGCCCGCTTCTAGGCACCAAACTTCTACGTATGACGTTCGCGACGTCAGCGCAGCCCGCTTCTAGGCACCAAACTTCTACGTATGACGTTCGCGACGTCAGCGCAGCCCGCTTCTAGGCACCAAACTTCTACGTATGACGTTCGCGACGTCAGCGCAGCCCGCTTCTAGGCACCAAACTTCTACGTATGACGTTCGCGACGTCAGCGCAGCCCGCTTCTAGGCACCAAACTTCTACGTATGACGTTCGCGACGTCAGCGCAGCCCGCTTCTAGGCACCAAACTTCTTTGGCGTTGACAGGCTCACCTGAGACATCGCCTCCCCACCAAGCTACCGTTACTCATGAGGATTTGTAAGGTGACCAGGGTGAACTGGTGATGACCATCTGTCTTACAAACGAAAATGTGACTTCCAACAATCAGTACCGGGTGATTGATAGATTGTGGATTATGACTACAAGGTCCCTCTATGTGAATGAGATCTCACAGTTTAACCCAGCAGCAGTCTTCTCCGAAGGTTCTACCAAAAGATACACGGTTAGAACTGCCCTTTATTAAACCGTAAACCATACATTCTGTACATCAAATTAAATTAACATAGCATGTGCGTACGCATAATCTGCGTAATATTGGAAAAAAATGCAGTGTGGGGAGACAGCTAGGCTTTCTCTGCGGACCAATGTGGGCTGGTAGGCGAAACTCAACAAATTGATGCAAAAATTATTGCTGGGAAAAAAAACTTTAAATAAAACAAAAAAAATAATAATATTCCGTTTGAAAAAAAAAAATAATAATAATTAAATTATTTTTTTTGGAAAAAAAAGCAGTACCTTTGTGCTCTTCTATGTTAATATATTGTCCTTTTAAGTATTTTGTGTGTACATGAATAAATAAATAAATAAATAAACTTTACGGTAAGAAATCACCTTTTATGGTAGGACTCAATGTAATGTAACGCGCACAAAACATTGTGTTGGTGGATGCATTGAATAGTACGAGGTTCTTGGAGGTATTTAAAAACAGTTTTAACATTAAGAACTTGAATATAAAATAAAAACCTTGTGAAAAAGTTGAAACTTTTACTAGAATATAGAACTAGAAGATTTTCAGGTATGGTCTGTTACAAAAAAAATATCTTAAACAAGTGCCTTTTTGCTTCATAAGGAGAACTTTATCATCCATTATTGTTATACAAGTTTATAAAAATCATCAAAATCGGTTTACCCAGTCGAAAGTTCAGAGCCAACAAATATTGTCGAAATCTGGGAGTATTGTACACATCTGCGTACCCCCTCAGAGCATACAGGCGTGATGGTACGTCATGATATAGTATGAACGATGAACCTACAAGCGATTGCAGCAATTACTGCAGATTTGCCGTATATTTTTGAAGAGTTCCATTGTATATCTCGGAAGATCAGCATCAGATCTTCAGCAAATTAAAATGGGACCAAACGAGAAGCACCAGCTTTCAAATAAAAAAAGAATCATCAAAATCGGTTGACCCAGTCCAAAGTTCTGAGGTAACAAACACAAAAAAAAGAAAAAAAAAATACAGACGAATTGAGAACCTCCTCTTTTTGGAAGTCGGTTGAAAATAACAACAATTAGGAATACTCATAATTGTCGTGACACAAGTTAGGTAAAGTAACAATTAATGCAAAGGCCTTGAAGGTCGCGGCCTCAAACATGATACATTTTTAACAGAAAGTTTTTAAATACAGTTAACTTTCACTGGCCTATCTTTGACAACGGAAATGTATTTTTAGTGGTTTTTAGACAAAAGCCGTAAGATGATTTTATGCTATTTCTGCCAGAAAAATAATGAAAAATGTAGTTATGTTCGAGAACCACAATAATAAATAATCAGCATTAGCTTGTGCTTGCGGCTTCACCCGGCATGAATTCGTTAATTGTTCACCGGGATCATACTACTGAGATAAAAAGTAGTCCAGGCTATAAACTATCTGCTAAATTTAATCAAAATACGTTCAATCGTTTTTGCGTGAACGGGTTACAAACATACACACATACGTACAATGTTTCGCCTTTATAATATTAGTGTAGGTAGATTTGAAAAATTAAAAAAATAAATTAAAATTATTTTAAAACTGAGAGGTCTTTTCATTCATGAAATCAGAGCTTATCTATATGAATGATTGAGTTTTAGAATCAAATATGAGAAACTCGTTTATTGAAGGAAGTATGTGCAGACAGGTGCACTCTCTCGTACCCCATTTTCATAGTTATAATAAAGCCGATTGGGCGACAATTGGTAATAATCGGAGAGAGATTAAGTCGGTATCAATGGGTTTAAGTGCGTTCCAAGGCACTGGGTGTGGGGACTAAATGCTTTGTGGTACTTTATCGGTAGGCATTAACAAAACTAACAATTAATAACCCTAGCATATTTAACAACACGGTCAAAATGCCCTTGAGATATTTCTTTTTTGAAAACTTTCTTTCCTTTTCCCACTTAGGGACTTGGGACCTGGGAAACAGACGCGCTCTCAACCACGACAAATACAAGAAAAAAGTAAGTATGTTAATAAAATGTTGACCAAATCTGTGGTGATTACGTATCTAGCCATATTTTCGTGTATTTGAAAGAAAGAAAATAGGTTTAAGTATTTAGCGCATGCCACAAGTGCACTTTAAAAAAAAAACAAAAAAACAAGAAAAGATAATTTTTGCTTCTCACGGCAGCTCCAAATAGGCCCAGTTACGCAAAATGCTGGACAATCAGTGTCTGAAGCTGATTTTGGACCTGAGATATTGATGTGATCATACACCAGCTTGTAAGTTTTTGAAAGAGAAACCTCAAACTAAAGGATATAGCCAATGAAGATGTTAATCATAACAATGACTTTGAGTTAAAACATCGCGTTGAATTAACAGTTACCTTCCTGTGGAGTTAATTAGTGTTGATTGAAGTAATTACATGACTACGAAGCTAGATGACGAGTTTCCTTCAAATCTTCAAGCTGCATATTTTTAACAGCATAAGCTGGAGATCCTACTTAGCATAACATGGCATAATCAGCCCTAAAATGCTGGGACCCGCGGCCTCCGCTCTATGAGAGGGAATGGGCTATAATCCACCACGCGGGCCCAGTCCGGGTTGGTAGATGTCACATGTCTTCAAATTCATGGTTTTAGGGGACAGACGATGTTTTCCTTCACCGTTTTGATAGCAATGGTGATGAAATAAATGACAACAAGTAATGTGCTTGCTTGGGTTCGAACTCACGACTTACTGCTCGTAAATCAGGGCCATCCTAACTTGACTGTAGACCAGTCAGGGGTGACCGCAAATATTCTTATTTCTCCCGGGTTTCTGACTCATACTTTTGGTTGGAACCGTGGGGTTTTGAGTCGGAAGGAAACAGTTTTGACGAATCCAAGACCGTCTCCCGTTTCTAGTACCGTCATGTTTTTTTTATGAAAAAAATCATGACGGTACTAGAAAATCGAACTTTTCTTGACATCAAAGATCACTGGAAATAATTTTAAGATTTATCCGTTTGCTAAAACATTAAATAAAGTATAACTTTTTAGTCGTGTGTTTTACTGTTGGGAAAAAAAAACCACATAGCTTTAAAAAAGGGGTGTCCTTTAGTATTTCTATTATATTAACTAATATTATTATTTATTTTATTTACCTCTTTCAAATAAAACTAGATTCTAGATTAGACTACAATGATGAGCTCTGGAGTCGCGGGTAAATAAGGTGCGGTAGGTACTAGTTAGCAGTGGCGTGCCTGGGCTAACAATATGGCAAGCCCAATAGGCAAGCAAACTGTTGAGAGACCATGAAGAGTAGTATTTCATAAAGTTAAGCCAAGCTTACAGGTTTGTATGGAAGCATCGCCACTGCTATTTAGGTAAATAGGTATGGTGTAGGAATAACTGACTTAGGGACAATTTTAAACAATGTTAATAAATAATAATAATAAATATCGCTGGACATTAGCACACAGCGCCACCTAGTGCCACACTAAGCAAAGCTTTTGTCGTGGACACTAGATAGTTGATATACTACACATATACTTTTTTTATTTGTAAATACATACTTATTATACATATAAACATCCATGACTCGGAATCAAATGTCCGTGCTCATCACACAAACATTTGCTCCTATCAGGATTCGAACCCAGGACCCTAAGAACGAAAGGCAGCGTCACTACCACTACGCCAATTGTCGTCCATTGATGTCGTATCAAGTTTTAAATAGCTCGCAAGCCGGATGAAAGACCTATGCGGGCCGCTAGGTAGCCCGGAAGCCGTATGTTGGACATGCTTGCTTTAAACGATTTTAAGTTTTAAAGAAAAGTTTTTTTTTTTATTAATTATAATTGTTTTATTTTTAGTTTAACGTAAATTAATTTTTACCCTTTACAAGATTGCCATAAAAATTAGTATTAATCAATGTGCTATAGGGGAACCGTAGTTAACCTTATATGCAATATGCAAATTAACGGTTTTTCCTACATTCACGACCAAATATAAAAACATACAATCATGGTCAGCTTCCGATTAACGTCAGTTCCTGGGAACCCCATAGAGACGCTTAAGCATATCTCTGCCTACCCGTTTTTCCTGTTACATCAAACGTTACGGTACAACTACGTATTCAGATGAATCTACGTGCCGAACTATACAAAATATTTTCCTCATCGTCAATAAGAAGGAAAATCTCAGTATTTGCATATTTTAAAAGTAGCAATTTAAAAACTAAAATCGTTTGAGTCATAAATACATAATATCTTTTGAATATTTATGATATGTTCGGGTATTCCCCTTTAAGATACTTAAGTAACGGTTTTAAAATATTTCGGTTTAAATCAACTCAGGCTGATCTTAACACTTTGTTTAAAAAAATCTCATTAGACGACCATTAGCAATGAGTTTAATTTAACACTTTAAAATAATTAAATTCATACAATACAATATCGTTTAAAGTAACTTAGAGGCTTAAAAGCATTATTTAGCTTATTCATCTTTACATATATTAATTACATCTTTACATATTCTATTAAAATAAACAAAAATAAAATTATACCGCAAAATTATTATGTATAACAATGTTACTCATCTAAAAAAAACCATGACAAAAAATACAAAAAATGGGCATAGTCCTTTTTTCAATGGAGGTGTGTTAAAAAACTTGAAAAAAAAATGCATTAATTGTTTAAAAAACGCACATCATTAAACGACCGATGGCAATGAGGTTTAGTTGACTATAACACCAGTTAATTATCCTAAATACATAATAAGTTTCAATGTTAATCACCTACAGATTACATAAAGGCAATGTCATAGACTTTCGCCCCTATAGGTACACTGATTACTGGATAGCAATTATAATTATCACAAATGTACTTAAATAAGGATATTAATGGGAATAAATAAGACCTTTGGCCAAAGCAACAATAAACATTAAAAAATAAATAAAAATGACAAATTTATTTATTTTTTAATTATGCCCAATTCCAAATATTTATGAATATTCTGAGTACGAGTATTTTGAATAACGATAGTAATGTTGCATAGTGAAAGGAATGCTTTTTTTCTGTTTGTCTAGGTTTTTGTAAATGCATTACTTATGTTAAAATAATATTGTGCATGTCGTAACGCAAAATATATCGGGACGCTCATCAAAATAACTATGGTGACAAAAATGAAACAATTTTTTTGGTAGATGACTAATATAGTTCATAGGCCGTGATGACTCTTATTTTGATCGGAAGGAACATTCTTAGAATTTTTTTGTGTGACACACGTAGAGTAGTCTAATTTGCTTGTAGGCCGCGTTACGTATCTAATAGTTACAGTCGGCCACTTGATGGTTGTCACTTCTGGCCTAGCGTAGTACGAAGTTTCGATAGAAGAAGATGTCAGGTTGTACTGGTTTTGTGGCTTCATTAAAGTTTTTTTAAGTACGCACGTCTTGATAAAAAACTTTTATTGCTCAATAGATTCCTGTCTAGACTGGTCAAATTATGGTAGCCATTAATTAATGACGTATTACGCATCAAAAGTTGACTCACCAAATCTACGGTCGTTTAATAAATATGGGGAATGCTAAATAAGAACTATGTTTTATCTTCGTTTTTTTTTGTTATAATTACCAGACTAATACAACGTTTATGTGTTTTGCAATGTTATATTTAAAATATTATTTTTTCTCAAATTATAAAAAAAATCTCTCAAAACGTGTTAGTAAGAACGTGTGAGATTGGAGAGCAAATAAATAAATTCGTAAATAATTATTTAATAAAATTTTATGATACGAGTATATCATACAGCTTTTGTATAAGTAAAAGTATAAGAAAGAAAAAATAGTGTGTTATCTGTATCGTGTGTGTGTTCTTTGGAATAAATAAAAAAAAATTGCATAAATTATTTTGAATTACTTTTTTATTATTTAAAAATACTTAAAACTAGAATACTTGGAATGTCACATCCCTAACGGGAAATCTTATATTTAAATAAAGCGACTAGTATTGGTATATCATAAATTAGGCCGCCATTCAAATAAAATCGTGTCTAAAATAATTTATAATACCTAGAGCATTGGCATTGCACTGAATCCACATTAAAAAAACAATAAGTTAATTTCATTAATTAACTAAAATTATTAACACAAATTAAATGCATTTTATAGAACACTTAAAACAGTGTTGTCAAATTGTTGAAAAAATTAAACTATTTCACCCTGAACTGGTTGACTGGAGATCATGAAACACCATTTAGGGTTCCCTAGGGTCACTTAGGGTTCACTTGTCCATCACGAACTGCTCGTTCACACACATGATCCCGAACCAAACGTATCCATGAGGACATTTGGGATCTCTTCGCTCAGCGATGGATTCTTCACTTAAGTAACCTTCATCAGAGACCTCAGGCGTTGAAACCTCAGGCGCTGAAACCTCAGGCAAGATCTTGCGTTTCCTCCTTGTCTTGTCTTGCAAGCAGTTACAGTCGAGCAGTGGTGATAGCACAGCAGGAAGAACAGCATCTAACCGGTCCTTTTCATCAGGCGCTTGTTCCGACAGTTTCTTCAGGAAGTCCCAAAGGGCTGAGTTTTCAGTTTCACTAGGACGGTCGCACTTGCAGTCAGTGTCTGCGGCGTAGGCAACTGCGACGACAAGAGCGAGAATGAGGAATACTTTGGCGGCCATTTTGAGTTGTTTACTTTGCGAGTATCGCTACTGGAATGATTCAAAGTTGGCGCCGCGCTCTTATATACCATTCTCTGAGTCAACCTTACTTAGTGGGCTTTATCAGTAGAGTATGGTCAGCATGTTCGTTTTTAATAATAAATTGTTTGTTTGGCTTACGTATATTCTAATCGGAATACGTCAGTGGTTGTGGTTCTTATAACGGTCTTGTTTTATTTTAATCTGGCTTTAATTGTTAAATATATGTGTTGGAATCAGGTTATGTTGCGGAAATAAATTACATTAAATGTTTTTTATGCAAAATTTTGAAGTTGTTTAATGTAATTGTATGCAGGTGTTTAGTGTTGCATATTTAACGAGCTTTCCATTTTTTTCTCAGTTGTTGCAAAAAAAAAAATATACATAATTGAAGAGAGTGTTTCTGCCTAGCTCTTCATGGATTACATGCGTCATATTATTATGTCATATTTATATATTCATACTTTTTTGTTATTTTAAAATGAATCAGAGAAAATATTTAAAAAAGGCTTTTTTTGTCGTCTTCCCATAGTTCCCATTTATTGCTTGTTTTTCTAATATTTTTTTAAAGTTACTTATTATGCTACTGTTACCCATATGTACTAAGGATAAAAATCAAATAAACCCAAGGTAGTCTATAGTATGAAAATAGGAAAGAAAATATGAAGGTAAAAAAAGAGTATTTTTTTGCCAAATTGCCGCCTCCTGCTGTTACAAAATTATATTAAATTATTTCTTATGTCTGTTCGTCTAATGATATCGAAAACATTTCTAAGAAATGTATGTGTTACATGTAGACATGTATGTACATACCATGTTATGTATTACTGTGTATTTGTTATTAATTTTTTTCGTGTCTCGGCTTTTCTTTAGCTTAACGTTTAAAGTTGCTCGTTCAAGTACAACTGAAAATAAGCTTATTATAAGTACCTACAATCCTAGCAATCTAGGCAAGCATTATTTGTTTTCCGTTTCATTTACTTATTTCAGTAAAAATTACTACATCGTGTTGAAATTTTGAGGTATTCCTCAGAGCGCAACCATACATGACTAATAATAAAGTTAAAAGAATTACAATAACACTTATAAATTAAATTAAAAGTAAAACATTTGCAATTCTCCTGTTTTAATAATTATGTTAATTAGCAAAGAAAACAAACAAACTAATAGGTATTCCACCATTACAATTAATGTCAAACGTATAATATAATGTCAATAAAAATTGAAATGGATGTCAGATAAAGAATGTTACAACAAAATATACCGACCTGAACGGCTGTTATTACTAAAACACGAGCTCATCAAAGTTTATTTATGGGCCTTAGTTCCTGAGATTAGCGCGTTCAAACAAACAAACAAATTCTTCAGCTTTATAATATTAGTATAGATAAAGGATGTAAAACACCTCTAAACGAAGCCGAAAAGAACTTGATTTCCCCATCATGGCGATCATTTTTTTAATCTCCACCATATCTACCTGGGAAAGTTCTAGTTACGGAGATATTGGGGGTAAAAGTTCTAACTTTTCGACAAGTTTTTTTTTTTATACAATATATTACTGTAAGATTTTTACTTTAAACACCTCTACGACCGTCGTACACATTTTATAAGGGCGTTACATTGAGTTCTACCACAAAACATGATTTTTCACCCCAAAAAAAAAGTTTCGCAGTAATAATTTTTGCGTAAAGTTACGAGTACTTAGTTTGATGTACAGGATGCTTGGTTGACATCGTGGCTGGCCTCGTTATGAGCCGGTTTACACCCTGTATGGTCCAGTTTGGACAACTTCATCATCATCATCATCATCAGCCTATAATGTTCCCACTGCTGGGACACGGCCTCCTCTCAATGAGAGGGAATGGGCTATAAACAACTTAAGAAAAAAAATTGTTTGGTATCCAGATTTCGCAGTATTGTTATTAAAATCTATATCAGATTTAAAAAGCATAACTACTTTATTAAATTAAGTGGGTGTGGAGTTGTGGACCACAATCCAGGGCCCGTATTCACAAACGCTTCGAACGAGATTCGATTCGACAAGTCGTATGTCTATCCTTTTTTGGCATAACAAAAACGAGCGAGATAGACATACGACTTTCCGAATTGAACGTTGTCAAAACGGGGTCAGACCTGTCCAGACATATCCAGAATAGCAAACACGGGCTACTACAGAGAATATTCTAACAAAAAATGTAAAAATGCACATTCAACCAACGTAGGACTATTGCCTTCTCACTCCATTCTATTGATACAGGAAAGGGACAGGAAGAATATCTTGTTTAGAAATATCAAGTTTTATGTACAAGGGGTTCGTGGATGAAGAATTTGGGTTTCAGGAAATGACTAATACCAAAGATATCTCAATTTTAAACTGGGTTCCGATTGTAATTTAGTTGAAATTAATGTCTGACCCAATATCATTTTGGAGACAGGTTCTCCAAAATAATAAGATATGTTTTGTCTGTCTTTCTGCCGACAAAATAAAGATGCATGTTGTTTTTGGATGACCGACTTATCAACTAATTTTAAATTCAAGCATCAAAGAGCTTTCGGGTTCTTAAATGATTTTTGACCGCAAAATAGTTTTAAAAACAATTTTAGGTTTTCAACTTTGAAGTACTTAAACTGTTTTTTGTTTTTTTTTGAAGGAAAACTTCTTTATCGGGGTTGGAAAAAAATTTAGTGTAACATTTTTTCGTTACGCGTCACATTTTTCCGTTACGCGCCATATTTTTTTTTGAAAAAATAACGTCATAAAGAAGTTTCACTTCTTACGAGTGTACGCTAGTACACGCACACATTTTTTTTATGTAGGTACTTGGATGACAAAATTCTAACCTACATTTAATGGTTTATTAAGAATGAGAAAAAATCTAGAATATGCTGCTTAGAGTAGAAGAAGACCAAAGAAATGAACGGTTGGATTCTGTGAAGGATCATATAGCTAGAAAGGAGGTGACTGATGAGATGACGAGTATTAGAGAAGTATAGAAGAATTCAATTCAATTCAATTTATTCAAGAACAATTTACATTGTGTTTGAAAAAAAAATAAAAAAAAAACAAAAAATAAATGAATAACAAAATATACGTCAGCTAAAATTAACCTAACCTAACATAAAATTATAGAAAATATTACAAAAATTAGAAAAATCAAAACAATACAAAGAAATCAATAATAATAAAAAATCAAAAACATTACACAAAAAAATAACAACATAACATTACTATCTATTATTACCCAGTCTCACATAAACTGATATCTATAAAATTAAGAAGGGGATATGTCATCGTCTATCAAATACAGACATTTCTCCAATAGGAATGCTTTGAGTCTTGACTTAAATAAAGAAGAAGAAGAAGAATTTAATTAAAGAAGAAGACATGCTGTGCCCCAAATTATTTATTCATTGAATGCACAATGTACACAACCAATTTTACACGCTAAGCTTAAAACTAGTGAGTACATGACCCTGTTAGGGCGCAACAAGTGCAGAGTATCTATTATGTATCACTTACTGAGATCATTAAGAACTTTACATTTAAATATTATATTAATTAATTGGTATAAGGGCAGAAGAATGATGATGATTATAGAAGAAGTTGTGTGAGTATTTACCTAGACAGGATTATAATTAAGTACTTACAACCCAAAATTACAAATGAGTAGCCAAATTGACACTACTCGAAAGAAAAGAATTTGGTGCTGGTATGTTTGTGGATTATCTAACATTTTCTAATTTTGGAAAATTCGGTACATTTCTTTTGGTCGTGAATCTAATGGAAAATATTCAACTTTTGTACAGGACCAGATGGACGATACGCGACGCCAAACTATAGTATCTCAATTCTGGGTCGACCAGTCGAGAGATATCATAATTTCTCGGTGTGATTGGAAAATATTACGCTAACAATACAAGTCAAAGTCAAAGTCAAAATAATTTATTTGCAGTAAATGTGGTACAAAAGGTGGTAAAAAAGCTTTTAGTGCGGTGACACATTTCGCCATAAAAATAGCATGCAAATATTAATAAACACAAAACTATTAGGTATACCTGTTTCTAATTTTAATTATCTAGACACAAAACAAAACAACAAAAATAACAATTATAATTATACCTACATATTACAAAAGAACTTTTAACATATTAAAGTTAAGATATTTTAGACACAAAACAACAAAATAACAATTATAATTATACCTACAAACTACAAAAGAACTTTTAACATATTAAAGCATTTAAGTTATTCAACAAATTGTTAGCGCAGTAAAATTTATTCTATAAATATAAAAACATACAAATAGGTAATTCTCTACAATTCAATTCTTAATGCTTCTTCAATACTTATAATGCAGTTGCAAATTGTCCTAGGATATAATGAGGATCTAGAATCATCATCATCATCATCATCATCAGCCTATAATGTTCCCACTGCTGGGACACGGCCTCCTCTCAATGAGAGGGAATGGGCTATAAGGATCAAGGTAAAATCATAAATCGTCTTAACGAATTTAAAATTTCAATAGAAAACTTATTTTTCTCATAACTCTTGTTTAAATCAGTGTCCATTCAAAATGTATATTTGGGAACCTAGATATTCTGTGATCCAATCGAAATAAATAGACACTACCTTAAAAATATGTTTTATTTACAAATTATTTTAGTATTACGTTTGTATGAACGACGCATTCTCCGCCGGCCCCTTAATTACAATAACTTGTAAATAACTATTGCTCTTGCCGTGATTACCCAATTGGTGATAGATTACGTTACAACGTTTAAACCTGTTCTTTTAAACCTGTTCTTTTAATCTATGAAATTGTAGCACACAAGTAATTGTAATCTTTGTATGTTAAACATTTCTAAATAAAGTGTGATAGTATTGTTGATATGTTCTGGTAGAACAACGAGCAAGGTTCGAACCCTCTTACGATCATCATGATCTATCCAGATTTTTCCCAATGTTGGGGTCAGTCTAACCGCATGCGGCTGAATACCAGTATTTTACATGGAGTGACTGCCTATCTGACATCCACAACCCAGTTAATACTTGGTAATCCGATACCACTTCGTAAGACTGGTTGTCAGACTTTTTGGGCCACTGACTACTTGTAACGACAGTCAAAGATCTACAAATGACAGCCGGGACCAACAGCTTAACGTGCATTCCGAGGCACGGAGGAAACTTGGTATGTAATGGAGGGTCACCCATCCACAGACCAACCTAGGCAAGCAAGACTTAACTTAAAGATCGACCCGAGCGACTGTTATTACTTAGCCACGAGCTCCTCTCGCATCCACTTACGATGCGGAGGATATTATTGTACACAAGTGTGCGCAGGCGCAGGTGGACCGTCTCTTCCCTTACTGTCACAGTCAGACGATGCGGAACGAAATCAATTGCAGGACCACCGGCAACTTCCAAATTCGGAGCTGCTATTTAGAAATTCCTAATGAAAAAACACAATAGGTAAAACTTTATCCGGCGTTTTATCACGTGTGGAAATTCTCAAGGATGGCCAAGAGGAGCTCAGGGAGGGTGAGCGAATAGCGAAGGATTCTGTCAGACTCTTACTGATTAAAACCTCATGGAGTTTTTAGACTACCATTTGCCCGGCCTGGGTATCGAACCCATGACCTCTTCCTAGTAACTGATCCAACGAGGCAAATCCTCTTTAGAAAGAATTAAACAGAAAGACGCGCTTGCAACAGCGTCGAAATATCGGGAGCTCAGAATAACAAATAATCACGGAACATATCCCGTAAGTGACAATATATGTTTAAACAGAAAGAGTTTTCATGGAAGACTTTTACACGTGTTATAAAACATGATTTTTCAACCCAAAAAAAAGTCGTCTCACGGTAATAATTTTTGCGTAAAGTTACTTAATTATGTAGTTTGATGTATATAACTACAGAATGCTTGGTTGACACCTTCGTGCCGAGTTTATTTACACCCTGTATAATATTAATAATTTTTGACGCTCCCAACTCGACAATTCGACAGGCCAATGATGGGACGCCATAAAAATTAAGTAAACAGGGCTCGGTTACCACTTCAATGGTAAAGACATAAAAGTGCAATTCTAGTTTATTGTGACGGACACTAGGCGAGCCAGGAAATTGGGCAGTGGCGGGGGGGTATGACGTCACCGAGACAGGGGGAGGGGAGGGGGAGAATAGGTAGTTGGAGTATATTTTTATAGCCGGCCAGTTTTTCAGGCAAAAGAAATGTATTTAAAAATAGAATGTCGGTATATTAAGCGGGGTTTATTTAAAGTGTTGCCAGAAATGGTTGATACACAGTTCTGTGAAGTTAGTGTGGTAGTGCCTTTTGACTGTCGATGAGTTTTGTTGTGGGGTGAGATTGGTACCATGAATCACATCACATAACATCACACCGGTAATTCTCGAAGGGAATGCATGGTATAAATATAATTATAGCCTTTGCTACTTCCTGACAATTTATTTATTTATTTATTAAGGACATGGAAGACTTACAGCTAATAAAGACAGAGAAAAAAAAGATAAAAAACCATAGGCACCAGAGAGCCATCTACAATTCCTCACATATAGACGTACCTATAATAGTAATCTATGGTGTAAGCACAAGTAAAAAAAACACACAACTTTAATATAAGTGAGAAGCTTAGCTTAGCTAAGTTTAGCTTTCTATTGGTAAGAAAGTTATTAAAATCCGTCCAGTAGTTTCTGAGTCTATCAAACTCAAACTCAAATAATTTATTTCAATTAGACCGGCACTTTTTAATGTCAAAAATACAAAGAAAAATCAAAGCTACAGTCACAGACTCAAGGCATAATAACTTGAGAAAGTACTGTATTCGGCACAAAAAAAAAATAAAAAAAGGATCGTCCCTCTTTACAATATTAGTATAGTATAGATAAAATCTTAGTGCCGTAGGTATTAACTGCTAATAATTATATTTGTTTATACAGACAGGAACCCCTTGCTATCAAAAGGCCAGTACTACAGATAACCTAAACATACTGTAATAATTATGTTTACAAACACTTTCTTAATTTCATAGTAATCTTGATTGACACTGAGAAATTCCCAGTTGAAGGAAATCTATTGCTTATCAAAAAGGGGTATTTAATTTTATGAGTGTTTCCCTCTAAAGATGAACTGAACAGATATCAAAAGGGTGTAAATTGACTTTTAACGAAACCGAAAGGCATTTGTTCTCCGTTATTGCGATCATTTTTGTGGTATAGACCATGCCTGGGAACCTTCTAGTTACGGAGATATTGGGGGTCAAAGGTACCACTTTTTAACAATTTTTTTTTTAAATACTTAATAATTTTACTTGAAATGCCTCCATAACTCGCTTAAATTCGTCCATAAGCACAATATTTTGAGTTTGTTACATTGAGTTTTATCGCAAAACGGGATTTTTCACTCCAAATAAAAAGTCGTTTCCCAGCAATATTTTTTGCGTATTCCCGTGTCTTTGCACGCGTCTATTTCGATGATTGTCCCATGGGATCATACTACTGGGATAAAAAGTATCCTATGTGTTAATCCAGGTTATAAACTATCTGTGCACTAAATTTGATCCCAATCCGTTCAGCAGTTTTGCGTGAATGAGTAAAAAACATACACACATACGTACAAAGTTTCGCATAATTATAATATTAATAATAATATGATCATTTTACCAAGGCAGTAATTGACAGCCGGTTATGTTAACGACGTGCAGTTAAAGTTTATTAAGTTAATTATAGTTTATTTTTAACTGTTGACCAATTAATGTAATAGTTGGATCATACTGTTATCACTATAATAAGTACGGAAAACCCCCTTTTAATTAACTCCCGGTTTATTCGTAACCTCGGTCTTTCCCCTAAACTAAATTGCACTAGAATTACAAATGCTATTTCCGTGGTCATCATCTGGACTGGAAGCCGACCCTGAACATAATTGGAACAGACAGGTTTTCCAATTATGTTGGGATCGGGTTCCAGTCTAACCCGATGCAGCTGAATTCCAGTATGTTACATGGAGCGACTGCCTATCTGACCTCCACAACCCAGTTAGTACCCGGTAACACAATATCCCTAGATGAGACTGGTTATCAAACTTTCAGGCCACTAACTGACCTGTAACTACTGTGAAAGATCTACAAATGTCAGTCTGGACCAATGGCTTCGGAGGAAACTCAGTATTCGATGGATGCTCACCCATCTATGAATCGACTTCTGAAAGCGCTGCTTAACCTTGTAGATCGATTTGTGTGACTGTTATTATTTACGAAGAGCTCTTCAACAACTTAGTCATCTTCCATACAAAACTGTATGACCCATCCTCGCTAGAACACGCAATAAGCGCAACAATTACAAATAAACAATAGTAATTAATTAATTAATTAATGAAACAACACACGTAACAGACGCACATTATAGAGTGACTCAGCTGCAGTAGGTCATAAGTGACGGGCGCCATTTTATTAGCGACTGCGCACGCGCAACTGCGGGTGATAAGAATTCTTGTAACGAGATTTCCCCGTCACATTATAAGGGGAAATCTTGGTTTTATAGTGTGAGATCGTGCAAGTGAAGTGCATCGTGTACTAACATAGTTTTTAAGTTACTATATATACTAACAAAAAATGTTATTAGTATGTATATTTAGGTTAAGGTATTTATGTATGGGTCTTTGTTACCTGAAATAAATGGTTTATTATTATTATTATTATAATAAAATTGGTTTTACCACTTTGTGTATTTATCATTTCCATCAAATATCATCATACTCTGACTTATCCCTTGTTAAGTCTTTGGGGTAGATGCACACGCCGGACTTAGGTGATGAGCATGTCTCTTTCTTCTTCTTTTAAAAATACATTGTAGCCTGTGAGCTAGGGAAGACGACTTACCAAAAAAAATATGATTCTCTTCAGTCAAACCTTTGATGAGAAGCCTTTGAGAGAAAAAGATCGTTCCATTTTTTAAATTACTTTTTACTCCCTAGGGAGTAATGTGGTCACTTAAGTCCCGCTTCGTAGCGCTATATTGGCGTACTTTTAGAGCATGAAAATGACCTTTGTTTGATTGATTTAGTTTTTTATCAACAACTTCTGAACCTAAGTTTTTTTTGAATATTTTGTGTGAAGTCTGTTTTATTTATTGCAAAAGATTATTTGTTTTTCACTTTTCAGTTGTTCATATGTGCTTACCCTTTCACAGCGTACCGGCGTGATTTTGTTATGAACTAGTGTAAACAGTAGACAGACATGAGATTTCAGCAGTCCCAGTACATTTTCTATAATTTATTGAGGAGTTCCGTTGCCTATCTCTGAAGACCTGTACCAAATTGAAACAGGATCACTCCGAGAAAGTACTCTTCCTAAAACTACTTAAATCGCTTTTTGTGTGCCTATAAAATTTGAAAAGTTCCCTCTATTTTTCCAGGCTCCCATTATCAGAATCCTGACTTGATGATTATAGGACCGAGGAAGTATACCCTTTCAAACAATGTTCCCCGATTACTCGAAGATGGCTGGACTGATTTTGTTTTTTTTTATTGTTTTTACTTCCCAGTTCCTATAATCATCAAGTCAGGATTTTACCACCTCCACGACCCCCGTACTATTCAATCCATCCATCAGAACAATGTTTTAAGTGCGTTTCATTGAGTTCTACCACAAAACATGATTTAAACCTCAATAAAAAAATGTTTCCCAGCAATATTTTTTGCGTAAAGTTACTTAGTTTGATGTACAGAATGCTGGGTTAACGGCTTTGTGATGGGGTGGTTTACACCCTGTAAATATGTCACCGTAAAATTGTCAAACACATTATATTACAATATAACGTGTTTTTTCTCGTGATATTGTAATGTCTCGAATTATTGTCAACTGAACATACGGAAGTATCTCTGCCCCCATAATCGGGTCTTGGGGCACCCCCCCGTTAGATTAGTTAGGTTCCTTTAAACCCTGCACTCGGAAATAGGGGCCGTCCACTACGCTTTTTAGGGGGAATATAAAGTGTTTTAAGGTTATGTTATATTAATCGGTATTTCTCAGGAATGGTGCATTATCTTTTCATGAGAGTTGTGCCACTGGGCAAGGGGGACCCCTCCTTCCCTCCACACCGCGTAAATTGACTACCATCGCATGCATTTCACGAAAAATAATGCGTTTTGTTGTAAGCAGTATGTTCATTTGACAATAATTCGAGACTTTACAATATCGCTAGAGATATTACAATATAACGTAATTGACAATTTTACGGTGACATATATTATTATATACGTAGTATAGATAAGTAACTTTCGAAAACAAAGTTTGTATTTATAGTATATCAACCATCTGGTGTTCACGACACAAGCCTCGTTGCTTAGTGTGGCACTAGATGGCGGTGTGTGTAATTTCCAGCGATATTGATTTGTTATTTAAATCTTTTACACAGCCATCCATCGCGGTTTTTGTACTTCTTCTGACGCGTTTTCGTAACTATCTACGTATATTCAAACTCAAGATTTTCCTCACTATGTAACACTTTATATGCAACTCAGTCATCGGTGCCACATTCGGGGACCAAACGTTATTTTTTTTCCTTCTAAGCATTTTTGCAGCTTGATAAATCCCAAAATCTAAGGCCGAATTCATAAACGTTACCTACTTAACACGTATTTGATTTGACGAGTACACGTTCGGCTATGCGTTTCTGGAAAAAACTGCATGAAAACTGAGTTCCGTTTTACGGAAATCTTTTGTTTTTTGTTTTTCGTTCAAGTGACAACCAATCAAGCTTTGCAAAACCAGTTTGCGAATTTCTCATTACACGAGAAAGGTGTATAATAAAAGCGAGGCGATGTTACAAGTGCTGGAATGTAGCTTATTAAGTCGCCGTTTGTAGTAGTATGGAAGAAGAATTAAGAATACATTTTTTGATACGTGCATGAGAATGATGATAATTATGAAATTTGGCAGTTGTGAGTTTGTGAGATAGCGACAAGAATAAAGCTCAGTAGAAGTAGGCACTTTAGCTTTAGCTTTACTTTTCATAAGTAACGTTTATAGATTTCGGCCTACGGCATACGTACGCGTAAAATCCGAGAATTTAACTAAATAGGAACAACCTAGATGTAATACCATAAAAGAATACATAATTTAATCCTCTGGCATTTTGTAATAAGGTTGGCTTTCCATCAAAGTTTCGGAGCTAAAGATGTGTTGGTAGCATTAGTTTATAAAATATTCCCACTGATGGGACACAAAGCTCTTCATTTTGGGAGGGAGTGAGCTTCATTATGGCATAGCTCGGATGGGTGGATGTCTTAGATTTTATGGTAGTTTTCTATCACTCAAAGTAGAGTCAGTCGCTCCAGGTGAAAAACTGGTATTCAGCTGCATCCGGTTAGACTGGAAGCCGACCCCATATATTTGGGAAAAGGCTGGGCAGATGATGATGTATCACTCAAAGACCCGATTGATTTTCATAATGTAGCTTGGTTTAGATCTGATGGAAAGATACCTGGCTCCATTTTGGTAGAATTAGACAGTTATTCTGGTTTTCAAACTGGGGTGGGAATCATCATCATTGTGCTGCCCTTTTCCCAATTCAGTCAGGGTCAGCGCAGCTTGTCTCCTTCTTCATTTCTAATATTTTTTTTAAGGATGCGGGAGTCTGTGCCTCGTCTGCGTCTTACGTCTTTTCTGTGTATCCAGCGCCTTAGATTCATCCAAGTGCCAAAGTGTGATGTGTGTGGTGAGGATTGATGCACGTGTCTCGGTATGGACACCGATTGTTGAAAATCTTACTGTTATAATATTTCAACTTGTGTTCTAACAGTAAACGACACCTGAACAATTTGACGACCCGATTGGCGTAGTGGTTGTGAGGCTGCCTTACGTTCTTAGGGTCCTGGGTTCGAATCCCGGTAGGAGCAAATGTTTGTGTGATGAGCACGGACATTTGTTTCCGAGTCATGGATGTTTATATGTATAATAAGTATGTATTTACAAACAAAAAAGTATATATGTAGTATGTAGTATCAACTATCTAGTGTCCACGACACAAGCTTTGCTTAGTGTGGTATTAGGTGGCGCTGTGTGTTAATGTCCAGCGATATTTATTATTAAATACAAAAACCAAAGTGTCATGTTTGGAAATTCAACAACAGCGAGCTTTTTCAGGCACTCCTGTACAAAAACACAAACAGGCAACTCTTTCATAGCTTACCTTACATCATAGCTCCGTTGCTCGCTGGAGAGGCACCCTAAAGCCAGCTCAGACGTCGCGTGCGGTTGATCGGCGCTATATCGACCAATAACATGGGACCTTACATCTAGCCCACGATTACTACCACTAACTATTTCAGCTAATTTTAATTTAATTGAAATTATACTTTTGGGCCTAATTTTTTCGGTGAAATTACTTGCTGGTATGTATGTTGGTTTTGAATTACGGTGGAGGTAAACTATTGTGAAGCTTGACCAAATAAATTTTTGCGTTCAGATTTTTGTGGGTGTAGAGTTCTATTTCATCATCATTTCCACCGAAAGACGTCTACTGCTGGACTTAGGCCTCCCCCAAGTGTTGCCACATGGACCGGTCATATGCGACTCGCGTTCAGCGGATTATTTTATGTGATTACTATACCTATAATAACAATACAGGGTTATTTTTTGTTTATACTAAACCCGAAAAGGGGTCATTGTACTCATCATTTTGAACAACTTTTTCTATGGGACGAACCCTGAAATCGCGAAAAAAAAATCAGCTGTTCCCTACATTTATGTTCACATAACTCGTCAAAATGTAGGGAACAGCTGATTTTTTTTTCGCGATTTCAGGGTTCGTCCCATAGAAAAAGTTGTTCAAAATGATGAGTACAATGACCTCTTTTCGGGTTTAGTATAAACAAAAAATAAGGTTGTATATGTTTCTCTGACAAATGTGTAACGTACCCTCTGTTTGTAAATAATATCTTTATTTAACTACTTAAAACTTTATTTTAATCTTGTTTATTGCTGTGCCCTAACAGGGTCCATAATTGTTCTTAGCTGTTTTGTGTAACATCTTTTAAAACTTATGGTATCCTGCAACGTACACCGGGTCATCGATCCACCTAGTGGGAGGTCTTCCAACGTCCGTCTTCCGGTTCGCGGTCGCCACTCCAGAACTTTTCAGCCCCATCGGCCATCCATTCTGCGAGCATTGTGCCCTGCCCACATTGTTCAAGTTCTTCATAACCCGTAGAAAGGGGGGAATCCTCTGACCAGATGGGTGTGGCTGGTGGGCTACTGCACGACAGTTTCTCTCAGGTTTTTCTAGATAGTCTGAAGTCTGTTAGGTCTTAATTTGTGGCGTTGATGATGCTGTAGTACTTTTTGTTCTATTTTGTTGTAGTACTTTTCTGTAGTTCCGCTACAGTTTCGTTGGCGATGTGAAATTCCCATAAGTCTCGAAAGGAGTAAGATTAGCGATTAATTGTTCCTTCCTTGTATGAGAAGCTGAACAGCAAAGAAAGCACGAAAGGCATGAATAGAACTTGTAAATACGTCATGGAGAAAAAGAAGCTCGTGGCATATTAATACAGCTACTAGGGCTGATCATCATCAAGGTTAAACCGCGCTTGTACCAGTCTTACCTAGTTGTCCAGGTTGGTCTGTGGTTGGGCGACTACCCATTACATACCGAGATTCCTCCGTACCTCGGAAAGCACGTTAAGTAATTGTTCCCGGCTGTCATTTTTAGATCTTGGACAGTCGTTAAAGGTAGTCCGTGACCTGAAAGTGTGGAAACCAGTATTACAAAACGGTATCGTATTACCCAGTACTAACTGGGTTATGCTCTCAAAACGGTGAAGGAAAACATCGTGAGGAAACCGGCATGTCCTAGAACCAAAAATTCGAAGACGTGACATCTACCAATCCGCACTGAGCCCGCGTGGTATATTATAGCCCATTCCCTCTCATTGAGAGGAGGCCGTGTCCCAGCAGTGGGAACATTATTGGCTGATGATGATGATGATGATGATGAACTGGGTTATGGAGGTCAGATAGGCAGTCGCTTCATGTAAAATACTGGTAGTCAGCTGCACGCGGTGAGACTGGAAACTGCTCCCAATAAAGTTGGGAAATCGCTCAGCGAATATTCTCAATGCGTCGTGGTATGGACAACAGACCCTTATCCATTGTTTGTTATGTTTGAAGAACCCTTCTGCTCCACAACGTTAATATCGCAATGTATACTGTTGACAAAATGAATGGCATTATAACGTGTTTTTAACGCAATTAGGCTGCAAGACACTGCAGCAAAATATCTCAGAGATTTGTACATTATAGATTCGAACTGTAGGTATAAGATGCCTAGTTTGACAGATTTAATAAGTTTATACTACTTCACGAGGAACACTAGGTCCACGTTCACGGAAAAGATAACGGTCTGATTATCTAAAAACAGCTGTCACTGTGACATGTTCCCAATACAAAAATGTGTTTTAAACAGCTGTTTTTAAATAATCAGACCGTCACCTTTTTGCTGAACATGGACTTTAGTATCTTTAGTTTTTCACATGCGTGTATCAAAAACATACACTTACCTCATTGGTGAGGTTCTTTAGGAAGGTCTGGTGCGTATACTCGGAACCGGCGTGCGTGTATGATCAGGATGTATGAACGTGGACGAGGCAAATTGAGTATGTGGGGATCTTAGTAACAGGTTCTGTCTATCCGCAAGGAATTGAGTGAGTTTATATTTGTTCCAAAAACTGAAACTATAGTCCCCGCAACGAGAAGCTATAAATTTTGTAAACACACATTCGGGATCTCAACCTTTGGATGAAATAAAAAATGATAGCGTCAGCGTGATCTTACTTCAAAATCGCGTCCCAAATGTTTACGTTCCAAGATGTCAGATGCGTTCCAGTACCACAAAACATTAGACGACAGGTCTATAAACCGCCAAAATATAACCCGACCAAGTGAAATTGCTAGTTAGTTTCGTATTACACGTATGATAATTTGAGTTGATTGAATTGAAAGTATTTCTGGTTGATTGAATTGTCGCTACGTATCTTGGTAGAAATTCTCTGTTTACACAAATTATAGCTTCTCGCGACGCGGACTATTAGTATTGATTACGTCTTCTCATCTCCAATCTCACATTATTCCACCTGGACAAGAGTTGCCATGGCTGATTAGAAAGTCTGCCCTAGAGTGTAAATATGGTACTGTTCCACATGGATGTGGCACTTGATATCGTGTCCTGCATGCCATGTTATTTGTGCACTACAGGAATTGATGGATGCAATCGAAAGCGCAAAACTAGTAGCTCAGTTTTCATCGACAAGCTATGAACAAGATTATCGTTCTCTTGCCCGTATTCCGCAGCATGTTTCCTTGTTCCATACTGAATATGCATCCTAAAACGAATTATGAGATCACCTCTGTGTATATTAGGTACCCTAGCTAATCTAGCAATCTAAAACATATCAAAGATAGGCTTCAAACTCGCTAATATGTAGATAACAGGTAATTTTGTTTTTTAGATAAAACATCAGTTTTTGGTCTAGATAGAGAATCTGCCTTAATGCTCTCGTTAGTAGTCATTGGGAGTTTTTCCTACTAATATTATAAATGTGTTTGTAAGAATGGATGAGTGAATGTTTGTAACTCTTTCATGCAAAAACTACTGACCGGATTTATATGAAATTTGGCACACACATAGTTTATAGCCTGGATTAATATATAGGATACTTTTTATCCCGGTAGATTGATCCCGTGGGACAGTACAGAACTTCATGTCGAGTGAAGCGGTGGGCATTGGCTAGTATTGCATAATATTAACATAAGACTCATGGACAGAAGACAGAAGTAATGTACCAACTGAGTTTGTTAGTTAATATTAGAAACCTCAGGGAATACTGATTTTTGAGGTAAAATGTTGTTTGTTTTATACCGGTACTACGATCTTGTGTGGAGAATTAAGCGAGATAAATAGCTGTAGCAGTTTTCACGGTGACAACTACATGAACGCCTTAATAAAAGCGCGGTTTTGGGTTTTTAGCTTCAGTACCATATATTGAAAGTGAGCTACTGAACAGGCCGTTTTTGCTTCTATTCAGGCCTTCAATAAGGTATCGTCTATTGTGGAAGTAAAAACGCATTAGTGTTTCTAATAGGCATAGCTATGGAAAAGGCCAACAACGTAACTGAATTACTTCTAGTTGCGATGATTGTTACCGATGCTCACATAAATCTTCTAGGGATTCATTAATTTTTCAAAAAGGAAACCAATGACCAGCTTATCTATGAGTTAATCAATAAACTACCATCGCTAGCGCTTTATTGCAAAATATTAATCTCTATTATACATACATACATACATACATCTATACACAACTCACACAGCCGTATCTTCGTTCGCTGTAGAAAAATCTTAGTAGCTCCCCCTACGGCCGCTCACAATAATTAGTTTAACAGTGTTCGTACACCCCCACCCGGCACCCCCGACACCCCCAAACACCCCCAGAACACCCCCTCATTGGAACACACACGAGGATGCGAGTATGTGTGCGTGCCAACTATTGG
The DNA here is from genome assembly GCA_916618015.1 of Xestia c-nigrum. Lineage (NCBI taxonomy): Eukaryota > Metazoa > Arthropoda > Insecta > Lepidoptera > Noctuidae > Xestia > Xestia c-nigrum. Next base: position 15,293,517 of record OU745270.1, read on the forward strand.
GAAAATATCCAGGAAAATTGGGGAAAATAGCCATTTGTATTTAGCCAGTGCTTTCGTAGAATTGTAGGTTTTTGTATGACAAACACGTTTGGATTAAATACATACGATAGATCTCTTCTCATTAACATGGAGGATTTAAATTTTGAAGAGTTGCATGGGATAAATAAAGTTGTGTACAGAGAATTTATTTTAGTAAGTCTGGATGGAAGCCAGAGATACGAAGATAGCCGATCTCTGTAGGGTACTAGAGTTAATCATGATAAATCTTTGTCGTTCAAGAAGTGAATGGTTTTGATTCCGGGAAATGTGTAGAATAATCTTACATGTAGATGTTATCGTATCAAACTGGTAAAGACTACAAGTATCTAATTAGAGTATAGGTGATCATAGTGATCTACTTTAGAATGGGCCATTAGCTACAACTTTCTCACTAACTGATAGACATTTCATCAATTCTATAGTGTCTGACTTAGGTCCATGTTCACCGAGAAGATAACGGTCTGATTATCTAAAAACAGCTGTCAATGTGACATGTTCCCATACAAAAATGTGTTTTAAACAGCTGTTTTTAGATAATCGTCCCTCATGTTTTTGGTGAACACGGACCTTAATTGTTTTAATTTTAATAAATGCAACGAATTTGCGTATGACGAATAACTTTTTACCGAGGAGCTCGTAGCTAAATAATATTAGCCTCACGGGTCGATCTTTAGGTTAAGCCATGCTTGCCTAGGTTGGTCTGTGGATGGGTGACCACCCTTACATACCGAATTTTCTCCGTGCTTTGGAAATCACGTTAAGCCGTTGGTCCCGGCTGTCATTTGTCCATCTTTGACAGTGGCCCCAAAAGTCTGACACTAGTCTTACCAAGTGGTATCGTATTTCCCAGTATTAACTGGGTTGTGGAGGTAAGTCGCTCCATGTAAAATACTGGTATTCAGCTGCATCCGGTTAGACTGGAAGCCGACCCCAACATAGTTGGGAAAAGGCAGGCAGATGATGGAATAACATTTTACCGACTACAATTTTGAATCCGAAAGTTTGTGACGATGGATTTTTGTGAGTTACAAACATCCATAGTCACGCAAAAACTACTGCACAGGTTTGGGTGAAATTTGGAACAGAGTAAATTTTTAACCTGTATTATGGACATGTGACACTTTTATCTCGGTAATAGGACGATCACGTGCAGACGTGGGCATAAAGCTAGTCCGTCTTATTACAAAACGTGGCCTTAAAAATAGTACCGTGTTTAGTACTAGGTTTAAACCATGAACTTGAAAAAACGTTATTACAAAACAAAGTTTATCGCTAGTCCTAGAACTATCTATGGTACCAAAGTTAGACCATCGTGACCCCTAGTTTAACTATGGTACTAAATTGTCAAACGTCAACGTATGAAATATTTTTTCTTTAATTTACTTTACAAAATTTTGTAAAAAGGAACGGCGCGGCGCATAGAACTCTGAACGAATGAACGAATAGTTTAAATATTTTGTTGCTTATAATCTGTGGAAAATGTTAAGACCAGAGACTTTCTTTGGTACTAGTAAGTCCTTTGTTGGTCTTCGATTTGTAATACGAATGAACGAACTAACGTTAGTCCGTACTAAACCTAGACCTTTTAGTTCTGGTTTAATCCTGGTACTTATGGAAGTTTTTATAATAAGGCGGAGTGTGTTTACAAAGCCTTATGAGTGATAATAATGAACTATGTCATCATCATCATAATACATAGGGCTCCCCAAGTGTCGCCACATTGACAAGTCCCGTGCGACTCGCATCCAAGGGATTCTCGCAACCTGAGGCAGGAAATCGGTTACTAAAACTAGGTATGTCATAGGTATCTATGACATAGTATGATAGTACACATGTGTACACATAGTGACATAGTGGTAGTATGATACCTATATTATAGGTGTCATAGGTATCTCGTACCCGATGTTTCAAATTTCATATAGCTGTTTCAAGGAAAAAACGATATTGAACTGTATCTTTGCAATTTCGATCAACTTTTCGATGACACATGTCCTCTTATTCATCAAGATGCTGCATCTTAGTGACGCAATCATAGGTCAAGGCTACATTATCAACCACAGAAAGAAATTTCGGAGAATTAAAGTTTCAACACCGACATAACTTTCTAAACTTGCATCACTGAACACTTATGACTCTTTAAGAGGCAAAGCCTGTAGTTAAGAAGTATGTAGTTACTTTCTAGCAGTCTGTAAGTGTTTACAGTTACCTAAGGCAATATGCACCGCTATCACAGATGCGAGATATCATCATCTGCCTATCCTTTTCCCAACTATGTTGGGGTCGGCTTCCAATCTAACCGGATGCAGCGGAATACCAGTATTTTACATGAAGCGACTACCTATCTGACCTCCATAACCCAGTTAATACTACGAAATTCGATACCACTTGGTAAGACTGGTGTCAGACTTTTTGGGCCTCTGACTATCTGTAACGACCGTCAAATGATAGCCGGGACCAATAGTTTAACGTGCTTTAGGAGGCACGGAGGAAACTCGGTATGGAAGAGTGGTCACCCATCCACAGACCAACCTAGGCAAGCACGGCTTAACCTAAAGATCGACCCGAGCGGCTGATATTATTTAGCCACGAGCTCCTCACAGATGCGAGATATCAGAGACAAAATTGTGATTTACTAGTAGGTATGGAGCCTTGGAACAGCCAGAAGGCGTCGTGACTGACCTCTAGAAGATAATGGGAGGAGCTGAACCAAACCAACCAGTGGTCCACATTAGCCCCGGATCGAAGCAACTGGAAGTCATGGGGATAGGCCTTTGCCCAGCAGTGGTATGACGAAGGATAACAGTATCAATCTCGGTACTAGTTTGTGCCTGTTTGCTCCCATACCTTTCATAATAGACCTTTTTTTTTTTTTTTTTTAGGATGGGAAATCATCAAATGACTTCTCCCACTCTGGGCGGAGCGGGAGGGAGTGTCAGACTCTTACTGACTAAAACCCATCCATGTTCCTTCCTCGCCCTTTATGTTCCGGGGCCGCGGTATCTCTTTCGAACAGGCCCGCAACCCCGGCAGGCTTCGGCCCTTGCGGGCCCCTCCCCTTATGCTGACATCTCTTTGAGGCGCGCGTGGAACACGAACGCGCCGTCGACACGGCCTGTCGTCGTCGTTAGACGGACGGACGGCTAGCTAGCCCATAGCCAACCGTCCACAGGCCCGCATCTACGGTGGCCGGTAGCCACCACGTGGCCCCCGACGCCCGTTGCGTCTCCCGCGGCGGCCGGGAAGAGAGGATCTCTCCCTCTCTCGTTCCGCCACCTCCTTCGCTAGCATGACTGCTTCGCAGAAGGAGGCGACGGCTTCCCATTCCGTCTCGCTCCTGACCATGGATTGAACCAGGGCCGGACGCGAGAGGTCGCCGCCGATCGCCGCCACGAGGACACGGCGGAGCTCCGCCCACGCAGGGCAGACTTCCACCGTGTGCTCCACCGTGTCCTCCGGTCGATCCTCACAGTGGAGACACCCGGGCGTTTCCTCCCGCCCGATTCGGTGCAGGTACCTCCCGAAACATCCGTGTCCGGTGAGGACCTGCGTCAGGGCAGGAGCACACGATGCGTTGCGGCGGCGGTGCGGCGCCGGAGCGGTGTCGCTGCGTCGTTTTACATAAAAATATCTGTGGTATGTCACACGATGCGCTCCGGCGCCGCACCGGACTTGCAACCACCGAGACGAGGGGGGAGGGGTGAATGCGTTGCGACGTCGGAGCGGTACCGCTCAGTTCTTTACTGTCCAACGCTGCTGGGTCGCCGGCGGCGCTGCTGCGACATAATAACGTTGCGGCGCCGCACCGCTCGTGTGCCCGCTGTTACGGTGAAATCTTTGCGGTGCGGCGCCGCAACGCATCGTGTGCCCCCGCTCTCAGGCGGAAGGTGAGGACGCCGTGGCTCCTCTCCAGCCACTCCTCAAAGAGGGGACTTACCGCCACTATCGTGGCGTGCCCTTTCATAATAGACCTTAAACGTACTATCTCCTGCCTACGCGGGCTCAAAACTGGTTCAGCTATACCTCACTAAATTAGCTGAATTCATTATCATTTCAGCCGAAAGACGTCCACTGCTGGACATCGGCCACCCCCAGGTATCGCCACATTGACCAATCCCGTGTGACTCGCATCTAGCGGACCGCCACAATCTTCACCAGGTCATCGGTTCACTTAGTGGGAGACTTTCAAGGAACTTCTTCCGGTTCGCGGTCGCCTCTCCAGAATTAGCTGCATTGGCATTGCCTAGCCATGACCAATCCCCTTTTAGCCAACTAGTCATAGTTAAGAGAATATCAATTAAACTAGTCTAAACAATGAAATCATTATCATTTCATGTAACACATCTGGTTGCCCGAAAATCTTCGCAGAATAAGGTAGGCGATAAAAAAAAAACAATTAGTCCGTCTGGGTTATTAAAAAATATTTGACCCGTATTTTTTCTTTTGTTACGTTAATCAAAATTGACGAAAATGCGAAGCTTTTATAATACCCAATACGTCACGCCTAGGTATAACTTTTAGCTAATTCTGACGTCACGACCCTCCAGAGTTTTGATGCGTTTTATATTTGTCAATATTCATTGATTTACAAAAACAAAAAATACATGTCCATTATTTTTCAATACTCTAACTGACGGACTAAATAGATTTGTAATTTTTTGATATTGTGATATATATCGCTGTTGGTACCTCTTTGATTCGTCATCAAAACTCTTATTCTGGTATCAAATTGTGTATTTTTATATAGAAGCCTTCTATATGTTTTCCTCCATAGCCATGGTGATGTAATTGGCCATTTAATGGTTTATTTGTGACGTCACATCCTTTAAACGATTTCCTGTACAAATAGGGAAGATATGGCAAAAAGTTACGGGAAATTCTATTTGATACTACCGTGTTTTTGTTATTTTAACTTTTGTGTTTTATAATGAGTTGTTATCATATTGTGAAAAGTTTTTTCAAACGTGTGTAGTACTTTTGAACTGGAGAGGCGGTTGAAAGTATATGTATTAATAACATTATTTGTTTTGCCAGGTTATGAGGAGCTCGTGGCAAAATAATAACAGCCGCTCGGGCCAATCTTTAGGTTAAGCCGTGCTTGCCTAGGTTTGTCTGTGGATGGGTGACCCTTAATACCGAGTTTTCTCCGTGCCTCGGAAACCACGTTAAGCTGTTGGTCCCGGCTGTCATTTGTCCATCTATGGCAGTCGTTACAGGTCGTCAGTGGCCCAAAAAGTCTGACACCAGTCTTACCAAGTGGTATCGTATTACCCAGTACTAACTGGGTTGTGGAGGTCAAATAGGCAGTCGCTGTAAAATACTGGTATTCAGCTGCATCCGGTTAGAATGGAAGCCGACCGCAACGGCTAGGCAGATGATGATGATGTTTTGCCAGGTTATATCGATATTTTCTATTTAGCTAACCAAAAAGAAACCAATAAGAAAGAAGTTTCCCGTCTCAATATGTTTTCCTTCATAGTTCACTGAAGAAAGGAAATGGCTCTCACATTTTCCTGTAAATAGATCATTACCATTGTCCATTTTTTAACTTGCGAGCTGTGTTCAAATGCATTCACTAATCTCACTTAAAACCAAATGATCTCCAAAATCTCCCTACTCAGCTCTTGGTACTACTACTACCACAAATATCAATCTATGAATAAGACCTATGAAACTTTTAATAGTGTCGAGTTTCTCGACAACATTTTTTGTTACAGTTAGTTCAGGTTATTTTAATTATAATGTTGATAGATTGTTTATTACTATCATTCATCATCAGCTTGACCTGATCCAAAATTTAGTTGGGGTACTTGGGTTTGGTGCAGAAAGAAGGAAAGAAAGAAAGAAAAAGCATTTATTAGCACGACAGGGCAAATAATAAAAAAAAAATGGTTAAATTGTGATTATAACACTAGTATAAAGTAAACATAGTGAGAAAACATTTACATACTTCTCTATTTAAGAAAAAATTATATACCTTCTTAATTAAAAAATGTTATTACAATGTAAAGGAATATCTAGAAGAAAAAGATATTGTATTTTAATAATAGAATGTATTTGTTCAATACATAATTATGATTGATAATAATATAATTACTATGACATTATTAATTTGATTTCATTCATTATTTCATTTCCTTATTCCATTATCATTTTTTGATTATGTGTTTAAGTATGTGTATATTGATCATCTTTATTTTTTGACATTGTAATTTAATAATCTCTGACATATTAATAAATTCTAAGCTCATGTGTCCTTACATATTTGCGCACCTAGCATGGTTATAATACAGTGTACCTTATGAACTTTTTGTAACATCCTCTAAACCTGTTTTATGCAAATAAATGATTTGTATTTGTATTTGTAAAAAAAAATATTTAAAAAAAATCGTTATATAATAGAATGTCGTCTTGCATACGAGTACATAACTATCAGTCGTTATCTCATGATCTAACCACTTCTTTCTGAGCCATTTTATCATTCACAGAATCTATACATCGCTTCTTTGGTCTTCTCTTACTGATTGTTACAATTTTTACAAAACGACTGCTAGTATTTCAAACAAATTGATATTCTGTGTGTGCTAGGTGAACTTCACCACTTCACTCCACTTTCTTTTACCAGGACACGGAATGTACTACTTAAATAATTTCAAAAGCAAACAACATAGGCACTAACTATTTTTTGAAAGTGTTTTTTTTATGTTATGCAACTGTTTAACTGATGTTTTGGACAAGTTTCACTGTTGCCGGTTCTCCTGCGTAAGAGCACTGTTATTAAGTATGTAACGCACGCTAAAGATCCAGATGGTGACGTATTTTCCTCATACTATCTTCATTAGCTCGTGCTTACCTGCGGTTGGGCTTAACTGCCAACGTCATGAGGAGAATAAAATCAGTTGTTTTGACGTAAAGCAGTTTTTGGGATACTTGATCAGTATGGTAACATCGCAGTGGCAATGATATTATGACGATCTGAATAACGTTTTCTATATTTGGCAATTGCATCTAGTTTTAGAGCAGTTTTCACTAATCGAACTGCCGCGCTAAAGAGCTGCTATTTTCGTCTATGTCTGGAGCCTAATTCTACTATTTTTTAATAAATTCGTCACTCCTACACGATTCCATTTCCATCCGATTGTCATTTTGATTAAAGTTCCTGATCTGCTAAATTCACAATGGTAGATCATTAGTCGGTCTATGGTCTCGTAGTAAAATTGTATTTTAATAGCATTGTCGTATTGTCATTATTATAAAACCCTTAGTACAAATGATTTTCGAAATCTATCACTAAATGCGAACATTTATTCATGCCAATTTTCATTTATAATATAATTTCACTCATTTGTCCAATATATACGAGATAACCAATCTATGACATTTCTTTCAATGGATTGTCAGTGGTTGACCATTGGAAAGTCATAATAGCGCCATTATATTTATAGTAGATTACCAAACTTGACAGAACTTGATCATTATGAAATCAATGACCGACTATTGTAATAGCAGAATTGAGGCCCTGGAATATTCACACTGACGGCTGATCGCAATCACTTCACTTTCATTGGTGGAATCCGCTCCTTTGGCATTAAGCCTACCTCTGTACTTTGTGCTTGAAGAGTTAAATAAATATATAATCTTACGTTATGTTTCACAGTAGAAACCCGGAATCTTCATTTGAACCAGATTTATGGCGGGGTGACAGGTTCATCCCTCAGTACATAGGATTAGAAAAAAATATCAGAGTAGCAAAAGAGTTAGAGTAAAGAGTTATGCAGGCTAGCAATCTTTTCACTACTATTAATGTGGAAAAGGGTTTTAATCAATCTGTTTGCAATTCCATCCAAATCAATTCAGTAGTTTCTGCGTGGAAGTATAACAAAAATTGATCCTTACAGACTTTTACATTTATAATAGTCGTAAGAAGGTTGCTAGCCTGCATATCTAACTCTTTTGCTGACTGTTCATTAATTTTACCTGGGATGGCAAGTATACTGAATTATGAGATTTTTATTGAACCCTTTCAATGAGAGGTTTTCATTTTGACAATTCAATAAAAAAATAGTTTCCATGAACTCGATAGATGGCGTTGATTCGACTACGTTACTGGGTACCAAAGCCAAAACGCTTGAAAAAACACACGTAACTTACGCTCGTTGCCTGACAATTTCGTTTGCATCAGCTTCCGAATATAATCATTAGGTCCAAGTGATATTATGTGACGTTCTGTTCCTTGCAGTAACGTAGTCAGACTAGCGCCATTTATGCAGTGACAAGGGAAGAGTTGAAGAAGAAAATCACTCATTATAGATTGCTGGCTTAGTTTCCTCAAACAATTCTTAAATGTGATGCATATGAAATTCAAACACAAAATCTACTATATCAAATAAACTTCCCTCCCATCGGTGCCCAATTTCACAAGACATAGAAAGACCATTGCCCTTTAAATAAAATTCAACCAAATCTACCCAAGTTTACTACCTAACCCAGAAAGCGAACCCGGGACCTTTTGTTTTACTGTGAACCGTTTAATATTCCTCATCGAGGCTGAAGACGCACATAAATCGTTCCCCGGTTAACAATACGGGTTCCGTACTGCAACTACATATTTATGAGGTGTCTGCGGAACCCTGAAGATGGCCAATCGATATCCGTGGCTGTTAATTGGGCGCTGAGATTGGAACCTTTGTGTCGCACGAAGTTATATGACATGTGGAAATGGAGAAGAATGAGGGGTTAGGAAAATGGAGACGGGTTCAAAAAAATCTTTTTTGTAGGGGTGTTCAGAATGTGTGGCTTCGAAAATTGGTTCCAAACTTCCGTATATCTATACTAATATTGTAAAGAGGTATGTAGTACTAGAACTAATTATCCACATCTAAAAATATCACTGATAGAAAGCTACATTATTATATGGGCTATAAATTATATTCTTATCATGCATATATTAGCCCAACTATCATACTTTTTGTGGACGAAGACGCATGCGATTTACTAGTGGTTAATAATTCCAGATTATATATCAGGGTTTAGAACGATTTTTAACCGACTTCTTAAAAAGGAGCAGGTTCTCAATTCGCATGTATTTTTTTATGTTTGTTCGCGCATAAATCTCCGTCGCTTGTCAACCGATTTGAAAAATTATTTTTTTGTTGGAAAGGGTATCTTTTCCAAATGGTCCCATAGTCACCAAGTCGGGATCTGATGATTGGGTCTTGGCAAAATCGAGGGAACTCTTAAAATTTTATAGGATAACGTACAGCGATTTAGGTATTTTCTACAATAAGTGAAGCATTTGCGTTTGATAAGAACCATTCTACTATCACATCTGATGATGAAGCCAAGAGTCACGGAACTCAATAATGAGACAATGTATCCTAGTCGTGTTTGGGCTTGTTGTAATTGTAACGGTATGTATTTTCCATGTGTACCAGGCTAATGTAAACCACTAAAAAGGGAAAAATAAAAACTTTTTTGCAAGAATTAGATATTAAGATACTTATATTTCTCTATACGTTCCCAAAATCTTTTTTCTGGGAGACCAGTTTCAGAATTTTCTGGATTCGGTGGACATTGCATTTTTTTCAAGCCCGTGGACTAACTGCTTGAAGAACTATGATTGCTCCTAAGATTTTATTGAAAAAATCTGATAATTTAAATCCTGAAGCTTCAAAATGCTTTTTTTAAAGTCCCAACCTTTTTCACCGAAATATAAGTTGTAAATCACCGAAACATTTGATTTCTTTTCTCTTTTGAGTAGCTTTCGGGTCAGATTCGGAATAATCCCTTATCTTATTATCTGCCTACATTGATAGATAAATCCAAGTCAACATTTTAGTTCTTTAGTATCGAATCCAGACAAATTTTCGTGGACTTAGAACTTGATATTGAACACTTAAAACTTGTGAACCCCCAATTTTTGTTAACGCCAAAATGTCTCCCCTCTCGGGTCTCCCGTAGACCCCTGGGGGTCCAACTGGACCACTTTGGGAATCACTGCTCTATAGGAGTGTCGGATGTTTTGTGAAGTTACAAAAACCATGTGTGGCAACGAAGCAGGTCGCTAGTCGATCGTAATTAATCAATTTCTAAGTGAACCACAGACCACAATAATTTTGAAGTAGGCACTTGAAGACATTTCATCAACCTCCGGTATCTTATATTATTTTAAGTTGAAGTTATGTAGCTTTTGCAAGGAGGGATTTTTTTTTGCGGTTGAATACTTTTATATATTAATTTAAGTATATTATTTGAATTGCACTTGAAAAGTAAGTGTTGGGAAAATTTCACGATTATAATGGTCTGATTCTTGAGTAGGTACGCCCATTGGCTACTGGTTGGATCTTGAGACTTCTTGACATGTCTTAACCATGACGTATGAACGTAAACATTCTTATGTGACGTTTTTTAACGGTCGTTGTACTTTCAAAGTGATGAGGACACGTGTAATGAGAATGATGACATCAACTTAGCTATGGTGTCCATGATATTATTTTTATTTAAAATCAAAGAAAACATTGGGTGCTTCTGAAGTTACCTACCCGGACAGTGCAAGTCTCGTGATTTCTGGTCGCTAAGAAAACTATATTCCAACTACGTAAAAATCGACTACTACGTAGAAATCCAGAAATGCGTAGGTGCAAAAATGGTCAAAGCAGAGCCGTCGCACCCACTGGCCATTATTAAGAATCTTTTGAAACCTCATTCATCAAATCGGTTAAGCAGTTTAGGTGCTACGGTGGAACATACAAACACACCCTTCCTTTTAGCTACGCCGTAGTCGGATAAGAGAGGATTTTAACATGAATTTGGCTATTTGTAATCATCCACTTCATCTTTATAGTAGTCAAAGTAATATTTATAAGCTACATTGACCATACTATCGAATGGATGGCTATCCCCAAAAGACTGACAACCAATCTTACCAAGGCCTTTCGTATTACACGGTACTAACTGGGTCGTGGAGGTCAGATAGGCAGTCGCTCCACGTAAAATACTGGTATTCAGCTGCATTCTGTTAGACTGGAAACCAATGCAACATGGTTGGAAAAAGCCAGGCAGATGATGATGATGATGATGATGATGAAAAGTAAAGAATTAAACGCGGATAGTGTAAAGCTCGTTAGATCGTGTTTGGTTTCAGGAGTTTACAGCGAGCTAAATAGTTTCACAGCGAAGTGACAGGGTTGTGTAGGTACCTATATCCGTTCCTTTTGTGTAATATGGCACTGCCGTAATATCTATCCTTTATTATTAATTAATTATGAATATTATTAAGCTGAAGAGTTTGATTTTTTGGTTGAACGCGCTAATCTTAGGAACTATCGGTTGGAAATGAAAAAAATATGTTTGTATTAGATAAGTAGTGTATTTATCGAGGAAGGCGAAAACAGGCGATGACCAATAGGAGCAGAACATAAATGAAAAATGTGGCAAAAACAGGGAATAGTTATTCCTTTTGTGAGCTTTTTCTCTCATAATGTGATGCAGACGAAGTTGCGTGGGTTTTCTATAGTGCTGGTTTTCTTTTTTCTACTTTTTGACCACTATTCTTCAATAAATGCTTTTTAAAGTTTGATATTTAAAAGTGGTTTGAGAATCCACTCATTCCACCAATACCTACTACAAAACTATCAGTAACATATGAGCATGAAATCATTCAGTATTAGACATAGAAAGTAATTTATGAGCCACAAGAGCTACAACAATCCTACTGAAGAGTTTCTCAGAACTAGCTTCCGTAAGAGCGAGACCGCGATACTTGCTACTCTTTCACCCCCGACCTTTCAATTTTCGTCCGGCGTTTCTTATTTAGTTTCTCGCAAATTATCTCCAATTCTTCATATTATTAAACATCCAAGGGGAGAACTAACCTCCCTTCACCCCCAGGGGGTGGCGGGGGGCTTAATGACGGGGAGCGGTCAGTTCCCCCACCCAGAGCCGGCACACTTGTTTCTTGTAAAATTTTTCCCCAATCTTTATTTTCTTCGTGGACGTATATAATTAGAGTTTTGGTGCGTGCATGTGTGCGTGCGGGGCGCGCGTGTGTGCAGCGTGTAGCGTGCGTGTGTGCGACGTGTAGCGTGCGTGTGTTGTATACAGGGTGGTGTAAGACGGGTTATTAGTTTTCTTACCAGTTTCGGTTCGGGATGCTTTTGTTAGATTTCGATAATTTCGCAACGGCCGTCCGTGGGGTGGAAAAAATCAATATAGTTGTTAGTATGTTGGATATGTTTGAACTCGCGTTAATTAATATATGAAGGCGTTGTGTTGGCAACACTGTAGGTACCTCCTTGTGTTGTGACTTCTCGGGAGATTGGGTACCTCGGACGTAGGTAGGTACTTATCTCGGATATTATCATAATATAGGTACTTAGAGACTTCATGGAACTTAGTTTCTTGGATATTATTAAGTATATAAGATGAGCACGTGTAGCGAACATTATTATGTTTGAAACGAGGATAATATATAATTTTGTTAGCTTTGCTTGTAATGTTTGGAAGGAAAACATGAAATATTTACGCACCTAAGTACCTATCTAATATTATATCTCTAAGTATGAATATCAAATTTTATATTAAAAATAATCATTCACAAAAGTTCTTAGTACTTGATATCAACTAATATTGAATATTAAAACTTAATAAGTACTGATTTTTTTTAAATTTTATTAAATAAATTTAATTACGATTCATTTTAATTACAGCGTTTTAGTTAAAATATAATCTTAAAGATTTTAGAGAAAACCAACGAAACTAATTTTTTTTTACAATTTAATTTGAGAGCATGTAGAGAGATGTGAAACTTCATAAAACATATTATTATGAATTTGGTTCATTTTAAATTAAAACTGTTTTCATTCATTGGGTTGACGGATCAAGACGTATTGGGTGGAGGTCGAAAGTACGACGACCATGATGAAACTAAATTAGTCGGACAGTCCTAGCTGTAGGTGAGGAGCTCGTGGCTAAAAATAATAGACGCAGGTCCATCTGTGGATCGGTGAATATCTATTACATACCAGAGTTTTCTAAGTACTTCGAAAAGCATGTTAACCTGTCCAGGCTGCCATTTGTAGATCCTTGATATTCGTTTCATGTATTCAGTAGCCTGAAAGTCCGTCTTACCAAGAACTATCGTATGTCATGTCCTAATAAATACTAACTGGGTTGTGGAGGTCGTATAGGCAGTCGCTCCATACTGGTATTCAGCTGCATCCAGTTAGACTGGAACCCAACCCCAACATGGGAAAAGGCTAGGCATATCATGAGTTCTACTTGTAGTTATGTTAAAAGGCCAATAAATATGCAAGAGTAATGGCAAAGGGGGAGATGCACCATCAACAAGCAGATTACAAAAAAAAAAACTAACATTCTTATTGCAGTCAAGCAACAAAAAAATTACAAAATTGCGCGAGACATATAACAGTTTGAAGAAACCACTAAAGCGCCGTGAACGCTTTGATGTCAAGACGAATCAATGGTCCCCTAAAAAACTAACAAATAACTTAAGCTATTGTTACAAACAGTCGCGACCCCGCCTTTCTTACTACGTCTCAGAAGGTAAACATCCCTGTTCTCGTGACCTCACAAAGCAATATTTATCGTATGAATGTACTAGTTGTTTTTTATTGCAGAAGATATTATATTGCTGTTGATAGGTTTTAAGAGAAACATCTGTCTATTGCATAGAGGATTGTGTAAGGAACTAGTTTCTTTCAAGTTGTTTGACGATTTTTAGGCGCGTAGCATGAGGTACAAAGATGGTGAAAAATCAAAAGGAATGTTTAAATTTTACAGAAAAAGGGGCAGAAAAGCAGTCTATGTAAAATACTGGTATTCAGATGCATCCGGTAAGACTGGAAGCCGACCCCAACATAGTTGAGAAAAGGCTAGTGGAGAAAAAGTAGCACATTTTCACAATCACACAATCTTTAATTACCTATTTCATCACATTATTTCGAACAAACCAAACAAGAATCTTTGCCCTTCATTCAAATTAAACCCTTGTTTTTTTTGTTAAACTGTACAGATAATAGGGATAGAAAACGTGAACTGAAAGGGCACGCATAAAAAACTGACATCTGAACCCATTGTACGAAAGCGTGTCGATTCGACCCCACCTTTCTTACTACGTCACTGAAGGTAAATACCCCGTTGTCCCGCAATCGTGGTCACCCTACTACACCGTAATATGTTTACAAGTTGTTTTTTATTGAAACAGTTATTTCGCTATCGTTTTGTGGCATTACTGTAAAGTGTTTTTAGTTTTTTTCTGATTGATTTTCTCTCTCAGATAAATACTATCTTTTCACTCAGCTTTCTGCAAGAGACCTTTAATAGATAGGTCTTACTCTTACTAACATTATAAATGCGAAAATTTGTAAGGATGTATGGAACTTCATGTGAGCGAAGCGGTGAGCATTGGCTAGTATTGCATAATATTAACATAACACCCATGGACAGGGCCTCGATTCTGCTATTATGATAGTGTCAGAATAGGCGATCATTGAAGTCACAATGATCAAGTTCTGTCAAGTTTTGACATATTTGGTAATCTACTAATATAATGGCGTCATTATGACTTCTCAATGAACAACCAGTGAGACTCCATTGAAAGAAACGTCATAGAATATTAATCTCGTACATGAAATCTGGCATGAATAAATGTTCGCATTTAATAGTAGATATCGAAAACCATTTGTACCTACTAATGGTTTTATAATAATGGTAATACGAAAATGCCATTAAAACCCAATTTTATTACGAGACCATCGACCGACCATTGTGAATTTAGCACATTACGAACTTTAAGCAAAATGACAATGGGATGAGAATGGAATCGTGTTGGAGTGACGAATTTATTAAAATAGCAGAATTATGCCCCAGAAGTAATGTACCAACTGGGTTTGTTAGTTAATGCTAGAAACCTCAGGAAATACTGATTTTTGAGGTAAAATGTTGTTTTAAGGTTCGTTTTGGCTTAGATATTGGATCGTTTGTCACGCGTCATATCCGAATCTCCGGCACTTACACGTAACACATATGCATCCTAGTGGACATCCAGTTTCACTTTAGATTATTGGTATTTTACTTAAAGATTGAGGAGGTCAGATGTCATGGTAAGACTGGAAATAGGAACCATTGCATAAGCAGTTGGGGAAGAAAACGATATTGAATGAACTGATACGCAAGAAATAGACTGATTCGTCTCAGAATTGAGTTGTAGTAGATTTTCTTGTTTATCTCTCTTTACTTTGTGTTATGTGTTATTCTTTGTATTTCAATAATATTTTCTGGTATTTTGTTTCTGTTTTTTTTTAAAGAGTTATCTACCGCAGACGTGGTGGTCCGCGCTTTGTTTGCTGTTTTGAATCTTAAAACTACGATCGTCCTCGAATTTGACCAGAATGCAAAGAAACACCTTGTATAGTTTTATAATAAATAGTTCGCTGGTAAACAGCTGGTTCCAAAACTAAGATAACAAAAACCAGTGTAGTAAACAAAAAGATTAAATAGCAAATTGAAACTGATTCTCCAATCTGTTTATTCCAAGATAAATGTAACAAGAAGCAAGTGGCCGCATGAACTGATGTCTGCCGATACGGGCCGAATCGAGAAAACATTCAAATGGCCGAGGGGGACAGATGTAACGCTCAGATTAAACCTCTTTTGTTAACAACGTGTTATTTGTAAACTATTTGTGGTTTACATAACCAAGGTTGTTAACAAAGTTATTGTATGGCTGAGAATAATGACTAGACACCTGCTGGTAAGTCCTCATCGCCTTCTACACAGCACTCCATTACCATAGCAAGTTTATACCCCCATTCCTGGGACATAAGCCTCCTCTCTTTGTCAGAAAGTGGGCTACTATGCACCACGCGGGCACAGTGTGTTCGATGTCACATTATGCGAGTTTAGAATATAGTCTTCAGTGTCTTCACGATGTTTTCATTCACCATTTTGAAAGTAGTGATGATGATATAAATATTAGATTGCCAGTCTCAGGCATCGCAGGTGAATTGCCTTTGTGCGTTCATTTAAACCGAAATATCTCACGTGTGTCAACATCATCCGCGTAGCCTTTTCCCAACTATGTTGGATTTGGCTTCCAATCTAACCGGATGCAGCTGAATATTTTACATGGGGCTACTGCCTATCTGACCACTACAACCCAGTTAGTACTGGGTAATACGATACCACTTGGTGAGACTGGTTGTCAGACTTTTTGGGCCACTGACTATCTATAAAAACTGCCAAAGATTGACTAATGACAGCCGGGACCAACTACTGAACGTGCTTTTCGCGGTTTGGAGGCAAATCGGTGTGTATTGGGTTGTCACTCATCCACAGACCAACCTATGCAAGCACGGCTTAACCTAGAGATCAACCTGAGCGGCTGTTATTAGTTAGCCACGATCTCATGCGTATAATGCCTATAAATTACACTGCTGGAGCCCCATCATCAAACCGTATCACGACATCTCTAGTTTCGTATTCTTGAATAGGCTTGAATTTTGCCATAACTCGCCTGGTATGAAGTGATATGCGGTCTCCGCTTCACTCGGACTTTGAATAGATTCAGATTAGAAATATAAATACAGGGTGTAAACAACTTCATCATGAAGCCAATGTAACTTTATGCAAAAATTATTGCTGGGAATCGTCAAACCTTTAGATATTCTCTCGCAAGTTAAGCATTGAATGACGTAGTAGGAAAAAAGCATTGTATTAAATTCTTTGTTTTTTTTAGATCTTGAATACTTTTGATGAGTCGTCATGAGAGCAGCTTAAGTTATTTTCACTGACTATGATATTATTTTGACTGACTAGCTTATGCCCGCGTTGAGTTCGATAATTGTCTCACGTTATCCTACTACTGGGATAAAAAGTATCATAAGTGTTAAACTATTTGTATGCTAAATTTCATCCAATTCCATTTAGTAGTAGGTATTTGCGTGAAAGAGTAACAAACAGAGACATATACACACATACAAACTTTCGCATTATTCATACAAACATAATACCAAAATAATTTGTAAATCAAACATCCCTTTGTTTTTTTTTTTTTTTTTTTTTATATCCCTAAGGTAGTGTGTATTTTTTTCGATTAAATTTCAGAATATCGAGATTCCCAAATATGTAGTTTGATTGGACACTGATTTAACCAAAAGTTATTAGCAAAAAAAGTTTTCTATAGAAATTTTGAGCATCGGTGGCCCAGTGGTGGCGGCCCCGACTTACGAACAGTAAGTCGTGTGTTCGAACCCAAACAGGCGCATTACTTTGTGTAATTTATTTCATCACCGCTGCTCTCAAAAACGGTGAAGGAAAACATCGTGAGGAAACCGGCATGTCCTAGAACCAAAAATTCGAAGACATGAGACATCTACCAATCCGCACTGGGCCCGTGTGGTAGATTATAGCCCTTTCCCTCTCATTGAGAGGAGGCCGTGTCCCAGCAGTGGGAACATTATAGGCTGATGATGATGATGATAGAAATTTTAAATTCCTTATAATCACGTCTTTATATCATTGTCCTTTCAAAATAAATGTTTGGGAACATTGACATTCTGTAATCCAATCGAAATAAATACACACTACCTTAAGAATATGTTTGATTTACAAATGATTTTGGTACTACGTTTGAATGATACGCATGCTCCGCAGGCCCCTTAAGTGTGAAGAACCTGCCAATAAGGCTAAGCTCACATGACCGCGCGGTACCGCGCGGATCCACTAACCGCGCGGTACAAGATCAAAGTAAACAGTCAAAATCAAAATCAAAGCATTTATTTCAAGTTGGCCATTTACAGGCGCTTTTGAATTGTCGAAACAAAGATGAAAATTAAATGTAGCTACAGTCCCAGTCACAAGACATAAAAACTGTGAAAGTACTGAAGTGATTATCGTCTACATGACCGCGCGGTACCGCCGCGCGTGCGTACATATGCCGCGTCATGTGAACGCTACAACCGCGCGGCGCCACGCGGTACCGCGCGGTCATGTGAACTTAGCCTTATTCGTCTGTTGGCGATTACAGCAGTAACCCAAAAGCAACCTTAGTACTTTTTCTTAAAGATCACTATAGTTTTGATAGACTTGTCAGGGGCAGCAACCTAAGGAATGAGAATAAATATCAGTGGGATTTTGACAGTGACGTCAGAGGTAATATACCTGTGAACTGGCTGTGGCAAGGTAGGTGCTCCAGTTATGCTCCTCTGTGATTTAAATGGTAAACTAACCAAAGTAGTTACAGTTGCTCTTTATTCAGAAGAAATAACTTCAGCTACGCCTATGTTCAGCAATATGCTATAATAGGCTGAGTTTGTTACACGAGCACGCGTCTCGTTACCAGAACACAAAGCAAATATTAAAGATCAGCGAAACTTTGAAATAAATATATCAAAGTTAGTCTCTTTTCCTTACACGTGTCGTTACTTTTCAAGGACAAGCGACATTTCTAGCAACAAAAAGTAATAAATTGTCTACTATGAAACGTTATATTTTCATGTTATTAACTCAAAGAAACAACAATTTTCACAAATAAAAAACTCTAATCGCGAAAAATTCTTCAACAAAGTGATTTGTACATGAAACATCGTATTTTCCACAAAATATACAATGAAGGAAAAAAGCCAAAAAAGCATATTTTAAGGCGCGCGTTATAATTTCAGAGCGACACAAATGTAACGTCGACGAAAATTCGATTCGGCTACATTGTCATCCCAGGCTCCGCTACGTCAAAGAAAATATAATAAAAGTGAAAAAAAAAATACTACATCACATACGGAATAAAATAAAGTAAAATGAAATAAAAAGACATGCGTAGGAAATACATTGCCATTTCTACAGGGCGCACACACATACGCGCCGTCCAATTTATAATATTGTTTTCCTTAGGATATATTTTTTCACTAGTGGAGGAGGAGGGTGGCTTCCTCCTCGGGTGGGCCTCCCCACAGATATTATTAAAGACGTATACTCACACATTCTTGCCGAAACGGAGTGTGATTAGATTAATATACGTTCGTGTGTTTGTGTTCGCGTCTTGGAGAGGCGGGGGACGATTTGAGGACGGACATTCGACCTAATACAATGATATGGGAACCTTTTATAACCTGTGACGGTGAGTGTCAGATTTCAAAAAGATGGTTGTAATATTGTATAATTGGTGGAGGCGAGGGCAGAGGGCTGAGGAACACAGTTACCAAGTGAGGCACTCCCTGGTTACGCAGTTTTAAATTTGCTGGCTGTAAACTGCTCACTATCAATCAAACATGTTTCCCTTTTCGTATTGTCTATGTTCGAGTGTAAAGGCACTGTTTTTCTACTACGAATAGAGGAAAAGTTGTGTTTTTTTAGTACGTATTGCTATATATAGAGAGGGTTGTTATTTATGCTTGCAAATCAAATTACAATTGTGTCTTTTACCGCTATCAACATGCAGGAAATCGTAGCACTGCGTAGCAAATGCAATATTTTGAAAGAACGTTGTGAATATTTGTAGTTACATCTAGGCAGGAATTCATTTCTTCTCCGTAGAGGAAGACCAAAAATCGATAACCGGATGCAGCTGAACACAACTGGGTAATACAATACTCCTTGGTAAGACTAGTTGTCAGACTTTCCGACTGTTCCCCAAATATGTTAGTGAATGGTGTTGGTATTATGAGTATACGTTGATTAGCCCTTTAATATCTCTTCAAACAAACGATTTATGTCCTCGTAAAAATCCATAGGACAAATCATCCTTATATGCGAAAGTAGGATATGTAGGCCAACGGTGTGTGCTGTGCAATTCTTGGAGATAGATCATATGAGATGTAAGTTATAACACATTTTTGATCTGTAACATTTAATACAAATGCTCTTGGTTTCTATACTGTGAGGATAAAACTTCAAAAACAATTTTGGGAATAACTTATTGAGGACAATTTTGTCCGAACTGAATTGGGTGTTTCAAGCAAAGAATCATATCTCCGAACACTGAATACTGACTATATCGGTTAAATGTTGAGTGACGTTGGTTTGAGTTGACGTGGTTGTTAACTAGTATCAATACTTCTTAAATATTTTCTGTTGTAGTTTAGTTTGAGCGTGTCTTCCGGTAAAAATACTTAAAAAGATCTTCGGGCCACAGACTTTTCTTGTTGTTTTAAATTTCTACTTGCATTTCTCTGTGTAATCACTCTAAGGCCCTGGTTATTTACATCGTGTGGTGAATGCAAGCTTCTAGATACTTAACTAGTACTTAATCTGCGACTTCGTCCCCAAAATTCAATATAATTTATAGCCTGTGTGTCGGCAAAGATGTAGTTTTCTAACGGCGAAAGATTTTATTAAATCGGTTGAGTATTTCTTGAGTTAAATTTTAACAAACAAAAAATCAAATCTTTCCTCCTTATGATATTAGTTTAGATTAGATCATTAAATGAAAACCTAAGACCTCAATTACATTACGAAACTATCAAACTAGCTACCATTACAATATATTTTTATCCATTCCGCAATATCTTCGTCAACAATAACAATTTTATAGAAAGTGTCGTAGTTAAGATGTAATGGACTGTAAAATGTTATTCCTATCGTTTAGTTTGGCGGCCTTCGATCTGATGTTCATGTGTTTGACCCCTACATTGCGATTTGTGAACTCTGGAATGCGGATATTACGCACCTATCTATACTAGATCAATATAGACGAAAGATTAGATTTTTTTTGTGACGTTGTTACGATTTAACTCAAAAACTACTCAACCGATTTTAAAAATTCTTTTACCGTTAAAAAGCTACATCTTTATCAAGTAACTTAGGCTATAAATTATTTTAATATCATGTAAATTAGCCGAACTATCACAATTTACGCGGACGGAGTCGCGCGCGAATTGCTAGTTGAAACTAGTTTGAATACTTTTAAATGGTTATAGTCGAAAATAACTATAATAGAATTGATTTTTGGATCAATCATCACCATCATTATCTTGCCCTAACTTATCCCAATTAATTTGGAGTCACAGCATGTTTTTTTTTCTTCCATACCTACTTCTCCATTACTAGATTTTTGGATCCATATACTTTTAAATAGTTTGTAATAAATGTCATCATCTGCCTTCCTTTTCCCAACTATGTTAGGGTCAACTTCCAGTCTAACCGGATACAGCTGAATATGTTGTGTAATGTAGATAAATATATATATTTTACCAATTTTATTAGTATCGAAGTTTATTCTTTTGAAGTTTCTTTCCAAACATAATGTATCCTTGCCTTTTGCAAACAAACTTTATGTAGCTTGGAGTTCAAAATGGTCATAATAGTTATCTAGGTATTTTAGTGCCACTGACTGTCCCACTAGCTATTGAGAGCCTATACTGATAATTACGCGCTACAAGCAGGTACAATCAGAATAATACAAATAAATCTATTCCTGTACCTGTGTCATTGCTACAAAACAAAACATTACCTCCGAATACTGAAACATAACATAACATTACATAATTAGCCTATAATGTTCCCACTGCTGGGACACCGGCCTCCTCTGTATGAAAGGGAGTGGGCTATAATCCACCGCGCGAGCCAAGTGGTGGTAGAATACCTACTGAAACGTCACTCCTTATATTTAACAGATACTCAAAAGTGAGGTTTGGCCATATGAAATTTAAAGTTTAGGAGAAGCTTAAGTTAAGCAGTTCTTAAAATTTGACGTTTCAGTATTTGGGTTGGGGATTAGCCTGCTCGGCCCCACAAATTCATACAGTGTGCCAAATACTCAGATAAAAAGTAATCGATGAATGATTTACTACATTTTTAATTTCGCTTATCGCTACCACTTTATCTTAAAACTAGGCAGTCCACAGATAAAATATAAACTTTTTTCGACGCAAAATCAATACCGAACGCCGTCACATATGAGAGGTATACATACATACTGACGTATACATATTTATGGCAGCTTGTCTGTTCCCGCGACGTCGCTCGCGATTTTTATCTAAGAACGCGTGCAGATGGGCCATTTTTCTGTTTTGAGAAATATTTTTTAGTGACTGGTGGTTTGTTAAGGTGTTTTGAGAAGTGTGGTGTGTTGTTGAGCTGTTGTTTTATTATGGGGATAGGACTATGCTTGGAGCACATATATAGATGTGTCACCGTAAAATTGTCAAATACGTTATATTGTAATATCTCTAGCGATATTGTAAAATCTCGAAATATTGTCAAATGAACATACTGCTTACAACAAAACGCATTATTTTTCGTGAAATGCATGCGATGGTAGTCAACTCACGCGGTGTGGAGGGAAGGAGGGGTCTCCCTTGCCCAGTGGTACAACTGTCATGAAAAGATAATGTACCATTTCTGAGAAATAACGATTAATATAACCTCATCTTAAAACTTTTATATTCTCCTTAAAAGCGTAGTCGACGGCTCCTATTTGAGAGTGCAGGGTTTAAAGAAACCTAACTAACCTAACGTGCCTTACATCCCGATTATGGGGGCAGAGATACTTCCATATATTCAGTTGACAATATTTCGAGAGTTTACAATATTGCTAGAGAGAAACACGTTATATTGTAATTTAACGTGTTTGACAATAAACGAAAAAAAAAATCTTTTGTTACATAAATCAAAAGTGACGAAGATAGGACGCTTTTAAAATTCTCAAAACGTCACGCCTAGGTATAATTTGTAGCTAGCTCTGACGTCACGAGCCCCCACTTCCGAGTTTGACCATTACTTTCCAATACTCTGACGGACTAAATAGATGTTATCGCTCGAATCTCCAGGCTAAGCCGCGCTTGCCTAGGTTAGTGTGTGGATGGGTGTGCACCCATTACATACCAAGTTTCCTCCGACCATCGGAAAGCACGTTAAGCCGTTGGTCCCGATTTCCAAAAAAATCAGAATGATCGCATGTATATTAGTATGTTTTTTGTTTCGTTGAAATAAATTTTTAGAGATAATTTCGTGATTTTTTTTTATCGAGTCAAATTAATTGTATTATGTTTTCAAAACACTATCATACTAGCATATATCCTGAAGAATATCTTATATATTTCTGGTTTTGTTCAAAGCAGTGCATCACATACTTTTAGTCATTATAAAACTCGCGTTTAGCTCTTGTAATCGCCATCGTTGTTACTAAAAATAAAAACTCAAATAACTTTTCAGACGCCTCGTTGCAAAATATCGTCGTCTGAGCAAACCATTCGTCCTTGATTGTTTGTATATCGTTATACATAAATAGGTTTCAGGGCCGCTAACTTTGGGATGTTCACGCTTGCTAATACTGGGGGTAAGCTGATTGATGGGGGTAGTAAACGACAACCAGTCTTACCAAGGTGTATCGTATTACCCAGTACTAAGTGGGTTGTGGAGGTCAGATAGGCAGTCGCTCCATATAAAATACAGCTGCATCTGGTTAGACTGGAAGCCGACCCCAACATAGTTGGGAAAAGGCTAGGCAGATGATGAGTGGTATTTAACAATTACTAAGCCTCATCTAAATAAGGACATTTTCATACTTACTTTTGTAAATTACTGCAAGTACCTGAAGTCAGGTATGAATGAAAAAATCCTACTAATATTATAAATACGAAACTTTGTGAGAATGGATGGATGGATGAAAAACTACTGAAAGGATTTGGTTTAAATTTTCCACACAGATAGTTTATAACCTATATGTTAATATAGGATTGTTTTTATTCCGGCACTACGATCCTCTGGGACTGTATCGAACACCACAAGCTAGTCCTGTGGGTCTAAAATGGCCGCTTTAGAAGAAACATGATATGAATCACGTTTAAAATTTAAAATGGACTTTATGGTTAAGACTATAAAATCCATTTTAAGAACTTAATATTTTGAATGTGATTCATATTATGATTCTGCTAAAACGGCCATTTTAGGCCCGCTGCACTGTGAAAAATTCTCGTCATTTTGTGAAAGAAGGTTTTTTGCCCAAGGTATAAGCTGCATGAATATTTGAACACATACATAAATTGACTCAAAATGTTCATAAACATTAAGTAAGAGTGCTGTTTACCCTCAGAATGATAACGGCGACGTAATCATAATAATATACTGTAAACACTATGTGGGGACATCTCTACCAACCGCTCTTAGCCGTTGATTTGTGTTTTGGGGTTCTGTAGGTAAAAAGGAAACACTTGGATAGAATTTTGACCCCATTTTTGTTAAGCTAGTGTTTGTTAATTTTCTGCTATGATTTCCTATAAAAATATCGTAATAAATAACCTCAACACATATTTCTTTCTGCCCCGAAATCGACCCACTTTACCTTGTAAATTAATTGAATTTAGTTACATAACTGAAAAGTGTAAAAATGTTAGTGAATAATGGAATTACATTCGGCTGGATGGAGAGACTTAATTATAAGGATTCCTTACAAGTATCGTATTCTAATAAAGTCACTAATGAGGCCGCTAAGTGCCACATTTTAAAGAAAACGAATATAAGGTTTCGCATAAAACCCTGGCTGAAAATAAGCCACTCTTATACCACTTGTGAGTGTGGTAAGATTGGACAATCGGTTTAAAGTTTTACGTGTTAAAATTACGGCAACATTACTCTTATAGGTGCCCAAAACTATTATTTATTTATTTATCCGGCTCGAAGGACCAAAATGTTGAATTTATAAGGTAACATAGTATGTTTTGTTGTTTATGTTTTTTTTAGTTAACGTGTCGAATGTATCCATTTCCATTAAATATTTTTCAAAGTTTAAATAAGGTGAGGCACCCGTCATATTTATTGTATGTTAGTAAGTTAATTTTATTCAATGGTGTTTCTTGCACATAGAACTGGTGCCAAAAAAGTCTTCCTTTATGTCTTTTGAAAAATTGTCTACGGAACCCTCACAAAATGCTTAATTTCGACCACAAGTGCAGCTTTAAAATGTACCCGCGTCAGTCACAGGCATCAATTATAAAATTATAAGCCCTTAGCACCTGGCAGCGGGGGTGTGGGTCGTGCGTTCGACTCCCGCCCCGACTGATTGAATATAAATACACGGTGACATGTCTGTTGGATCGGAAAGGGATAGAGAGGAATTGAGAATTAAAGTTTAAAATTTTAATGTACGATTGAAATTTTTGGACGTCTGGTATATTGTTATGCTTTAACCGTTATTTCTTTTACTGTCATTTAAATAGATCTGCCTTATATTTAATTTGATTGGTCTTATGCTTCCAGAGTCAAAATCTTGATGATACAAAAAAGTTGAGCAAAAATAAATTGGTAACCTACTTCCTTGATTTATCAGCCTTGTCATAAATCTAAAAACTAAACCCCAAACTGCTAACACAGAAACCAAGCCCAACAACGAGAACCTTTAACAAAATAGTTCACAAAAATATAACAAAACAAAAAATAAAAGCTGAAATCGCCAAAAAATCACGCGTTGACATTTAGGAAGTCTCTAGCGCGCGCCTCGTCGGCGCCCGCATGTCATTTCATCGTCCATTATAAAATGTCGGCCGTAATCGGCCTTTATTTTTATTTTATTTGCCAACCACCCCCCGACCCCACACGCCTCCCCCGCGACCGATATTTCAAAGTTAACGACTTCGCAGTAAAATATAGCACTTGACTCGAAAAAATGAATGAATATTGAGTGGTGTTCGTAAAATGGAACCACAGTTTGTTCAGTGATCACATTTTTGTAGTTGTAATTATTTCGGCGCCATGTTGTCTCTGTTTTGTTTTTAGAACGTCGAGTAAGCAGGCGAAGGCATATCTCTACTCAGCCTATCCTGCCTGTCAATCAACAAAAAAGCGATTTATTAAAAAATGATAACCTCTTTTCTGGTTATCAATTTATGAACTTTTTTTATAGATACATGGTGTCTATCAGTTGTTATCTTTATCATAATAAAGCTAAACTTGTTTTGTTTTCACTAAATTGGTAAGCTCGACCTATATGCTCGCTCTAGTTACCCATATAAAGTCGAGAGTGAATAGTGAAACCATAAGAGGACTTTGATTTGCGTCCAACTTTCCGTCGCAGCCAAAATAATTTGGTTTAAGAAAAAGGTAACTTCCTTTTATCGTGGATTTCTAAGGGTATCCTATACGTACTGTATGTATGTATATGCTAAATACTTTAAATGCTAAGCCAAAAACTAAGCTTTAAACTGGTACAAACCTAATATGGATATCCCTATTGTTGCCCATGGCTATTCAGGTCACACCAAAGGGCGCGGCGCCCAAGGAACTCATAATTAGACCAGCCAAAGCCATTAACAAAAACTTGTAAAAGGAAGAAAAACTCATTAAAAATATTTGGGAAACATTTTAAAATGAATGGAATCTAAATGACATCGCGAAACTGAGGTATTCAGAGAATCCACTTTTTAATATGGTTAAGTGCGAGTTCTAGTGGCGCTGGTCAGTGTTCCGTATATTTTCGGCTCAACTATTTAATGAGTTGTTTTTTTTTGTTTTAGAGAAATTTTTCAAACTGTGCTGTCTTGCATTATTTACCGGTTTTATAATGTAGGGAATACGGGACATGGAAAATGTAATGCTGTACTTACCCTATTTTGAAAAAAAAAGCTTAACTTGGTGGTGGTCGGTCTTGTATTGTATAACGGGCTGGTGTCCGCAACTCCACGTCAAAGCGCGCATTTTCCGTATGGGCTATAATCCACCACGTGGGCCCAGTGTGGGTTGGTAGATGTCACATGTCTTCGAATTTTTGGTTCTAGGACATGCCGGTTTCCTCACGATTTGGTCTTATTATTCTTAATTGAATTAGGACTACGCCGCAGAGGTACGGCCGAACGAGCTATTAGGTTTACAGTTTAACCAACAAATTACAAAACCAAACAACTTGTTCACCGTACTAGAAGACCTAACTTTGTCAATGTTATCCTAATTATCTTATTACGAATCAAGAGGAAGTAAATTAAAAAAAAAAAACTGTTATAGTGACATAAACCATTTGACAGAATATCACATTAATACTCAAATCCATTTTTTTTTTTTAAATACGAACCCAGAAACCAAACAATAAATGAAGCTTGCTATCTTAAATTACAATAACACTTTAATAAGGCAAATTGATGTCGGCCCGTCCACTTCCTAAAGAAGTAATTAAACTTGTTTTTTCGACTTTTTAATAAAAACTTTTTACTTTGGTGGTGAAAAAATGTTATGAGAAAGCGTTAGCGTGCTCCTTGTTTATATCAAATAATACTTGTCTGAACTTTTCATGGTTTTTTTCTGATTTTTTATATTTGTTGGCCTTTTTTCTAATTTGTCTTTTCATGAGTTAGTAGAAAGGGTTCTAAAAAAATGTTACTAGCTTATTAACGCGGCTTCACCTAGAATCCCATGGGATGATTACCGAACGTGCCTAGTCCGGATCGTACTACCGAGATAAAAAGTATCCTATATGTTAAACCAGGTTTTATAGTATCTGTGTGCCAAATTTTACCCAAATCCATTCAACAGTTTTTGCGTGAAAGAGGAACAAATCTCCATACATACTTACAAACTTTCGCATTTACAACAATAATTAAGATAAAACTTAAATAAGATTCATAATTATTATTATACTATATCATCGATGTATTTTAATATTAAACCATAACTTATCAATTATAAGTTTATTAAGATGAATATTGAATGTATTTTTTTTTAAATGAACTTATTTAAAAAAAAAAAGGTTTTAAAATCTGTATCCAAAAAAAGAACAACTATTCTTCAAAATCGAATGTAACATTTATAGCACCATTACTCATAATAACCATTACGTAGATACTACAGTGAAAGAAAGAGAAGAACATATTGTATAGAATGAGTGGGATATAGAAAAAACACAGATGTGTGAAAGAGAAAGAGCATGTTTGATCAGAGACGCCCTTTTGATAATGTTTCCAAATTTTTGGAAAGCAGCGCTTATTGTTTGGTGCTAGATTTGGTTTACATGAGACAGGGTTGATTTATTTGGACGGATAACTTGGATCAAGTTATGTGTTTTTGAAGAATGTATAAAAACCTGCTGGTTTGCTATGTGAGATAGTGTTTATTAAAAATAAAAAAGTGAGTCTATTTGCTAACTGAAGTTTTTTCAAAACATACCATTTGAAAACTGAAATCATCTACCATTACTTCAATGTCCCATTAAAAAAATGTTTTTAAGATAAATGTCAGAACGCCACCAATGGGTAGTACTTAGATATTTTGAAAACAAACGTATAATTAAACTGTTGGACCTAACAATTTTGAGCTAACTAATCGTTTTAGAAAAATCCAAAACTTTAGCTCAAAACAAGTTTCTGCAACAAAATAATAGCTGTGGCATGTAAGCCCATGCTTCACCGTAATGCACCGGCCCCCTGTCAAATAATCGACTATGCCAGGGGTGGCCGGGTGGGGAACACCATTTTTGCTATTTTCTAACAAAAAAAAAGAAATGCAGCACGCGTTTTTACTTAAAACATCAGTTTTAAACGCGCACGCGCAAGCGACAGCACGTGCCAAATAATAAAGAAAAAGGTCAGAAGTTTTCGCGAGTGACTGTACTTTGCGGTTTTCAACAAGTTGTTTTCAACACTGATGATACTTTTTTGGAGATGCGTGTCTCATGTGAGTGGTGATTTTGAGATGGTGATTATTTCATAATGGTGATAAGAACTAAGTGATAAATGGAGGCGATTGATTTGAGACAGGAAAATAATAGGTGAGGAGTTTTCTTATTGGAATCTTTTACGCATTAAAACTCGGAAGTAGGTATGTAACCTATACAGGGTGTAAACCATCTCATCACGAAGCCGTCAACCAAGCATTCGGTACATCAAACTAAGTAACTTCTACTCAAAAAATATTGCTGGGAAACGACTTTTTTTTTGGGGCGAAAAATCATATTTTGTGGTAAACTCAATGTAACGCATTTAAAACATTGTGCTGATGGATGGATTGAATAGTGGTGTATTTTGTTAAAATCTTACAATACAAACTTGTACTAAAAAAAAAAACCTGCCGATAAGTTGGAACTTTGACCACCAATATTTCCGTAACTAGAAGGTTCCCAGGTATGGTGTAGACGAAAAAAATTATCGGTGAGACTGGGAGAACAAGTGCCTTTCGGCTTCGTTAAGAGGTGTTTTACACCCTTTTATACATTTATACATTTATTTCTTGTAGGTATGTTTATTATTTTCACACTTACGACAACTGAAATTATAAGTCTTCTTTATCGTGTCTAACCTGGTGTCACAGTTTTTATGCCGTCCATGAGCCTCTGACTTGGGTTTACATGCCGTCAATAAATATCCCTCAGGCATGCTGGTGTCCTGCGATGTTTATCTTCACTGAAGTAATTGACTATACGCACATGCATCCGAAAAATCATAATGCATGTCTGGGGTTCGAACCTTTGTCTTGGCAGTACGACGGTCGCTTCATTAGTCTATCATTACTAAAATTATAAATAATAACAAAACTCTTTTATACCTACTAAATATATTAAACCTTTTTTTAGGCCAGTTTGATACAAAAAAAAAATGTATTAAGTATATTTATTTAATGTAACAATGTATTAAGTTCTGGTTCTTGATATTTTCTGAAATTATAAAGTACGGTTCAATAGGGAAATCTAATTAATCTGTCTGACAGATAAAAAAAATTGGACGCATTTTTTTCTTTTTTCAAATAACCTCTCTTCCCTCTCTTCTATACAGTAATATTCTACATATATTATGTATGTATGTTATAGGTAAATACTTACAATAGTAGTAGTTTATTTTGTTTTTTTAATAATATGTGTATGTATTTGTATTTTATAGGTTTATATTAAATAGTCATAGTTTTGTTTTAAGTTTTAATTTAAATTTTTTTTGTTTGACATTTCTACATTTCTTATCAGACTTTCCTCTCGCACGTCTGCTGGAAGAAATTTCTTTTGAAATAAGCAGTACCTTTGTGCTCTTCTATGTTAATATATTGTCCTTTTATGTATTTTGTGTGTACATGAATAAATAAATAAATAAATATATAAAAAATGAAGACAATACAGAGCGTCGAAAACTTGACGTCACATTGAGTACATTTTTTACCGGAAACTGACGTCACACTCATGATCTTTGATGCGTTTAATCTGCACCAATTTTTATAATATTTATTTGATGAACAACAAATTGTACGTAATACGTACGTTGACTACCATCGCATGCATTTCACTAATAATAATGCGTTTTATTGTAAGCAGTATGTTCGTTTGACAATATTTCGAGAGTTTAAAATATCGCTAGAGAGATTACAATATAACGTGTTTGACAATTTTACGGTAACATATACACTGCGCGTGGCCCGACACGCACTTGGCCGGTTTTTTTATAAATTGTAATTATAGCTGATATGAACATAATATTATAATTATAGAGTTAACGCATAATATTATAATGGCTTTATGCCATTCATTTATTAAACAAAATCCTAATTGGATACCGCTAAGGGCCTTTTTACGTCAGGTCTATTAAAGTAGCACTCTACCCCAATATTCTTAGACCTAGGGCTGCCGATTTTTAGCCTATTATAACTATATTCATAATGGCTAATCTTCTGACTTACATACAACAAGTATAACTGTTTTGAATGATACTTTGTTTTAAACCACAGACTAATTATTTTTTTAATAAATATTTATTTCTTTGAATAATTACACTCGGCGATAACAGTATCATTCATTAGAAAATAAATAATGCACACTTTCATTTAAAAACGGTTCTGTAGAAAATGTATGTTTTTGGTCTTTTTGTTGTAACTATTACGCTTTTAAACAAAAAACAATTAAGTTGCGGTTAATTTTATTTATCAAAACTAATAATAATTGTTCATTCAAAAAAGTATTTTGAAACAATTATGATTTTAATTATGATTGCTTTGAACTGTTTTTTTTTTCTTTTGTTAAATCAAAAAAAGTTATAAAAGTTTCAAAGAATTTACAACATAATATTTGTCGAATTCAATAAAGATGCGTCTTAAATGGTATGTACATGTAGATTGTTGTTACCGTAATGCAAGGGAAAAATTCTCCTGCATCACTTTCGTATAAATTTTGAATTGTAGTATAGCGCAAAAATGACAATGCAGCCGGTCTACTAAGGGTGCATACGGGCAGTAGTGCTAGTTTTTGTACTGGAATGTTAGCTGCAGTCCGATGCGGCAGAAATCGATTCAAATGAAATAACTTTTATTTCGGACAGAGTCCATAGTATAATATACGTTGGTCTTTATACTTTTAAATACGTTTATCCCTAAATCTGATGCTCATGCAGTTCATGTTGTACCAATTTAAATCGTCGTAAAATATTTGGAGTATGCCCGCTACCCCAAAAAAACACCTCATGACTTGTGTTACTGTTCAAATAATAACGTCCTGTCTGTATCATTCCAGATGCGGCGGTGACGCGATGTCTGTCGCGCCAGCGGTCAAGCGCGAGCTGGACCTGGAGAGCGGCGGCAGCAGCCCCGGGCGCAAGCGGCGCAAGCAGGCGGCGCCCTCGCGCGCCACGCCGCAGCACCTCGCGCCCCCGCCCCTCGACCTGCACGCCAAGATGGCCGATATATACAAGAGCGCGCTCGCCTTCGGAGAGCTCGGCCTGCCCACCTTTGACCCTCTTGCCGCCTTCCGACTCCTGCCGCGACACGAGCCCCCGCGCATCTTCAACCCCGAGGCATACTGCGACCTCTGCTGTAAAGAGTTCTGCAATAAATACTTCCTAAAGACCCATCGCGCGAACAAGCACGGTATCTACGACGGCGGTGACCCGCAGCCAGCGCCCCCACCGCCCGCGCAGCTGTCACCGCCGCGCCGCTCCTCCGACGAGGAGTCGGGCGGCACTCCTCGCCGCCTGTCACCGGACTCGGCCCGGCGCGCACGGGAGTCCGGCTTCCAGCCTGACGCCCTGCGCCGGCTAGGTGTTGTTAATCCAGAAGCGTTCTGTGAGATATGCTGTAAAGAATACTGCAACAAATACTTCTTGCGGACGCACCGCGAGCGGCGGCACGGCGTGCCCGTGCGGCGCTCACCCATCAATGAGCACTCCCCGCCGTCCGCCACGCCACCCGCGCTCTGCACGCCGCTGGGCACGCCCCTCACAACGCCGCTCACCACGCCACCCGCGTTGTCGGGACCACCACCCGACACGCCGCCGCGTTCACATTCACTGCCACCACCGTTAGATCCTGAAGAAATGGCTGAAGTGAAAAGAGAATGCGAAGATGAGCTCGAGGCAGCCTTACGTGACGGTCAAACGAGTCCACTCAATCTAATAGTAGAGGAGCGCGGCGTGGCATCACCCGGATCCGCGAGTGAAGAGCTACGCAAGCTGCAGACGATGATCTCGCAGCTAAACGAGCTAGCAGCCGAGCGGCTCGCTGACGAGCCGAGCGACCCGGGCCCGCGACCGCCCTCCGCCTCACCGCCACCGCCTGACGAGAGACGAGCATCCTCTTCCGGCTCGAGTTTCTGCGAGATCTGCAACAAGGAGCTGTGCAACAAGTACTTCATGCGCACGCACATGCAGCGCATGCACGGTATCTCTCTGGAGAGCGGCACGCAGCTCGGCGGCGTCACGTGCGATATCTGTCACAAAGAGCTGTGCAGCAAGTACTTCCTGCGCGTGCACAAGCACAACACGCACGGTATCCCCGCGCCACCCGCGCCCGCCGCCACCGCGCCCGCTGAGCCGTGCCCGCTGTGCGCGCGTCGGTTCCGCGGCCCCCGCGCGCTACGAGCGCACCTGCTAGCCGAGCACGCACCACCGGCGCGACCACCACCACCACCGCCGCGGCCTCTAGACCTGCTCACGCGTGATAAACCCTACGCCTGCTCGTACTGTCCATTTACCACTGACGTGCTTGCGTTCCTGTTTGCACACGAGCGTGCGCATGCGCAGCAGCAGCAGAACGAACCGCCGGAGATGCCACCGGAGCCGCCGGGCAGCATGTGTGGCAGCGAGATGGAGAGCGGTGAGGGGGGCCCAGAGAGCGGGGAGGGCGAGGGAGACGCGGACGCGCAGTACTCGTGCTCGCGCTGCGAGTTCCGCGCGGAGGGCTTCGCGGCGCTGGAGGCGCACCTACGCGCGGCGCACGGCGGCGCGGGCGCGCTGCTGGCGGTGCCGCGCGCCCCGCAGGCGCCGCTGACGATGCAGCCGTTCGTGGTGGAGGAGGCGGGCGGCGCGCTCAGTCTGGTGCCGGCGCTGGTGTTCCTGCCGGTGCGGCGGCGCGCCACTCGCCGAGCCACCGTGACGCTGACGCTGACGCCGGCCTAGCCGCTGACGTCGGCTCGGCCGACGTCGGTTTAGCCGCCGACGTCGGCTCGGCTGCCGGACGCGGCGCGCGCGCGCGGCCCGCGACTACACCGCCGCGTGCGCGCGCCTACGATCGCTGAACTGTACTAACTACATTTAACGCTGTGTGCCTTCAAGCGATTGCTGAAATATTATGAGACGTAATTTGTAAAGGGAGAAGCTGTCAGTGGCCGCCCGCTCGAGCGCCACACCGCGTGGCGGCCCCCGGCCTCTTTTTTGTCAGAGTCTAACTTCATATATTGAGAATTATATTGAACGGGTGATATATGAAACGTTGCCGCTTATAAATTCGATTATTTATTATTATCTCCTCGATGTTCCGTCGGGTCGGTCCGAGACGAGTTTATGAAACGTCGATTTCGATCGGGAGAAGAAATACACCCTAGGAGTAATTATTATTTAAAGGTATTTTATCGGTGAGTGCGCACTCACGATAGCGTCGTAGTACCGGTGCGATGTTGATCACTGAGGAGCGCCGCGCCCGTGCCCGCGCGAGCCGAGCGGTCCGAGCGGGTCGAGCGACGCGAGCGCCCCCACTGTGCTACACTGTACCAGCGCCTGCCACGTAGTACTACGACAACCGCTCTACCTCACGACGTTAGTTTTTATATTAGCTGTTATTGTATAAATTATATTTTGGAGTTACAATAAAGTACAAATATAGTTAGTGCGTTACCTCGCCGCGCCGGACGGAGGCCGCGCGCATGTTAGCTACTCGATACTATTTATTGTTGTCTACGAGTGACTTAAAGCACAAAGATACGTACTATTGGGCAGTGATCAACATTAAACGTAATTTAGTATTAAATTTGATTAGATATGTGGTCGTGGGGCTCGGTCAGACGGGTTTTGTTGTGTAACACACCAATATTTATATATACGGGTCATTGTTTGGGGCGCGCGCGGGCTGAGCTTGGCGCGCCCGCTGTAGCCCCGCTGCATTATACTTATTTGTATTGTAATCGTAAACATAATGTGTTACTGCGTCCGGCGCTCGCGCCGCTCCGCTCTGCACGAATATTAAACAGATATAAACCGCTTTAAATTTAAAATAATATTTTGAAAACAGGATTTTGAGATGTACATTTTTAATAGTTATATTTACTGCCATCAAGAAAGACTGAACATTTAATAAAATCATGGCTACTGCAGAGTGGAGCGAGGTGAGCGTCGCATAAATATTATTATCTTGATAATCAAGACTTATTTGATGGGTAAAATGGTAACAAAGTTTGTTTAAATAATTCATTATTGGTAGATCAGTGTGGAGGTTAGCTTGTACAAACCATGCAGCTTCTAAAGAAAGTTCCTATGTATGTACGTAAGTTGTAATTTAAATTTAAAAAAACTAGAGGTCGCTCTCGTAACGGCTCCGGATAGGGCAAGCTATTCCTGATTGTTATGATAGTAATTGTGATTTTGGATCAGGGTAAACCTTATGAGGAAATAGAGTAACTACGCTTATGTAATGGTTACGTAATCCAATAAGTCGTAATCATATATAAAACATAATAACAGCACTTATCTCATTGTAAAAATGAAAAAAAAAAAACCGTTAAGATTGAAAAGCATTTTGATTTTTGTCTGAGTAAAATGCAAAAATCATTGCAATAGTATTAACGGTTTTGAATATATTCTTGTTGTTGACAACGAATTTCCAAGGTGTATAGTTTCCTAATATATTTTCGAAGTTCCTAAGTATAGTTCCAAAAACAAGATTCCTACTCCAAAACGTCAAAAAATTAGGCATAGAATTCAAAATAAGGGCAGAAATTATTTTGAAGGTCCATCTTCCTATTAGTCTTCCTGGATGCTGAGCCAAAAGTTCCCTTACTCGGAGCCGAGACGTGGGTGCGCGATACAACAAATTATATTAATAACGTTTTAAATATAACAAATTAATACAATTGTACGCGTGGTAAGATCTCAAGTCATCGTCCATTCTCTGTGAGCATTCGTGGAACAATAGTAGAGAATGCCGGGTTTTTATTATATTTGGAGAATGGCCGGTTACTAGGATCGAAGTCATTGGATGTAGTGAAAAAAATGTATTAAAAAATTGTGTTCGAGACGTTTTGTTTCCCAAAACGCGTTGTACTTGGTGTGGAGACCAAATTAAGGTTGGGGACGTAGCAAAGATAGGAATTACAAGTAATTTCCTGTTGTAATGTTGATGGAAATTACTTGGATATATAAATATATATATATATATTGTAACAAAAATATTCACATATACGTATTATTCAGTGCTAATCAAGTAGTAGGGTAAAACATTTGATGACCCCATAAGAGATTTTTATTATATGATATCAGTTATATTACATTTATAGTATAAAATAGGCATTTATGGATAATATTTATGGATAGTACTGTATCAGTAAAATAATAAATCAGTTACAAAGAAAACATAGAATTATACATGAAATGGCCATTGCTGGAGAAAAACATTATTATCTGAGCCCATGATAAACAAAATTACCTTTTATAAAATTATATGGATTCAACAAATATAACGTAATTTGACAGTCACAATAAAAATAATTGACCGTCGGCTACATGATAAAGATGATTGGAGATTTTTTAAAAGAAAGCATCATTTTCAGGATGATACTAGTTAGTCAATTAGAATTATTCCTTCATTTGGATGCACTAGTTATTAGTAAAGATAAAAAAACACATTTTCTCAACAGCATATATTTTATTCAATTGAGTTTTTGACTACCATACATTTTATTGAATCTTTTAACCTTTTGGTGTATTGTTGAAACTATTTGGGATTCCAATGAAGGGTTAAAAGTATACAATAAAAATAGTAAACATAAAATAGTTTAAAATTAATAATAATGTTCACAATCAACCTTTATTTTACAAATGATTTGGTGCTAACAATGTTTGTTAGCTCGCTGCTGTCTACCGAGACTATATTGTAAGAAAATATATATTATATATCAATATCAAAACTTTTTGTAAACATAATTATGCAGTAACCGGCACAAGATATGTGTCTGTGTATCCCATCTTGGCTACGTCTTCGATGTAACAATAGTACAAATTTGTTAACCAAGTATGTAAGGTATCGGAGATTGGTAAACAAATAATAAAATACAGTACAAATTAATTATTAAGATTAGATGAAAGGTTTACAGGAGTGATATTAATAGTTAACAATAATTCACTCAAGTACAACGCTTAGAAGCAGGCAATACAGTCGCACGCTTTCTAAAATAATAATGTGTATTATTATTTTCAAAATCGTTTCAAGTATTCGATTGCCATTATTGTTATTGCAAAAAAATATTTTAGTTTTTAGACTTAAGATATTTTTTTGAGCTAGGTCACTAGTTATGTTTTTAGTGGTCTTATTATTATTCTAGATTGGATTCATGGTTTGCGCTGGTACGCAAATATACCTAACGTTCTTTTCGTCTAAGATTATTTTATAAAACAGAAAAGTCATTTGTGGTTTAGTCCAAATTAGTATTGACGAAATCAAACTACCAATAAGTGCTTTACAAGAATTAAATACGTACGTCTACCTATGCAGTCACTGTTTATTAAATAACACGAAATGAAAAATACTTTAAATCAAAACGGGTAACTAATACTTAAATAAAGTGTTAAAAATATTTTTTGCAAAAATAATATGTTCCTAAGTTAATATAGTTAAGTATTTTTAAATAACAAGTGGACAAATGTTTTTTGTGGTTGATTTCAGATCAAAGTTTTAATATTTTGTGAAGATCTGAGATAAATCCCTGATAACTTTGTTACTCATTTTGTGAATTTCAAATATTCAAGAGGTTTATTATTAAAAAGGATATTTGATATTGACAGAAACGTTATGATCTCTATACAAAAGTTCCTTCATTCCAAATAATATGTAATTTGTTCTAGTCGTTCCTATTTTAGTTTTAACATAGTTTTAGTGCGACTGTATTTTGTAAAACGTGAAAATAATTTTTCGAGTTATATAAAAAACTGTGTTGTTTCTAGTCAAATTATTTTATAAAAAGTTTTACTAATGTGGATGGCCATTCGTTGGAAAATATAAGAAATATATATTTAGGAAATTACAATATATAAAATTGGAGGAGAACCTACGTGATTAATTTTCAATTTAAATTGCAATAGCGGTTTAAAAACTTCTGGCGTCCACATTGGATAAAATTATATTTTAAAATATATAAAGAGAATTATATTCTGGCTTTAGGAGAAAGCCAAACCTTATGCCGCTGCCATTTTGTAGAACTTATTATTACAGTAACAAAAAATAACTTAAAATAAATAAAATACCGTATTTAAAAATGTAATATTTTGGGTCGAAATACTTATGGTTAAAGGAAAAACTCTTGGCGTCACTTTTTGAAGGTTCAATTAATTTAAGTTTTTGGAGACTAAAAGCTTTTTTAGGGACGAAATATTACTACAAGGAAAAAGTCCATTCGTCCTACTCGAAGTTAAATAGTCCAAGTAAAAATAACACGTAAATTAAAGTATTTCTCAGTATTTTAGTAATAAGGGCTACAAGTTGGCTTGCGGTCGGTATATGTTCCTAACTCCGTCTGTTCGTTACGTATTTGTTTTCCATTAATTACTACGAAGCATTTCTACCGTATTCAATAAATTAAATATACAAATAATTTATGAGTTTTTATTTTCCTTCCTCAAGGGGCGTTCACACCGAAGTTACTTTTTCGGAGTACCGCTAGGAAGTATTAGTGGGCAACAACCGATGGCAAAAAGTTTCACAAAAAAACAAAAATGTTGCAAAAACTAAGTCCGGTGTGGATCATTACGAGTAATTACCAAATCATGGGCTGTGATAGTAAATTTTTCAAAAAAAAATTGTTTTCGAAACTTTATAAGCTTATAATGATGAAGATACTACTTGTTAAGGCGACGATATCAGCTAAATAAGCAACTCTATTTGTAGTGGTTCAAAACTTCAAACTTGGTTTGAAATACTGTTAGAATAAAGTTCTAATTAGCTTGCACTACAAAGTGGTTGTTACTTCAATCACTGCGGGCCGAATAGTGCGAAATGAGTATTTTCGATCGATTTCAAACTAGAACTTAACTATTTAATAATAAAATTAATCCATCAGTAGATGTAGTTTAGCATTTGAAATTTTATGTTATATTTTTAATTATAATTACTTATCGTTGTCAATAAATGGCTAAACTGCTTTGAAAGAAAATTAAGAGGTATGTTTGAAGATTTTTTTGGTGCATTAAAGTTTGTCAAATTATGTTTTGAGTTCCATAAGTGTATGCAAAAAGGACTTCAAAATATAAAGTTTTTTTTATTTGTCGAAATTATTTACAGTTTTAGAGATACACTGCTTTTAAAAACCGCCTTTTGGACCGTTTTCAAGAAACCTCCGCCTTAAACAATATTGCCCAGGAAACCACAAGTCAAGCAACTCTTCGTATATACATAATTTTACTAGCTCGAATTATTTTCGGAAACTATTCCACGGGGATAATGTGCAGATTACTATCAAACGACTACTAGTGAAAGAATTTTCAAAATCTAATCAGTTTCCAATCTGTACTTATTTTTTTTTCTTTTATTTACATTTGTTCTTTTTTTTTATTTATTTCGTTTGTTTTTTTATTTTTATTTTATACTGTGTGCACTTGTGGCGTGTGCGAAATAAATGTATTTTCTTTCTTTCTTTCTTTCTAATCCTAACTGGTGTCATGACACTTGACTGTGACAACCAGGATGACAGAAAAATGGGGTAAGTTTCATCATCACCAGCCCACTGGTGAACATCTATAGACGTCTCACGCCACGTAACTTGATTCTCAGCAACTTTATTCCCAGTTCCCACCAGCCACCCTGCCAGGATTGTCGTTCCACCGAGCCTGAATGCATCCCACCTTGCGTTTGCCGATTCGCGGTGTCCACTCAAGAACACGTCTACTCCAACGGTCATCGGTTCTACGGTTAATATGACCGGCCCATTGCCACTTCACTTGTGTCAAAGCGGGGGGCCTACTGCGCTGAGTGTTTTACACCCAGCATATGCTGAGTAGGCTACCCTTTCGTTAAGGGCATGCTCAGCGCAGTTGAGCTGTTTTAATTAATAGTTAAGCTGTTTGTTGTTATAATCTATATGTATGTGCTGCTGTTTGTGTTGTGCTGTCCATTAGCGAATAAATGATTATTCTATTCTATTCTATTCTATTCTACTTCAGCTTATTCATTCTGTGAGCTATGTCGACAACTCTGGTTTTCTGTCGGATCTCCTCATTCCGGATGCGTTTCCTCCGAGAGAATCCAAGTGTAGCTCGGGGTAATTTTGCTTTACCCCCCAACTACCCGGAAAGGAGACACTGCATCATCTATCCTCTTCAGCGAACAACACTAGCACGTAAACAAGAACCTAGTCGATCCTCAAACAAATGAGACTGAAAGTTGTCAGATGGCAGCACCGGAGTTGGAAGCTGGTGCTACTAATACAGGTTCAGCTTCTTTGGCTATTTCAACAGCTTCGGACTGTAACTGAGAATTAACAATTTCAACTTGTTTACTAATTATTTGGAAGAGCTTAAGACTAGACTAGACAAGTGCCACTCGAGGTCATAGATGGCGTTTAATGTTGAATTTAGAAACCAGATCTGCAATGAAGAGATTTGGTGGCTTCAAATTAGTTCTGGTGAATTTTTATTAAGCTGAATAAGTAAATATTTAAAATAATTAACAAAACTTAATTATTGTTGCTTCGTTTATTACATATGTAGGTTGACAAGTAATTTGGCAGAAAGTTGTAATTTGTGGAAGATCTGGAGTCTAAACTAAGCCTAGGCCTGTATTTCAGAACTCCAGGCCCCCAGGTTTGTTGCAGATAAGTGCGTTAACGAGGGCAGTCTACTTATTGTAAACATTAATTAAGTGAGCAATATTAATTGACTCATCTATGTTACTTACCTCATTATTTACTGTCCATACATATTTTTAATATTGACAGAGAATACTAGTACCTACAATCCTATTAAAAAAGGAGGTGTCTGGTGAGGTGGCGAGTAAAAGAGAGGAATGGAAGAAGTAGACATACTGCGGTGACGTCAAATTAATGGTGATGATGACTAATAAAAGAAAACAGATATTATTTAAGTTGCGAACTATTGCGGGAAACTCAAAGAGAAGATATAAGAAAGTCAAAGATGTAACTTGTTCAGAATAACAACTGTAATCAACAAGAAAATCACAATTTCACAGCATAATTAGGACAACAAAAATCTGATTTAAAAAAAAAAGTTGCTAAAACCATTCAGCGCGATAATCTATAAATAAATCATACAATTACAACCCTAACTTGAAAAGAAAAAAATCCTCCACCAAAAATAGTCTTAATTAAAGATTATATCCGCGTCAACTGTCAGCTTTAGATTAATAAAAAAAAACTTGACAAAAAAGCGCGTTTTTTGTAAAAAAATCGACATCCATTAAAAATCGCGAGTCGCGAGGGTTGTTGGGTGTCGCATCTGTCAAACGTGTCGTGGGGGAAATGCAGTAAAATTGTTGAAAAATGGGTTAAATGTTAAAAAAAACAGCAAAACATGGAGCGGGCGAGGGGTTAAACTGACAGTGTCAACATTACACGGGTTAACCCGACGTACGCGGGCCGACACGCTTCGTTGTCGTTTGATCTCGAAATTGAGATTTTTTTTTGTTCAATTGCATTATTGTTGTTATTTTTATAGAAATTTCATGCTATTGAAAATATATCTGTAAGTAATTTAGGAACTTTCATTTTAAACTTTTCGAAAAGTTTTCAATGATCTTAGTGACTTCACTAACTAGGACAATTATGTAAACCTATTTACCGATATTAGTCTTCAATTAAAGTAGACATATCGCCATTTGAATTTTATCAGCAAGTCTAACTTGAAAGCTGTCCTCGAATAAAATCATCACCTTAATCATTCTAATGTTTTTTACCCCAACTTATTTTATACAGTATTTTTTTATATTTTTATTTTGTGTTTTTTTATTATTATTTTATTTGTGTTTTTTTTTATCACTACATCAACAAAAGTGGAAGGAATAGGGGAGGCTTTGCCCAGGACCGGGACGATCAGGATATCAAAAACAAATTGCTATCATCACAATCTGCCTAGCCTTGTCCAACTACGTTGGGGTCCACTTCCAGTTTTACTGGACTCAGCTGAATACCAATAATTTTTATGGTGCAGCTGAGACTATTGTTAGTTATTTTTTGTAATTTGGTTATCAGTACATAGTTTAGTTAGCTGTAATGATAGTTTAAGCTGTTTTAAATAAATAAAAATACTATACCCCTGGATAAGAATAACTGTCATAATTTAGAGAAAAATAACTACCTCTAGCGACCATCAATGATCTACGATTGACAGCCAGGACCAACGGCTTTTTTTTTTTTTTTTTTTTACGTTGGACATTAACACACAGCGCCACCTAGTGCCACACTAAGCAAAGCTTGTGTCGAGGACACTAGATAGTTGATATACTACATATATACTTTTTTTTTTGTTTGTAAATACATACTTATTATACATGCTTTACATGCTTTCCGAGACACAGAGGAGACTTGGAATGTTATGGTTGGTCACCCATCCACGGGGAAACCTAGACAGGACCACCTTAAAGCTTGACCCGTGCGCGTGTTACTATGTAGCAACTAGCTCTAAAAAATCTGCAATCATACTGGTAATAGTTCCAGTGACGAGTACGTAATTAATTTATTAGCCGACCCCAACATAGGGAAGAGGGGAAAAAGAAGACGAGAAGCAGATGATAATTAAATTACATGCCGTGCCTACTGACACATAATATGTGCTAACTTTCACATACAAAGAAAACCATACAAGAACAACAAACTCTTAGTAATTCCTGAAATTCATTGACACATTCTCATTCAACAATATAGATCAATGAATACTACGTAATAATACCTAGTTATACTTGTTTGTTTCCAAGATGAGTAATTATTTTGATTTAGAGGAAAGCTGAAATGATGACAAGTCACAGGCAACGTGTATTTAGGGTTAACATCGGTATTTATTTAACTATTTATTAGCGTCTTTGCACGGGGGCAATGTAGCATATACGTATTTCAGCGTCACATTCACATTGTAAAGCGTCAGATTCTAAAATAACTAGCAAGATCGTAAACTCTCGAAAGATTGTGTAACGAACATACTGCTACAATTTAACGCATTATTTTTCGGTAGATTACAACCTATCGAAGTGAAACCTTAATATTCTGAAATGTAAGTGACAGAACTCAACTTGCGCAATGTGGAGGGGAGGAGGGGTCCCCCTTGCCCCCTGGTATGAAAAATAATGTAGTACCAGGTCAATTTAGTCCCATGAAAAGATAATGCACCATTCCTGAGAAAACCGGCTAATGTAATCTAACCTCAAAAAACTTTATATTCCCCTAAAAACATTAAAGCATTTCTGTCTGCAGGGTTTAAAGGAACCTAACTAACCAAAAGTCGGGGTGCCCCAACACCCGATCATGGGGACAGAGATACTTCGTCGCAAGCATTACACAGTGTTCCGGTTTCACTTCGATAGATTGTAATCTACCGAAAAATAATGCGTTAAATTGTAGGCAATATGTTCTTGTTCGTTTGACAAACTTTCGAGAGTTTACAATCTCGCTAAATAGATTAGAATCCATCGGGTTTTACAATGTTACGGTGACACATACAAAAACCCTCCTCTTGGATCCCTCTATATATTGCTGAAAGCTGCTTTTTAAAGCAGCTTTTAAGTAGTTTAAAAGATCTAAGTGTACAGACAGCGAGAGCGACTTTGTTTTATACTATGTAAAGCTGCAGATACTTGCTGCACTTATAGTTTGCAGCAAGCCAACAGAATAACATAAACTAAATAACTTTAAGGCGGGGTGGACTCGAGCGCTGCACGGAGAGGCGATACGTAATGCGCAGGATTCGTGTGCGCTAAGTAGAGCAATAAGCTTTACTTGCTTGTTGCTTTAAATTATAACAAGATTCGGTGCCTGAGCAATCAGGGCCGTGTATCAGATTAATCGCTTGTGTTATCGGGGTTCCTGAAAACAAAATCATGCGGGAATTTGTTGCCGACAAAAGTGAAAGCTTGTGGCTGATCCGCGACGCACGCTACGTGACATTACGTGACGGTCCGGTTCCATGATTTTTGTTAACACAAAAAGTGCTCAACGCGCCTTAATTAAGATAGATAGATCGATAAAATACTCTTTAAGCTTCCACTTATTTTATTAAACAAGCTTTTATTTAAATGCGCTAAAAAGAATAAGTAAACGTTTCCCGTCTGGACTGTCTATATGGATATTTTTTTGTCAAAATTGTTACCACGATTGTCACATGTTTTTTTTTCTTATGGAGTCGATATAAACAAAATCTTCAAATGCGTAATTCTTCAGGAATATAAGTTCTTCCAACTTTGCGTTTATAGCCCACACTGCAGAAGCCCACACAAATGGAAACTCGCCATTTGTCCTTAGCATTCTGATTCAGGGCAAGACGGAGAACAAGGTATCACTTAAGGTAAAA
Source organism: Xestia c-nigrum (assembly GCA_916618015.1). Classification (NCBI taxonomy): domain Eukaryota; kingdom Metazoa; phylum Arthropoda; class Insecta; order Lepidoptera; family Noctuidae; genus Xestia; species Xestia c-nigrum. Next base: position 15,337,442 of record OU745270.1, read on the forward strand.
CATTTGTAAACAAACAAAAATTACTAATACAATACAGCTATTAATTCCTGTTAATTGAGCACAAGCGCAAATTTAAAACTAAATAATTGTTTCTTGTAATTTGTACTACCTATCTTTTTGAATGACTATAATTAATTGTTATTTTAGATTCAATAATATTGGAATATTAATGTTTGTTGACGCAAGTCTTTGCAATAAAATTATGAGTTTCCTGCGTTGATGTTTGTTGTAAACAATTGTGTCCTAAATGAGTCAGAATAAGGAATAAGATTGATTTAAAATGCATCTTTTTATCGTCATTTTCCTGCTATTGTCTCTTGTTACTTGGGGCAGCGCAACACGTTTTTTTCTTCCATTCTCTTTTAGCCGTCAGTAAAAAGTTAAAAAGCAACTTTTCACTTCTCATGATCTAAAAGTACGCCATCATAGCCCTAAGAAGCGGAATTAAAGTTATTATTTATTCCCTAGGGAGTAAAAAGTAATTTAAAATGGAACGATCTTTCGCTCTGAAACATGGTAACAAAAGAGTAAGTTATCAAAGGTTTTATTTAAATTTCGAATTGGCTTGCAAATAGTAATTTGAAAAAAAAAAAACATATGAACGCTTCAACGCGAATTAAATTATTGTTGATTGTGTGCATTGCATCGTTGATTTTGAAAAGTATGTGCAATGCCTCTGTTGCTAGCCGCTGCAGTAATGTAGGTACCTACTAATTATCTGTGGAGTGTGGATCATATTCATTGCGCAAATGTTGAGATTTTGTGTTGCGTTTTAAATTGTTAAGCTGTGACTGTCCTGAAGAAAAAACTGACCGCTCAGTTTAGAATTTTTGTCGAGTGTAAATTTGTTCGGTTTTGAATGACTTATTTTTCTCGCACTCGAAGTGAAAGGTAGAGTTTGCACCTCTAGACTAAACGCCAATTTAATGTACCCTCGCTTTCAAACCACTTCGGGTATATTATGGCTTTGTTTCGTCCCTCGTTATAAAATATACTATTTCATTTTTAGTCTCAATTAAAATGAAGGATTTGAAAATAGTTGTTATGACAACTTTTCTATGAATGAAAATTTCAAGATGGCTGCCGCGTTTACTTGAAATTGAACAAAATATGAGTTGTAAAGATGTGCCAATGAAATTAGGGGCAATAAAGCAGATTTTTTTGAAATAGTACATCGAGTTAAACCTAACACAGGTTTGGGCGAGCATTTCTGGGACTAATGTCATATAATTATGTTAATAATGTAATAAAGCATGACGATTCCAGTGCAATTCCATAACCACAGTTATATACGTCACCAGACCTGATAAGCTCTTCGAGAACACGCATGCTGTACAGGTACTTAAGCATAGCTTACGTCACCTTGTTTGAGTAAACAACTCTGACGGCACATTCAGTACATCCAATCTGTATTTCTTTAATAGATTTTCAATTGTATCGCTACATCATTAGGTTCCAAGTTGTTTGGGAAAATTTGACAGTTTCGGGTTGTTCAATGTGGTGTAGTCTGGTACTGTTGTACCGATTTTACCTTAGATTAGGCAGGTCACATTGCTAGCATAACGAATGGCCGATGAGGCCGAAAAGTTCTGGAGTGCCGACCGCGAACCGGAAGACGTTGTGTTGGAAGACTTCCACTAAGTGGACCGATGACCCGGTGAAGGTTGCGGGAATCCGTTGGATACGAGTCGAACAGAACCGGTCACTGTGGCGACACTTGGGGGAGGCCTATGTCCAGCAGTGGACGGCTTTCGGTTGAAATGATGAAGATTATGAAGCTTAGGTTCTCACACCTTGTCCCAGGGGGGTAGGTAGAATCCACAGAACGCTGCAGTCCTTTTGCCTCGTCCATGTTCATAGACCTGAACTTTCTGAAGAACCTCAGCACCAAAAAGGTCAGTGTATGTCCTTCTAGCGAATCCCCTCTCTGCGTTACCACTCACCTGCCACGTAAATACCTTTTGGTAGTCGCTTTTCACTCACCCTCTATACAAGGAGTGACTTTGCATCATGTGTTTTCGTTTAGGCTGTTTCAATATACCTAAATAGGTAGCCTTATTTTGTAAATAATGAAGGTACCTACTACAACCAGGTAAACGAATCATAATATAACTACTGAGTACATAATACTACAGAACCTACAAAAATGGTGACTATGTATACATTCGTATCACAACACAATGGAAATTATATACCTATAGCAATAGCACCACAAATAAATAAGGAATTTGAGTTAGAAAACTCCATAAATATTTGGTAAAAACCTATGTATGTGCAGTAGAGCTACCTACTTAAGTAGGGTTTTATGTTATTATGTGAAAGTCACTATGTAGGTATATAACAAACATCATCTTCCTAGCTTTTTCCGAAATATGTTGGGGTCGGCTTCGTAGGCTTGGGAGGACCTCGTGGCTAAATAATAACAGCCGCTCGGGTCGATCTTTAGGTTAAGCTGTGTTTGCCTGGGTTGGTCTGTGGATGAGTGACCACTCATTATGTACCGAGTTTCCTCCGTGCCTCGGAAAGCACGTTAAGCTGTTGGTCCCGGCTGTCATTTGTCCATCTTTGGCAGTCGTTACAGGTAGTCAGTAGCCTAAATAGTCTGACAACCAGTCTTACCAAAGGGTGTCGCATTACCCAGTATTATCTGGATTATGGAGGTCAGATAGGCAGTCGCTCCATGGCAAAATACTGGTATTCAGCTACGTCCGGTTAGACTGGAAGCCGACCCCAACCACGTTGGGAAAAGGCAGGCAGATGATGATGCTGATGTTGGTTTCGGCTTCCAGTTTTATTGGATGCATCTCAATACCAGTGCATACGTAGGTACGTACGTACTAACCAACGTTTAGGCGCTTAAACGAGCTAAATTAGCAACTCAATTTGTGGTGGTTCAAACTTCGTTTGAAATGCTGTTAGTATAAAGTTCTAATCAGCTTGCACTACAAAGTGGTTGTTACGTCACCGTGGCCACTGCGGGCCAAATAGCGCGAAATGAGTGGTTTCGATCGATTTACAAAAAAACTATTGATTGGATTAAAAAACTGAAACAGTATCATGCTAATTTCTTGCTTGTAGAATTATTTGCCAAAAAATCAGAATGATCGCATGCATATTGCAACATTTTTCAACGTTTGTATTGATCACAACTATCTACCGCATAATTTTATGAAGACAACAGTCATACCTATTGTAAAGAATAGAACTGGAGACTCGTCTAGCCTGGCTAATTATAGACCAATCTCATTGGCAACAGTGCTTTCGAAAATATTTGAGCGCCTCATCTCTCAGCATCTGAGCGAAGATAACATTCCGTTGAGTGATGCGCAGTTCGGCTTTAGGCAACGCATGTCAACTGACTTAGCTATATTTGCTCTTAAAAATACTGTGCATAAATATTTGTCACGAAAAACCTCAGTGTTTGCGTGTTTTTTGGACATAAGTCGAGCCTTCGATTCTATTAATTATAATATATTATGGGACAAAATGCGTAATACTAAAGTCCCCCGAGATATTGTAAACATACTGGAGTATTGGTACGACAATCAAGTTAACCAAGTTAGGTGGGGCACTGCCTATTCTAGACCCTACAGACTTACCTGTGGGGTAAGGCAGGGGGGAGTGACGTCCACAATATTGTTTAATTTATATGTCAACGAGTTGATCGAGGAGCTGAGCCGCTCCAGAGTCGGATGCAATGTTGGCGGGATAAGTGTAAACAACCTGAGTTATGCAGACGATATGGTGCTGCTCAGCCCCTCGGCCAATGGTCTTAGATTACTCGTGGGAATTTGTGAGCGATATGCAGCTGCTCACCAGCTGACGTACAATGTTCAGAAAACAGAAGTCATGATTTTTAAGTATGGAAAGGGCCCTGAGACTGTACTGCCCATCACTTTAAATGATTGTACATTGAGGATTGTTAGCACCTTTAAATACCTTGGTCATGTCTTGAATGAAAAGTTAACGGATGACAATGATTTGGAGCGGCAAAGAAGAAGCATTGCGTGCAGAAGCAACATGCTTGCGAGACGATTTGCACATTGTTCCAAGCAAGTGAAAGCAACACTTTTCGATACCTACTGCCGGGCGTTCTACACCAGCCAACTTTGGTACCAGTACACGAAAAGAGCTTACAACTCGCTTCGTGTACAGTACAACAATGCATTTCGCGCCATGTTTAACCTGCGCTGGTGGTGTAGTGCGTCTGGTATGTTCTTTGAAAACCGAGTGGGTGACTTCATTTCCGTTCTAAGAAGGTCGAGAGCATTATATATATTGTAGTCTTTGGTCGAGAGCTTCATTTCGAACACGATTGTTGAAATCTCAAAATATTATTGTAATGACTGTATTCCGCACAATTTTCGTAACTAGAACCGAGTTGTTTAATCTCAGCACTGACTATAATGTATCCAGGAAATAATAATGACGAATTAATTTAATTACTTAATGATAATACTGTAAGATGTAAGTAATATGCATGAATTCAGTTTTATCGATGGAATAATTATAATTTAATTTAATAATAAGTAATATGTAATTTAATTTAATTTAATAATAATACCTAATCGAATCTAATCTAATTTAATTTAATCTTCAATCATTAATATATAATAACATTACGTAGCTGCTATGGGTGAACTGTATGTGTGATTATGTGCAATGCCTGAAATAAAATGTTTTTTTTTTTTTTTTTTATTAGTATGTTTTTTATTGTTTGAAAGATAATTTTAGAAATAAGTTCGTGATTTCTTTTTATCGAGCCAAATTAATTGTATTATGTTTTCAAAACAGTATCATGCTAGCATATATCCTGAAGAATATCATATATTTTTCTGGTCTTGTTTATAGCAGTGAAAATACTTTACTTTAAGGTAACTTTTGTGGCATAACTTTAATGTCAGAAACTTTAGTATTTGAATAAATAGGGTTACAATTTGAAGACACTGGAATCAGACTATTCGTAATTACATTATGACCAGAGCACGGAATTTCAACATTTCATTTACTTATCGCAATTTATTAGTGGATTGCGCAGCATGTCTTCTTCTTCAAATTTATTAGTGGATTGCGCAGCATGTCTTCTTCTTCAAATTTATTAGTGGATTGCGCAGCATGTCTTCTTCTTCAAATTTATTAGTGGATTGCGCAGCATGTCTTCTTCTTCAAATTTATTAGTGGATTGCGCAGCATGTCTTCTTCTTCAAATTTATTAGTGGATTGCGCAGCATGTCTTCTTCTTCAAATTTATTAGTGGATTGCGCAGCATGTCTTCTTCTTCCATACTTCTCTATTACTCGTCTTCTCATCAGACATCTCCTTTCTGCCCATATCATTCTTCACACAGTACATCCAACGTTTCTTCGTTCTTCCTCTACTCTAATAGCCATCCACAGTCATACTCAAAACTTATGCATGCGTTTTGCATACAAACGTAAAAGCAAAATAATATGAAAATCAAACATATTCTTAAGTTAGTGTGTATATATTTCAAATGTATTATATGTTCTTCTATGTTCCCAAATAAATATTTTGAAAGAACAATGATATAAAAACGAGTTAAGAGGAATTTAAATGTCTATAGATTTTTTTTCTCATAACTCTTGTTTAAATCAGTGCACATTCAAAATATGTGTTTGGAAACCTATATATTCTGTAATCCAATCAAAGAAATATACACTACCTTAATAATATGTTTGATTTACAAATTATTTTGGTATTACGTTTGTATGAAAAACGCATGCTCCGCAGGCCTCTTAATCACGACATCAGATCAGCTACTTGGTTTTGCATAGCTCTAATCGTCGTAATAAAAATGGTTAATTTGATGAAGGTAATAATTGATACCCATAACTTCAAAACAAACTTCTTCAAATTTCTTCTTTTTCTCTACATACCTTGAAAATGAGGTAAATAGGCTATTCTGATCTCTGATTAAATTATTAAGAATGAAAACCAAATTAAAATTCAATCACGAAACATACGTTTTTACAATAATATTGTCTCCCGTATAAAAATCACGAGAGATCAGAATCAATCTCCTCATCCTCATTTATTTTTATTAAAAACTAACAATACGCGATCAATCACCCGACTTCGCTCCGACACGCGGCCCTGCGACCTTATTATTGACAAAACAGTAAAAAATACACTTTTTTACAAAAAAATGTAATTTCTCAAATCTGCCGCGAAAAAGTTCACTAAATCATTTTATAAAAAGCCATTGTGATTTTTAAACCCTTGCTTTTTTTGGAAAAAGAGACATGCGCGAGCCACGTTTTTTTATTTGCGAAAAAAAGTTTTAATTCACTAAAGCACAGTGACCTACATACATTTTTCCCCATTTTTGTAAAAGCACCCTTTTATTACTCGTTTTTTTTTTCATAATTGAATTCATTCCTTTGGAAAAAAGGGTTGGGTAAATTCCCTGTAATTTAGTTTTTTTTCGCAAGTTTTAGTTCGCGGCAAAAATTATGCGCGCTGTCAAAATTTCGCGCCATTACGCTCGGACATCTGCCGAGAAAAAAAGTTAACAATGCAAATAGGGGAACAACGACATTTTTAGGGGAATTTTGTCGTTTTCGTGTACAAAATGGAGAAATGCATTTAAACTATAACGCAACGATGTCCCCTCATTTCAATATTAATGTCCGAGTATTTATTTTTTAAGATAAATTAAGCGATATGTTAATACTGCAAGGTTCAAAATCGCGTGGCAGTACTTTTTAATGTTTTGCATTTTATGGGTTTAGATTTTTATTATTGATGGATTTTATGGATGTTGTACAAAGATTTTAAGTTAAGTAAATTATTATTGGAAATGTGGACTTCATTGTTTAGTAAAATTTGATATTTGCAATAATCCTCGTTTTGACTTAGTAAATAATCGTTGAGATTGCAGACCCATCGTACCCCTGACCGTACTTCTGGTGGTACGGTGCGGTGGGTCTGCAGTGATAAATGAGTTGGATGGACCACTACGGCCACTACGCACAGATACTGGCAAATGTCCTGCTTGACATATATCAGTAGCATCTCATTGTCTGCCTGTGACTGCTTCTTATCTTTGTGTTGGTCCATAAGCTTTTTTTTGCTGAATTTCTTTAAAAAAAAACGCTCGTTCCGCCCAAGAGAATACGGATAAAAGTGGCACCCCAAAGACGTTCCTAAGATGATGAATGAGAGGCTATTGATATGTGTCTGAGATGAGAATACTAAAGAGGATGAGTGGTGTCAGGTGTAACGCATACCTATGTGTGTGATGCAGAAAAAAGAGGAAAACGTCGGGAGGAAAGATTAGAGTATGCATGTTGCTGGCTTTAAAGGGCCGGCGGAGCATGCGTTTTTCATACAAACGTAATAACAAAATAATATGAAATTCAAACATATTTTTAAGGTAGTGTGTAAATATTTCGATTGTATTGTAGAATATCTATGATCCCAAATAAATATTTTGAAAGGACAATGATATAAAGACGAGATATGAGGAATTTAAAATTTCTATAGAAAAAAATATTTTTCTCATTACTCTTGGTTTAAATCGGTGTACATTCAAAATATATGTTTAGGAACCTATATATTCTGTAATACAATCAAAATATGTACACACCACCTTAAGAATATGTTCAATTTACAAATTATTTTGGTATTACGTTTATATGAAATTCGCATGCTCCGCAGGCCTCTTAAGAGTAGAGACCAAACAACGAACACGATGAATGGCCTGTGTGAGGGAGGATATGGGTAGAAAATAGACTGGTATCTCTGGTGAGATGACGGGATAAGTACCTATGTAATATGAAGACATGCTGCGCTGATCCTCAATGAATTAGGAAAAGGGCAAGAGAATTGATGAGAGTAGGAGTGCCTAAGTCATGTCATAGTTATTTTACTTCGAAGGAGCTCGAACTTAATAATATCAGCCGCTCGGGCCGATCTTTAGGTTAAGCCGTGCGTGCCTAGGTTGGTTTGTAGATGGGTGACCACCTTTACATACAAAGTTTCCTCCGTGTCTCGGAAAGCACGTTGAGCTGTTGGTCCCGGCTGTCATTTGTCCATCTTTGGCAGTCGTTACAGGTAGTCAGTGGCCGAAATAGTCTGACACCCAGTTTACCAAGGGGTATCGTATTACCCAGTATTAACTGGGTTGTGGAGGTCAGATAGGCAGTCGCTCCATGTAAAATACTCGTATTCAGCTGCATCTGGTTAGACTGGAAGCCGACCCCAACATGGGAAAAGGCTAGGCAGATGATGATGTAGTTATTTAAACATGTTTTATGAGCAATTACCTAGCTAGGTACGTTGAGAAACATTATAAACAATAGCTCACCTGGATTAAAACAAAACAATACGCTATTGAGCGCACGCCTATCTAAAAACCGCAGCCAATAGGTACCAATTAGGTACACTAAGTACAGCTTGAAAGAGGAAAACATAAATAACATTACACCTGTAGTCACAGAAGGGTCAGGCAGACTTATACCTATCATATACACTATGGGTGTATAACGAGAGACAAACTTTTGGGAAATCAATAAATTATAAAGGGTGTAAAAAACTTTTAACGAAGCCGAAAGGCACTGACTTGTTCTCCTCGTCATTGCGATCATTTTTTTGCTCTACACCATACCTGGGAACCATCTAGTTACGGAGATCTTGGGGGTTAAGAATCCATCTTTTTCACAAGTTTTTAATGTTAGATTTTTAACCCACGACGCAAAAACGACAGGGTTGATATAAGTGTGACGTGTGTCTGTGACATCGTAGCTGCCGAACGGATGAACCGATTTTGATTTTGTTTTCTTTAGTTTGACAGGAAAATTAGTCGGGAGTGTTCTTAGCTATGTTTTACAGAAATCAGTTAATCAATTATTTAATGTTACTTGTTACTTTAACACCTCCACAACCCCCGTACTATTCAAACCATCCATCAGCTCAATGTTTTGAGTGCGTTACTTTGAGTTCTACCTCAAAACATGATTTTTCACCACAATAAAAAGTTTCCCAGCAATAAAATGTGCATGAAGTTACTCAGTTTGATGTACAGAATGCTTGGTTGACGGCTTTGTGATGAGGTGGTTTACACCCCTGTATGTTTTTTGTAGTAAGTAGTCATGAAAACTAACAACTTTTTTTTGGTTTGTTTATTTTCTCTCACAAATATTTAGATGGACACAGTATGATATTCATACACATTTTGAAGATGGCAGACAGGAGCCCATACTAAGTAAAAACCTGTGCGACGGGTCTCATGCCCATATCTCGGATTAACAGTATAACGAGCCAATCTAAAGATATGAATAACAGTAGTATACGTAACAGTGCTACAGCTAATGAACAATAAAACGAAATGTAATAAAATAAAATGAAATACAAATTAAAAATGAAGAATAGGAGGAAGAATAGGAAGTGGTGTTTTGATAAATTTGTGATTTTGTTCGTGAGTGTAGGTATAATGTGGGTGTAGTGGTTTTGTGAATGAGAATATCATAATATCTTTAAAAAATCAGCTATTCCCGAGATTTTGTCTTTGTTTTTGTGTATTGAAAAGCTGCTTTAATTTCTCGATTTCTTGTGCTCCATACTAAAACTTTCTCATTGTCATGAGTACTTAGCAAACTCCCCTAATAAATGGCCTATTCTCTGTTTAACCATTTATAGAGTATATCCATAGTTCGCCAGTTGCATTTACTTTATCTTATTGACTGCCTCCGTTCTTGGTCCAATGCAAGCGCTACAGCTGAGCAAGAAGTCTTGGGTTCGATTTCCGGGTCGAGTAAAGTGTTATTGAGTTTTTCTATCAGGAATTTATTAGTAGCAGCCACAGAGCCTGGATTAGTGTCCGGTTGATGCCAAAAGGCTCGAGCTTAATAACATCATTTTTTAAATATGCATACTATTAGCTCAGATCAAATCAAAAAACCAAGACACAGCGCTGCGAACAGGAAAGTGAAGCCAGCTTCTTAACCATGTGTGCATTTTTAGAGCATTTAATTGTCATCATCTTCATTTCAGCCGAAAGACGCCCACTGCTGGACATAGGCCTCCCCCAAGTGTCGCCACATTGACCGGTCTCTTGCGACTCGCATCCAACGGATTCCTGCAACCTTCACCAGGTCATCGGTTCACCTAGTGGGAGGTCTTCCAACGCAACGTCTTATTTTTATTTAGGACTAGCTGACCCACGCAACTTCGTCTGCGTCACGTAAGAGGGGAAAAGCTACCTACTACTACCTACCTACTTCTAACTACCTACTACTACCTACCTACTTCTAACTACCTACTACTACCTACCTACTTCTACCTACCTACTACTACCTACCTACTACTACCTACCTACTACTACCTACCTACTACTACCTACCTACTACTACCTACCTACTACTAACTACCTACTACTACCTACCTACTACTACCTACCTACTACTAACTACCTACTACTACCTACCTACTACTACCTACCTACTACTACCTACCTACTACTACCTACCTACTACTACCTACCTACTACTACCTACCTACTACTACCTACCTACTACTACCTACCTACTACTAACTACCTACTACTACCTACCTACTACTACATTTTTATATCATAAAAACCTTCTCCTGACAATAACAAACACAACAAAAAAAGAATTAGTGAAATCGGTCCAGGCGTTGATGAGTTATGCGCTTACCAACACATTTTGCGATTCATTTTTATATTATAGATGGGAAATCATCAAATAACTTCTCCCACTCTAGGCGGAGCGGGAGTGTCAGACTTTTACTGACTAATACCCATCCATGTTCCTTCTTCCGGGGCCGCGGTATCTCTTTCGAACAGGCCCGCAACCACGGCGGGAGCCCGCTAGCCTGGCAGGGAACGCATCGTCTGCCGGTTCGGCCCCTTCGGCCATCCGTTCAGCGAGCAATGTGCCTGTCCACTGCCACTTAAGTGTGGCAATTGTTCGGGCTACGTCGGTGACCTTTGTTTGATTATACTTAGATGTAAATGAGTGCGAGTGAGCGTGTATACACAGAGCGGAGCTTAGTTTTCTGCTGGCTTCACTTTGTTGTTCACAGCGCTGTGTCTTGGAGTTTTACTTGGTCTGAGGCTAAAAGGTGCATCTCTACCTAAACCTTTGTAGATCAGTCGTGATGTTATATTATACCTAAGTCCCACGTGGGCGAGTATATTGTTAAAAGAAGGAAAGCAAATAAAACAGCGTGTTATTGCACATTGTATTACATAAAGATCAGGCGTCGTAGTACATGTAGTCCATCAGCAGGGTGGCTGCCAGAAGGAGGCCCTTCTCTTCAACCGACAGGTCCATCTCGAACGCTATGCCGAAACTGAAAGAAACAAGTGTGACGTAAACAGGACCGTTCGCTACTGTATCGATGCTAAATTGAATTTGCATCGTGACGGCAACGCAAGAGAGAAACGTGGTTTATGAGTGGGCGAAGGTACCTACGCAGCCAGCGACAGCCATAGAACCGCTGCACAAAGTCGCGTTGACTTCAAAAGAGGCAGGATGAGACTAACTTGTCAGTGACCGGTTGATAGAAGATGGCGTGCGCGAGCCCCTGCCAGCGCTTACAGGTGGCGCCGACCGGTGTGCCGTCCGGCCGCGAGATGTTGAACTGGACGTCGCTGTAGAAGTTTACCGTCATGAATGGACCTGGATGAGGAGCAAGAGTATTGGCTTCAGGAGTTTTACTACGTTTGATTGACAGTTCCTTCTGAAGGAGCTCCAAAGTGGTGGGTATGATACTATTCGTGTAAGTCACAAAAATAAGTGATCAAGGAATTACATGAACACCTTTTAGAATCGATTTAGATATTCCAAAGTCCAAAGAGTTGTTGTTGTCGATATACAGGGTGTAACCAACCTCATCACGAAGCCGTCAACCAAGCATTCTGTACATCGAACTAAGTAACTTGACGCAAAAATTATTGCTGGGAAACGATTTTTTGTTTTGGGTGATAAATCATGTTTTGTGGTAGAACTCAATGTAAGGCACTTAAAACATTGTGCTGGTGGATGGATTGAATAGTGTGGTCCTCGTTAAGATTATTTTTACTTCCTTTATAATAACATAATAACTGTGAAAGGACTACGGGTTGCCTATTACAAGCGTAGATCTTTATGGAAAAGTATGACAAAGAAACTCCACATGAACACCTTTTAAAATCAAGTTAGATATTCAAAAGTCTAAGCTTTACTAAACTAAAAAAGTTAGATATTCAAAAGTCTAAGCTTTACTAAAAAATTAGGGAGTCCAAAAACAATTCAATCAAAAAGATGACAGTTTAGAGATGACCAAAGCAAATTGGCACTTTTATGAAACGGATCTTCATTGAGCTCACCTTGAATCCAAAACATGTCTTCACCATCATCATTCTTAATAAGATACACCGGTTTGACCGCCGTCCACTGCTGCTCCACAGTCCCCAGGAGTTTTCCAGGTGGTGAGTAGACGTCCAGGTGCTGCAGCTGACAAGGGAGGCAGCGGCCGGTGCAGGCGTAGGGCCGGTCTATCCTCATCACTTCTGTACCCAGGCCGTTGGTCACCCTCAGCTGCAGGGGACGTAAACCCAAGCAGAAGTAGCCAGCCCATGAACTGGTGGATGATGAGATGGTGTTAGAGTTTGGCAGTAATGTTGTGAGTAGGTGTAGCATAAGGTTTCCATAGCAAAAGGTTTTGCTTCCTCTCCGTGGAAGGGAGTGGCATGCTATTGGTAACCACATGTCTTCGGGTTTTTGGGTGTAGGACTGATTTCTTCATGATGTTTTCAAGGACGAATGGTGATAAAAAATCACTGTCTTATATTTTTATTATAACTGACAAACTTATGTGGCACTGGACAGGCCACATTGCTCGCGGAACGGATGGCCGATGGGGCCGAAACGTTTTGTAGTGGCGACCGCGACTCGGAAGAGGTAGCGTTGCGCGGTCTCCCACTAGGTGGACCTGGCGAAGGTTGAGGGAATCCGCTGGATGAGAGTCGCACGGGACCGGTCATATGGCGACACTTGGAGGAGGCTTATGTTCAGTAGTGGACGTAATAATATGATAACCGACACGTAGTAAAGACATCGTGAGGATAGGATTTATGTCAGTTTAAAGTCACCAACACGCATCTGTCTGTGCTTTACACTATGCACTTATAGTGACCTACATCATTATTTGACGACCCGAATGGCGCAGGCAGTAGTGAAGCTGCTTTACGTTCTTTGGGTCCCGGGTTCGAATCCCGGTAGGAGCAAATGTTTGTGTGATGAGCATGGACATTTGTTTCCGAGTCATGGATATAATAAGTATGTATTTACAAACAAAAAAAGTATCTATGTAGTATATCAGCTATCTGGTGTCCACGATACAAGCCTCGTTCCTTATTGTGGCACTAGATGGTGCTGTGTGTAATGTCCAGCGATATTTATTTATTTATTTACTCAATACCTTTAAAGGTGTACAGAGGACGTGAAGGTTAGCAGTAGAGAATGGAAGAAAAAATCGTGTTGCCCTTACCCCAAGTAACATTGAACAGGGCCAGGAAAAAGATAAGAACTTAAGCAAAAAACTGACTTGTTAAACTCTTCAATGGTATAGACCAGGTTTTCATCTGGGGTCCTGATGTAATATCTGTTCCGCCTGCCTTTGAGGAGCACCACGTTTTTCACGCGAAGCTTCTTCGTGATGAAGAGTCGGTCGATCAGCAGCAGGTCGTTGAGTAGGGGCAGCTCTGGAGACGGCTAGAATGAACAACTGTCTTGTTCAGAGGCACACACATTACCTTACGCATTGTTCTTATTCGCGTTGGCAGAATCTGCAAAACGGCACCTGCTTTACTTTTGCCTTTGTCTGGGTTGTGGAGGTCAGAAAGGCAGTGTGTGTGCACCATGTAAAATACTGGTATTCAGCTGCATCCGATTAGACTGGAACCGTCCCCAACGTAGTACTTAGCGAAAAGGCAAGACAGATGATGGTGACTTTTTTTTCGTTCGTTCATACATCTGGTCGGCGATATATTAAAGAACTAGCTGACCCGCGCAACTTCGTCTGCGTCGCATAAGAGAGAAAAACAAAAAGGAAAAAAAAACCCGTTTTTGCAACATTTTTCATTCCTGCTTCGCTCTTAATAATTGTAGCGTGATGTTATATAGCCTAAAGCCTTCCTCGATAAATGGACTATCCAATACAAAAATACTTTTTCAATTCGAACAAGTTCCTGAGATTAGCGCGTTAAACCAAACAACCAAACAAACAAACTCTTCTGCTTTATAATATTAGTATATAATAGATGTGAATGTCCTAGGGCGTGCTGTCTCCTGGCGTTTCCACTCAACTACCTGACACCAGCACGCTGGTGTAGGTATTATATAGGTGTACCTCTTCCTAATCCACGTCAGTATTATGTGCTCCCCTAATTTCTAAACTGTGGATCAATAGTGTGGACGTATTCAGGGCTGTTTTTACAACTCATAATTATTGAGTGGTTGACTTTGCACGGGACTGGTCAATATGGTGACACTTGGGGAAGGCCTGTATCCAGCAGTGGACGTCTTTCGGCTGAAATGATGATGATGCTTTGGATCACTGTCAAAATTACAATGATCTACATTTTTGTTCTGATAATGGTTAAAAAGTTAATATGTTGTAGCTCAAACAGATAAAACATTTTCAAACGGCTGTATAATTATAATGTCCAAAGATACCTACCGGACGTGTTTCAAGTAAAGGTTCCTCCGGCCCAATATCCACTAGCGGTATTGGTGGAGGTTTATTTATTTCTACGATCGCCTGAGGAGGGATCGGAGTCGAGTGCAGCATCATGGTGACTTGTATCAACACGCTAGACCTATTCAATACATCTTCGATCTATTTCTTCTGTTCTCTTCTTGATTTCCTCAAAATATTTAAAACTCTGGTTAAAACGCTTGACGTAAACTGACAGGTTGACAGACATCCAGTGAGCATAGATGTATGATGGCAGAAATAGTTCTGCGTGAAGAGGTGGGAGTGGGTGGGAGTCATTTGAAAGATTCTACGTACGTTTCGATTTTACAATCTACGTTTTGATTTTTTGCTTGTTTGTGTGTTGTGGTCTAAAACTACGAGACTGATTTAAAAATACTTTTTACATTAGTTTTATTTTTTGTAAAAGTTTTTATTTTTCACTTTTTAGTGGTTCACATGTGCTTGGTACACATGGAAAGTGCATACCGTTACAATTACAACAAGCCCAAACACGACTACGTTGTATTGTCTCATTATTGAGTTCCATGACTTTTGGCTTCATCATCAGATCTTACAGTAGAATGATTCTTATCAAACGCAAATGCTTCACTTGTTGTAGAAAATACCAAAATCGCTGTACGTTATCCTATAAAATTTGAAGAGTTCCCTCGATTTCGCCAAGATTCCATCATTAGATCCCAACTTGGTGGCTGTGGGACCATTTGGAAAGTATACCCCTTTCCAACAAAAAAAATATTTTTTCAAAGCGGATGGCAAACGACGGAGTTATGCGCGAACAAACATAAAAAAAAATGAAACATCCGAATTGAGAACCTTTTTGAGAAGTCGGTTAAACAAATCTTTCACCATTAGATAGCCACATCTTTAATGAGTAACATAAGCTATATTTTATCGCTGTACTCCCACGGGAACGAGAACTATCCGGGTGAAACCGCGTGACGTCCGCTACTGATAAATAAGCACAACTAAAGTTGAGAGCTTGAACCATCATCATCTGCCTAGCCTTTTCCCAACTATGTTGGGGTCAGCTTCCAGTCTAACCGGATGCTGCTGAAAACCAGTATTTTACATGGAGCGACTGCCTGTCTGACCTCCACAACCCAGTTAATACTGGGAAATACGATACCACTTCGTAAGACTGGTTGTCAGACTTTTGGGACCACTGACTGCCTGTAACGACTGTCAAAGATGGATAAATGACAGCCGGAACCAACGTGCTTTCCGAGGCACGGAGGAAACTGGGTATGTAAGGGTGGTCCCATCCACAGACCAATCTAGGCAAGCATGGCTTGACCTAAAGATCGACCCGAACGGCTGATATTATTTAGCCTCGAGCTTGAACCAAGGAGCTTAAATTCTAGGCCTTACAAATATTACTAGCAAAAGTAGAGGTCTGTCAACTGGATAAGTACCTGTGACTGCCTCGTTAGTCTAGTGGTCGTAATATACTCTGTGGTCGCAATCACAAGTGAGCATGAGGTCCTGGGGTCTTGGTGTCGGGGGTTCGATTCCCGAGTCGGATAAATTGTTATTGGGTTTCTCCATTAGGATTAGAATTCCTCAGTAGCAGCCACAGAGTATGGATTTGTGCTCGGTGGATAGCAATAGCTTGCCCTCACATGGGACTTGAATTCAGAAAGTTAGCCTAAAAATGTGGCTAACAAACTATCTAGAATATTATAAAACATATCAATACGGGTATTTATCGCTTTACCTTTAATAGAACATTGATTATTTATGTAATGCAATAATCGTAACCCCCAATAATCAGTATTCGGTGTAAAAAAAACTATTAGGAAACTTTCCCAATGTCTTTTTATAGTTGTGTTTGCCATATTTCTCATTTCCATACAGTAATATAGGCAAATTAATTAAAACAGCAATATATTTGACAGCTGATTGCGACTTTGCCCACACCCACACTTTCTGTATAAACGCTCATAACTGACAAACAAAATGTCGTGTGCCCTATAAGGTACACCTCTGCTTATGTCTTCGGAGATTAAAGGCGTAATGTTATGTATGATATTATGGATACCTATACTCTATCACAGACATATGAGGCGTTTGTCAGTCCAGCTTTGTATCGAATTTGTGTTTGTACAGCTTTGGCTCTAATTTGTTGTTGTAACGCTGCATTCAACCGAAATTAAAATTTAACTACAAGAATACAGTTTTATCTCAGGGATATCAAAGCAAAGTATCTATAGTAGGTGAATTAGATACAGATTTCCAAATGCGACAGTGACAAGGTACATACTGGCTCAATTGAGATCGTACTTGCGAACAGATAGACCTTGTTGATTTTGTGATCGCGTCACGAAATCACTACATCTTTGCTTTAAGCATCTTTAATCCTGCTCAACTATACGGTCAGTTTCCAATATCACAAATAAACTAACCCCACTTATATATTTTCAATGCATTTTATCGATTCCCGCGGCACCCATAAACTAAAATTGCAGTTAACACGATCTGAATAAATGCAAATGTCGGGATTATTATTACGAATGGGGGAATTCATTTAAATTTTTGTGTAAAAAAACTGGGAAACTGTATCGCTTTTATCAATCGGGTGCAACAATATACGTTGTTTACAATGTGACACGGGGTGACCATACGATACGGACAAAAGTAAAATGTGTTGCACGAACTTTAAACAGTCCGCCTTTTGGTATGTTTGTCAAGCACTATAGGTAACTGGGTTGTGGAGGTCAGATAGGCAGGCGCTCCATGTAAAATACTGATATCCTGGGCTGCAACCGGTTAGACTGGAAGCCGACCCCAATAAAGTTGGGAAAAGGCTATCTAGGCAGATGATGACTCATAGGTTCTTCTCCACCTCTCTATGCGCACTGCCAAAGTGTGGAATTCTCTGCCTGCATCTGTGTTTCCTCCCACATTTGACCTGCCTGCCGTCAAAGCACCAGTGAACAGGCATCTTCTGTTCACGCTCGTTCCATCACAGATATCATATATCACTTTCCATCAGGCGTGATCGAAGTCAAGAGCAGACCCTTTTTGCAATAAAAAACGGTCTAATTTCTAATACCTATTAATAGTGGCAAATTGTGTTCGACCAGTATGTAGCCCACTTGCAAAACTCCAGTATTTGCTTCGATTAGATCTTGATAGGTGCAAGTGGTTGTGCAGGGTGGGCAGAACAGGAGGTAATTACCAATTACCAAATTAGTATCAGGAAATTACCTCCTGTTCTGCCCATCATTCATCATTATCATTCTCAATATAGCGTCTTATGACAATTACGCATTCGTCTTGCTACTTACGTTTAAAGAGCTAAAATACTTACTTAGAATGGTCAAAATAAAATCATCTACCAAAATCAAAATTCAGGTTAGTATCAATCATGTCCTAATATTCTTACATATCTTGTGGTCGCTGCGCTTTTTAATGGCGCACGCGCCGGCCGCGCACCATTTTATGCAAAAACGCAAATTTCGTTCGAAATTTGAAACGCTCCATTGTGTTGCCAGCTTGAATGAATAAAAATAATTGTTGCCAAGTTCAATTTTTGGGGGAAATGCGTTTTGCGCAGGTCTAATCCATTGTGTGCGCAAGAGTGTGCCGAATAGAATTAACGATAGTTTTTATGCAAGCGACGTTTTGAATTAATAAGGATTTTTGCATGGTCAAACTGCATATTGATTATATTGAGAGCGGCGTACACGGAGGGGATGTGGGGCACTGTTGTAGTAGGTCAGTTACTGTTACAGTTTCGAATTTCATTTACTAAGTCCTGTCCTAAAAGCATTTAATGTTACAAATGAATAAATCTGAAACGTTTTTAACTGAATGCTTGAGAAAATATACAGATTGATAGGTAATTG
This sequence comes from Xestia c-nigrum, assembly GCA_916618015.1. NCBI lineage: Eukaryota > Metazoa > Arthropoda > Insecta > Lepidoptera > Noctuidae > Xestia > Xestia c-nigrum. The sequence goes on from OU745270.1 coordinate 15,356,038, forward strand.
GGTGCAGGCCTTGAATGGGTGAGACTAGACTTTATTTTCCACAATTTTATGTGAACGAGTTGTTTGTTCGAGTTTTTCTTTAATTATTACCTCCCCTCCATAAAGTACTGATTTTGAAAAATCTAAGCAGTTCAAGGTGTGTCACTGATACTTTTCTGATAGCTCATGAACGAATGTATCCTTCGAAAACCAATTTGTCAAAAAGTACGTCTGCCTTTGGAAAATAAGCTCCTTAAGCTTATTTTCCAAAGGCAGACGTACTTTCCTTAAAGGTCCTGGAAAATTCTTTTATTATTACCTCCCCTCCATAAAGTACTGATTTTGAAAAATCTAAGCAGTTCAAGGTGTGTCACTGATACTTTTCTGATAGCTCATGAACGAATGTATCCTTCGAAAACCAATTTTTCAAAAAGTACGTCTGCCTTTGGAAAATAAGCTCCTTAAGCTTATTTTCCAAAGGCAGACGTACTTTCCTTAAAGGTCAATGTCCTGGAAAATTCTTTAAACTTCGCTTATTTTTCGAAGCAGATTTCTCTTATTAAATGTATACAGGGTGTCTCATTCAAATCGGTCAGTATGGGAAAGTCTGAAACTATAAGACATACGAAGATCTGTTCTGAGGAACCATGTCATCGATTTTTATAACAAGAAAAACTGCATTCATACATTTTAAAAAACATCTGTACTCCGTTCGGGAATCGAACCCGGTTATTTTGAAAAAAAAAACCTACACTATTTCTATTTAGATATCGATTGTATAGGTCTTAAGCAGTAAATGTCTGTATGAAACATGATGTCTAAAAAGAATAAAATGCATTGTTTCCACATACTTTAATTTATTTTAGTAGTTGCTCGAAGTGACCACCGCCTTTTTCAATACAATATTCAACACCTTTAGGTAACGATCTTACAATTGCATTTTGTATCTTCATTACATACAACCATAGAGAGACCTGAACTTGTTTAATATTGTAAACGTGGTCAGTTCAAGCACCTACTAAAATAAATTTAAGGTTGTGGAAACAATGCATTTTATTCATTTTAGACATAATGTTTCATACAGACATTTACTGCTTAAGACCTACACAATCGATATCTAAATAGAAATAGAGTAGGTTTTTTTTTCAAAATAACCGGGTTCGATTCCCGAACGGAGTACAGATGTTTTTTAAAATGTATGAATGCAGTTATTCCTTTTAATAAAATCGATGACATGAATCCTCAGAACAGATCTTCGTATGTCTTATAGTTTCAGACTTTCCCATACTGACCGATTTCAATGAGACACCCTGTATAGGGTGACTAGCAATTAGGGTACGATACTCGTACTAATCTCCTGTAATCGCGTAAAAAAATCTGCTTTTCAGTACATTTCTGTTCACATAACTGTTCAAAATGTACGGAAAAGCTTTTTTTACGCGATTTTAGCTTTGGTTCAACAGTAAAAGTTGTTTGTTATCATGAACACAATCACGTGTTTAAGGCTGAGGCTAGGCAGCGATTTGCGATGCGACTGGAAGAGCGAAATGAGAAAAACATGACAAGCGAGATTTTCTAATAAATTCGCTTCAATTTCGCTATGTTGGTGTAGCCGATGCCGTGATTACAGTAATATTGTTCCGATCGCACAAGGAAATCAAAGATCGCTGATAATATTTGATGTACAGTGTAGCCATATACGTGAGCATTCATTTACTTGTTTTAATCGCTCATGTGTCGCAGGTCGCGTCGCGGCCTAATGTAGCTTCAGCCTAAGTATTGTACACTTATTTCCAGTCCCCCTAAATATAAGTTAGAAACTCCTATTAAGTTATATTGTGTAATTTGTGCAGTGTTTCTTAGGAGATAGATGGGGGGTATATAGAACAATAAAAGACGAATGTTACTCGTAAATTCATTGTTATTCACTTTTTGTACTTCAACATTTTTTAATCTCATACAATATTAAATAACATTCATACAATATAATCCTTTGTTTTCGTGTTTCGCTCGATTGTGTATCAATTCCCTTGCAGAGGGAATTCGGAGGTAATTTGAACTTATTTCATCTCAAAATGTCAGCTATTTTTGAAATTTATCAATTAATATAATTGACGTCGTATTGCTTTATGTCATTCATTAATGGTGCCATAAGGATTCATTAATAGATTTTGATGTTCAATTTTGAGATGTGATAATTTTTTGCCTCAAAAAGTATCTTATGATTTTTAACAAAAATATTAGGTAGCTTAATAAAATCTGTCAACAAAGTTTAAAATATAATTGCGATAAACATAATAACTTATTTCAAAAGTCTAAAAGAAAGAAAAAATAATAACATAGCACTATTTCAATAAATAGTTATTGAACTAAACTAGAGCGTCTATTTCGAGCGAAAAACATTATACATACAATAAAACATGCGCACGATCATAATAATATTATATTAACAAAAACGATCATTATTTACTAAACAATAAGTGATAAGGCTCACTGATTCGCAACTTCTCTTTCTTAAATCTTAAGGAAATACGTTTGTTCGTAGTTCTTGACAAACTGTAAAGAGATGCCATGTTTAAATAACAAAATATTAATAATATTTTATTGCTCATGAATTTGAGAAGGTAATTTTATAAAAAAGTTATTTTTTTTATTGCCGGCAACCCTTAAAAGTTTGTCTTGTTTAAAACCGACTTAGTTGAATAAACCGACTAAATTAATTTAGTTTTATCAGAATTACTAAAATATATTGCAGCTGTTGTATTAATTCGTCGGTAAGTCAACTCAATGATACTTCGATCTATAGTCACATAGTCTCAAAAATATCATAATATAATGAAATATCGTAAATTCATCATAAAAACTTAACAAATACATAGTGTTTCTCTTAACCAGTGTTAGATTTTTAACAAAAAATCTATTTACATACTTTTTTAAAGAAAAAAAATCAAGCTTTTCCTACTAAATTGGCTAAAAAGCAAGGCACTTCGTGAAATAACCTCTAAGTTTATTATATACAAAAAAATAAACTTTTATATCTAAATAAATATCATCTAAAAATATATTTTGTATCACAATGAATTATTCTGTACAAAAATATGGTCCTTCGTTTGTAATATCCCAGTTTCTTTAAACATTAAAGTGTTTATCAAAAAATATAGCACCTCTTTCTAAAATATAGTATATAATACTTGTTTTATTATGTAAATATGTATGTGGCGAAGGCGATCTTGTGTCTAAAGAAAATCGTATATACTTATTTCTGTATAATAATTATTTACATTGATTTTATTTATATCTTCCTAGAAATAATATTTTTTAAATTAGGTTATCGTGTTGGTGAAGACCTTCCTCAATTTCTGATATCTATTTGCTGTTTTGATAAAGAATCTCATTTTACTGAATAAAATGATAACTTTCCAATATGTGGTATCATTTTACTGAATAAAATGATTACTTCCCAATCTGTGGTACCATTTTACTGAATAAAATGATTACTTCCCAATCTGTGGTATCTTCAATTCCTAATTTTATAGAAGGCTGGAAACTCAGCTACTACTTTGTAAACCTTTATAAACAAACATAGTTTAACAGAAGAAATCATCACAAAAATACAAGTTTAAAAATAAACCAGCTGCAGCAATTTAGATTTAAAACAATAACATTTCAAAGATTTTTTATACAATTTACTATGCTACTAATGTTCAAACTTTAAAGTCATTTGCCCCCAAATAATAGCGGTATTGAGTGCTTACCAACCCCTCTTAAAGCAGTTATATTTTAACTTGAATGAGGAAAAGAGATAGCGTTTAGTCCCTCTCTTTCCTACGCAGAAGTAATATTAAAATAACATGTACTGATTTAACGCTTTGACCGCCATTGTCACATATACGTGACAAGCAAGCACGTGCCCTGTATGCCGAACGTCACAAATATGTGACAAAATACCAACTGTGACTTGACGTGGAGGGCACGCGCGTGCATTTATGCTCTGGCGTTCAAAGAGAAGTGGCGTTAAGAGGTTGTGCAAAGCTCGCTTATAACGCCAGATTGACAATTGAATGCTTTCTTATAAAAATACATAATAATAAACTATACAGTGAGTCGGTAACTACTCAATCACATCGTTCTAGAAAATATACCTAAACTAATAATGGAGAATTTTTACTATATTATTTTAATATTTTATATACTGCTGGACTTTTAATTACAATTATAAAGTATCATTTTGTAAAAAAGGTTTTAAAAAGCAGTTTTTGTTTTGTATCTTTTAAGATGGGATGATTTTTATGTCCGTCCGGTTACAAAGCTTCAAAGATTATTTTTTAAATATTAAACAGTTTTTCTTTAAACATTAAAAACACGGAAGTAATTATCACGGGAACATTTAATAACGCAAACATTAATTTCTCTTCTTTACTACTTACAATTTTATTGTTTTAACATTTATTTCTTTTCTTCCATTTTATTTCTTTTCTTAAATTTTATTTCTTTTTTTTAACTGACTTCCAAAAGGAGGAGGTTCTCAATTCGCCGGAATCTTTTTGTTTATATTTTAGTATTAAGTCCAGCAGTACTTAGACAAGAGGTTGAAGAAAGTTAGAAAACATAGTAAGTACCTATCTTTTATCGTTTTAAAATGAACTCTTTGGCTTTCGATCAACTGGGATTCTGTTTGTGTCGCGTTTTGTGTAAATTGTACGTGTTTCTACGTACTTTGATCAAATTCTTTAATTTTTCAAACAGCTTTCGATACAAAAGTGTTTGAAAATCTTTAAGAACCATTGCAATATCTGATATAAGTTATAAGGGCCATGTAATGTTAGATATTTAGTTCAGTAGACAAATTGTGTTTGTCAAAGGTTTTTCCTCATGACTTCCACTTGTTTCGATGCAGAGCTGGTGTGGACCACTGTTTGTGGATTTTATTCAGCTCGGCCCGCCATCTTTTACGAGGTATGCCACGACGCCTTCTTGCTGTATCAGGGCTCCATAAAGTGGCTATTTTGGCCCACAGCTCATTGGGTAAGCGGCAGACGTGACCAGTCCAGTCCTGCTTCAGCTTTAGAGCCTTTTTTAGCAACGTCAGAAATATGTGTTTTGGAGCGCAGTGTGGTATTGCGTATACAGTCAGAAATTCAGAAAAAAAATGAGAAAAATCGGAAATTCTCGTATATTTTATTTGTTTAAATATTTACAAAAAACTATGTTTTGCGGCGATATAAATGAATGATTTATTTAATTTAAATCGTCGGAATAAAAATAAGTTAAAAGTACATGCCACTTTTTTATATCAGATAGCAAGAAAAATATTTTTCATACATTTAATATCATTGTCAAAGACATTTTCAACGTTTACTATAAATCCATGAACTCACGCATTCTTCAAATGTCTGTTACTGAACACATCATATTTTTTCTAGATAGAAACATTGGTTTGTGTTCCGTCCCTGAATAACCTTGAAAGAAAACACTTGAAAAGTGTCCGATGTGTGTTAAAAACGTCTTATTTCTAAATGGATATGCGAATAGGAACAAAAGTGGTAGGTACGGAACACTACATGCATATGTCAGTTCGTTCTTGTCTTAATGAGAATCTTATTCGTAAGGCACTTATACTAGTCTTTTACATTCAAACTTATGGAAGAGATCTCTAAATTGTGTTGTAAAGATGTTTTTAAAAAAGCTACCAATACTCTTAGCCAAGAAATTCTACTAGATTCTTCTCCATTTAAGAAATGGAGAAGTTTGTAATATTTTTATACAGCGCCATCTCTCGATATGAACTGGAACTACGTTAAACAAGTAACTAACTTATTGTCTTTTCAGTGGTTATTACAATATTCCATACACCTCTCACTTCCACAATCGTTTCAAAAACAGTTAGTTCCAAAATTCAATTCAATTACTGTTAACAAAACTGATTTACAGTTCCTAGATGAGTTTTAAACTGTGTGTGCTAGATGGCGCTGTATGAAACCTGTCAGCTTCAGGTGGAGGGCGCTGGAGGGCGCTGCGTGTGCTACGCGCCGAGGTCCATGTCGAAGCAGTGCTGGCGCGGATGTGAGTGGTGCGAGTGTGGCGCGTGGTGGTGCGGCCCGCCCAGCAGCAGTGCGGGGAGACAGCTCTCCGCGAGGGACAGTGCGCCGCCCAGCGCGCCCAGACCCAGCGCGCTCTCCGACATGAGGGACGACGAGCCTGGGGGAGGGAACATTGCTGTAGCAAGATGCGCCCTAATTTTACGCACTACAGTGCGTAAAATTAGTAAGCGGGACTGCTATTGCTATTATATTATGATAAATGTTAATATATTCAACTTGAAAAACCTATTTACCAGTTTCTTTAATTTATATACGGTTTTATTATTTATATTATACTTCTTTTTTAGTATATATTAAAAATTAAATAGTTGCCGCCCATGCGGCCGAACAAGCTATTTGGTTTACAGTTTAACACACAAATTACATTGTAAAAAGTACACCAAATAGCTTCTTCGACCGCACATCTGAATCAGCTTTACGTGCCGTCAGAAATACCTCAAGCTTACTTGGTTATATTGCATTTATATCACCTAGATATAACGTAAACGTTTGTGGATGCAATACGGAAGTTTGTGTTTGAAAACCTTTTTATTTCTACGACCCGAATGACGCAGCGATAGTGAGGCTGCCTTCTTAGAGTCCCGGGTTCGAATTCCGATAGGGACTTATGTTTGTGTGATGAACATGGACATTTGGTTCCGAGTCATGGATATTTAGTGAAATATTCAAATAAACTAATTAATCAACTATCTGGAGTCCATAACACAAGCTTCGTTGTTGAGTGTGGCACTAGATGGCACTGTGTGTAATGTCCAGTGATATTTACCTGCGTTATGGTAGCTGGCGGAGTCATCGTGTAGCATGGCTGCGATGGTTCTGTCAGCTGCTTCCGCCACCACGTTACTGAGACACAGCTGCGACGTCGGTGATGAGCATAGCATTGGATCCCCTGACCAACAAAATACACAGTTAGTTCCCATGTTATCTATACATATAAAAATCAATTGCTGTTCGTTAGTCTCACTAAAACTCGAGAACGGCTGGACCGATTTGGCTCATTTTGGTTTTGAATTATTTGTGGAAGTCCTGGGAAGGTTTAAACGGTGAAAAGTAGTAGGTAGGTAGTAGTAGGTAGGTAGTGGTAGGTAGGTAGTAGTAGGTAGGTAGTAGTAGGTAGGCAGTACGTTTGACGCAGACGAAGTTGCGTGGGTCAGCTAGTTTTTAATAATTTTCAATTTAAAGCCAGATTCAATCATCATCGTCTGCCTAGTCATTTCCCAACTATGTTGGAGTCAGCTTCCAGTCTAACCTGTTGCAGCTGAATACCAGTATTTTACATGGAGCGACTGCCTATCTGACCTCCACAACCCAAGGTTAACTAACACCGTAATAAAATTAATGTCCAACAGACAATTTAAAATCACGTGTTCAAATAAAAATAAATACACGTGAATGCTGCACGTAATTATTAGACGACCACTCTTGTAACCGTGCAAAACTGAATTTCCAGAAAAAGTACATCGTTCAGTTGACGTTTTGGGACAGGTCAATGTGGCGACACTTGGGGGATACTTATGTCCAGCAGTTGACGTGTTTCAGCTGCAATGATGATGAAAAGGATGACGGTCATCATCATCATCATCATCAGCCTATAATGTTCCCACTGCTGGGACACGGCCTCCTCTCTATGAGAGGGAATGCGCTATAATTCACCACGCGGGCCCAGTGCGGATTGGTAGATGTCACATGTCTTCGAATTTTTGTTTCTAGGACATGCCGGTTTCGTCACGATGTTTTCCTTCACCGTTTTGAGAGCAGCGGTGATGAAATAAATTACACAAAGTAATGCGCCTGTCTGGGTTCGAACCCACGACTTAGTGTTCGTAGGTCGGGGCCGCCAGCACTGGGCCACCGCTGCTCAGGATGACGGTATAATGGTATTTACCTGATGTGACAGGGTTATGTGAATCGTCGTCCATGAGGTCTTCTATTTGTGCCAGGTTCAGCACCGCGTCGCTGTCTTCATTGCTCAGCAGGTTGGGAGTCGGCGATAGTCGCATCTGTGGACAATAAAATAACGTTATAGAATAACACTAATATTGACAGTAGTCAAAGAGAACAGTGAATTTTCATTTTTTCAGTCACAAGGATCTTTTGGTACTTGAGTCATGATCTGCCTAGCCATTTCCCAACTATGTTGGGGTCGGCTTCCAGTCTAACCGGATGCAGCTGAATACCAGTATTTTACATGGAGCGACTGCCTATCTGACCTCCTCAACCCAGTTAAGACTGGGAAATACGATACCACTTGGTGAGACTGGTGGTACTTTTGGTACTTGAGTAAAGGAGCATTTTTAGTAAAAATTGTGAACGTTTCGTGATTTTGTTTTGAACTAGCACTTTGCCCACGCAGCGTCAGCAATAAGAGTGTATGCCGATATTAATATTTTTAGTTCTATTACACTTACGAATAACAAAGCTATCTATTCGTAAAAAAAAAAAATAGAATTGGATCATTAATTCCGCAGATTTTACAAATACAAAAATTATGGTTAAAGAAATTTATTTCTCAACAAGAAATTACAGGTATTTCACTTACTTGAGAACATTTTTGGAACATAATTAAAGTACCTATTACATAAACTTTGACATCCAAACTAAGTAGACACCTAGGTACTGTTTTTCATTAAACGTAACAAAAACACGTTTTTCCTTAAGAGCCCTCTTACAGTCCACTAGCGCCGCCAATCGAAAAAATGTCATAACTCGTAAATAGAATCAAAAATACAAAATATGTTCTATTATTACTGTGGAAAAGGCAATAACGTAATTGTATAACACCTTATCAACACTTGAAATATAGCTGTTTAGCTAAATCGTGCATTCAAAACATAAACGGCCGTTTTTGTTACAAATGCACGATTTAGCTAAACAGCTATATTTCAAGTGGTGACAATGTGTTATAAAATTACGTTATTGCCTTTTCTACAGTAATTATAGACCACATTTTGTATTTTTGATTCTATTTACGAGTTATGACATTTTTTCGATTGGCGGCGCTAGTGGACTGTAAGAGGGCTCTTAAACATAACAATGACAACTAACATATTAGAACTAAAATAAAATTTCGAAAAAAGGCAAATAATAATAATATAAATATTATAACACAAAGTTTAAAATTGTTTTCCATCCACCGGCAAAAGAAATAAATACTGTGGTCTCTGGGGTGGGTAATTTTACCTCTTTAAACCTCCTCTTTGTACCTACTTGTAGATAAAGGAGACTTCGTGTAAGTTCCCATTGTGGCCACGCTCCAAGAAAATATTGTACCGAAAATGTATTTTTTTCAAAACTTTCATAATTTCTTAATAATTCCAATATAAACACGTCTTTTCGCCTCCAAAGTTGCGAGTAAACTTATATTCTTGAGTTTATTACGAGGCCAGATGTTAATAGGGCTTACCTTAATGTCCTTGTGTGTGAACAGATGATCGGGTACGGGCTCCAGGCACAGGTCGGGCTCCAGACAGCCCAGCGACAGACCCTCGTCTCGACTGAGAGGGGAACACGACCCTAGCTTCAGTCCATCTGTGGGTAAATACGATATTGTTACTATTTTAGTAGCTACTTAATAATAAGGGCACCACATCCACGACATGTATCAATAAATAAATAAATAAATATCGCTGGACATTAACACACAGCGCCACCTAGTGCCACACTAAGCAAAGCTTGTGTCGTGGACACTAGATGGTTCATATATTACATATATACTTTTTTGTTTGTAAATACATACTTAGTATACATATAAACACCCATGACTCGGAAACAAATGTCCGTGCTCATCACACAAATATTTGCTCCTACCGGGATTCGAACCCAGAACCCTAAGAACGTAAGGCAGCGTCACTACCACTACGCCAAGCGGGTCGTCAATAAAATCGTTTTACATAAAACACGCCATTCACGGTCAATTTAATTTTAATTGTGTGTCTGTTGTTTCGACATCACTAAATATTATTATTTGTATGCCCTCGGGTAAAATGTAGCGAACTGACCATCTTTTAATAACATCCTATTGTATTGAAACCTACATTTACGAATAAATTTGATTTGATTTGATTCAATTTTAGGTCGTTCTGAAACCGAAAGCCATAATAAACTCACTTCAAAAATTAACAAAAAAAATTGCAAAATGGTTGTTTCGTAAAAAAAATGGCGATATAATTCTTGAAGCAAATAAACACATATCCATGGCTTAACATTCAAAAGAAGGTTTATCATCCTGGCCACAAACGTATATTGTAATTGTCTATTAATACAGTATATTACTGTCATAGCAATAAACGGTTTCTTCACAGAGCATCACATGGATTTCTTTTATCTTATTGCTGATCCATGCGTCATGTTCGTGAACGGGTGCTGTCAGTTGTGACTGGTCATTTCTTAGTTGCCATGGCTTATTTGAAAGAATTATTTTCTTTTTACTATGGACACTTTTAACGTGCACATCTTGCTACATTGTTCTCACATAATCTACCATCTCAACATGAATGATGTAACCAAGATTTTGTAACAATATTTTGATTTAAAAGAGTGTCCATGGAGTTTCTTGCCCGTTCTTCTCCATAGAGATCTACGTTAGGGAATGGGCAACTACAGTACTTTCACAGTTTTTATGTCTTGTGACTGGGACTGTAGCTACATATAATTTTCATCTTTGTTTCGACAATTCAAAAGTGCCTGTTATTGGACTACTTGAAATAAATGCTTTGATTTTGATTCTACCATTTTAAATCTTTTATTAAGTTATTCTATTTACGTTTAGGCTGTTTCTGTTTCAACAATAATGATGGGCCAACGATGAGCAGGAAAGGAATTGTCAGTAGCAGGCATTGTGTTCGTCTCGTATTAGATATCTCTCGTGATGTAATGAGTGTGACGTACCGAGCGCGTCCAGCGCAGACAGGCAGGCGGCGGGCGGCATGTCGCGCAGTAGGTCGGGGGGCTGCTCGCCGAACTGTCAGTAGGTCCTATTAGATATCTCTCGTGATGTAATGTGACGTACCGAGCGCGTCCAGCGCAGACAGGCAGGCGGCGGGCGGCATGTCGCGCAGTAGGTCGGGGGGCTGCTCGCCGAACTGTCAGTAGGTCCTATTAGATATCTCTCGTGATGTAATGAGTGTGACGTACCGAGCGCGTCCAGCGCAGACAGGCAGGCGGCGGGCGGCATGTCGCGCAGTAGGTCGGGGGGCTGCTCGCCGAACTGTCAGTAGGTCCTATTAGATATCTCTCGTGATGTAATGAGTGTGACGTACCGAGCGCGTCCAGCGCAGACAGGCAGGCGGCGGGCGGCATGTCGCGCAGTAGGTCGGGGGGCTGCTCGCCGAACTGTCAGTAGGTCCTATTAGATATCTCTCGTGATGTAATGAGTGTGACGTACCGAGCGCGTCCAGCGCAGACAGGCAGGCGGCGGGCGGCATGTCGCGCAGTAGGTCGGGGGGCTGCTCGCCGAACTGTCAGTAGGTCCTATTAGATATCTCTCGTGATGTAATGAGTGTGACGTACCGAGCGCGTCCAGCGCAGACAGGCAGGCGGCGGGCGGCATGTCGCGCAGTAGGTCGGGGGGCTGCTCGCCGAACTGTCAGTAGGTCCTATTAGATATCTCTCGTGATGTAATGAGTGTGACGTACCGAGCGCGTCCAGCGCAGACAGGCAGGCGGCGGGCGGCATGTCGCGCAGTAGGTCGGGGGGCTGCTCGCCGAACTGTCAGTAGGTCCTATTAGATATCTCTCGTGATGTAATGAGTGTGACGTACCGAGCGCGTCCAGCGCAGACAGGCAGGCGGCGGGCGGCATGTCGCGCAGTAGGTCGGGGGGCTGCTCGCCGAACTGTCAGTAGGTCCTATTAGATATCTCTCGTGATGTAATGTGACGTACCGAGCGCGTCCAGCGCAGACAGGCAGGCGGCGGGCGGCATGTCGCGCAGTAGGTCGGGGGGCTGCTCGCCGAACTGTCAGTAGGTCCTATTAGATATCTCTCGTGATGTAATGAGTGTGACGTACCGAGCGCGTCCAGCGCAGACAGGCAGGCGGCGGGCGGCATGTCGCGCAGTAGGTCGGGGGGCTGCTCGCCGAACTGTCAGTAGGTCCTATTAGATATCTCTCGTGATGTAATGAGTGTGACGTACCGAGCGCGTCCAGCGCAGACAGGCAGGCGGCGGGCGGCATGTCGCGCAGTAGGTCGGGGGGCTGCTCGCCGAACTGTCAGTAGGTCCTATTAGATATCTCTCGTGATGTAATGAGTGTGACGTACCGAGCGCGTCCAGCGCAGACAGGCAGGCGGCGGGCGGCATGTCGCGCAGTAGGTCGGGGGGCTGCTCGCCGAACTGTCAGTAGGTCCTATTAGATATCTCTCGTGATGTAATGTGACGTACCGAGCGCGTCCAGCGCAGACAGGCAGGCGGCGGGCGGCATGTCGCGCAGTAGGTCGGGGGGCTGCTCGCCGAACTGTCAGTAGGTCCTATTAGATATCTCTCGTGATGTAATGTGACGTACCGAGCGCGTCCAGCGCAGACAGGCAGGCGGCGGGCGGCATGTCGCGCAGTAGGTCGGGGGGCTGCTCGCCGAACTGTCAGTAGGTCCTATTAGATATCTCTCGTGATGTAATGAGTGTGACGTACCGAGCGCGTCCAGCGCAGACAGGCAGGCGGCGGGCGGCATGTCGCGCAGTAGGTCGGGGGGCTGCTCGCCGAACTGTCAGTAGGTCCTATTAGATATCTCTCGTGATGTAATGTGACGTACCGAGCGCGTCCAGCGCAGACAGGCAGGCGGCGGGCGGCATGTCGCGCAGTAGGTCGGGGGGCTGCTCGCCGAACTGTCAGTAGGTCCTATTAGATATCTCTCGTGATGTAATGAGTGTGACGTACCGAGCGCGTCCAGCGCAGACAGGCAGGCGGCGGGCGGCATGTCGCGCAGTAGGTCGGGGGGCTGCTCGCCGAACTGTCAGTAGGTCCTATTAGATATCTCTCGTGATGTAATGAGTGTGACGTACCGAGCGCGTCCAGCGCAGACAGGCAGGCGGCGGGCGGCATGTCGCGCAGTAGGTCGGGGGGCTGCTCGCCGAACTGTCAGTAGGTCCTATTAGATATCTCTCGTGATGTAATGAGTGTGACGTACCGAGCGCGTCCAGCGCAGACAGGCAGGCGGCGGGCGGCATGTCGCGCAGTAGGTCGGGGGGCTGCTCGCCGAACTGTCAGTAGGTCCTATTAGATATCTCTCGTGATGTAATGAGTGTGACGTACCGAGCGCGTCCAGCGCAGACAGGCAGGCGGCGGGCGGCATGTCGCGCAGTAGGTCGGGGGGCTGCTCGCCGAACTGTCAGTAGGTCCTATTAGATATCTCTCGTGATGTAATGAGTGTGACGTACCGAGCGCGTCCAGCGCAGACAGGCAGGCGGCGGGCGGCATGTCGCGCAGTAGGTCGGGGGGCTGCTCGCCGAACTGTCAGTAGGTCCTATTAGATATCTCTCGTGATGTAATGTGACGTACCGAGCGCGTCCAGCGCAGACAGGCAGGCGGCGGGCGGCATGTCGCGCAGTAGGTCGGGGGGCTGCTCGCCGAACTGTCAGTAGGTCCTATTAGATATCTCTCGTGATGTAATGAGTGTGACGTACCGAGCGCGTCCAGCGCAGACAGGCAGGCGGCGGGCGGCATGTCGCGCAGTAGGTCGGGGGGCTGCTCGCCGAACTGTCAGTAGGTCCTATTAGATATCTCTCGTGATGTAATGTGACGTACCGAGCGCGTCCAGCGCAGACAGGCAGGCGGCGGGCGGCATGTCGCGCAGTAGGTCGGGGGGCTGCTCGCCGAACTGTCAGTAGGTCCTATTAGATATCTCTCGTGATGTAATGAGTGTGACGTACCGAGCGCGTCCAGCGCAGACAGGCAGGCGGCGGGCGGCATGTCGCGCAGTAGGTCGGGGGGCTGCTCGCCGAACTGTCAGTAGGTCCTATTAGATATCTCTCGTGATGTAATGTGACGTACCGAGCGCGTCCAGCGCAGACAGGCAGGCGGCGGGCGGCATGTCGCGCAGTAGGTCGGGGGGCTGCTCGCCGAACTCCATCAGGGACACCGGCTCCGACTTAGGGAGCACCAGCTCCTACAACACACACATCTATATTGTAGGGCGGCTACTACGAGACCGGCGTGAGGGCACGCGGCTAAGTTCTGCTTGAAATCTATATAAGGGTGTAAGGGACTCCGAGGCTGCGGGACTGTTCGAAAGAGATACCGCGGCCCCGGAACTTAAAGGACGAAGTAGGAACATGGATGGGTTTAAGCCAGTAAAAGTCTGACACTCCTTCCCGCTCCACCCAGAGTGGGAGAAGTTATTTGATGATTTCCCATCCCAAAAAAAAAGTGTACTCCTGAATCATATTCCTCCGGAATTTTTCTCTGGAAAATTTAAATCTACAATGGATGATGAAAAACTAACGAACGACGCGTAAAATCAGATGTTCACTTCCTGTCTGCGTGTAGCACAGTTCATAGAACTCGTCGTCTCGCTTGCCGTTCGTTAAGTGCGTTTCACGTGACTCCCTTATCTTTTGTGAATTATTTTTTTTGTACCGGTCATCTTAAAAAAAAATGATAACTAAGTAAGTACCAAATTTTTTGTACAAATTAGATTTTTAGTTGCCTTGAAATCAGTAAATAGTAGAGTTGACCAAACAGTGATGTCACAGCCATACAAATCTATCTGACTTTTCGTCGTTTTGGATCTCTTGGAAATAAATGTCTCCCTTGATTTTTGCAGTGGGAAACACAACACTGCGTTATAGTTATAATATTTAATTGTTTTCTATATTTGTTTATTTAGAAATCGTAAATTAGTATGAATTTTGACAGTTGATATGACAAAATTAGGCAAAGTTGATTATGCGACATCTGGTGGGATGATTTAAGACAGTTTTTTACCCCATTGATTGGTGAGTGATCTTTCATATTCCTAATATGCTTGGAGTATATGAGTATGTACTAACCGGTGCAGGCGCAGTGTTGCAGGTCGGCTGTGCTGCTGCAGGCTGGACCCTCGGCTCGGGACCAGGCTCAGCAGCAGACTCCACGCCAGAGTCATCTGTGTGAGGAGACGACCAGCCCTCGCCTCCCGACAGCGGCAGTCCGTGCACGCGGGCCAGGCGCTCTAGCTCCTGGATAAGAGAAGATAGATAGATGTCAGATGGAATATTTAAAAGGAGAGAAATATTCAGACTTGATGTCGGAACAGACATAAATAAATAAATAAATAAATAAAGCAAAATATAACACACAGCGCCATCTAGTGCCACACTAAGCAACGAGGCTTGTATCGGGGCCCACCAGGGGGGGGCAAGCGGCCATTCTGCTACGAATCATAATATGAATCACGTAAAAATTCTTAAAATGGACTTTATAGATATGAGAATTAAGTCCATTTTAAGTTTTTTTTTAAATAATCGTTACAATCCAGCAATTTTGTAAATAAGTGACGTATTTGTAAAGTTGTATGACAAGTGTTGTTTAATAAACCTTACAATAATTGTCTCATCATCATCTCCCTAGCCTTTTCCCAACTATGTTGGGGTCGGCTTCCAGTCTAACCGGATGCAGCTGAATAACAGTATTTTGTGGTGTCGCTCCTTTGCAATGCTGGTCACTGAGTAACTTTATCTTGGAGACTCCTCCATGCCTCGGAAAGCACGTTAAGCAGTTGATCCCGGCTGTCATGTGTAGATCTTTGACAGTCGTTACAGGTAGTCAGTGGCCCAAAAAGTTAGACAACCAGTCTTACCAAGAGGTATCGTATTACCCAGTACTTACTGGGTTGTGGAGGTCAGATAGGCAGTAAATACTGGTATTCAGCTGCATCTGGTTAGACTGGAAGCCGACCCCAGGTGAGATGACGCTACAGAACTTGATATTTGACAATTGAATCCATTATATAATCAATTAATAATGTAATTTTACTTATGTCAGCATTGTCAATGTTAATTTAATGCTATTTTTTTAAATCTAAGCTTGTATTAATATTTGCACACCATGACAATATGGTAAACATGTTAGCACAACTCTTCTTCTGACACCTTGCATGCATTTGTTTCTTTATAATTGTACTAGCTGACCCATGCAACTTCGTCTGCGTCACATAAGAGAAAAACGAAAGGAAAAAAAAACCCCGTTTTTGCAACATTTTTCATTCCTGCTCCGCTCCTAATGGTCGTAGCATGATGTTATATAGCCTAAAGTCTTCCTCGATAAATAGAATATCCAACACAAAAAGAACTTTTCAATTTGAACCAGATTAGCGTGTTCAACCAAACAAACAAACAAACAAACTCTTCTGCTTTATAATATTAGTATAGATGTACACTAATGTTTGCGCAAATAAAGTTATCTGAATCTGAATCTGAACAAGACAGCAGTTTTACACACCTGTATCCTCAACATAAGCTTTCTATTATGTATCTCAATCTGCTTCCTCCTCTGCTCGCTCTGCTTCAGCCTGTTGACCTCGTCCCGGAGACACTTGATGTAGTCCACGCTGCTCTTTAGGATCGTCCCCTTGTTGGGCCGAACGTCCCGGATGACCTCGTAGAAGGGGTCGTTGGTCTTCGGAAGGAGGGTGCCTAGCTCCTTTATTCTGTCGTTGATATTGAAACGGCGGCGTCTTTCGACTGGAATTGAGAGGAATTTGTAATTAATGTAATGAGTTGAGCACCGGCCCAATGGAGGCAACTTACGAACAGTAAGTCGTGGGTTACACATTTATTAAGAAACTGATACAATAAGGCTAACTACAGATGAGACCAAAATCTTTCGAATCTCTTCTATTCTTCTCCTGTATTTTCTAGTTTCACATGGATTATGTGGGGTGATCCAATAGTATTATAGTAGTCGTCGTTGGGCCGATCACAGCGGAACTGCAATGCCGGGCCTACCCGCGACGGGAGTGGAGCGAGCCCCAATCATCCCATCAGCTTTGAGCTTACAAAATTAGTGGTGTCCGCCCCATGACACGTTCCCATTCTACTACCAGTTCAGAGGTTTTTGAAATCCAATCCAACTACAAGCCCCGAGCAATGTACATTGTGTTTCCAATAACTACAATCTAGCTCTTGGACTTACACTTACTTTACTAATCAACCTTAAACCTAATGCTTTTGCAATAAAGTAGAAAATCTATAAACAAAATTTGATAGATTGTAGTAGCCTTTTTTTTCGGATGGGAAATCATCAAATGACTCTCCGCCGCGAGCGGGAGGGACGGCCAGATTTTTAATGACTAAAACCCATCCATGTCCCTTCCTCGCCCTTTATGTTCCGGGGCCATGGCATCTCTTTCGAACAATCCCGCAGCCCCGGTAGGTACACATCTATCTTCTACTTTTACAGGAGCAGTATTACTTACTCATGTTGTGGTTGTCCTTCTTCTGACGATCCTTGGCGAGCGCGTGCATGTCGGAATCCGTCAGCAGCGCGCAGTCGCCGGCCACAGAGCTAGCGGCCGAGGGCGGACCTGATGATGAGAGGGGCCCGGCGCCCGAGTCCAGGGAGAGGATGTCCTCTAAGAACTCGTCAGCCTAGAAAGAGTTTTGAAGATACTGAATTGGTGAGTGTTGGTGAAGACTTCGTTTTTTGTATGAGAGATGAAGGCTTATTTCTCCAAGTTTTGTCCGAATAAGGATGACGACTGACTAAAATAAATATGGTTCTGTTTCGTCCATCAGTTAGATTATCGAAAAATATTGTATTGGATAGGCGTTTTTTGTTTATAAAAATTGACAAAGATAAAACGCGTCAAAGAACTTACTCAAATGTGACGCCACACGAGTTTTCGACAAAATTAGATTTATTTTGTCATCTACCCTATTATAACAGTTTGTCGTGCCGGTTTTGAAAGAAATCAAAACTACATTTTACAAATTGCAAAATTATTGGATTTCTCAACTCAGTAGCAGTATCTTTTTATTTATGTTAGGATTCCTTTTAAGTGCAAAACTAGTTTCAAGCATCTTGGTCCAGGTGAAAATATTATAAAGAGTTGTCAATTTCTAGTTCCAGCTTTTGGCCCAACGGTGTTTAGAATTTTGGCTTAAAGTTAGTTTCCAATCAAATTCTTAGTTTTGTCTTAGTTACTTACTGATTTAGTATAAAGGTGATAAAGTTTACCTCTGAGTTATTGCTAGCGGAGGGCATGGCGGGCGAGCGCAGGGAGGAGGAGGGCCGCTCCGGGGAGGAGGCGCGCCGCGTGCCCAGCTCGGGCGCGGACTGCGCCGGCGCACATCGCGGTGACACCTGCAATATACACTCTGCGCTCAATCACTGCGGCTTACAACTAGAAGACTGGATACTGGACTAGATTTGCTGGGTGACCATTACTCCTATTATTAGCTATTTTGTCGCTATCCCTATTAGGCCACACTCAGTAATACGTCACTTTGTGCATCTGGTCAGTTTTCATAACTCATTTCATGCTCCATTTCGACTCATTCCCAACTTAAGAACCACGTAAAGCATTTGAGTGCCTTAATTTGTATCAACAGAATCTTAAGGACCTTCCCTTTTCCAGTGCATAGCTCCACAAACAACTGCCATTCATAACAAGTCGGACTCAATTCAGCTTCAAACCAAGACTTGTTACTGTAGCTTCATTTAGTCCACCATCGTCATATTTGTGCATAGAGAACATCATCGTCTGCCTAGCCTATTTCCAACTATGTTGGGGTCGGCTTCCAGCCTCACCGGATGCAGCTGCATACCAGTATTTTACATGGAGCGGCAGCCTATCTGACCTCCACAACCCAGTAAGTACTGCGTAATATGACACCCCTTGGTGAGACTGGTGTTACAGAGAACACTTAACGAAAGAATCTGACAATGAGTATACCATACCTGCGTCTGTGGTTGAAATGATTCACTGAGGTACTGGCGCACTTGACTCTTCTGTTTCTGTATCACGTGATACCGGGTGGGGTTCTCCAGAACTGTTCGCACCTAGAACATGGATTATAAATAATTACTTAACACGTATTTACATGATAAGATTTCATTGAAGGCCTCAAGTTTAAGAAACTGATAATTATACGGTTACTAGTGCGATAAAAAGTTCTTCTAAAAAAGCATCATGTGGATGTATAAGGGGTGTTAAAATACCTTTAACAAAGCAGGAAGGCACTTGTTCTCCCCGTCGTTGCTATTTTTCGCTTTTTTGTTATTGTGCTAAATTTTGCCTGGGATCCTCCTCGTTACGGAGATATTGAGGGTCAAAGTTTTGTAATGTTACAATTTTACTTTTAAAGACTTTACTTTGTATAAATTTAATTTCACTTTAAGTACTTATCGATGCATCCATCAGCACAACTTTTTGAGTGCGGTAACATCCGCAATCGATTGAGGAATATCGTTCATGAAAGCACCTCATCTAGGAGTAGGTCTATGGCCCGTTGGTGGGTTTAGATTTCCCAGAAAACTCACAGAACAACGAACGTCAACAACGTCATCAACTTCTGTCTAATGTAAACAAAAGGTGGAAACCGGTGTGCCCGTACTGAAGATTATCTGTCGGCCCAGCACGTGTTCTTCTTAGTCGTTATGACACTGTTTCAAGCTTCCACGGTTTTTAACTAAACATAAAATGTCACTTGGGGGACATCTTCCGTGGTTATTGTTAATTTTAGCTCCCGATATATCGACGCTGTTACAAGCGCCATGATCGCGGATTGACTGGAGAATGCGTGCCATTAATGGATAATGGATGGATGGAAAATAATGATAATCACGAAAGACATCCCGTAACTAACATTTTAGATTATGGTTCTAACTGACCTGTAATACTTGTGGCGGTAGTTCAACGTGAGGCGTGATCCGCGGCACCTCCGCCGGACTTGACTTCTTCTTGTCCTCATTATCTTTGGACTGGCCTGCTTGTTGTGCCTGCAAGAAAAATGGAATATTCATCAGTAGATGGACACTTAAGTACTTAAATCACAGTATTATAAAGGCGAAAGTTTACATGTGTGTATGATTGTTACTCTTGCACGCAAAGACGAATAAACGGATTTGGATGGAATTTGCACTCAGATACTTTATGACCTGGATTAACACATAGGATACTTATTATCCCAGTAGTATGATCCCGTGGAACAATTACCGAACACGCGGGCGAAGTCGCGGGTATAAGCTAGTCTATGATATGCTACGAAACACAAAAATTTTGATCGGCAGTGTCTAATAAGCTGATGGACTAATCTTCTGTATCATCATTTCAGCCGAAAAACGTTCGCTTTTATAGTCTTCTCCTAAGAATCACAATAACAACCGGTTCAAAACATCGAATCTAGAGTTGATGATAATAATTAAGCTTACTATGAAAATCCGTGAAACTAAACAAGGGGCGCTAAAACTGAAGCTCCAAACAAGTAAATCATCAATATCGACCATTTAGGAGGAAACTAAGTGAATAACGACAAATAGATCTACATCAGTAACAAAGCTACTATTTACTAAGAACACCTACATCCTACGCTAATAGGATTAGATATAAGATGACAAACAGACGCAAAAACAAATGTAATGTTATAAAAACGAATGCCACAAGTGATACATTCAATCAGTTTGCTTAGACAATTGGCATATATATCTTTAAATGATGTATTTGGCCTTGAAAATGAAGATTTAATTAGTAATATAGACAAAACGGTTAATATTGATGTAGGTCAACTTTTAGCTTGATATGAAGATAAATACGATACTGGGAAAGGTAGTCACGGAAGATAAAGTAAGGTGGTAGAAGAGACGTCAAGAGATTGTTACAAAAAAGACAGATTACTGTACAGACATTAATATGGGACAGGGTAAAGGAATGACAGAACAAAATCTATATGTAATAGTATTGAAAGAAGTTACCTTTAAGACAATGAACCAAGATTAGTGTTCATACACTAAACATAAACAATCACAAACTTCAACTTCGGAAAACTGACAAATGGCGGAGAATTTGTTCCATTATATTAGTTAGCCGGAGAATATCAAGAAATGCCAATGCTTACGCTATTGACGCGACTGAAGATTTGGTAGAAGAAGATCAAGAGACATTAAAAACATGTCATATGTCAAAAATGTAAAACGGAATCAGTTGTACTTTAACGTGCTGCACTCACAATAATCCACTACTTTATTGTAATGCATATGTTTATACACACTAGTTCAGTAAACTATGGACCAGGACCACCATCAGTCAGGTTTTACCCTGAAGTGGTCGTGGGAGCTTCGCGGCTTGATCTACTTGCTGATTTTATATCTTTCGCGGAATCAGACGTGCTAGCATCAAGTTTGCATTACGTATGAAGCCTGTTATTCAAATTATGGACGTAAAATGTTGTTTAAGTCCTCTGATCTCTAGTGGGATTATATTTTGCTTCGCTTTTTCCTTGACCAGGTGTTTCCCCAGCGGGTTTAAATCTTTGCCAAGGGCCATGGATATAACCTGTTTTATCAGTTGTATCTTAGACATTTTGCCCACTTTGTAAATTACCGGTAAGGTACGTAGTACATACGTCAGTGCTTATTTTTGGAATTACTTTAACATTATCTCTTTAGAAAGCCTTAGGTTTGTAGTGTTGGTATTCGTTACTGTTAACCTACTTGTTAGTGGCTTGTCTCACCCACGCTTGAAAACAATTACTTTTTGGAGCTTAAATTATGCAAAAGTAAAAACTGCCTTATATAATACTTTGGGTATCTTCTCCTCTATAGGTTCGAACTATAATTATGAGAGACGCTTATGCTGATGCTTTTAGTATATAGTCTTGCAAGTTGCCATTAGAGCAAACGAAGGTTTGAGTGTTCATTTATGGCGACAGTCATACTGCCAGATAATGAGAAAGTCTGGTGACATAAGAGTAAAAGAAGAAGCTACCTACTTGTAGTGACTCTCTGCGCAGCTGTTCCTGTGCATGTTCTCGCATCAACTGCTGCTTCAGCTGTGTACGAGATGTCGGCGTCAATGTCTTGAACGTAGGCGGGCTGCAACAAGGAGAAAATTATGTTAGCTATGCGAAACTTTCAACATTACCGAGAAGGAGGATAAAGAGAAGATTGGAATGGGGAGACAAAATAATGAATAATAGACCAACAAACAGCGACTCTGGATTACGATGGAAGAGCAACAAAAGTATAGGACTGACATAAGCTCACGAAAAGCATATCTCAATCCAAGTGACAGTTGTTGCTGACATAAATAGCCCTATGAAAGTCTAGGCCTTCTGGAAGTAAAGAGAAGAGGTGTTAAAATGTATAACCTGAACATGTTGTAAAAAATACATAAATATTATGAAAGACAATATTTTCGCGTTCACATAAGAACAAGAAACCATGTCGTCACGACATAGCTAATACATAACATTGGTTTATCCTCGATCCGCAGTTAGGACACTAAATAGATAACTACAGAAGGTTCGCTACATACGACCAGTTCAAACACACGCACACATAGACACACTTCAAGTACAGCGAGTGCAAGTGCACTCGCGAGTCGTAAGTACGCTTGCACTGGCCGCGACTATCATTTGTTTGTTGAAACCTTCTGGAACTTTCTACTCTATGGTTACAAGTAAGTACTTGCTCACGTCCTAGGCTGCGAGTTCGCATACTGAGTCGATGGTCGCGCATGAGTTGAAATACAGGTGGGAAATGTATTTCGATTGAATTGTTTTATTTGTGTTTAATACGTATGTGACATAGAATTTTAAGAGCTTAGATATTTTGAGTTACCTCACAGTCAGAGCATTAGTACAGTCATCTAATGGCTGTGAAAGTTACTGAGTGAGGTGTAGGATTAATTCCCAAATCGATATAAAAGCATTTGGGCTTTACTGGTGAGAATGTCTCAATGGGTACGTGAATTGAAATAAGCCATTTGAAGAAATGGAAATTGTGATGCAATTTTGGCAGATGTATTCAGGATCAGTCAATATGGTGACGCAAGGGGACCTATATCCAACAGTCAAAGGCTTTGCTTTGTTGTACTGTATTCAGTATCAGCTACTAAGATTATTAAAAACAATACTGTGCTTGACTGTGCAATGTGCGTATCTGATAATATATCACTAACTACCACTTTCCCCGCGTCTTCATCCGCGAAAATTGTGATAGTTCGGCTAATTTTTATGATATCAATATAATTTATAGCATATGTTACTCGGTAAAGTATGCAGCTTTCTAACGGTGAACAATTTTTAAAAATCGGTTGATTATTTCTTGCGTTAAATCATAACAAACAAACATTAAACAAAATCTTTCCTCTTTTTAGTATAATACTAGCTGACCGGCGCAACTTCGTCTGCGTCTCATAAATTGAAACGTAAGCTATCCTATCTCTCAAGTTGGATCGAACTGCACACGGTGTACAAAATTTATTGAAATCGGTTAAGTGGTTTAGGAGTCCATTGAGGACAAACATTGTGACACGAAATTTATATATATTAAGAAGATTAGTTTATATAAGTAATACTCAAGCTAAGTTAGATGCAACATATCAGTTATTAAATGTCAAGTACTTAGGTACTGAACGGCATCATAATGTGACACGCACGATCTTGAAGGGATAATGCCGTACCCTTGGGGACTAAGAAGGTGCTACGTAGGCCTGATTCATTCATTGAATAGGATACAGAGTCTTTAGCTGATGAATCATCAACGGCTTGTCCTAATCTCCCAAATATGTTGGGGTCTGCTTCTAATCTAACTGAAGCCAGTATTTTACATCGAGAGACTGCGTGTTATCATCATCATCATCATCATCATCAGCCTATAATGTTCCCACTGCTGGGACACGGCGTGTTATAGCAGAATGTAATTTTATTTAGCAAATTAAATATGGATGTTAATCCCAGCTACTCGGTACTCGGACCTAGTTCATTTTCCATAACTTTCACTTTGTTTCCAAGTCTAATTTGGCCAACCAGAATTTAGAGGCAGAAAAAAATTACCAATTTATGATACTTAATGCTAAGGATACCTTTAAAAGAGAAACTCGGGGCTACACAATAACAGCCGTTCGTTTAGATCTTCAGGTAAAGCCGCGCTTGCCTAGGTTCATCTGTGGATGGGTGACCACCCATTACATACCGAGTTTCTTCAATGCCTCGGAAAGCACGTTTAGCCTTTAGTCTCGGCTGTCAATTGTAGATCTTTGTTATCAAGGGTATCATCGTATTACCCAGTACTAAGTGGAATGTGGAGGACAGATAGGCAGTCGATCCATGTTAAAAACTGGTATTCAGATGCATCTGGTTAGACTGGAAGCCAACCCCAACATAGTTGGGAAAAGGCTAGGCAGGCGATGACAGAGAAGAGATTTTGCCGAACGGATTTCGCCTGCTATAGCTACTCGTCATAAAATACTTAGTTATTTGTTATTACTGATGAGTGATGGCCATGTAACGATCATTTGATGTCTACTTACTGTAGTAAACTTGTCAATTGATGTGTTATTATGGCGAGGATTTGCATGCAATCATAGT
This sequence comes from Xestia c-nigrum, assembly GCA_916618015.1. Lineage (NCBI taxonomy): Eukaryota > Metazoa > Arthropoda > Insecta > Lepidoptera > Noctuidae > Xestia > Xestia c-nigrum. The sequence continues at coordinate 15,380,615 of OU745270.1, forward strand.
TTATTCTTTTGCATTTGCTATTTCCGCATTCCATCGTTTTATTCTTTTCATATTATTTTAGTTCATGACTGAATCCATCTTTCAAGAGTCCATGTAAATTGCGTACGATTAGAGAGTTTTACTTCTGTCTAGCAGTACATTGCTAAGGGATGAAGATTGTGATGATGAAAGATTCTTTCTTCTTTCTTTTTGGACTAAATAGATACACCGTTTACATTTAGTGAGTTCGCATAGTAGTCAATGATCCTTCTCTTGAAGAGAACTTATAAAACGGCCTCACTCAAAGTGTATCGTGTTACCCAGTAGGTTACTGAGTTGAGGTCAGATAGGCAGCTACATCCAGTTGGACTGGAAACGAATCAAAAAGCTTTGGGAAAAGGCTCAGCAGATGATGATAATTTACAACCCAAATGGCGCAGCGGTAGTGAGGCTGCCTAACGTTCTTAGGGTCTTAGAAGTAGGAGCAAATCTTTCTGTGATGAGCATGGACATTGGTTTTCGAGTCATGGATGTTTATATGTATAATAAGTATGTATTTACAAACAAAAAAGCCTCGTTGCTTAGTGTGGCACTATATGGCGCTGTGTGTAATGTCCAGCGATATTTATTTATAATGATGATTAGATGAGGCCTTTCCCCAACATCGTAACAATTACGAATAGAGACACAACACTCTAGTATCTACATAAGCCAGTGTTGGTATTGACGGGAATTAACGGTCAAGGCTCACTTGTCGGGCACACATGCGCGTGCGCCACCGGTGTGGGCAAATTATGCCGATGTGTGATACATGGCCGTTAGGCAGTTATTATTGGGCCGTAGATCTGTTTGTACGGTTAAAAATTGTAATTGTTAATTACGATTAAAGACCACTATTTTAATAAGCTTTTATTCAAGTTGCCTTGTGTATGTGTCCACAAATCCATTTCTAAAAATCTAGACTTCAACCTGTTAGTGCCTACTAAACTGTTAGAATCTTTACATCGTCGTCATCGTCATCGTCATCAGCCTAAAATGTTCCCACTGCTGGGACACGGCCTCCTCTCAATGAGAGGGAATGGGCTATAATCTACCACGCGGGCCCAGTGCGGATTGGTAGATGTCACATGTCTTCGAATTTTTGGTTCTAGGACATGCCGGTTTCCTCACGATGTTTTCCTTCACCGTTTTGAGAGCAGCGGTGATGAAATAAATTACACAAAGTAATGCGCCTGTCTGGGTTCGAACCCACGACTTACTGTTCGTAAGTCGGGGCCGCCACCACTGGGCCACCGCTGCTCTCCCAATATTTACATAGTATAAAACAAAGTCATTCCAGCTGTTTGTACGCTTAGATCTTGTAAACTACGCAACGGATTTTAATGCAATTTTCAGCAATCGATAGACTGATTTAAGAGGAAAGTTTATATGCTACATTGCACCTGTGCGAAGCTGGGCGGGTCACTAGTTATATTATAAACCACGTATTAAGTAAAATGTTACTAAATAGGTAAATGGTTATTGGTTATTACGTACTAAAATGTTATTAGCGTTATTACTTGCACGTGACGGGTTAAGAGCTTCGCGCTTATTTAGGTTTATTGTGATTATTCTACTTTTCATAGATTTATGTGATCAATAAAACCGTCTCTTTAATTTGAGTGCTTTAATAGTCACTTTAATTCACTACTTGATTTACTAATTATACGCCATTTAAAGATAGAGACAAGAGAGAGCAAATGTAGTATTTTTGCTATTGTAGATATGGATTTCTTCGTTATTTGATGGTAAAGTCAAAAGTGTGTTTGGTTGACATTAAGCTACACCAAAGTTTAAGTCAGTACAGTTGAAAGTCGTTATAGGAATATGAAACGTTTGGAAAGCGAGTGCATTTCTTTACCAATTTTTTTTACCATCTGTGAGCGGTGATGGAAATAGGCGGGCCCCCTAATAACTGGCGAAATGTGGGTGTGGTATTAGGTACACCACTGCGTAATCCTTTGGTAAGATGTTCAGTTTATCATCTGCTTAGCCATCAACATCTGCCGAGCCGACCCCAACATAGGGAAAACCCTATGTTGGGGTCGGCTCGGCAGATGTTGATGTTATCAAACACTGTTTTAAGCAGTTTCGTTTCACATCTAAACTTAAATGTCACTTACGGGATATCTTTCGTGATTATTACTTTTATTGAGCTCCCGATATTTCGACGCTGTTGCAGGCGGTCGCGGTTTGACTGGAGAATGCGGGTAGGATGGAAAAAAAATGTTAGGAGCAGACAAATCTGTCTACCCTCTTTCTATTTTCTTCCTCTTTCTCTTGGTACTGTTTCTATCCATCAATATGTTGATGGTAGACTAAAACCTCACATTAATATAAACAACCTTTATTCGCCACGGCGCTAATTTCAATATAATAATAATATAATATAATTATAATACTTGCCAATATAATATAATTTACCTACTTACAGACTTTAGTTATGGTGATGACGTACTTATTCTATACCTACAGTTCATAGGAATAGGATTTAAAATCATCAGAGCAGAAAATGAGGTGTAGAAAGAATACGGTTAAATTATAGTGGTAATAGTTTGGCACCAGTTCCAACGCTCGGTGTCGAGCACAATGATACCAAGTGCCAAAGACAGGTGGGGGATTATAGTACAGGTAATTTATATCCTTTATTATACTACCATATTGTAGGTACATAGAAAATGTGACAGGTATAAAACTCAACACGGCGATAGAGTCTTCGAACAGTTATTACAATAATAATATATACATTTTTTTCAGACTAGGTCCATAAATTTGCTAGTAACAATGTTCTTAGCCTAGTGTTAATTAAGGTACAAAGTAGTCAGTAGCTTGCTCTTGCGTGAAGGCCCACCCAATGTGCCATCAGTACAGAGTCGTGCGCCTCTGCGAACATGGCACTCGCGTTAAAGTAGCGCGGCCGCCCCTTCAACACCCTGAACGCATTGTTACATTTATGCAGTTTGAAAGCTAAATACACGCAGGGCGTTGTACGTCCCCTGCGTGTATTAAGCCCACAAACCTTCTGTCTGACAGAATGCCCTAAATCTTCACCTGTTCAGTGCAACGAGAGAATCTGCGATCCAACATATTACAGCGGATACACAACGCCCTACGTTCTCTCTCCACATCCATGTGGTCTTCGGTGACCCAGTGGCCCAGATACTTGAAATGAGTGACTCTGTTTAAAGGTGTAACAATGAGTGAGACGGGTGGTCATCTGAGAAATCTTTTTAGGTGCTCTTTAAACCATAACCTCACTTCAGTTGAATCAATCAAGTTTAGTATTGAAACCACTTTTAATATGGTAGCAGAAGCAGAAAATATCATTACGTAAAGATGCCAGAAGACGGTCGTTGTAGCCGAGACAACTCCAAGAAATGATTGAACTGGCGCATGGCATGACGATTTAGACTCGTTCCTGACTATGAAACAAAAGAAGGCAAAACACTGAGTGAGCTGGAAAGGAATGGGGGGCCATTACCCAGCAGTGGCACAGATCAGGCTAAAGAAAATAAAAAAAATGAAGAAAAAAATCAAGTGCTGTATGAAAAAGGGTATCTATATATCGTTCGATAAACATCTTCAATGAACGACAACTTTTATCGTATTGCACTCGCACAATCAGCTGTTGAATTTGGGTCACTATCGACTCCAATATCTTTTCGTGTAACAGACTCAATTTTATATGGCTATCTTTTGCCACCTTCGTCTTTCATCTGGTTGATGACCAAGGAAATTACAACCAGAAGTTACTGCCATACTTTGTGATCATGATTGTCATTCTCTTGGCGTTATCTCAATTTATTTGGGGTCGACGCAGTCTTCCTTCTTTTTCCATACTTCTCTACTTATTACTCGCCATCTCATCAGACACTTCTTTTCTTGCCATTTCATTCTTAACATAGTCCATCCAACGTTTGTCATCCCATACTTTGTGTTTCCACAACATATTCAGTTGAGGGTTATTGTTTACTTTCTATTATGTAGCCACAAACCCCAAACTGACCTAGACAAACAATTAAACAGTATCCACGCGTAAATACCACTCAAATTTCACGCAACGAGAAAATTTGGCAACGCCATCCATCAGCAAATTAAGCCACTAAAAACAATGTGTAGGACCATTAGTATAAATAAATACAATAATTAGCCACACGAGTATGTTCAAATGATCCGTTTGACCCCGCTACTACGGCATTTCGACAATTAATCATATATTTAGGACGCGAACGAAACAGTCGCGAAATACCACGCGTGCGGAATACAGATCGCGATTTTCGTTTGCGATTTTTTCTAAATTAACATTTAGATGTTTTTATAGGTTCTCATAGCGGCGTTGTGATGTGATAGGAGACTTCAATGGGAAAACAGCACGCAGCGTAGAGAAACGTAGATAAGTCCGTCGCTTTGTATGCTAGTGTTGAGGTTTTGATTGACAAGTTGTCTTGTTTTTGTTGTAAGTAGGTACTCGTATTTGGATGGCATTCGCAGTTATTGTTGTGTCATCTTTTGAGGACCCATCATCATCATCATCAGCCTATAATGTTCCCACTGCTGGGACACGGCCTCCTCACAATGAGAGGGTTTTAAGGACCCAATTATTGTAATTGCGGTAGACGAGCTGCTTGGTGGTTTAGGTCGACTTGCAGTCATCGATGTAGTATCGACTTAAGACTTAGGCTGAGGCTACACTAGGCAGCGATTTGCGATGCGACTGGAAGAGCGAAACGAGAAAAACTTGCCATGGCTACATTACAAGCGAGATTCCGGCGTATTTTCTAATAAATTCGCTTCATTTCGCTATGTTGGTGTAGCCGATGCCGTGATTACAGTTATGTTGTTACGATCGCATGAAGAAATCAAAGATCGCTAGTAATATTTGATGTACAGTGTAGCCATATACGTAAGCATTCATTTACTTGTTTTAATCGCTCATGTGTCGCAGGTCGCGTCGCGGCCTAATGTAGCCTCAGCCTTAGAAAAGAGCTTCTGTGCCTTTACTTATTTAGGGACTGTATAACTTTTTAGTATTTGAGTAGAGGAAGACCAAAGAAACGATGGATGGACTGTGTTAAGAAGGATATGGTAAGAAAAGAAGTGTCTGATGAGATGACGAAAAATAGAGGAGTATGGAAGAAGAAGACATGCTGCGCCAACCCCAAACAAATTGGGATAAGGGCAAGAGAATGATGATGATGATGATAACTTTTTAGTATGATCAAAGCAATACTTTGTTCAGTTTCCATTCTGCGAGACGTATGCCTATTGCTTTAGTTCGTAGAAATTGATCGTAAAAACAGTTTAAAGTACGTTAATTTTCAGAATTTTCTTCTCCACCGACACAAACATATAAGTATACGAAGGTCTATAGACAATTCTATGTCTAGACACCATGTACTCAATGTACCCACAATACTGTCAAGTGCAAATCGAATCGTTTATTGTGTCAGCATTACATTGAAGTAGTAACACACATATTCCTTTGACGCAAGCGGTGTGTTTGTGATTTTCATAAGCATTGCGTGACGGCCGAGTTAGCAAGACGCAGCAAGGACGGACATATTGTGATGCTTAACTGTTCGTGTTATCTTGTAATACGTTTAAATTGTTGCTAGGTTAGGTTTATTGAGGACTGTGTTGGACCTAAGCGCCTAGGAAAGTAGAAACCACTATAGAAGCGAACTCGTTGTAAAAAAAACCGAATGCATTGAAAGCTGAAAAGCTTTTTTTTTTAACGTTCCGTGATTTATGTCGTGAGGAAACAGATTTATCCTAGAACCAAAAATTCTATAAACACAAATGTGACATCTTCAAACCCGCACTGGGCCCGCGTGGTGCATTATAGCCCATTTCGCACAAAAGTCCAGTCGCGAAAGTGTCCTTTCGCGCAAAAAATATTGTTATTACTTGTCTTAATAACTGTACCAAACGTTGATAAAGTTTAAAATTCCACACGTAAAGAAACGTGGGACGAGTTGCACAATGAAAATATTATTTATTTTGACTTTCATCAACTCGTCCCAAATGGGCCGTTGACATGTGGGACGAGTTGCTGAGAGGAGACTTGTGTGCCTTAAGTATCGCTGATATTATCTTCTTTGGCCTGGGTTAGTGTTCATTGATTGAACTTGTAAGCAATATTTAAATTATACTTTTGTAGCAAAATTCTGAATTATTCCTTATAGTAAAATCCTCCAGAGTTGTCTTTTCTAGAGTCAAGCTTTCTTTTTCCCCGCGTAGCTGTGTCTTTACAAAGTCCCAAGAGAAATCATCGTGATCGATTCCTGATTCTATCCTCCCCAGGGATGTAAGAAAAGATTCAGTGAATAAAGTTCAAGTTTCACGTTGCTACTCATATTCAATTAAATCACAATCAGCTTTTGACGGGAAATCCTTCAGAATCAACTTGACGACAGGCTGCCAGGTAAGTACGTTACGAATTGGTACAGATTGCCTAATAGTTACACTACGTGACGTATGTCTACGTAGTACTATAGATACAGAGGGATTACTCGACATAATTAATGATAATGCACTGACGCACGGACACGTTGATAGTGAAACGTGGAATAACTGAAATACGCCGCCATTTTGTTTGGGCCACTTACGCTATTAAGTAACTAGCTTGTGCCTGCGGCTTCGTCCGCGTGGAGTTCGGTTATTGTCCCACGGGAATGTACTGCGGAATGTGTGTGTACTCTATGTGTTAATCTAAGTCATTTTTAAACTATCTGTAGTCTAAATTTCATCCAAATCCGTTGAGCCATTTGAGCGTGAAGGAGAAACAAAGATACACACATACCCACATACAAAGTTCCGCCTTTATAATAAAAGTTCGACTGACATTACTGAGTTACAGAATTCTGCATCTTTGCTTTCGCGTTTACCCAGTTAAAACAAGTAGCTGGTACCCACGAATTGACCTGATTGATCTGAAGTAAAAAGGAGTTTTTTCTGTAGAATGGTTTTAGCAAAATATGGTGACATATCTAGGTCTATCGAGCTTTAGAAACAGAGGCGAAGTTCTACTTAGCCGAACCCTTTCTAAAAACTTGGGGCTATATTTTCTACTACAATGTCAAATTTCTTTAATAGATTTTTATCTTGATCGGTTACAAGGTAGTTTCGGATAGCTTGATGTGCTAACGGTACTAGTGGTGGGCGTTGCAACGACGAACCGTTTTCAAAGACCGTTTTGTGTTCTGCGACGATGAAACTGTTTTACGTCCTGGGTTCAAACAGTCTTCGTTGCACAAACCAGTCTTCGAATTAGTTGGTGTGATTTTGTATTTTACGCCTATGAAAATACAGTCGAGAGAGCAATGATTAAACTCTTTCTCACTTGAGTCACTCGTCGCCGCGCGCGCCGTCGTTTTTCGTTCCGACGTTTCCAACGTTCCGCGTAATGTTGTAGTCTTTGGTACCCCGTTCGTTTACAAACAGTCTTAAAAAACTGCAACTATTTCACTCGACGAAAACGTCTAAGTTGGCTAAGTCTCTTCCTCTTCAAACCAGTTGCAACGACGACCGTTTTCTGCAACCGTTTTCGTCGTCGGGAAAACGGTTGCGTTTCGTCCGTCAAAAATTCGACAACGACCCACCACTAGTCTGTACTTTGTTTATTTTGCCAACTAAGTCATCATCATCATTCTCTTATCCCAATTCCATTTGGGGTCGCCGCAGCATGTCTTTTTCTTCCATTACTCGTCATCCCATCAGACACCTCCTTTCTTATCATGTCCTTCTTCTCACAGTCCATGCATCGTTTCTTTGGTCTTCCTCGACTGTTATCCACATTCATACTCAGAAGTTTCCTCACGACATTTTTCTTTTTGCTAACTAAGTAACTTACCAAAATAAAGGTAGCGCCATTTCCCCTACTTATCACTTAATCGCAATAATCTTTATTTTTACTGGTATCTTTGAAATCCGCACGTTTGGCTAGATAAGTGAACACCGTATCTTTCGGCAATAAAGTTCTGATTTCATTCGGTATTCCCACGAGTTGGCGTACGATTAAATGAATTGTTTTACCTATTAATTTTTAAGGTGTTAAATAACCCATTCTTAGAATAATGCTATAAAGTTGGGGAAACGGTGTTTTCGTTGATATTTATCAATTTATTGTTATTATAGTATTTCCTTTATAAAGATTACCTTTCTTACGTAGGACGAGTACCTACCGATACTGACAAATCGTAAACATTTTTAACCCGAATGGTTTAGTAGTAATAAGGCCGCCTTACGTTCTAAGGGTCCTGGGCTCGAATCCCGGTAGGAGCAATTTATGTTTGTGTGATGAACATGGACATTTATTTCCGAGTCATGGATGGTTATACGGATAATAAGTATGTATTTACAAACAAAAAAGTATATACACAAATAAATATAATTTGATTTGAAACCTTCAGGATTCTACAACTAGTTTTGCCATCTTTTTACACAAACAGTGACTTTATTCTTAATAATATTCGGAATCCCACATGTTACAAATAGGAAGTCATCAAATGTGTCAAATTACTAAAATAATATCTCAATTGAGCGCAATTTATTGTCGCTCAATCGAGACGTTATTTTAGTAATTACACTAAAGTATGGACGGCAAAAACTTGAATAAAGTTATTATTTTGGATTGGATAGAACTTTAAATGCCTTTAGCATGCATTTAATACCAACATACTGTATTATTACACATCGCACCTTAAATACATTTGAAATTAAGCACTTATTTAAAAGGTGTGTGTATTATCTTAATTTATAAGAGTGTCCATGGAGTTTCTGGTCCGTTCTTCTCTATAGAGATCAACATATTTGAAGTTTCGGACTAATTGATTCTTGACAATTTACATATTACATTTAATTGACAAGTATCTATAAGTGGCTTGGACCACTATCAGAAAAACTTAATGATCTTCTTATTCTTATTCCCTTATTAATATTGTATGCACGTCATGACTTTGCGACAAATAAACATTTTTTCTTTCTTTCTTCTTCTTTCTTTCCTTACAAAACGAAATATCGTAAGATTTTTTACATGTGTAGAGACATCAAAAAAATCGTCAGAAGCCCCAACAACACGTAACTGACCAACAATGACGTGGCAAACCTGTAATAATGGTGGTCGATGATGACTGGCAGGTTCTCGCGGAAGCCATGAAACCATGGCAGCACGGCTTCCCGTCATTACCCTAATCACGACTGTGCTCTATGGGCGTACGACAAACATGGCGGCGTGACGTAACGAATTAATTGTAAATACTGTGTTGTAGCCGCTGTAGGTCACAACAGTTATTTGTATTTTATAAAAAACTTACTCTTTTTGTATCGTCAGAGGATTTTATTGTTAAACATAGGCTTTAAAGTTTCTAGAAATCTGTTCCGGGTGTCCAAAATGGCGGTAGAACTGTAAAGATGGCGGAGGCGAAAATGGCGCCATAAAACCAACTGGATCTTCTAGCTGCAAATGCTCACTGCAAACATCATATACATCTGTCTTTTTCACTTATCGAAAATAACTATTTATACCAAAAAAGTAATAAACCAACAAAGTAATTTATGGATTACTGTCAAAAATAACCTTTTCAACCTCAAAACAGATACGCATAACACATTTAACATTTCAAAGTCAGCGAGTTAAAAATAAACTACCAATAATAGTACAACAAAAACGTGGTTTAAACATGAATGAATGGTACAGTTCGCACAGTTGGTCATAATAGCAATTAATTCATAATTTGTAGTGTGGTTCGTGCGATGAACGGTAGGCGGATACGTCCGGAATATGGAGCATTTACGCAGTGAATATACGGTTCAAAATACATGAGTTTTTAATATAGTTAGGGTGAAGGGCAAAGGGATACATGAGACGTCTTTCCAATTTCCAGTGCTTAGCTTTGCACAGAATTTGTATAGAATTAATGATTATAATAGTGGTAGAAACTAGATGAGAGTTGCTGAGAATCGAGTTAGGTGGCGTGCGATTGAGGAGACCTATGTCCAGCAGTGGACTGCTATAGGCTAATGATGATGTTTATGAGATAGAATTTATGCTTTAATAGCCACTAATATTTAAAAGAAAGGCTCATTTATTAAACTATATATAGTGGATAGCACGGATTTCACTATAACTTACGAGCGTTCGAGTATTTTCATATCCCTTGGGTTCTTAAGACGAAATTCGTTTCAATTCAACTTCACACTAATGTGCCTAGTCTCTTATAAGATACTATACCATTACACAAACGAGAACGCACTTGAATCGTGCGTAAGCGCAGTTGCAGATGCGAAATTTCCAAATTACAATATGGCGTCAGAATTTCATGAAAAACCCGTTCAAGCAACCAATAAATCGCTATAAACCGATACTTAAATCTCGAGTTATAATCGGTTAATGACAAATGACACGCGATCAGATATTTCGTTCCACTGACCATGTTTTAAAAACATTGGATACATTGAGGCGGATCTCTTAATTGATTGGAGTAATCTTTGTTTCTGGCACAGTTTAATATGATGCAAGGATGGAAATGATGTCAGGGATCCATTCATGTGTGATATGGATGATTTTTAAGATACCAATACAACTTCTAGGTATTTTGTCATCATGCCTGCCTTTTCTAAACTATGTTGGGGTCCGCTAACCGGTGCAGTATTTTGTATTGAGCGACTGCCTATCTGACATTTACAAGCCAGTTAGTACTGGGTAATACTGTACCCCTTCGTTGGACTGGTGGTAACGTCTTGGCATCTTGTGAATATACAAATTGAGCTGCTCACTGCTAAAGCTTTCTTTTACAATCCTGGCTACCTGTAAGCAATTGCTTTGAATCCTAAAAGAGCGCGGTTCTTAACGCTTCTATCGATTGTCCAGGCCCATGAAAATGGTGCGGGATATTTGTACTGGATAAAATACAGTGTGGTTAACTGGATTAATCCCTGATCTATACCTTTTAGTGAAAGCTCGTGGAAGTCTCATTAAAGTTCGACATACACCAGAATCCAGATTCTGTGCAGCTAACAAAAAAATATATCAATCTATAGTCTGAACTCTCACGGTCACTCGGCCTTGACTGGTGTGCAAATGACGCTCTTCCTTTGGCCAAGGACGTCAAATCGCGTGAGAGCCTATCCGCGTCGCTGTGGCGTGACATTTCCGTATCGTACCGTAATCATTACTCATTTGTAGTAAAGTGAGTTTTACTATTTCAATGGTAAATTGAGTGTGAATCACGGTTAAGTGGCGTTTAGGGATGAATTACATTGCATTGAGGCTACACGTGTGATGGTAGTTTATTTTGGAGGTTGGAACGATGGCAGCCTTGCTGTCGACCTCGGGGACTGGCGAATTTTTGCGCAAGCTTATGAAAGTGTTTTTCCACAATTACTATACATAGAATAATTTTTGGAGATTTTCTGCACCACGTGCTTTTGCTATTCTACATTTAATGCTTTTTTAACTTTGCTAGTTTGTATGTATTGGTCAAATCTTACAACTGGATTTCAAACCAGTTCTCCTAAACCGATTGAGCTGAAATTTTGCACTCACTTTTGGTTTAGGTGACAATTAATTTTTATGACCGAACTGATGAATTTTTTCTTGCAGCCAAGATCGTCTCATCACGAGGGAACTCCTCAACGGTTAATAGCACAGACACAAAACTTTCTATAAGCGTTCAAATTTTATAGATAAACCAAAAGTTTGATTTAATTAATTTCTACCAAGCTGCGAGTCACCGTCTACTTGAATGAGGTTACGAAACAAAACACAATCAGTTTGCAACTTCATGTAACTTCAAGCTGTACAAGATAGCCATCGTGAATACTAATGTTACATTCATAGCCGACACCTAGACATAAGACAATGTTGTTAGCACCGGCGCTGCTTGTGCCGTCACGCACCAAAGTGTTTGTTAAAGACCTATAGAGGGACGTGGTTTTAATATTGAAGAGGATTTGAGGACAGTGAAGTTCTTTCGCTGGTCTCCTGAGGTATGGTCGAAGTCAATCGCATAAGATAGTGTAACGATCTGGACGTGATCAGGGTTACGAAAGGAACCCAGAGATCACATTACCCTTCATCAGTCAGCGAAGTGGACACAATAGTTAAACAATGGCGTCCCACCGATTCGGACGGGCATCACAGATGAAGAGCTAAGAGTAAGAGAGGTTTTTACGAAATAAGGGAAGGTCTGCCGAGAAATGGGTCTTGTTTAGGCTGACGCAAAAACAAAGTTGGTTTCTGCTAACGATTGTAATAAAACTTTTGTCTTTTTGGGTGTTTTCTGTAGCTTTCATGTGAGTTTAATCGATTCTTGACATGTTTCGCTGCTTTTTACGTAAGTAACCTATGACTGTGATGCACTACAAGTAATATTGCAGGGTAGTCATTGAATGGGTTTTGTATTTCCACGATTTTTAAACTGGGTTTGACTTATACTGTCTTATTCGGTAATTATGGGTTTTTCGGTGGCGACAGGGGAGAATGGTGATGACGGCTGACAAATACACATAGCCAAATAGTTTTGGTGGGGTATTTGGCACAGGCATGTATAGCACTTAATGCCGCAATACACAATCCTGTAACTTGCATACCTCTTATGCAATTTACTGTCAAGTGTTTTTAAGATTATACGTTCTAAATTCCGTAATATTCGCCTAAATATTGATATCTCTGTATCTCAATTTGGCATCAAAATATAGTCGCAATACATATCGTGAATAAGCATAACGTTTTTCCTGTAAACCTTTAAAACTAACAATATTTAGATGGCTAATTACATCTTATCAGGGTATTGTTAAAATCTGATAGTAAGTTTGATTGCGATAATATTGCTAATCGGTTTTATAATCTAGTTAGTCATTGATAGGTTTTGTAATGTTTTTGTTGTTGTTAGGTGTAGTGGCGCTTAAGAGTTACGTCAGCGGGAGAAAATAGGTAAAAACTGACGTCAAATGACGCAAAAAGTTACCTTGTTGAGTTTCTGTAGATTAGGGATTTGTTTCTGAAGCTGTTCAGACAGATAAAGACCCTCTGATAATATTAAACTGACAATTAAGTATCAGTACTAACTGGGTTGTGGAGGTCAGATAGGCAGTCGCTCCACGTATAAATATATCCGGAAAGCTGGAAGCCGACCCCAATAAAGTTGGGAAAAGGCAAGGCAGATAATGATGATGAACTAAGAACCGGTTATACGCAAACGGTTTACCAGAAGTGTACTATAGTGCAGCTAAATTTCTGCACATAGTATGTCCAAATTGACTTCATCATGTACCTATAACCTGCGCACAAAATCAGACTTTCAAGACGCTACTGAGAATTTTTAATGGCAAAACGCAATAATAATATTTCTTGTTTGAATAACCGTTTTAGCACAGATAGTCGAGCACATGCAAGAGTTGCAAAAAAATTAAACGGAAAACGTTTTTCAGTAATTAGATTAGCTGTAGTTATGGGCACTGACCCTGAGTGGGGCCTAGACCCACATTGTACCCCCATAATAACATGATTACCAATATTAATTGCTGTGGAACATTCTTCTTTGGATTCCGATAGTCTATTAACTATGAGGCTTAACTCATGTGGAATGTATTTCATGTCTAGAGCAACTAATTTTATTTTTATTTTCTGTCTCATCATCATTATCATCATTTCAGCCGAAAGACGTCCACTGCTGGACGTAGGTCTCCCCTAAGTGTTGTCAAACTCAAACTCAAACCATTTATTTCAATTAGACCATTACGGCACTTTTGAATGTTAAAAATACAAAACTAAATCAAAGCTACAGTCAAAGTCACAAGACATAATAACTTGAGAAAGTACTGTAGTTGCCCATTCGTTAGCGGAGATCTCTATGGAGAAGAACGGCCACATTGACCGGTCCCGTGCGACTTACATCCAACGTATTCCCGCAACCTTCACCAGTTCATCGGGTATTTTCTTTATGTTATCACTAATTTTTATGAATGCTGGTTACCCTTTAATTGACGACTCTTTAAGTACAAGACTGTAAAACCTATGTATACATAAATGTTGTACCTAAACAGAAGCTGTTGGTGAATTTATATTCTTGTATAAATATTTTCTCTTCTTCAAGTAGGAAAATACCTTCGATTTCGAAAACTTTTGAAGGATTTCCTCATACTTTTATCAACCAGCGGGTAATTAGAATGGTATTTTATAACTACGTTTTAAAATAATACCAAACTTGGGTTTAGCTATGGGTTTCAGAGCGTTCTGCTAATCTAGAGTTTTAACGTAGCGTTTTCATTGCTGCTGCAGCCTCTTTTAATGAAGAATTCCTATAGGACACATGTCAGTTAATTGAAAGCATAGTTTTAATAAACATAAAATAAAACTATTGCATCTAGCAATTATGATTATTGATATAAACGGTTGTATTTTACAAGAATTCGAGTTTTATTGACAGACTTTAATTGACAGCAGCTTCATTTTTATTACGCATGACATTTGAATTCCCATGTTATTTAAGGGGGGGCGACTCGAGGCTATTTAATTGTCATCAACAGTGCGCAAATACAGACTTCGAAGCTGCTACTGAAAACTTACACAAATTGGGAAACGAAGCCAGTACATCAAGATCAGTAGTTCCGCAGTAGGCATATAAAAGAAGGTAAATTGTGTTTTTCTTGGTCAAAACTATTCAGAGAAGGAAACTTCTACTCACGGTATGAATGAATACCTTCAAAACCACTTTAAAATGTTAGTCTTAGTAAACGTTGTGGTTTTAATTTTTCCTTATTGTTTTCCTTTAATTATTTTAAGTGATTCCCCTGTTAGATACCTACTGTGGTCATTTGTACCTATGCTCTCTGTCCCAAAAGTATTTAATGAAATTGTTAACAAAACATACCAAATGATGACATTAAAATCTCTTAAACACGCGTCATGCTTCATGCGTCATGTTCGTGAACGGACGCTGTCGGTTGGGACTGGGCAGCTCTTGGTTGCCACGGCTTGTTTTTCTTTTTTGAACTAATTATTTGATTTTTGAATTGATTTTGTTTGATTTTACTATGGACACTTTTATCGTGCACATCTTGCTACATTGTTCTCACATAATATACCATCTCAACATGAATGATGTAACCAAGATTTTGTAACAAAAAGATGATTTAAAAGAGTGTCCATGGAGTTTCTTGCCCGTTCTTCTCCATAGAGATCTACGCTAGGGAATGGGCAACTACAGTACTTTCACAGTTTTTATGTCTTGTGACTGGGACTGTAGCTACATTTAATTTTTATCTTTGTTTCGACAATTCAAAAGCGCCTGTAACTGGCCTACTTGAAATAAATGCTTTGATTTTGATTTTGACTTTGACACAGGTGAATTAAGTAAGTGATTGGTTATAACTTTCTAAGCGACTTTAATCTTGCATACAACCCTCCAAGTTCACAAAGGTCGAGGTACGATTTTGACCTTGAAAAAACAGTTCCTAGACTTCAAAGAACTTGGAGAGATGACTTGATGATTTCGATGATTATAATTCTGTTACTAATACCTCTTACAGTCGCGCGAACAATATATTAATCAACTAGCTTCTGCCAGCGGCTTCGCCCGCGTGAAGTTTAATTATTGTCCCATGGGATCTTACTACCGGGATAAAAAGTACCCTATGTGTTAATCCAGGTTATAAACTATCCTTGTGCAAAATTTCATCCAAATCCGTTCAGTAGTTTTTGCGTGAAAGAGTAACAAACATACATCCATCCTCACAAACTTTCGCATTTATAATATTAGTAGGATAGGATATACAACCTTTTTTTTTTTTTCTAACCATTAATATTTTGAAGTAAATTTGAATTTCTTCACCCTGAAGGTTACACCTTAATCAGAGTTTGGAACAGACCATAAAGGACAAGAATTTCCAATGCAATTTTATTAACCCGACTACGTTGAAGCCAAAACGAAGGGTTATGATTTTATCAGTCTATGTATGTTTGTATTTACGTATGTGCCTCCGTAGCGCCTAAACTATTCATCCTATTTTGATGACTAAGGTGTCAATCGATATAATGGCCCAGGTAACCAAGGCTACCTTTTAACCGACTTCAAATGGGAGGAGTGGATTTAAACTTGTAAACAACGTATTTAATTTGAGCGTAATTTTTAGCAGTCGGGTTTTTTGTGGTAGTACCTATATATCACACAAAATCTTGTTTTAAATTCAAAATAATCATCTGCCTAGTCATTTCCCAACCATATTGGGATCGGCTTCCAGTCTAACAGAATACTAGTATTTTACATGAAGCGACCCCTATCTGACCTCCACAACCCAGTTAATACTGGGTAATACGATACCACTTGGTAAGAATGGTTGTCAGACTGACTATTTGTCACGACTGTCAAAGTTGGGCAAATGACAGCTGGGATCAACCGCGTAACGTGCTTTCCGAGGCACGGAAAAACTGTTTTAAATTCAACATGCTAAGATATACAATCCCTCATAACTAGGGGCTATGCTGCATTTTATCTGAATAATTTATAAGTGTAAAATCGCAAGGTACTACAAAATATCTTGAATGGAAACCATGAATGAACCGACGTAGCCCATTATATGCTAATGTTATCGGAAAATCATCTTAATTGCCCACCACAATAGGAAGAAAATGGCTTGTAACCGCTGCGATGACAACTGGCAAGGATGACTGGTTTGCCGTTCATTTAATTATGCATTTTTTGTAATTAGAGTCTAATAAAATGGTTAGTTTTTATTCTTTATATCATCGGATGATTATGTTTACAATTGTGATGTCGGATAAATGAGGCTCCTGAAATCAGGCTAGCTCAAGATTGGCGAGGCTGCGTCAAAGAACTATGTTATGCTAATGCTATTCATCTTTTTTAACAACTATCTTACAGTTTATGTTTTCTTTTTCTATGATTTATTATTTTTATTTTCGTAAAAGTTCATGATTTTGAATTATACATAGATTCACTCTTAGCTCGGGTTATCATGTAACCAGATTTGTCCAGAAAATGTTAAGCTTCATAGAAAAAATTCCGAATTTTTATATGCGTTTTTTCTGGATGTTGAGGGACATTTTTTGTTTGTTTCTAAGAGTTTCACCGAGAAAAAAAGAAAGATATCTGGCTGTTTTTTATAAGCATATGAAAATTTCCTATTGGTTTTTGTCAGAAGAACTTACATTTCATAATCTAGCCCGAGTTTTTAAATAAATTGACTATGAGCCTAAAGGTTGCGAAGACTTACTTGTCTATTAAGGAGGGGCTTAATTGTCACTTCTAAAACACCATTATTTTACAAGACTGTGTGGCAATATCCCACTTATTACAAACACGTGTAGTTAGAGACTGTTTCTAGTGTTTTCTACAAAGTAAAGTTTTTTGAAATGATTTATTCATTAGTATCTGTTAGTCACACTTAATTGACACTAGAATTGAAAACAATACCTTGGGTTTTTTACTAAAAGTACTTAGGTAAGTACTTAGAAGTTCACGGACAAAACAAAACATGGGCCAAAGAAGTTGGATAATTTCATAAGTTAAGTTACCCAGCGCCATTTAGTGCCACACTAAGCAACGGGGCTTGTGTCGTGAATACCAGCCACTTGATCTACTATATAGATACTTTGTGTTGGTAAATACATACTTATTACACAAATAAATAAACATCCATGACTCGGAAACAGATGTCCATGCCCACAAGCACAACACAAACATTTACTCCCAGGATCCAAAGAAGGTATGGCAGCCTATGCAGCCAATGGGCCTTATCAAAAGGCTTAAAGTCACCCAAAGGGCAATGGAGAGGGCTATGCTCGGAGTTTCCTTGCGTGATCGTATCAGAAATGAAGACATTGCCCGAAGAATTGCCAAACTTAAGTGGCAGTGGGCAGGTCACATTGCTCGCAGAACGTATGGCCGATGGGGCTGAAAAGTTTTGGTAGAGTGGCGACAGCGAACCGGAAGACGATGCGTTGGAAGACCTCCCTCTAGGTGGACCGATGACCTGGTGAAGTTTGCGGGAATCCGTTGGATGCGAGTCGTAAGGGACCGGTCAATGTGGCGACACTTGGGGGAGGCCTATGTTCAGCTATGGACGTCTTTCGGCTGAGATGATGATGATGATGATGATGATGAAGGCAGCCTCACTACCGCTGTGCCATTCGGGTCCTCAAATTATCCGCAGTCTAGACCTTTCCCGAGTACATTGAGGTCGACTTCCAGTCTAATCGAAGGCAGTTGAATACCAGTCTTCTACATGCCGCACCCGCCTATCTGATCTCCACAATTACTTCGTACAATGATACCCCTTACCGAAGAAGATGGCGGGGTCTAGTAGCTGATTGCTAGTTAGTCAGTCTAACCACGTGTGGTGTTATGACATGACGCATTATAATTGAAGATTATCGAATTTCCTTCCTCATGATGTAAGGGTCAAATAACCCGTCTTGTAAGTACAAATTACAGGGAAGGAAATTTGTAAGGAAAAACCGCCTTTCCTTAAGGTGTGATGAGAGTTTTGCAGCATCGTTTATATTCCGTAACATAATTTAGACGGACACATGGTATGGAATCCTTTATGAGTGAGTTTCCGATTCTTCACTTGCCTGATTTTTTTATTTGATGCATAACTACTTGCCAAAAAGTGTCTTCACATTGGGTGTTAGTCCAGTAGCCTAAAAGTTTTAATACAAGAACAGTCCCATTTCAGAATCATCCAAAAGGTGGGTGCTTCAGGGTAGCCCGCAAAATTAAAATATTCTAGATTACTTATGAAAAAGTCAATCAATTGTCCTCATGAACTTGGACGGTTGTATTGATGATTATAATAATGTAGCTACGCATACGCTTACGTCTTACAGTCGCAAACAAAATTTTAATCAACACACAACCTAACTCTGGCCTGCCAATTGCAAAAAAAAAAAAAACGCGGGCTACCCTGGAGTCTAAAGCACAGATAAAAAATAAAAATACTTACTCTTTCTTATTGTTGACTACAATGACTAGTTTAACTTTCCGAGGGCCCTTGGTCATTTTGCAGATATCCTTGCTAGTATCCAGTGGGCCCTTGGATAAAATTTTTAATAGGGGAATGTTTTCAGTTCCACAGCCTCCGCCGACCGGCCTCTCCACACGTCACCTCACTGACATAATCACTTGTGTCGACCACTGTTCCTTCTTAAACACATTTTCTTAAAAAATCACTGTTTTGTCCATTTAATACTGATTGATTCACGTTCACTGATATACTGAATACTGTATGTAGCTGAAATGATAAGTTATCGTCAGTCGAGTCGCTTTTTTTAATTACATAAGAGGTTTAGGTACTTAGGTATTTGTTTTTGATTGATGCCTGCTTTTTTTCTGGTTTTAAAGAGATAGTAGGGATTAGCTGTGATTACGATACGTAAGACGCGTTAATCTGAAGAAAGTTTACGTAAATCAAACGGTAAGAAGATACGTTTTTTTACACACGCCAATAAAAAAAAATGAGGAGGCTGAAATATTCTCTCAACATTATTGAAACACTATTATTATCACAAAACCCACACTACTATTTTATTACATAACAAAGTCGAGATTCACCAATTAGCGTACCTACTTACAAATGACAAGTTTTCAACACTACCCTCAAATTGCGTAAAAAAATATATTATATAACAAACTTATAGTAAAATTCACACATGCTAGCCTGGCCGAGGAGTTAAACGAAATGGCTCACAGAATCAGTTCAGTTTTACGTCAAAAAGATGATGAATGATGATGTATGTAGCTGATGTGAAGATTTTTGATAAAATGATAAGTTATCTTGAACTCGGCGACCAAATATTTAGTGTAACGTCAAAAGTTTACGGGCTTTCCGTTTTTTGGCGTCATTTATTTGAGATTTTTTGTTACGTGGTTTTCAGCGGAAATTAAGATAAAAATAAATTAAGAATCAGGGTCCTCCAGGATGCTCCAAAGGCTGCGGGACTGTTCGAAAGAGGTACCGTGGCCCCGGAACATAAAGGGCGAGGAAGGAACATGGATGGGTTTTAAGGTCGTGGCTCACTTGACAAGCACCGCACCAGCACGGCACCAGCACAGCTCCTGACCGGCGTCGCCTCGAATATAGGCTACGGCGCGCGGCCCGCGCGGCGCAAGCGAGGTGTAAGCACGCGGTCCCCTCGCTTGCGGCGCGCGGTCGCCTCGCTTGCGCCGGGCGGGCCGCGCGCGGTCCTCTCGCTTGCGGCGCGCGGTCGCCTCGCTTGCGCCGCGCGGGCCGCACGCGGCCCCCTCGCCGTCCGCAAGGCGCAAGCTCACAGTCCGCACGCTGGTAGTAATAGTCCAGGAGGTAGCATTGTATTTTAGGGAATTATCTCTAGTAATTATATTTTGTTGACGTGGATTCGTAGTTTAATTTTTCTTTCCATTACAGTTCTGAGATTTTTTTAAGTTCAGTATATGTAAATTATTTTTAAAAATAGTTTCAGCCGGTGTACTGTAACGATTGGTTACAGACCGACCGACCGACCGACTGATACTGTTGTAATCGAAGGTTGATCTTATAAGATCGTGGTATCTAAGATCTTATAAGATCATCTCATAAGATCAACCTTCGATTACAACAATATCAGTCGGTTTATTAGGGCATTTTTATTTGCACCGCTACCTCCCGGAATAAGAGCTTGCTGTCACCCCGAACACAATTGTAAGGCATTTGTGATTGAACACGCGTAGGACTTGCACGCCTTTGGGAATAATCGGATTGGCTCCAGAGCTCTTAAGCAACTAGTTTGTGCTACTTCGGTGTCAACAAGCTTTCGATTTGTACTAAATTTCACATAACTTGGGAGTCTTATCATAATAGTAATGGTTCTTTTAATAGCGCCGCCAGGTTTATGCATTGCAGCATCGTGACCATCGTGATATATATAGATATTATCTGGGAGTCTAACCGAACTAGGTTTAGTGTCGTGGGCTCTCTAACTAAATTTTTAACTGGCCATACATTAAACAAAGAGTACCCACGACGTAGAGAAGTACGACGGTGCAATGACGTTGTTTCGCGGGCCACTCGGCGTCCGCGCGCGGTCCCCTCGCTTGCGGCGCGCGGGCCGCGCGCGGTCACCTCGCTTACGGCGCGGCGTCCTCGCGCGGACCCCTAGCTTGCGGCGCGCGGTCCCCTCGCTTGCGGCGCGCGGACCGCGCGCGGACGCCGCGCCGCCCGCGGGGCGAGGCGTGTGGTAGCGGCAAGCGCGTTGACCACCCGCCGTAAGCTTTTTCATATGGACATTAAAAAATATGTTATGCGACACACGATTTAATGCTCTAATTTGAATGGTAAGTAAATTGCTGGGTTGGAGCGGTGCTTGTCAAGTGAGCCACGACCTTTAGTCAGTAAAAGTCTGACACTCCCTTCTGCTCCGCCCTGAGTGGGAAAAGTTATTTGATGATTTGTCCTCCAAGACGGGGATCGGGGTACTCAGGGAATAACCAGAAAAATGATTGCATTGTTCGCTTTTAACAAAAAAAAAAAAGGATTGGAAGTAAAACTTTTGCCATCACAAATCTGTTTTGTAATTACCTACTGATTGGAAGAGGAGACTTAATATAAGATGTGTCTATTCATTTAAGATGAAGACATTTCAAGCAAAAAAATACTGAAAAATAGCTCCCTATGTACCACGTGGGAGCTATTTTAGACATTTACCTGACTAAAAACTTAAGGGGAAGATTTATAAAACAATGGTTAGACCTGCTGTGTTGTATGGATCAGTATGTTGGGCCACAAAAGGGATGAATGAAAGGCATCTGCATGTCGCGGAGATGAGAATGCTAAGGGGGATGTGTGGTGTTACGCGAATGGATAAAGTAAGGAATGAGTATATTAGAGGAAGTCTGAAAGTGGCGCCGGTGACTGAAAAGTTGTGTAGTAATCGGTTGTCGTGGTATGGACATGTGATGCGGAGGAATGAGGAAAATGTCGTGAAAAAAGTTTTGAGCATGAATGTGGATGGGTATTTGAGTAGAGAAAGACCAAAGAAACGATGGATGGACTGTGTTGAGAAGGATATGGTAAGAAAAGAAGTGTCTGATGAGATGACGAAAAATAGAGGAGTATGGAAGAAGAAGACATGCTGCGCCGACCCCAAATAAATTGGGATAAGGGCAAGAGAATGATGATGATGATGATACCTGACTAAAATCTCACAAATTGACTTCATCCTTTGCTGAAACATCTAATAAGGCAAAAATCCTATATTTTACTGGGAAAGATTTCAGAGTAGGCATTACAGAATGCTTTTCTGGTTAGGTTTTCCGGAAGTTACTACAAAAATAATCCATGGACAGAAATCCTACGTATTTTATCAATGTTATGTTTGTTTCTTACTAAAATCTAAGCATAGGCAGTAAATCATAATATCTAGCTGCCAGACACTAGATTTAGGAATTAAAAGATAATATACGCATTAAGAGTCGTTTTATCTTTTAAACCGTGTTAATCTGCGTCTAATAAACTAATCATTTTTGTAATATTTTTAAAATTACAGCGTAAGGACAAATACAGTTCGTTTTTCCTAA
Organism: Xestia c-nigrum; assembly: GCA_916618015.1. NCBI lineage: Eukaryota > Metazoa > Arthropoda > Insecta > Lepidoptera > Noctuidae > Xestia > Xestia c-nigrum. The sequence continues at coordinate 15,403,186 of OU745270.1, forward strand.
CAAAATGCCACACCTAAATGTAACGCCTAAATTGAAGCACTATTGGATTTCCTTTAATGAAAACGGTAATGAAAAAGCATAACGCAAAAACTTTGTTGTGTGTTTATCTTACTTGTACAAATCTTCTTATATTTGTAAATCTGATATTTTGCTAATATAGAGACTATTGTAACAGATTGCAGTCGTCAAAGATTAAAACAATTTCAACACAGAATGTGCACACGGCAACAATGACGTCCTACTGAGTTTTTTCGTAGTTTTACGTAAAATACTCGTAGAATGTCTTTTTGTGTTTTTTTATGGTTTGACTTCTTATTATGGTTTTTGTTGCAATTTTTTTTTTGTTTTGCTTTGAATTTGATTATTTCTTCTGTTATGATTTTAAATGTAATTAGTTGTATAATTCCAACACAATGAAAATTGTTTGATGAATGAATAAAAAAATGAAATAAATAATGTTGTCGTAAAGTGATAGGGTTGAAAAGTGGTGAAAGTTTCGGTAGTTTTATGCTTTTATTTTACATAATAAAGGCACTTCCTTTACCAGGGAATTCTCCTGTGATGTAACAGTCCGAGATTCCATTTTTTTACAGAAACAAGTGATACTAACAAATCGTACCATTACAAGTTGGGCAATGCTCGAATCAAGGGGCCTTGTTTTCGAATGGGAAATCAAATCTTAAAAATAATTTAAAAAAAACGACGAAAAAACAAAAAAAAACGACCACGCGGCGGAGGGGGAGGGAGTGTCAGACTTTTACTGACTAAAGCCCATCCGTGTTACTTCCTCGCCGTTTATGTTCCGGGGGCACGGTATCTCTTTCGAACATTCCCGCAACCCCATCAGCGAATCAGGGGATGTTTTTACAAATTGTACGGTACGAAATTTATTCATATTATTATTTTAGTATGATTCTGCTCAAGCGGCCATTACACGTCATAATTTATTTTACATTATATACAAATGCTCCCGGCGAGTAAAATCCTCAACCGAATCGCAAGTTCTCTTTGAATTTCTATACAGTTCTCTATTTTTAAATTATAATGACATAGTTATAATAATTATCTCTAATTATCTCTTGTTACACATTTTTTCAGTTTATCTGAAAGCAAACATAGACGTGTTTTTATATTAAGGCTAGAGTCACATGTGATTTTTTGGTGTAACTAAAGATTTAATTATCAATCATGTTTCAATTTATTTTGGTATTCAAGAAAAAATAAAAAATATGGATGGAAAAAAAGAAAAGAAAATTACCTATTTATTTATCAATGGCAACAGAAAGGCCTTGAAATATGTTTCTTTAAAAGTAATATTTGAAGATTGAACGTAAAATATAATAAGTAATCATTTGATTACAATTCAGATAGGTTTATTTTGATAAAGTTTTCAGTAAGTATTGCATACTCACTCATATTATTAAGATAAAAAGGCTGAATGGATTTCAATTGATATTTAGTATTTTAGTATGAATTACAACTTATTTACGCTTTAAATAAAAACAGACGTATTGTAATATTTTAGATAACTAAAATAACTATATTTACACAACTATGTTACTTGGCGACAACCTTGAGTTCGGTTGAGATTTTCTCTTGCACGACGAGATAATATAAAATGTGTGTACTTACTTTTAATTATTATGACGGATGTAAACTATGGAGGGTCTTTGAGTTACGGGATAAGAATTTTAATCTCAGATATAAAAAATATTTGAGAAAAAGACAGTAAGGATGCGATCATATAAAGGAGCTTGTATTACCAGCGAAGAGTTGTGAAAATCTACTTTATAAGAATCTTAAATTTGAATGATAGCGGTTGACAGAGGAGAATAGAAGAAAATAATCGTGTTTGCGCTGAACCTCAGTGCCCTTGGCAGGAAGATGATGAAGAATCATAAATTTACTGACAGACAATATACGATTGAATTTTGTAGATGAATCCAAGGCTAGGATTAGGGGGATGAAAGATGATAAATCCCCTAGCACACATGATTTTGTTGTGAAACATCAAAGACATTGATTAGGCGCATTTAAAAGCAAATGATAAAAGCACTAAATCTGTGCAAAACAGTCCAAAGACCTAAGGTTTATTCATTTAATATTCCAAAGCCTATACAAATATTCCAGCACACAAAAACCATTGAACAGTTAAACCCATCGGATAACAACTAAGCCATGCACAAGCCGTGGTATACAAGACCTAGATAACCGACATAATTTCAAATCAAAATAAAGGTTTTTAGTAAAAATTGCATTGAATTTAGTGCGTACCCGATACAAATGATAGGTTATCACTGTGATTGATCGACTGATATCAACGAGTGGGCTGTAGGTCTCAAGACATGTTCCTGACACGTGTTGCGCAGATAAACAAAAGAGTATTGATTACCTGATCGCGCATATGATTAATTGCAGTAATTGTCCGACTGTGAGGCTTACGGAAAGATTCAGCGATACTGATAGAGAGATCGATGTTGATATGTTTCCATTCAAGACAGATTTTGAGCACATGGTGGATTTTATACCAATTTCGGGGCCGATCCAATTTACATTTACACGCTTAGTAGAAGACAGATTTGGAAAGGAGTATTTGAATTTGCCCTAGGTATTAAACCTTTACTTAAAAAGGATAAAATTTGTAAAGAAAGAGTCGTCTTCATAAAAATAACAGTTATTAAACTTGGAATCCGGAAAGTTCTGACTGATAAAGTTTATAATATTTCTATCTCAACAGAGAATGCTCTTAACACGAGTGAAGATGATAACCAAATGACAGAAGAGAACTATCAGATATAAACAAAAATTAAAAAAATAATTCTCACAGATATAACCTTGACTCGTACACGACTAAACGTGTCCGTTTAATTTTGACATTAAAACATAAATGAGAGATGTGACAAAATTAGCAACATATGTGACAAAAGTCTTACCTTCCGTTAAGTAGTACAAGCAGAAGGTAACACTATCGCAGAGTTAGGTATTCTTATCACAATTATGTCAGGAGGTTGATAAATTGTGATAAATGTGTCACTAGTACATGCAAAGGAAATCACAAACAATAATAATGTAAATATTTTTGTGAGGCTTGCCGTCGAGGTGACGACACAGGTGATAAAAATATTCTAGAAGAAAGCTTAAAGAACGGACAATGATAATGAACCACTTCTTGTAAAAGTCTTATTCATCAATATTTCTCTGCTGAACATGATCCAATTCAAAGAAGCTATCTGTGGCGACATCAATAACGCCACAAACGACAAACGTATCGGATCTGACGTCACGCAATCCTACATCGCTCGAGCAGATTTATCTGCAGATTAGGATATACATAACAGCCTAACAACAACTGTCCTAGGTGATTTAAAAGAGTGTCCATGGAGTTTCTTGCCCGTTCTTCTCCATAGAGATCTACGCTAGGGAGCCCATTCCCTAGCGTAGATCTCTATGGAGAAGAACGGGCACGGGTAACTACAGTACTTTCACAGTTTTTATGTCTTGTGACTGGGACTGTAGCTACATTTAATTATCATCTTTGTTTCGACAATTCAAAAGCGCCTGTAACTGGCCTACTTGAAATAAATGCTTTGATTTGATTTGATTTGATTTGACTAGCCACCAGGCACAAACAACGGCTGGTTGGAGGAACTATGGGTATATGTACCCAACTAAACAATACGTAAGAAAATGTTGATATTCAGCTCGACCAACATATAACTTACTTATACTTGATCAATATGTATGTATATAAGTATCGGATTTTATAGGTATGTATAATATATATCTATGCTGTATGTATTACATAGGTTTTATTGTATGAATGTTTTTTTTTTTTTAAGTTTAATTTAGAATGTAATGTAAATGCACATACGTAAGTATATCCTCTTTTGCAAATCTCGCTTTCAAAATTAGGTTTGCTGTAAGAAAACCGTAACTCTGGGTTAAGCTCGCCTTTGTACATAAGCTATATTATTGCAAGTTATATGTATATTTGTTGTTTTATTTGTGTGCAATAAAGAATAAGAATATAAAGCAAACGGTGAGATGGGCAGACATTATTGCCATAGCGGGAATATCCTGGATGAGGCTGGCACAAGAACATGAAGCTTTACACAAAGATAGGCCTTTACCCAGCAGTAGGTGAAGTCGAGCAGTGGATGATGATGATGAATACACAATAAATCCTAACACATTACAACCTAGGTTGGCGATTACAGCTTACAACCGCAACGTACACGTAGCCAGCGTAGCTTTACCAACTATTGATGAAGTGACGTGAGTAAATCCAACAGGTCATCACGACCTTTAAATACAATTTGATTGATGGATTTAATCCAACCCGTCTTACTATCGTGTCTCGCCAACACACGTTAACGATAACAGAAATTATCTCAGTTATCTGCTTCGCTGGTGTAGTGGTCGTAAGCGGTCTTGGGTTCATTTCCCAAGTTGAGCAAACAGTTATTTGGGTTATTCACCAGGACTTTCACGATAGCAGTCACTGAGTTGAATTTGTATACGGTTCATGACAATATATTTGACTCCTGTAACATGGGACATAATTATGACTGGCAAAATGTGGCTGTACTTTTGGGCACACCTCTGCAGATTACAGACGTAACGTTACGTTATCTCAGTTAAATGCACTTATCTAGATATTGACTGGCGCCATATTGTAACAATGATTTCTATAGATCGTATTGTGATGCAGTCGTGTTCTCTTCAGAGAAGGTAGTTAAATAATAATCATAGTATATGTTGTTTTCCGTTATAACTAGATGGTTACATATAAGTGTAATGTATGGAGTAGTATGCCTTGTGTCCTTCATGAAGATCGATTTATCGAAGGTTCGACACTTGGACACACAAGGTTTGGCATGTCGATGATAATTCTAATTGGCTCAGCCCAAAATTTGGGGAGAGGTTTGGTGCTCTCAGTAGCGTAGCATCAGGTCCTGTGATGTGTGAACAACAGCACAAGCAAGACACAATACCAAGTGTCTCGTTTGGGTGGCAACACCACATTTAAACTCCAGCGCAGAGTCATCTATGAATGTCCACCTGAACAGGATTTTCTTGCTTCGGTCGACCTGTGTCCGGAGTCTATTAAAAGACTGCCAGGTCAGCCATGGCAACCCGTGTCCGGTCTAAGCTGGACACTTAGAATGCAGACGATGCATTCTAAGTGTCCAGGTTGGACACTTAGAATGCATCGTCTGCTCAGTGGTAAAAGCACTATGGCCAAGATTTGGTACATAGTATGTAGATGAAATATAAACGCGCAATAGAAATAGACTTGTCAAAAATAGTATTTTAGAAGTTTTAGATGATGATGATCTACTTTTATAAAACCTCTACCTAAAACTGTAAGACAAAACAAACAATTTTAAGGAACCGGTAGTACACACCCAACGTAATTGACGCAAACACTAAAACATTCTGCAATCTTAAAGCATTTGAATGTCTACCATAAGGATGCACTCTACAACAATTGCTGTACCTAAGAGCCCATGCATTTACAATCAGGCACATAACAGTTTCTACACAATGTAGAAACACGTCATTTCTGAACATTATACAGGTAATGACGAGAATTGCTTTAACTGTGTTAGCTTCAGCTTCATGAGCTTGTCTTTCAGTGACTTTGTTATGTAATGTAGTGGTTTCGAATGACGCGGTTAAATGTATTGTTAGGTTGCGGGTAGGCAGGTTTATTGCCTAAGACGGAAGACGACTACCAAACCGGTATGCTCTGGTTTTGAGAAAAGTCTCTTTCTCTTTTCTAGTATTTGCTACGTAAGCCGTGCCACCGATTGAATTCCCATCGGCAAATGTGACGGACATTATGTAACTTTGATCCCAAATTTAACTTCTTTAGAAAATAAATCTTCAGAAATTCTATCTTAGAAGAACTTACAATACCCTTACTACAGTAACTGCACTCTCTAGTTCACCTTCGTCTTTACCAGTGGAATATTTGCCTTCATGCTTCTAGATCCAGTGATGTGGGCTATACGTTGCCTGTCAAGGACTAAATATGTTTAAGATTTTTCTTCAGTAGATAGTATTTTGACTATCCATTCCACTTGTGACAGGGAGATCCAGAAGTATCCCATCTCATTTATTTGTTAAGAGGACAGAGGCAGCCTTAATGCCATAGGCTTTGTCTATTAGTAAACCTTTGTGTTTTTTATCTTGTACTTCTATGCATGAAGATACCTTAGTCTATAGATCCTTCACATTCATTCATTCATGTTTCACTCTGCATTCCAGGTGTATCTCCAGTACATTATCAGCACTTCCATCAACATTGCCTGTTATCTTTGCGGTTACTTTACTGAAAGTGAATCTTACAAAGATAATGTAATAATGTGGGCTAAACGGATTTTTCCACTAACTGTTTTTTATTTAATTATTATTTTAGAAACTGTTGGTTTAGAGTTAAGTATTGGAAAAAACCGGCCATGTGCAAATCGGACTCGCGCATGATGAGTTCCGTACTATCCCACTCCATAGTAGGGAAGCCTTCTTTAATTTATATTTATAATTTTTTGTTATAGTGGCAACAGAAATACACATTCTATGAAAATGTAAATGTATGTTAACTGTCTACCTACCGATGATGAGATATAGACCGCTGACAGACAGACGGACGGACGGTCAGCAGATACTAGGTATTAGGGTCCCGTTGGTTACCATTCAGATACGGAACTTAAAATTGAAAATAAATTTGGAGTAAATAGTCAACTTTTAGAAATTGGAAACGCACCTCAAGAAAGACAAAAAGCTCATCTTATATTTACCGTCATGTGTTGTGACAGTTCCTACATCCCTAGTTTTCCCAATTTCAGCTAAGTTTAGTCCACTAAGTTACCGTGAACACCATCCTACGGCACCGTTCGTCCACTTTACACAATATGTCAATTGCGAGTGGTGGACGCTCAATGGCGAAATTTTGGCGGCGACCCAATGAACTATGCCTGTTGTTAATTGAGATCCCAGTACAATTGTTTTGCGTAGTATAGTATTGTGAATAGTTTTCACAAAAGTTGATTGAATAGAATTGTATTATTGATAGGCCCTTAAATCATTCTCTTGAAAATGAGTTTTGTTAATTATCATTATCCTTTAAATTTGCAATTCAAAAACAAAACTATATATTAATTATTGGTTTCACAACAGGTAACTGAGTTGGCGACCAAAAGATTGCACCATTGGAGGTAATAACACCAATTTCCACCAAAAAACTGATATTAATAAATGAAATGCAGATATCAGAAACCAAAAATACAGATGACAAGATTGATCGAAGCGCACTGAAGAACACAGAAGATTAGATACCGAAGAATAAAGTGAGAAAAGTTGTATGAATTGTTACTTGTCATACAATCTTGATAAATAATATGTGAGAAAATTCACAGCTTGGAAATATTAACAGCTGTTTTAACATATCGGCATGATAAATATTTCAGCTAATGCAAACATAAGCCACTTGCGAACTTCGAAATAACGGAGAAGCCAAAAAGCATGGTAGTAAACAAGGCTTTGCAGTCGTTGCAAGATTAATGAAAATGACGAAAGAAACCATGATACACCACATAACCACCTCTAATGAGGTCTGTATCAAGTATGTGATGGTAACCACCACTGGTATGCTAACCATGGTAGAACCAGTCAATACAAACAGGGAACAATCATACAAAATATTGAAGAAATCAAACTACGAGTATATGAAAGTATTAGAAAACCTAACAAAGACAAAGGTAAAATTAACAAGAAACTAAGTTCCGAATTATCTTTCTCTTGCCCTCATACCAATTTATTTGGGGCCAGCGCAGTATGTCATCTTCTTCCTTACTTCTCTGTTATTCGTCGTATCAACAGACACCTCTTTTCATCCCATATCATCCTTCAAACAGTCCATCCATCGTTCTTCATCTACCTCTATTCTTTATATCCATACACTCAAAGCATTTCTCACCCTCACGACATTCAACTAACCAAACTGACAGTACTACATGTGCTACATGTAGTCTCAGTAGGACTCAAACAAAAATGGTTTAACCGATTGATAAGGAATTGACAGATGAATGATGTAAAAGATTATGACTATGACTGTGGTTTTCAGTAAATTTCAGTTCAGCAGATAAATGACATTTGTCACGAATTCGCGATAAATGCTGCGTTGGGATAAAAGGATGAAGCTGAAGCGATAGTAGATTTAAATTTAGATGTTAACAATAATATAATCCCTACAGTGTCAGAATAACAATATTTTGTTATTCATGATGCTATTTTGGTTACGATGACGTTTGCTGCTTAGCGATTGCAACTGTTTAGGTGGTTTAACCAAAATATTCATTAATTCTATTATGCACTACGATTACATTTTAAATGGCAAAAAGAAGAAAAGCGGACATGATGATTGGCGGGGTTGATCACTAACTGACACTAACTCCAAGGTGCATGACAAGACCAATTTATAGCACAGACGCCAGCACATCAACCTACTACAATCTGTCAAATTTCTTTGACAGATTTTCAATGTTATCGCTAGAACATTAGGTTTAAGGTAGATTGGGAAAATTTGACAGTTTCGGGTAGCTTGATGGCTAGCGTCTGTAACTAAAAGGCGACCTAAAAGATTCGACCAATGTATTCAAGTTTCTCAACGTAGGATAGTTCAAATCTATTACAGCAATATCTATTTACTTATGTAAATAGTAGTATAAAGCTAGTGATAAAAAATACTGTTGCCTGTACTGCATTGTTTTTCAATCAATCAGGGCAAGTCAACTCAAAAGCAAGGCCAAAAATATTTTGCAAATAATGTTTTTTTGGATTCAATCGACGACAAAAACCATGACCGTTATTTGAGATCGAATTGATGATAAATGATCAGAGGGAAAAATCAAGAAATTGGTCAAGGTGATGCTATACAGGCCAATGATGATTTCGATATTTCTATTATTGCACAAATTATAGTCAACAAAACATATTAGCTTGTTACAATGTTTCCACAGCTAGGATACAGGCCTGCAGAGCTCTCTGAGAGAGAGAAGGCTATAGCTCACTACGCGGGTCCAATGCGGGCTAGTGGATAATCATAGTTATACAGGTAAAAATATATCGGGATTTCTTATTAGTAATGAAAGCAGAAACCAGATGTGTGGTAACAGCTTTCCTTAATACGTAGGTGGTAGTAAAAGCCAGGTGGCCGACATAGAATAGGTAACTTTTCTAATATGTTACCTAAGTTAGTACAAAAGATAGGAATTTAGAATAATAATGGACAATTAGTTACGCACAAGTAGGTCGAAACTATTCATTAGACTTTTGTTAATTGCTAGAAAGTGGAAGTAATATTCGGTTCTCATTTAGGATATTTATATGCAGAATGGTATGGCGCTAATGTTATAGTATTGCAGGTCAAAAATGTTTAACTTAAACTTGCAGTAACTCTCTGAATTCATAAGAAAATTGAAGCATGACACTAAAAGGAGGAGGCGTATTCTCAGAAGTTAGTGGGACGAATATGTCAATAGTGATGATGGTGATAATCAAAGAAATACAAAGGCAGAAATAAATGCAACGGAACATTGAGCTTCCAGGCATAGCCGTAATTAGGATAGTATATTTTTTGAAATTACTAACTGCGGAGGCTTGCCTTATTAACAGCAAAGTATTTCAACTAAGACGAAAATAAAATACTAACTAATGCTGAATATATAAATGTAGCCAATGATAAGATTGATCCATATTAAAAGTTCATAGGAGTAAACAGGAAAAAGAAACACGCATCTAGCAGATGAATAACCATCAACAAATAGTACATTTAGTGGACGAAACGGTGTCAATAATGTTACTATGAAACGAGACAATAGCACAGAATTTGTAACTAACCACAATTGCATTGAAATAGGTATTTGTTGTGTGGATGATATTGAAAAGATCAATGGTGTATTGTTGTGTCATCTAGAGGATGTATTTGTGATGTATGATGCGTGGCTTTATTTGTTTGAATACGCAGAGGTAATGCCCTTTTTGGAAGAGGTGGTAATGACTGTGTAGCGTCAGTTCGGGTTTTGAAATTTTTGAGAAGTGTAAGCTGACAAATGTTTCTGATGCAGTTGATATTTGTGACCATTTTTAATGTAAGGTTGCTTTTGATGATAGCAAGATGATTTTGTTAGTTGTTGTAGTTGTCTCGAATTTAGGTCTGTTTCTATAATAAGTAGGTAGCTTCATGTGTGTCTTCAGGTCGCATAATATAAATCAGTACAGTGATTTAGGCAAAGAGATTGACATATCGACGGACAGAATTATTTCGCATTTGTACGAGAATTGCGAGTAGTTTTTTTTTAAACGAGAGAGAAGTGAGAACCAAGTTAATTCACACAATATTAAGTATAATAAAAATGAAAGCGATTATAATTTAGCCAAACTCAATGATAAAAAGAGTCACAACGTAAGTGTAACAGGCAAATATTTAAATAAACGACAGATAAAACGTGATATAGGCAAATAAATAACGCGCCATGATACGTCTAGATAAGATAAATGCATCTGAGTGATATGCAGTTGTAAATTAGTCAGATTTGAGGTGAAGCAGTAATATCATTCCAAGTGTCGGTTAAATCTATTATGATTAAGTGTTTGTTATCACTTTTGCCATTAAAAGAGGTGTCATAATAAATGTAGGTTTTTAAACTGTCATCAACGACGTAGAAGCTTAATTTTTCAAATGGTGTTAAAGATAGTAAATTAGAAACGCATTCTAAATCCATTAGAGAATCGAAATTGGTTGAATTAATTAAAGAAAATGATCTGATGAGATCTGTAGCACGGGACAATGGTAATGACTACAACCCTACCTAGTATCTACAGATATTTTTTTTTTTTCCACTGAATTAGGATTACATAAAATTGAGTTGGCGGACTATCGAAGGGGCATACGTCCAGCTGTTGCCTGATGACAACGATGTCACTTAGACATCCTTTTTATATACCCCCCAATTATTCTTATCCCAAGTAAAACAGACCGAGACAGAGAAATTCTAACATTTTTACCTCGTTGATCTGTTGGTGCGGTTACCGAATAAATGTTGTGATGTGTTTTTAGTTTCAAAAGAAACGCAACTAAAGATAGACAGGGTTAGTTGCCAGATCATCTGGGATCAGACAAACTAGACAGCATGTCTAGATTTTTTAGCGCTTGCATTTGATATTGCATCTAATTATCCGGAAAATTGTTCCCCTCGAAATAGGACGTACGAATTAGACTATGAAGATGGTTAACATAAAAGAATAGATAAAAATGATTTGACAAACGATTATCATTGTGAACAGGACTAGATTTGGTAATCAGATACGTTGTATAATACTAGCAAAGTCAATAACCTCATGAATGATTCTTTAGGTTGAAATGATACTGTAAAATGAGTATACCTATTCCCTTACAAATCATTCGTTGAATAACCTGACTCACACACATAACCTAGAAAACATAGATATTACAGAAGCATTGATACTTTTGTTAAGACACAGTGAATCAATCACTTCTGGCTCCTATTTCCTTTATCAAGCTGTTGTAATGACAAGATTCACACTTCAGGTAATTGATATCTTATTGTTTTATGTTTGTATTGTGTAATGAAGGAGTGAAAACAATTACAAACACTACTGAGATAAGAGAAGTAGGAACTCGTGTTTTCAGTTTTTTTCAATTACATCTTTTATTTATACTATATTTTCTTCAATATAACTACCAACATAATAATGTTGGTAATTAAGCGAACTCCGACCTCTAGGAAATAAATAATTGCGGAGGTCATACTTTGATGCGCCTTCCATGTCTGCAAGACGCAATGAATAATTCAATTCGTCTGCGTTTACACGACCACTGGCTTAACTTCAAATAAGGTTGATAATTTTGTGTTCCTCAACTATAATGGCATGGCCAATATTATTAGAATCATTAATGACAATGATATTTTGATTAGTTTTACTTAGATCAGGAACTTAAATTCATTAATTAAATAACTAATGTCACACTACTTAGTACAGTTACAGATGACAGGTCTTGATTTCAAGGGAGAGCTATGGTTGTTTCACGCTCTTCAGGTTTGACGTTTTAGCGAGGTCATTCGTCAGCCACAATCAGTTTTATCGTGACACGCGCTCGGCCGACAGATTTGAAAATGTTTATCGTTATCGCACATCGATAAGAGGATTTCGAAGATTTTGATTTTGGGTAGTTGCTGTTTATGTAACACGTAGGTATCTAAGCTTTTCATTGTATAGTGTTAATTACATGGATTACTTCCATGTATACATTTCTTATTATCTTTCTGAACAATGTTGGAATTTCTTACATAAATTATGTCATTCAGAATTTTTGTTTTATCTCTCATTGTGGTTTGGTGAGGAAACGTATTCTTTTCCTACTGAGCATAGAGTTGAATACTAATAACTTCAATATAATAGAGAAGATGAAATAATATTGCACGAATTTCTTTGGAATTTCAATTTCCATTTCAATTTTACATCACTGTAGCATATTTAACAAGGAAGCATAACTTTTGTTACAGAGTTTCTAAAAACTGAAACGAATTCATCGACCTCAAAGCTGAAGATGATGAAACTACCGAAATACTGACTGAAATGGTAAAATAATCAGGATACCTGAAAGACGAACATTTTGTAAGGGATTTGCGTCTGATAAGGTCTGACACAGTTATCTCAGAACTTAGACAAGTTATTGAAGATGGAGCAGTTATTTCAGTGATAAGCTGACACGTCTAAGACAGATGCTGATAGTAGCATTTTCAAGGTGATGCGACTATGTTCACAAGTCAGATGTTATATTTATGAAGATGACAAATATTTTGTAATAACTTTTTGGTGTGAATATTAAGGTTATTTAAGATTTAACTTTGTATATCTTAAAATATTAAGAGCGTGCGATAATAAACGAAACGACTCTTTGAAAATTTATTCCATTTCCGTTGTTTGTCAATAAGTCTATTTCTTTGCCCTTCTCTTCAATCTTGTCGAACACTGTAATGAATGAGTTTGCAAATTACTTACTACGTAAGTAAGTACAGTCAATACTCTAGTTTTCAATACATTTTTTGTGTCTCTAAATAGGTTTCTATTATTTTCTATTACACCATAGTTATGCAATAAACGGAAAACAATGTTACGAGACTTCAAAAGATGTTTTAGTTTTTTTTTGTCTAGCCTATGATTGTTGATAGGCAAATTAAGTCCGAGTTATTTTTAGACTTAATAAACTAGTTTTTAAACAGGTGTTTTTAAATTTATTTTTAGATGTTATATTAGATTTAAGTTGCTAAATAAACAAAGCGTCATTGGATCTTTATTCCAGTTTAAAGAGCACAAAGAAGAAGATTACCGGAATATTCTCCGATTATCTCACTACAATGGATGACTTTGTGCAATGGTCTGTAACAAAACACTTAAGCTATTAAAAATAAACACTTGGCTGGGGCGCTGAGCCTATAATAATTAAGTGTAACAAGTTAAAGAGTGGCAAACAGCAATTAGAACAATAATTATGAACAAGGAGACGCTACTGATCGTAACATCGTTGTGGAATTACGTCATCAGACGTTACAATGGCGTCCCGGACAATTGTTGGAATTGTTACCATTTCAAATGTGGCATCTTTATTTCAAAGGTTCTGTATAGTCAAAAATTCGCTTAGACTTTGTTTAAGATTCACCCAAAACCAAAAGTGACCATCCGCATACACATATGTATTTGTTTTTCGCTTATTAAGTACAATTTCAATGGCTATCTTAATTGTATCCGTGAACTTAGCTACAAGTTCTACATTATCAGTAAGTACCGTGTATAAATTTTCTGACTACCACTTGCTGTTCGTGTACTCTTTTGGTTACTTTTCCAGACAACAGTAGTCAATTCATAACTTTGTAGGTTTCTTTCTTTTTGGATTTGCAGTAGACTTTTTATTGAACAAAAACATTACAAATAGTTCATAATCTTCTATGAAATCATTAGAAAGCCTTTTTATCGTAACTGTAAGAACGCTTAAGGGTATCACACTATTTATCACTTCAATTGTGTTTAGTACTTAAAGGTACTCTCTCCAAAACTCATTTACCATTTTTTTTAACACTTAGTAGTGGACTACCCTGAAAATATCTAACCAATTCAAAGACACGATTTTGACTTATAATGAAAACGTCACGAATTTCAATGGCTACGAGTAGGTACTACAGATACTATGTGATCACTTTATCAAATTGACACATATTTATGTCGTGATTTGATGACGACATGTTTACGGGGTACATGTCATTTTGAAATTGACTATGCTGTTTCTATCCTGGCTGTTGACTTTGATTTCTCTGAATGAGCGGTTTCACCGGCAACACATTAATATTGAACATATTGATATCTCTATTTCTATCTCACTCCTTTTTTTTTATCTTTTATCTTTACCGTCGACATGGTTTTGCATATATCCATAGTGATTTGTACGAGTTTTACAAAATGAACATGTTCTCTGGGGCTCTTGCTTTTCAGTACTTATTTATATTTTTTTTTTGCTCGTCGTTATAATGTTATTAGTTTTGCTGCTGGTTTTCAACACAGTTGCGATTATAATTATTGGTATTCTGTATCCGAGTATTTTGTATACAAATAGTACCTACTACTTATATTCATTTTACGAACAACAAACATCTACCATCTATGTGAATTTTTCTATCGTTTTCCTCATACGGAACTCCACATAGGTCTGAGTTTTGTCGGTCAAAGTTTCGACTAATTGCTCTAAGTAGCGTGAAACAGTGAACGACGTCGCTTGTATGCTAATTCATTCACGTAGAATATTGCTAAAACGCATGGTTTTACTCAGCTTGCTCGACTTAACTATGAAAGATGAATTTAGCGGACTTGCGCAGAAACGTGTTTCTTCAGATACATGCTTCTGCACGAGTTTCTGTTCATTGTACGGAGTTACTGCTGGTTTAAAAATGTTAAAAGTTACAAATACTTAGATACGATTATTGATAGAATAGCAGTTGATGTGATTTTGATTAGTTATTTAATTATTGTGGTCACCAAGAATTCAATGTAATAATCATTATTTTATTTAGGGGTTTTCAAATTGGCTTGTAATTCACGCACAAAAAGAGTTTTTAAACGACGCTGTCACTCAAGGAATTTATTTCAACTTGATCTAACCACAATTCTATCCTTCCCAATTATGAAAATGACTAAAAGACACTAGTTCTAAGTAAACCTCATTAACTTACGTGTAACGAAAGACGTCAAAGGTCGTAATCAATTACACGATGGCGAGCAGACAAGCATGAAAGCAGACAAGGTAGGTGAAAAACTCGATGGCGATGAAGATGATACGGATAATACTAATGCGTCTATTTCCTTAGAAGATCTTAGTTTTACATTAGACAAATAATCTGAAGGAAGTAATTAGGACTGTGTGGAAGAAAGTATTTGTAGGACCCGATGCTGGACCGAATTATTTGTGGTGGTACTGAAGTTAGCTTTATTATAGATATAAATCATTCTCAAAAAATATCAAAGAGACTACTTAAAACCGGTGAGTAGCCATAGTTGCTTTAAAGACCAACTAATGAGTGGTAAAGCGTTCATCAAAATTGATATTTCCTGAGTAGGAGGAAGGAAGATACCAAGGGAAGCGAAAAAGAATTTCAGTGAGTTGGAAGTGTGCGTAAGACGACATAGATGGAAAATGACAGTTTCCTACATTGGACGTCACCAAAGGAACAAGATACACATAACGATAACATGGCAGATAATATGAAAGACGTTGGCAACTGCCACGTAACTGTATACACAAATTATGTAGTACGAATGTGACGTCAAAGGGTAGGTAGTGAAATTATCACAATTTATAACATTACCAACGATTAAGATCTCTTTTGCCAGTAATACGAGTAAGTAGGTTATATCTTTTCATTGATATAGGCCAAACAATGATTTATTGGTAATGGCACACATTTCCTTGATAAATTCAAGATTTGATTATCTGAAGATATGGTCAGGAAGCTTGTGTTCAGCAGTTGTTTTAAAATCTGTTATTATCTACTCATTAATGATTTTAGCTAAATAATGAAATTAAATATCTGCTGAGGTTTTCAAAGATACGTATATAAAGATATATATTATCTGTTTTAGAAATAGAACTTTGAGAGATTTTGGTCAGTAGTAAAATTCGTACTTCTGATTTTAGAAAATATATAATATAAAATAGTTATTATCTACAGATATTGCACAGATATCTTTCAAATCACTGTAATTGAAGAAATAACCACATTGAAAATCATAAAAGACATTCATTTTTATTATTATGATGACAGACTTTATTATACAAATTTTAATAATAATAAAACTAAGGCAGGTACTGAAACAGGAAATACTATAATAAGAGCTATATAAGTTTTGTAAAGTGTAAAGTTACAGTGCGAAGTAAATTTGTACTAGTTGTTTAGTATCTTGACACTATAAGCTTTCCGATAGTGCAGATTAAGTTTCAATAGTTAACCCTGTCAATTTTTTTGAAGAAGCTGAAGCTATCAATTAATCTCAGTACTTGGTCTACGACATGACAGTATTCTATGATAGCGGGATCACTCAAACGAATTTTTGTAAGTACTTGAACAATACTGAAAGCGTTTTACTGTTCTACGTTAACATCTTTCGACATTTCAGGGTTGTGCTACGATTCTCGTAGCAAGGTACAATGCAATCAAAGAAGGCCACTGCTGAGCTCCCTGTGTAAGACTTACGCTGAATATTTTTATAAGCCGAGTCTCATGCTTTTTATTTCTTTCTCATAAGTCTATGTGTGCAAGTATCCTATCTTAATTTGGCCAAAGACCGTAACCCAGGTTTATAGGGGGACCATAGTCATCAAAGTGCGCTTTTACAATCAATGATGTGAAGTTTCATGTAAATAAATGGTTGATTATTCGGGCTTTAGGACCAACTCGTTTTAATTATTTATGTCCTAAATCTACCGCCTTCTAAACCAGAACACAGTACCGTGACAGAACACGCAAAAGTGTTATTATGCGCGACTGTGGGTGGATGGTTCAAAATATCGAAAAAATCGTGGTTTCGTAGTAACTATTACTAGTTTTCATTATTAAAATAGTTTCGTTTCTTATAAGAATCAATTTTAGTCGACCAAAAGCTTCGATAGGAACTGAGAGCTTTCCAAACTTAATACTTCACGAATAAAACCTTCACAATCAGCGAGTTGAATTAAATCACACACGCAGAATGCGTCAGAATTTCCAATAATTCAGTTTCGCTATTAACAACGGCTTATTGTAAGTTATGCAACATAAATCAAATGAAAAAGCGTAAATAATCAACTGTACCACGTGCCATTTCGATAGTATTTTCACTTATACTCTTACTACTCACTATTACCGACATCAATTACTTTAGTTTCTATTATAAGTTTCATTCATAACATAAAATCGTAAAGTTGTGTACCATTCAGAATACCACGGGCGACTCCAGTCGATAACTTGTCAGTCCAAGCAACACGACAAAAAAAACTCACTCGCGTAAAATAGTATATTTGTATTGAAAGCACAACACTAGTGAATGGGGCATAGAGATGCGCTACGTCAATCCACGCTTGAAACCCGAGTGGGACTGATTACGGCGTTGCCATTATCGCGTGAAAAAAACACAAATAAAAGTCAACGCTGTGATAAACCACAGGTATCGCCAGTCGAGGACATGCGGTGCGCGCGAACGCACGTTTCTACAAACATTTTAAAGAGTTCGATTTTTGAATGAGGAGTCTATTCTAAGGTTGGTAGTTCATCTTTTGTTTTTGGATTTAGACATAAGTTGGCTTCTTTTATCATTTCTGTCAGATTTTCTTTGGATTTTTAAAAGTTTTCTCATTGCCATTACTCAACAGTTTGTGTAAATACTTGAGATGATAATGTTTTGTGGTCCGGATCTATGAAGTGTTAATAAGATGGTCGCGACAATAGTTTTAGATCATCAAGGCCGTTCGCAGTAATGCCGTGCGCTGCTGTTTATCCATCTGGAGAAGAATCAACACATACAGTTTACTCGACTGCTTAATTTACGACGTTTGTTAGGTAACTACTCTTATCGTGCATTGAAGGAATTTCATTTACCTATTGGCTTATTATGTATGGTGTTTGTGTTTTATTTAGGTTATCAAAATCAATATCCATAAGCCTCGAGGTAATTTCAAGCACATGTTATATTCTGAAGAAGCTAATTGTGTGCCAAAGCTTCAGTAAGCTTCTATCATGCTAGGAATTAAAGTTCGAATACAAAATACGACTACTAATAGAAACTATCTTTCAACACCAAAACAGAAAGAACACCTTATCAAAAATATAATTAAAGTCGTAATCACATAATAAGATTACGCAGATATAAAAGTAAATCGGTATGAAGCACATAATTGTATAATATAAGTAAGTAATGGAATTGTTGAACCGCCAAGGTCTTCATATGTCAACAGTAATTCTTGGGGTATTAAGATTTTTCTTGTGAGTGCCATATCTTGAATGTTTTGTGAGTATTTGATAACAAACGACGGAGGTTCAGATGGAAACGGAGATCTAACAGTGTAAAATGTTTGTTTAGTACAAAAATAATAGATTTAGTCGTGTGATTTGTGTATATGTTAACAGTCTTCACATTCTAAAAGTAGCTTACAAAAAAGCCTGGTGTTACTCTTCTGATGCTTTGTACTCAGAATGTAGTGAACTTCGTGTAAGGCAGTTGTTTATCCTCTCCACATTGCTGCGTTTCCATAGACATGCTAGAGAATTAGTCATACACTCATCCAGAACATTAAAATGGTTCTTATTAGGAAAGTCCCAAAAAACCGTAAATTCTCGGTGAATTGAATAATCAGCAAGATGTTACGGTAATTAGTCGTGCTTATCCGTGGTTTACGAACATAAACGTGCTGCACAATAGTGAGCTATTTGCGGAGACGGTCGCGTGCGTGTGCGCAGTGGCTCACCGATAGTTCGCTGTTCGGGTTGTCAGTTGTTACAGGTGGATTTTGTTTCTTTTTGACAGCATTTTAGCTATTGCTGTATGGTTCATTCTTGCTTTTATAACTGTTAAAAGAACCGTGTCTATTAATCTAACTTGAATAAAACTAAGTCATTATTAAGATCAGTCATTACTGGCTTCACAATCATGCATTTTATTGTCTATCATCATAATTATATTCAATTTTGTTTCAACCAGGGGTTTCACCTTATGATTCAAATAAAACGATTACATCATGTTTTTCATGTATCTTCAAAGATTAAAAGTGTAAGTAGTAATGGCAAAGATACGTATCATATTTTTGATAAGTTTCTTTAGTACTTTGCCTATTCTCATAGCTACCAATGAAAGCTCCTAGTTCTTATCTCTCTGTTTTCCAATAAAATCGTGAATGACTGTTTTATTTCCAGTTTCTTCAAACCTAAATTCAGTAGCCAATGGCGTAACGTTAAGTGAAACTTCACCCACATTCATGACGTTAATATAAAAATCATGATAATCGTGATCGTTATCACAGTGTTTGTCGATGATTGCTGATATTTTTAGGTTATCTTCTACATGTTTGTTTCTAATTACACCTAATTTTGTAATGCTGCCGTAGTCTTTACCTACGTCTATGATTTTTCCGACATTATCTTCCTACTTGACTATTTCTGTAATTTTGTGTGTTTGTATTATTACTTTTATTTAATTCTGTGGCGGAACTATATTCGTTGATCAATGTCTGGCCAAATTAGGTTGACTTGGTAGACCTAAATAATTTTGTAGATTTGAAACCATGATCTATCATGAAAACCAGGATTTTGTTATGTGGGACGAAACTCTGTGGGCCGAACGAAGAGTAAATCAACAAAAATGATTTGTATCGCGACATGGGTGTTAAGGATACATTTTTTAAATTAGATATTTTTTGAGCTTACCTATAATGTTGTAACATGAAGAGAAATTCATCCAAAATTGATTGTATTTAATGTTCAAATAAAAAAATCATGAAAATCGTGATAGAATCGGTTAGCAATGAATACGAAAAGCGCTTACACGTCGTGTGCGTTTAATTTGTAAGTCTGTATGTCACAAGTGAAGAAATCAAGGATTCGGGTTGAGGTTGGCAGATGTATCTAATGATATTATTAGCTGGTAGGTAACTGTGTATTGGATACACGTATTGAGAATTAAAAGCCTCTACTTTAAAACGACGCTAATATTACAACTTTACACTGACAAATGTTACAAAGAGTGATGATGATTAATGTAAACAATATGTATGAATGAGCAGGAAGAGAAAGAAAGAAAAGCAGCAATTGATAGAGTGACAGCTGATAGGAGAGAATCGAGTAAAAAAAACCGTATGGCGACCTTAAGGAAAATGGTTCAAGGGCAGGAAGGTAAGGATATTTTGCTAATCTCAACTTTCGACTTGCTTTTTACAATAACCTTTAAAGTGATGGATCTTTTGGCTCACCCCATCAAACTTCCACGACATCATCATCATCATCATCTGCCTAACCTTTTCACAACTATGTTGGGGTCGGCCTTTAGTCTAACCGCTTGCAGCTGAATACCTACCAGTATTTCACATGGAGCGACTGCCTATCTGACCTCCACAACCCAGTTAGTACTGCGTTATACGATACCCCCTGGTAAGACTAGTTGTCAGACAATGAGAATGAAACAAAACACCATTTCAATCAGTTCAATTCCATTTCTTTTAGTTTTAAGCAACTGAAGTCCTTATTATTTTACCCATTTCATGACATAACCAAGTCTGCAGCAAACATAAAAAACCTTTTAAACACAGTCACGTTTGTGACATAAGTACGTGAAACAGTACTTCACGCCGCCATCGTTGTGTTAACATTATGTCAAACAGGCGAGTGTACTGTGTAGTGAAGCACTATCGGAAACTGAGGATGTTGGTTCAATTCCACCGAAAGCAAAGTGGGGGAGGTTGATTTTGGTGCATGTGTACCGGTTGAGTATCTTCGTGATGTAGACTTTAAAGACAAGAAACTCTTAACGCCTGTGGTTGGAAGTAGTATGCGTAGGCCTAGGTTTATTAGGTATGTCCACCCCGCGTAGCATGATTACCGTAGACACGAAAGAGAGTCGACAAATCTTTTGTTCATCTGTCATTGACTCCACAAAATGACAGATGAACAAAATATTTGTCGATTCTCTTTCGTGTCATGCTACGCAAGCAGGTTTATAAACGGTGTAAATAGACCCTCAACGAAGCCGAAATGTCCTTGTTCTCCACGTCATTGCGATCATATTCTTGTTCTGGACCATACTTACGTACCCACTAGTTTCAGAGGTATTGGAGGTCAAAGTTCCAACTTTTTCACTAGTTTTTAAGGTCATAAGTTTACTTAAATACCTCCATAAATAGTAAAAACGTAATTTTTTACCACTATTATTATTGCATACAGTAACTTAGTTTGATGTACAGAATGCTTGACGGCTTCGTGAAGAGTTCGTTTGCACCCCTTATTTTTCTTATCTAGCATTTCAGACAGCGGAATGAAAGTTACTATGTTATTTATGTCCTATGTTAACACAGTATGATTCGGGTTCCCTTTTGGTTGTCAGTGTGAATGTGTACTAAAGAAACTACGTGTGAAGAGAAGCGATAAATGATAACAAGAATGTTTGCAGGGCTTGTCAACCTATGTTTGGTTAACGGAAGTAATGTTATAGAACAATATCAGTCAGTTATTTGTTGAAGTAAACAATTACTGAACAAATACAAGTTTGTAGATAGACCGTAGAAGAAGAGGTTGATCACATGGTCAGTGACAGCCTAGTTACAGTCTACAACGTATAGAGGACACGCATCCGAGAAAATCTTATGTATCAATAAAAGCTGTTTTAGTTCATAACTATTGAAGTATTGAATTTTGAAGTTCGAAGAATTACAGAGTCTGATAACCAGTCTTACCAAACAGTATCGTTGTACGCAGTAACTGGTTTGTGGAAGTCAGATAAGCAGTCGCTCCGTCAGCCGGATAGACAGGAGGCCGACCTTAGTTTAGTTGGGAAAAGCCTAAGCTGATGATGATGAGTTTATAAGAAGAAACACAAAAAAGATTAGGAAAATGGAGACGAGGAATTTAAATAAATAAAATAAAAAGTAAAGACGGCGTGAAAGCTAGTTTAACTTGGATCACAAATTATGTAACAGTCTTAAATAACAATGCAAGACAATTTCGTGCAGCTGAATAAGATAATAAATGGGTGGTTATTTTTCCTAGTATTTTTACGTTACATGCTGCAACACACTCGACAGAAATCTTTTCAGAAGGCTTTCTCGAAACAAGTCTGTTTGGGCTTATTTCAAAGAGCTCATCATCTGCCTAGCTTTTCCCAACTCTTTTGGGAAATTTTGGGGATATTTTGGAGTCGGCTTACAGTCTAACCAGATGCAGCTGAATACCAATATTTTACATGGAGCGACTGCTTATCTGACCTCTACAACCCAGTTATTACTGATATTTTTGCTTGTTCTCCCAGTAAGATCAAATGTCTTATACTCAAGGAGCTCTCTTGATCTATGTGTAAAAAATAAATACAGATAAGCGTGTTAGTTAAGTAGGTAAGTTTAGTTTCTAATATTATTTTGTATTACTACCCTAGCTTTTCAATTAATTGTTAATTATATTCCACGGTAAATCTGTGAACAGCATTGTGGGCTGCAATATTGTATCCTTAAAATGTTATGTGTATCTCCTTTTTAATATTTTATATTGTGGCTGTTTGCTGTTCCTTTTGAATAAAATAAAAATAAAAAATTACTGGGTAATACGGTACCTCTTGGTAAGACAGACTGGATGTAACTGGCACTGATACACTTAAGCATTTTAGAAAAACATTTGTGTTTTTCCAAACCTGCTTGAAGTACCTACCTATGCTTAAATTATGTTTTTGCCAAGCATTGATTATTTATTTATAGGTACGAGTATGTTCACTCGACACACCATTTTCATAGGGATACTGAAATGTTTTTAAGTAGGTACGTGCGTTGGAGTTGAGTCGGCCCAAATATTAGCGTACATGACACTATCATAAAGGAAGTTATTGAATGGAACTACTACAACTTTTTACATTTCCAAGTAGGTATGTCCAATAGTAAATGAATCGTGTAATGACGTCATATGCGCCGGCGCCGTCTCCTCACGTTCAGGTAAATAATATTTGCCTTGTGCCATATTGTTCGCTTCTTCTTATGAAGCTCTACTATCTCTGTAATTTATGGGGTGCGATACGTACATATGTTTATTCATATTTGTTTCTTAAACATTGTTCTGGCTTTTTATATTTTTAGCCCCCGACGCAAAAACGACGGGGTGCTATAAGTTTGACGTGTCTGTGTCTTTTAATTTATTTTTTCGGTTGGGAAATCATCAAATGACTCCTCCCACTCTGGGCGGAGCGGGAGGGAGTGTCAGACTTTTACTGACTAAAAACCATCGTGTGTGTGTGTGTCTGACTATGGCATCGTAGCTCGCAAACGGATGGACCGATTTGATTTTGTTTCTTCTTGTTTGAAAGGTGAATTAGTCTGGAGTGCTCTTAGGCTAACAGCATCAGACAAACAAACATAGCTAAGATTCTAAGCTATGTTTGATAAAATCAGTCCAAGATGGCCGCCGTCACAAATTGGTAGATTACATTTTTATTCAACAACTCCCTCAATGTAATGTATCAAATGAAAGGGCCATCACCAAAAACCGGAAATATATTTAATTTAATTTAATGTAACTTGTTACTAAGGAGTTTTCTTCTCCACAGTTAAAACACTAAAAAGTGAACCGGATCAGCTCATAAAAACAGCGTTAAAGCAATGATGGCAATGATAGTTCATAATTGCAATTTCATTTTGATCGCGTTCAGTAACATATTGGTTAAATTATAATCTAGATCTCTTAAAAGTTGAATCGGAATCTTCTAGGCACGTGTGCTCCACCCTAGGCCACGAGGCCACATCATCGCTTTACATCAAGCGAGGTGCGGCCAAATGCAAGCCTTTTTAGTATACAAAAGAAACGTTCCTAAGACATTTAGCCCCATTTTAGGAGACTTAGGTAATTTTGACGTTTAATAAGTGCTGAATCAACATTTTATTGTGTGTAGTGGTTCGTCGTCTGCCGGACTGTCAAGTTCATAAGTCCAGAGTTCGAACCCAAGGCACGCACCCCTGCTTTTTCAGATTCATATGCGTATTGTATAATTTGCACTTGCTTCGGTGAAGGAAAACCTCTTCAAGAAACCAGCATGCCTGAGAGATGTTTCTTGACGGCATGTAAAGCCAAGTCAGAGGCCTACCCATGGGCGGCATAAAAACTCTGGCACCAGGTTACGTACTAACCACACGATAAAGAAAGAAGAGAGGTTACTCAGACTAAAATAAGAATCATCATCTGCCTAGCCCTTTTCCCAACTATGTTGGGTTCGGCTTCCAGTCTAACCGAATGCAGCTGAATACCAGTATTGTACATGGAGCGACTGTCTATCTGATCTCCACGACCCAGTTAACACTGGGTAATACGATACCACTTGGTAAGACTGGTTGTCAGACTTTTTGAGCCAATGACTACCTGTAACCACTTTCAAAGATGGACAAACGACAGCCGGGACCAACAGCTTAACGTGCTTTCCATGGCACGGAGGAAACTCGGTATGTAAGGGTGGTCACCCAACCACAGATCAACCTTGCCTTGGTTAGTCTGTGGATGGTGGATGGATGGGGAGCACGGCTTAACCTAAAGATCGGGCCGAGCGGATAAAATAAGAATAAAAACTAAGAAAAAGAAACAGAAACATCAAGTGTCTCATACTAGATGTGATAATTATTCGCGTAATCTGATTTAAACATGCCACGATAAGTGAAGGATTAAGGAAAAAAAATAGTAATAAAATGTAATGAATTATTTAATTGCATAAAACCTCGAGATGTTTCGAGTAGGTATTACCTCTCGACACAGATGCAGTTATCGTTCAAAGAGGTTTGTAATCAGTCAGTCTGGGTTTGATCTTACATTTAGGTCAGACATTTCAGACTGTCAACTGTTTTTTAAGACAATTTGTAAAGATTGCACGTTTCGTGATAAGGTTATTCACGAGGAGATGTGAAAACTTAAGTTTAAAAGAAATAGTAACTTTGGTCGGTGTTTATACAAGAGATTAGGACTTTTTTGGGCCAAGCATTCATGTTAATCCCCGGCTCTTGCCTCTCTCTCCCAAAATTGTACTTTCAGCTTGAGTTTGTCCACTTCAACATTTATCAACATTAATTTTAACTTCTTTTTCATACACTTCTATCAATGAACATCTCAGTATCATCATCATCTTCCTAGCCTTGGGTTGGGCTCCAGTCTAACCGGATGCAGCTGAATACAAGTATTTTACATGGAGCGACTGCCTATCTGACCTCCATCATCTTAACATTCACTTTTGAATTTCCATCATACTAACTAGCCCACTTCTGATTTTTATTTTCCTAATTAATTAACTACACTATTTTGAATGGAATACCTGCAGGCGGGACTGCCCGTCCTGTAAACGGGCTAAAATTTATTTATATAATATCTATTTGTTTTTTGTCGTTTGTTGTGATTGTGAACATAAGACAAATGCTTTTTTTATGCAAAAGCAACACAATTATGGAATAAAACTCAGTTCGTTAACACCCAAATGTTCTAAATTCTCGTCAAAACAAAAATATGTTCCAGTTGTAAGTAACGCTAATGTATAAACTACGTGTGTGTTATCTTATCTCCCGGAGGCTGCCAGATTGCAGTGATCTATCACACAACCCACTGACAGGTAACTGAGGTAACCAAGGTGCCACGGTTGCTGGGCGGAGATTTCCAAGCATTATGTAACTGATAATTTGTTTTGGAATTATTTTCATCAATCTGTCTCGTTGGTCTGATGGTCAAAAGCACGACTGCGGAGCATGAGGTCCTGGCGTCGATTCCCGGCCTGGACAAAGTGTTATTGGGTTTTATCATCAGGAATTTCTTAGCAGCCACGGAGTTTGGATTTGTGCCCAATTGATGGCAATAGGCTCTTTCACATGGGACTTGAGCGTAACTGGCGAAATGTAGGAGTATGTTACACACCTCTGCCTAACCTGCCTTCGGGGTTACTGGCGTGATGGTATGTTATGTAATGAAATAATGTTTCAAGTCCAATGTATTGCCTATTAGATTGTGCCTTTGACGGAGTCATTTTCGTATTTCTCGTTCGATTAGGTACTGGCATCATCACTCATATTTTTCTTCAACTTAGATTGAATCTTAGGTTAAAAGGTGTTTTTCTCATTATTTTTTTGTACTCTATCACAATGCTGTCCTATTTGACCCAAAGGTTGACTGGTAGAGAATGTCTTGTGGCATTAAGTTTGCATATGTACCACTCTTGTACATGAAGTTTAAATAAATAAATAATTAAATAATCCCAACTCAAATCAACATTACCGAAAGCAGGATCGGTCTGTAATGTTCCCAATGCTGGAACTTCCAATGAAAATATTAGATGATACTGGCATATACAACATTATTTTTTGTTTATACTAAACCCGAAAAGGGGTCATTGTACTCATCATTTTGAACAACTTTTTCTATGGGACGAACATTGAAATCGCGAAAAAAAAATCAGCTGTTCCCTACATTTTGACGAGTTATGCGAACATAAATGTAGGGAACAGCTGATTTTTTTTTCGCGATTTCACGGTTCGTCCCATAGAAAAAGTTGTTCAAAATGATGAGTACAATGACCCCTTTTCGGGTTTAGTGTAAACAAAAAATAACCCTGTAGATCTTAGGCTATCTCTTAGAATATTTATCTTTGCTTATAAGGTACTGTGTTTTTCCAAGTTGATTATTAATTTAGTGCAATAATAGATTGAAGGTCAATTCAAACCAAACTCGTGCAACAAAAAGAGAAGCTCGTGGCTAAATAATAACAGCTGCACGGGTCGACCTTCAAGGTTAAGCCGTGCTTGCGAAGTTTGGTCATTGGATGGGTGACAATCATTACATACTGAGTTTCCTCCGCGCCTCGAAAAGCACGTTAAGCCGTTGGTCCCAGCTGTCATTTGTAGATCCTTGACAGTCGTTACAAGTAGTCTGAAGGCGAAAGTCTGACATACAGTCTTACCAAGTTACTGGGTGGTGGAGGTCAGATACGCAGTCGCTTTATGTATGTCTCGGCTGTATCCGATTACACTGGAAGCCGACCCCAATACAGTTTGGGAAGAGGCTAGGCAGATGATGTTGATGATGTTCACAAAACTTGCAACAAAAACTCTTCATATGTAAGACTTTGGACTGCTCATCATTAAAGAGTGACGAACGAGGAAAAGGTCCACAGCCATCTGATTCGCGTCCGAAGGTCGTGTGAACAATAACCCATATATCAATAGATGGACTGCACGTGTGGTGTTGCTAGACGACTTGGTGACATAGTGCGACGGAATAGTTTCTTTACTACAGATATGAATTATGTTGATGATGAAAGGTTGGAAGCAAGTTGATATGTCATATTCAATAAACGAAAGAGTATAGCTGAAGAACCTACGATTATTGTAATAAATAACAATGATATTAATGAAGTCAACAAATACGAAGATTTTTTTCTGAGTGAGCTACAGAGGTTTGTTATCGATACTGTAACTGGCAACTTTTGGAGTCAAGGCTGCAAATTAAATAACGAGAAGTACTCCCTATTAAAAACTATACAATCAATTACTCTCATTACTCTCAACGTATACGGAAATCTTATCAATTAACTGTAATTCATAGATAAATCAGCGTCCCTACTTCTATTGATACAACCTCATACTAATAATTACTTGAACTGATCTCTACTGACATTATCTACTTCAGCCTTGGTGACAACTAATAAAAATAAGTCTACAACAATGGCAGGCAACAAATGGATTCTAAGAGTAAAGATCCATCCTTGACTATTGAAATTTAGCCTGAAATTATAATAAAAACGTTGAGGCCGTACTGACCTTATGTTGAACAATTATTTCTATGTAAAAACAAAGCTTATCGCTCCATTTAACGTTTATTGTTAGGATTTAACTGTTGATCTTGGTTTCCGCGTCAACTGAGGTTTTCGTTTCGTCCATGCTTTGGTTAACGCACACACATTTTGTTTAATTGCTTCATTATATCTTTCTAGGCGGTACAAATCAGTAGCGGGTTTGACAAGATGACCAAGATAATAATTATCATCAACAGGCTGTGATACTTCTAACACCCATCTCAGACTGTAGGACTGGGCACTGTGGCACAGATGTTCAGCAGTACTAATAATAATTCAACTGGTTACGTCGAGAAATCTGTTAGGGATGAGAAAGTTAATTTAAGGCGGATGCTCCAGAAAACCCGGGATTTGCAAATATTCCAACGTTTTTTGCAATTTGCAGGACAGTGCCAAATTGTACGCTGATGAAAACATCGTTCGCGGCTACAAGACATATGCAGTCACAGAATTATAGCCATCAAAATCATCAACACAACCCTCAATGTTCATAAACATCGAAGAACGACTTTGACCGTGAAAAATTCGTTCGTCGACTTTCATGAACTTGGAGAGCTGGACCGATGTTCTGATGATTACAATTCTGCAACCACATACGCCCCACAGCCGGAACGGTACTTCCACCAACATACAACCCAGCACTGGCCTGCAAATTGCAAAATACTCAAGAAAATTTGAATTCCGCGGGCCATCCTGACGCTTTCACCTTAATGAAAGACCTGTTGGACCAGTTCAGCATATTTGACCACAAATGTTTCAAATTATTGTAGTGCGTCCAAACCCGCACTTCAATTCATTAATTAATTACTTCATGATAGTCCGTAATCACGGTTAACGGTAAATCTGATTTCTTTGTTGATAGTAATGATAAACATTGAATGATTCCAATAATAAGATCATGTCAGCCCATTTTTCTAGGTTCCACAATTTGTTATATGCAAATTTTTTATCCTTATTAGCCTATGAACTAGTTCAATACTCCTGAACATCATCCCGGGCATCATTAAACCACAATGAATGGTCGTGATTTGTATTACTTTAATCATTCTTGGTGAAAGAATAGTTGGTAATTTTATAGTTATTGATGGAAAGGATAGTGAGGCTAATAAAGCCATACTTAGATATTAAATTCCAGAAGCTTAAAAAAGTTCAAAAGAATAAGTATGCATGGTCAGAATCAGAATCAGAATTCTGATTCTGATCTGGGTGGTCTTATAAATGATGGAATATACTTTTCTAGTCACAAACTATTACGAAGACAAATACATTGAGTATCATAAATAAAACTAAGAATGGAAGGGAATCATTACGGCGGAACTAATTTACCCGTTAACAATACCAAGGTTGCGGTGACTGTTTAGTATTCTAGACACGAACGATGCATAGATTACTTATTAATTTTGTTATATCTTTTAGAAACAATAGCTTTCAGAGATGAAGGTGAACGTGAAGCTAAAACTGTTACGAGAGACGAAACAAGATCAAATTCTGATAACGATATGGAATGTAGATGGTTATAAGGGAGGAAGAAGACCAAGGAAGCGGTGGATGGAATGTGTGAAGGATGATATGATAAGAGTAGAGAAGTTTGGAAGAAGAAGAAATAGTGCGCCGACCCCAAATAAATTGGGATAAGGGCAGGAGATTGACGATGATATAAATCATATGCATTTATGAGATATATTTACTAGAGCAACTTGTAAAGGTGAATTGGATAGAGAAATTTAAAGAAACGAACACAACCTTGATAATTTCATAAATATAACGATAGTCTCAACATGAAAACACGAAACCAAACGACCTTTACAATTTGTTCTTATGGCTTAATTAATGAATGAATGTCCGCGGAATTCTTTGAGA
Source organism: Xestia c-nigrum (assembly GCA_916618015.1). NCBI lineage: Eukaryota > Metazoa > Arthropoda > Insecta > Lepidoptera > Noctuidae > Xestia > Xestia c-nigrum. The sequence goes on from OU745270.1 coordinate 15,433,207, forward strand.
ACGAAATTTAACCACCAGACATCCATTGATGGCATTTTAATGATGAAGTACATGGTAATCAAAATTTTATGAACTTTAATGATCTTAATTGTTGTCATTTTATTACTTGTTTCGTGTTTAATGTAGTGTGCAATGACACAATGGTTTTGTTTCTTCAATATTAATAGGCTTAGCTAGGAATCACACTTTGATATAGACGAAAACTATGAATCAAACTAGCGCAGACATTTCTACTGGATCATAATATCAAAAATGTTCTCGAACATCAGCCAGCATTGTAACAGCACAGCCGAAAAGTAAAGTGTCAATGATTATTTTATGCAAATGTTTCCATCCATTGATTAAACTGGCCAATTTGTCCGGAGGTACCAAATCGCCATCACTCTAATTGTGCGCAAACAACTCTTGCGCAAGTGATCGGCGCAAATCGGGGACAGTACTATGACGAAGGCCGTCGAAAGTGGAGTCATTTGGGGCTCTCGCTCGCAATATGTTACTGACGGTCCCAAACCCGTCAGGGGCAACGGGTTACGATGCAGGCTTGCTCAGTTTGTTTTAATTTATTTCCTTGGCACTTGTCTGAGTGATAGATGTAAGAACGAGAGCAATGTTGCGTGTGGCGGGTACAGGTTTATTGTTGATCTCTTCAACTATATGTTTTGATGTCACTTGAGATTCGTCAAACATTGAAAATACTCTTGCTATTCAACAAAGTACTGTACTTAGTACAATTGATTTTCACAACACCACTAATAAAGAACTGATAACAAAAAGACGGTTAATATAAATGGAACCAGTTTTCAAGAGCATCAATAGATTATGAAACATAAGTAGTCCAATAAAGCAAACGATCACTGATTAATATAGTAGGTGTCCGTGGCTGTCTCAAATATCAATTTAATAGAGTCGATCGATACAATCACGGCTCATGTTACCGACTAGTCTTTATTGATACCCCTATCTCACGCTACATAAGAACACAACATAACATAAACACAGGACTGTTTTTCAAATGGATTAGATACTTAGACATGTTTCTAATATGTAACCAAACACGAGGCGAGCGAATCCCTCCAGGTTGCCATTGAGAAATTTCGGTTGTATTCTTTGCTTTAAGAAGAGGACCTAAAAAATCCTGCTTAGCAGTAGCAATTGTGACTACTAGACCAACGAAACAGTCTCACATATAATAGTAGTTAAAAATGCTTCATAGAACATTTTAAGATTACCGACTATACTTGAGATTTTCGCAGTCCCCTTGAATAAGGTAAATTACCCAGTTTGGAATTTCCAATGCTTACTTATTGTGGCCTTGCATTTTAAAGTAAAATCTGTGGGTAATGACGTTATCAATTTAGGATTATTGATCGTTGTTTAAATTAGCTGTAGGATGATAACAAGCTGCTTTGTTAATTAGTAGATACTGTTGAGATGATGATGTCAAAATCATCACGGGTAGGTGGAGCATTTTAACTTTTGTAGATGTAGCAATGCAACAGACATAGTTTACATTTACCTTTTTTAGAATTATTCTTGATGATTGGTTTTGAATCTTGATTAGTCTACATTGAAATCATCATCTGCCTAGCCATTCCCCAACGTTGGAATCAACTTCAATCTATCTAAATGCTGCTGAATACTTCTACTTTACAGCTTGTAGGAAAATATTAAACAGGTAGTCAAAAGTCCTTAAGTCTGCCAACCAATCTTACCAAAGGGTAGTCCCCAGTAACTGGGTTATGGAGGACAGATAGGAAGTCCGTGCGAACTACTGGTATTAAACTGTATTCAGTTAGACTGAGCCCACTAGGCTAGGAAGATGATGATCAAGATACCTTAAAACCGCAGACTATCATGGCAAATGATGATGCAGAGAAAATATTATATGCTCTTGCAAGTGAAAAAAATAATTTCACCAGCACTTGAAGTGAGGTAATAAAAGCTAGCACTCGTTATTTATATCTCATAAGTTATTGAGCCTGAGTCGGCATCGAACCTTCACCTTAAAGAAACCGGGCCAGTTGACAGCGCAGGCGCAGCGGTGCAACTACACTTGTTTTGTGCAATCAATGGCGCGTGCGGGCACACTGTTTGGTATTGTACGAGAATTTGGCGGCTAACTGATAAATCATCATCTGCTTAGCCTTTTCCCAACTACATTGGGGTCCGCTACCAGTCTAACCGGACGCAGCTGAATACCAGTATTTCACATGGAGCGACTGCCTATCTGACCTCCACAACCCAGTTAATACTGAGTAATACGATGTCGATACCACTTGATAAGACTGGTTGTTAGACTTTTTGGCCCACTGACAACCTGTAACGACTGACAAAGACAAATGACAGCCGGGACCAACAGCTTAACGTGCTTTCCGAGACACGGAGGAAACTCTGTACGTAAGGGTTGGTCACGCATCGACAGACCAACCTAGGCAAGCACGGCTTAACCTAAAGACCGACCCCGAGCGGCTGTTATTATTTAGCTACGTGGCCTACTGATAAATGGGAGTTTCAAAGCGGGCCCCAGTGACTGATTAGTGGTGTAATAGAGAAGTATGAAAGAAGATGAAAACATGTTGTACCGACGTCGAATAAATTAGGATAATGGCCGGAGAAAGATGTCCTATTGAGATATGAGCTAGAATAAGAATAAATCAATGTTTGATAGATAGAAAGGAGTAATTGAATGATTCTATTTATGAAAAGTTTATTCTACAATCGTTCTGAAGTCTCATTTAAAAGGTGTTGTATAGACAAAAATACTTCAAAGTTCCCTACTGTTTTCGTCACGATCCCTTTTAAAGCTAGCCTTAAATACTGTGGCAATATCATTAACTATAACAGCATGCTTTAATACTACAATTCCGGATGTGACAATGGAACCGCGCAAAAATCACTCACACGAACTGATTGTGACTCAGTGTTACCTAACGCAGTTTTAACACTTAAGTCTCATTATGAATACATAACCCGCTTTTTTCCAAGCTTATTTGTAAATTAATATAATTCTGGGAACAATAAAACATCAAATGACGCACGGCAACGGTGGCTTGTACGGAGCGGAAACTACAATTGCTTAGATAGGGAAAACCTAAGTTTGGTGATCATGTTTGGTACATGAACATTATTACTTCGGTTTGTAGGTAATTATATTGAAGGTAAATCATTATTGGTATTGTACCAAAGTCCATGAACTTTAGAACAGAGTCCTTATCACTGATAAAAGAACCACACCATCAGTAAAAGATTCACCAATCTACAATATTGTTTAAATAAATTAAAAATAATAATTCAGTAACGTAGTTTAAGGTACAGTTAAAGACTGACGAACGTTCCAAACTTCTGTAGCAACAAAACTTATCACAGCTAATTAAGATAATTCAATCAATAGTAAAAAAAAAACAACAAGAGCAAGGGTGAAGACAAACGGTTTAAAAACATGAGTGTATCGTATGATACCGCCCCCAGCTTTATCAAAAACTGTACTCACGCCGTCATCAACGAATAATGTTAATACAATAACATTGTTGTGATAAAAAGCGATTATATCTGAATCCACTGCAGTGCGTACGATTGAAACGTAAGAATCTCAATGCGGCATAGATATCATAATTACCTCATTATTCATTATCAAACAGGAAACTGCCTGAATTGGTTTTAATTTATCAATGATTCCGCCATTTTGATTACTTTCCTGAATATATGAATCGAGCGTATAAATATCAATATGCGTAGTAACAATGGTTGAAATAACTTGTTAATAGGTACGGGTAATTTAATATGCAATAATATCCCTATAATTATAGGTAAAATGAGCCGCCATTGGTTGTCGTGAGATATCTAACGACCGTCCAATTATAGAAGACAATACTGATAATTTGCTGGTATTCAAAGTAGTTTTTTTTCAATAGCCCACATAGAAAATAAATTAACATCAGTGATAATAAACATCGTAATGAAGAAGTAGTTTTTGTACATCCATTCGCACTTCCTGCTTAAACATCAGTTCAAGAGTTTGAAGAAGATCTAAAGCGCTGACAGCGAAATCTATTTCAATAATTTATAGGTTTTTAATGAAATATGTTCAGTTTTGAAGCTAACCAGACTCTGTGGCGAGAAAACAAACGCTTAACTCAGTGTTTTGGTTTAACGCATTCTGTAAAGTTTACTAATTGTGTGAATCATATTGTAAAAGTGGAAATGATCGAACGACCTTGACTTGATTTTGATTTTAGGAATATTGTAGCAAGGATGTAATTGTATTCCTCATTATAATGCCCCCTGTTTCATTTCGTGAAGATAAAACGCAAAGATGACTGAATCGTTTCAGCTTTTTGTGATAATATTATAATGTATACAAAAACCTTTACTTTTGCATTGCTGTAACTAAACCCGGCTATCTAATCTGCATACATTATCGTCGTACGTGTTTAAAAGAATACATTTTCTCTCCGGTTATACTTGATGGTGTTATTCTTACTGCGTACTTGTAGTATTCATAAAGTGAACCAGACAGGTGACAAAATTAGCGGGTTAGTTAGTACAGTCCTGAAAATACGAGGTTCACACAAATCGTGATGTTTGAAAACAGATCGTAAACGCATAAAGGAACTGCGCACACGATTATAAAGTACTTTTTGTTCGTCAAAGTCTTGTATAGTTTTCTCAGTTAATACCTCAGCAGCGTTTTGAGAGTAGTCTTTTTTACAACAATATTGGTCTTAGTAGCATACCCTGGGTGAGTCCTTTTGTGAAGCTATAAAATTGCAATAAAAACTTTGGAAATCTCATTACGAGTCATCCACGATATAACTGCACGTTCTTACTTGACTATCTGCAATCTAAGTACGAGTTGCACATATTTTTTTCTATTTTGTATGCATAACACAGTCGCTTGCATCTGCAAATTCTCAGTTAACGAAACTGGATTTCCGTGACCTAAATATTAAGACGAAAGTCCTTGCGGGGTGAAACTGGGAGGTCAAAGTAATAATTATAAGATTATCGTCGGCTTCATCAAAATTCAAGAAGTTGATACTAGTACAGGAAAATCTAGAAATCGTGGAAACAAGTTTGGATAAGTACGAGGAAAAATTATCAAAATTGTTTTATTTTTAACCCTCGCTGTAGTCTTTTCAAGCTTTTGTTTCAATGTTGATGTTGGGTTATTATTTGGGCCCATTTGTTTTACACAGCTTTTTTGAAAAACGTTTAACACTTAATGATCTGTTGCAAAGAATATTTTATTTGCAAACATGAATATTATTCACCGAAAAACCACAAGTTTAATACGGACCTAACTACAGGTAGAAAAACGGTCTAAAGATCCTTTTTTATCCACAAGAATCGACAGAAATCAGTCATTGTGCAAAGGTCACGTCTTAATCGCAGAGTACAAAAAAAACTGATGTAACGAATTTCGTATTTTGACAATGGCTCAGTGGGACAGCAAATCTGACTGAGATTACACTTAATTCTTGTAAAACAATAGATTCGTGTCTAGTAAGTAATACTAAGTTGAAGGCAATTGTTTTAGTCCAGTAGTCTTGACGGTAAAGGATAAGATTCTGATATTTGGGCCTCAAATCGTCTTCATGAATGTACGCCCTTTCACTTGTAAACCAAAGATTGAATTACAAAATCTTAATGTAGAGTTTAATCCGAGTACTGGTTGTAGAGCTGGTATTCCCCATACAGCTGAGTTACAGCCTCACTAACAGTTTTCTCAGTTAGCAACAGACATAACATAATGAACCAATAATGTAATAAACCAATGATCTTTATATCAAGCGTTGATTGTTTGTCTGTTAAGTTGTACTTCATAATACGTTACACAATCTTAAGTATTTACTCAATTGTACACATAGTGATTTTTTGAAATACTGTAAATCATGAGAAGATAAGACAAAGTTTTAAATATTCACTTTTATGTTTTTTTCGTTGATCCTCCTTTTTGCGACTTTTCAACTTAAAACGGAATAATTGCAAAATTACTATAAATCTTCAATACGAGATAACAGCCTCCATTTATTTTAGAGTTTATTCTTTATGGGCAAAAAATTCAATCGTTTCAAGTTTGCCCTTGACCAGCGACACTGCGCTTGGAATGATTAATCAGTAAAAGGAACAAACAGAGAATTGCTTGTTACTGCCGTTTTATTTTAATGAGAATACTCATATGAAACTGTTCATAAATCAAAACAGTTAATATATTGGATTTAGGCGTCTAGATGGCGGCATTGTTTTCGGGAATCCCACACACTTGGAAAATGTTAGTGGTATTTTAATTTGTGCCTATAATTATAATTCTAAGAAAAACGCTAATTGTTTTCGTCTCTGACGTCGACTGACGCCCACCATGTGATGACATCGGGATAGACATCAGCTGGGTCTGTTAGCATGACGTGTACTGATGCAGATGCGTAGATACTCATCTACAATGTTACTACAATTTAGTTTGCATCGTCATTTCATCTATATTCATCGCTACTTCGTGTGTGTCTTGGAAAATGCTTTAGTTACAGCAGTAACCAATGGATGTAATATTTTTGATATTGTACGTTGGCGTTATATCTGTTAAAAGGATTATGAGCTTAATTATGAGCTTAACTACGTACACGACAGAAACGAAATGCGCGTCTATAAAAGTTAATATGATACTATAGCTCCTAAAATCAGAACAACTATTACAAATACAAATAAATATTAGAAAGTTGAAACGCACAAGAAAATTATATACTACATAACTGAATCACATTTCGATAATGATTATAATTTAAAGACATAAGTAATTAGTGTCGCCAAAAATACTGTTGTCTATCGAGTGTAATACGTATTATGTCAAACTTGTTTACAAATGGTACTGAGGTTAAGTCACTCGTGCCAACGATGTAGTGCAAAAACTTGTGGTCATTGGACAACGTATTTGTGTATTTGTATTCAGTTTTGAGAAGTCCATGGTGTGTATGTATCTTTTGATAACTTTTTTCCAGCCCCTCTCTTTTTCACGATACTGACTTATGTTTTTTCACAGTTAACTTAACTTTATTTTTAAAAGCCAGCACAGTAATAACTTCTGTCCCAAACTATCCTATAGCCTTCTACTCTTCTCGTGTTGTGTTTCTAAATCCAACAGGGATACATAGGTAAAGTCGTATCTCACAAAGCTTTTGTTAACTTACCTTATTCGAGATGTTACTACCAGATCTTTATGTAATGAATGAAAGCTTCTATTCTCTCAAGATCTTTGCTAAAAATCCTGTAGGGGCAACAACTGACGTGGAATTAATTTTAACGATGCTAAAGCAATTACCGTCGTAGCCTTTTTGAGACCTGAGGCTAAACACGATACACCTATAAATTCCAAGAATTAAAAAAGTAATCTTACCTTGCAGGATTAAAGCCATAAGATTAATTAATAACAGCAACTTGTTAGACCAATGTTACCGATTCATCAGTCAGCTTCGTACAAATTCTACTTGCACATGTTTTGGTGTATGACAAGTGACAGATTATAACGGTGACCTGTCAACTGTCACTGTCAGAGATTTAACTAAGTATTTAAGACTACAATTATCTGTTTATCATTTAACTGAGGTTTTGGTAATAGTTATAAAGATTAATATTTAATACATACGATACAAAAAATTATTACAGAATAAAGTTGTTTGAGATTTCGGGGCATTGCGGCCAATGAAAGGACATAGAAGATCAGAGACATCTTTCTATTGGTATCAACGGATGATCTGAATATTCAAATTCATATTGTACTTGTTGCGGAAAGCAGTGAACAATGAATTATGACGTGGCCGCGTGGTAACACGTGACACAATGCAGCAAACGAATTCTGGAGTCAATTACCATACGAGGACAAACACTGCCCTTATATCCAGCCTCAAACTTTCTCCACTCACGCCAAACAATACATAATCAAAATGTTACTACCTTCATTTTAACAAACACAACTTGCAACAACCAATCAGAGAGATTGCGCCTACCAAAGTTATTGGCTTTTCCGCAACACGGCACAAACATGGCGGATTGTCGGCACGGTCGCAAGTATTCGGCGAAAGCGCTCACAAGGACATGCGTACGCGCAGGGTGAACTGTGTCATTGACATCTGTACGGAATTTTAATATTGAAATTGTGATTGTATGGCTTTCGATCGATTTAAGTTATTGGATTATGTTGTTGAGTGGCTTTTCGTTGCTTTATTTTTACTTTATGGTCAACTCTTCAATAGTATTATTTAACTGTGTGATGTATGATGATTATACTGTGGTTTTTTAGACTATTCTACAACCATTTAATAAAACCGCAGCAAGGAAAAGGAACCCGTATTTAAGGTATTAAGTACCTAAATATGAAAATCTTTGTGGAAATCGAATCCACAGCCTGTAGCATAAGAATCGGCAATTCTTTCAATGAGCCAACAGACACTGCTACGTTTACCTGGAAACGACATAAAATGAACACATGTACAGCTTATATCCTTGACTACGGTAAATAAGCAGGACGTATAAATCTTCTACGGAGCTCGCGGTCGTTAGTTGACGCCTTAACTGCTAAGGATCTACTAGCAAATCATACACATGATTGAAATTAGCAAAGAGGTTCATACAAGACGGGTTAACAACCTGCGAATGCTTTTTATCGAGATAAAAAAGCAATATCTGATCTTAATGTAAATTGTCTGCAAGACATCGGCACTGATTAAAATTAAGATGATGGACACTGATTTCAGTTAAAATTGTGGATCAGTAGGCGATGATAATGATTATAAACTAGAGATGACAGCACTAAAGTACAAAGAAATTAAAGAAACCTATCGAAGAAAAGTCAGTGGTTACTTCGGTTCTTAGAGATCAGAATGCTGAATTGATAAAAAATTTGCTGCAGCAATTGACAGCACTACAAGCATACGTAAATGAATGTGACAGAGCATAAACCGTAGGGTCTGCAAAGCCTTGGAAGTAAATCTCATTCAGTTACTACGATAGACTGAGGCCACCAAAAGTTACCAAGAAAAAATAGTGGTGTAAGGTCCCTTCGAATGCCAGATGATAGCGTATAAAATATACATGCTGTCCATGATAACTACGCAGTTTTCCTCATAAATAATGAATATGGAGCATTTATCTTGTGACATGTGTTCCTAGAGGCGACAACTATTTAACCTCATATTATGATGACAAATCAGACTCTACAGAAATCAATAAAGCAGATGAATTCATCGTCATCATCTCCTATCTTTACTCCAATTTATTTGGGATCGGCGCAGCATGTCTTGTTCCATATTTCTCTATTTGTCATCTCAGTAATCATCTTCTTTGTAGCCATCCTCTTTTACATCGTCCATTTATCGTTTCCTTTCTCCATGCTTATAGCCATCTATATTCACACTAAAATTGAATGGACAGACATTGTGTACTTAATTGAGAGATACTCGAATCAGTGTTCGATGAATTCGCGTCCAGTTTGATTGAAACATCGGGTGCGAAGCGGATTGCTATCGAAACCGGTATCAGACAGTTGTTTAGACTTTATTTGTTTGATGACACGTGTGAGTAATACTAACATCTGCAATGTTGCAGAAACAAGTTTATTACTGTTTTTTTTTAATGCAGAATGTGTATTGTCGAAAATCAAGCCTAGCTGAAGGATTTCACTCTCTTAAAAAGTATGGACAAGGTTTATATTGTTCGTCCATGGTAAATCAAGTTTTATAATCTACAAGCTAAGGCACAAATTAAGATCCATTTAAATATTGCAGGCGGTACAGGGGAAGCCCAAGAGTCATTTGTATCAGCAAAAGATAAATGCAAAGATGAGGAATTCTAATTCAACCTGAAAGCAACTGCCTTTTCTGCATTCAGACTTATAATCATCTCTCTTTTAACACTGACAAAGATAATTAAATTCATGTTATTTTTGAGAACGCAAACACAGCCTGACGCCAGCCAAAAAACCATTAAGAAAATAAAGTTACTCAGGATTAAATCAACTGCCTATCAAGATATTATCTTCACAGGCAGTTGATTTAATCCTGAGTAACTTTCTGTATAATATATATACACACATCAAAAGTGTCTAGGGATCAACATATATTTTTGCAATAACTTTTCTCCTGATTGATATTAATTAAAATTTTCTTTAAGGATTCATCAAATAAAGTGTTTTCGTTTGTCACAGAAACGATAAACCAAGTCACCTTTGCATTAATTAAGAAATTTGCCATTTTCCTAATAAAGGGATTTTTGACATTTGAACCACTAACACAAAAGTTCGAAAAAAAGACTGAAATAACAGTTTTCTTCAAAATTTTATTGGGTAACTTAAACAATTAATAATCCGTGTTTCTACCGCGAACACTAACAACACAAGAACATCGGTTTGGCATACTCAAAATGAGTTCATCCAAATCACGCTGTGGAATAGCCGCCCATGTTCGTTGCAACAACAAAAAAAGGTCTTCTTGCGACTGGATACCCTCCATATTCGGCAGAGCTCTTCTCTGTAGCATATCCCATGCATGCTCAATCGGATTCAAGTCTGGCGACTGAGCAGGCCAGGGCAGGACATTGATGTTAGCTGCGGCGAGAGTCTGTCTTACAACTCTTGCGGTGTGCGGTCGTGCATTATCATGCATTAACTGAAATAAGGGACCGATTTGCACTTGTAGAGGAACGATGACGTCTGATACAATCGTCTCAGCATAAATTTGAGCGTTGAGGTTGCCTCTGATCCAAATCAACTCAGTTCTTCCGCCGATCCAAATACCCACCCATACCATGATGGTTCCACCACTATAAGGATGGACTTCCTGGCAGGATTTTAATCGCTGTTGGCGTCCAGGGGTTCTCCAGTGTCGTATACGTCTTGTATCCGGTCTCATACCAAAACGAGACTCATCAAAAAAGCACACGAAACGCCATTGTTCTTCTGCCCAATTTCTGTGTTCAAGAGCCCATTGATATCGAATCCTACGATTGTGCATTACTAGAGGTGGTACCCGTAGCGGTCTTCGGGAATGAAGGTTCACTTCATGCAAGCGGTTTCTTTCAATTAAGTTCCCTGAAGAGTGATGAAGCCTCACGGCTAACACCATGGCGGTTATTGTTGGAGCTCTTCGTGTTAAGATTTGAATGTATCGGTCTTGTCTCCGTGTGGTGCAGCGATACCGTCCTCCATGGCGCTCAGCCACGGTACCAGTGCTTCGGTAACGTGTCCAAAGTCGACTGATAACACTCTGTTTAATACAAAACATAAAATAGTTAATTAAGAAATAAGTAGTATTTTAAGCTATTGTAATAGCAACCCTAGAATTAGTAATTTTTCATGCTGACCACTCCGGTGGCCATATTTTTTCTCTCTTTCAACTGTGCTATGAGCAGTCACATTGTTTTCAATAAAACTTAAAATAAAATTACTTAAAATTCTTTAGCCTTTTACTTAACAGGCTAAAAGTGGTCCTTCGAGTGAGTTTTACAAGTAAAAGTACTTTCTCCGGTGTGCGCGTATCTTACATTGTGTTTCGACGACCAGCTGTACTGAGTCGTTGGAGTGCCGGTCGCCGCGGGCGGAGGGAAAAGGAAGAATTTCTCGCAGATTCGCATTGTGGCGAGTCGCGGGGACCTATATTTCGATGCTATATCGTCGATTCATCATTTCATCATTATTCATCAATACGGATAAAACGCGGTGACAAGCAATCGGGCAGAAAAAGGCGGTAATGGCGGTCAATTGTTGATCGATGGCGGTATTACGAAAATTTTCATGACCAAAGACAAGAAATTGGAAGATATAGAAAATAGTGACGTCAAAAGAACGAACAAGTCAAGATCCGCGAATATCCATTCATTCAGCGTTGAGTTTGTTCGGTTGGTTTTGTTTTTGGTCGGATGCGCTGGAGCAACTTCACACTCATCGAGTTCGGAACGTCAAACGTCAAGTCACTGTCAGCTGTCAACCAATTTGCAATTTGTAAACATTGCATTGCAATCAAAACTTAGTTTTCACAACGTTTTTCGGAGAAGTTACCGGCTAAGTACAAGAAGTCTGGTGCTTAATAAGTGCGGCATTCGTTTAGTGCGGTCTAAAGCTACAAATCTACAATAATCAGTGCGGTAGTGCGTAATAATAGTGCGGCCAAGAAGTGAATCGTAAGTCAGTTGTGTTACGTTCGTTTACCATGGCGGAGGTTGAACTTAAACGGCTACGCGCTCAGCGAGGACAATGTAAATCAACAATAACACGTATTGAGAACTTTATAAGTGATCCTATCAATGTCGCGTCATCCACAATAGACACTTTAGAAGCGCGCAAGGAGAAACTAATTAGTACGCTTAAGAACTATGAGAGTGTCCACTTAGACATATTAAACCTAGATGATAAGGATACAGAATGTGTAGGTGACATTGAAGACAAATACTTCTCTGTCTTAGGAAAAATCAATGTAGCATTAAGACAATTGAAAACCAGAGTAGACTCTGAAAAGCATTCCATTTCTACTTGTAAATTACCAAATATAGAAATTTCAACATTTGATGGCAAAGATTTTGCTCAGTTTAAGCCTTTCATGGACTTGTTTAATGCTGTCATTGACAGAAACAATTCATTGTCAAACGTACAGAAGTTGTTTTACCTACGAAAATATTTAACTGCTGATGCATTGGCTGTTATTATTAACTTGCCACTTGTCAACGAATCTTACCCTGAAGCAATAAAATTATTAGAGAAACGATTTAACAATGAAACGCGAATTATTTCAAATCATATAAATATTCTCCTGGACATTCCTCAAATGCAAAAGGGTACTGCGGCAAGTATCAGATCATTTATATCTGAAGTGCGTCAACAACTTTATGCTTTGATAAATCTGAAGCAACCTGTTGAGAACTGGAATATGCTGTTGATATCTATATTATCACGGAAGCTCGATAGCTATACTAACAGGGCATACCATCTTGACAGGTTGTCTCCGGACAATTTACCTACTATGGAAGAATTTATGTCTTTTTTAGAAAAAAGAGCTATAGCATTGGAGGACAGCTCTCCTCTAAAAAGTACCTGCTATGAAGGTAAGTCAAAATCAAATCAAAACAATAACAAGGTTTCCAATATTGTAACCAACACCAATTCAAAGCGATCTTGCACATTCTGCAGCAATGATCACCCCATCTATACATGCCCTAAATTTAAATTGGCTCCAGCCTCACAACGTATAAAGTTTGCTACAGATAATAAGTTGTGCACTACGTGTCTGAGAAATCACTCTGACAAATGTAGATATTCATTCAAATGTAAGGTCTGTAAAAATAGTCACAATACTCTCTTGCATGAGGACAAGCCTAGGGAAGATGAGGTCATTGCATTACATTCCAATCTATCAACAAATGAAACAAACATATTATTGCCTACTATGAAGGTAAAGCTCATTGACAAAGCTGGTCATGAAATTGAAGTTAAGGCTCTACTTGATTGTGGTAGCCAAGTATGTATTATAAAGCGTACACTTGTAAACCAATTGGACTTGACTCCTATGGCTCAAGATTCAAATATTATTGGCTTGGGCAATACTCCAAACAAGGTAAATGAATGCGCTTACATATTGTTACAATCCACTCTATACAATGTAAAATGTTCAATCAAATGTCATATTGTAGATACTATCACTACAAACTTACCTCAAAATTATTTTGATATTAAAAAATGCAATATTCCAGCTAATGTGCAGCTTGCTGATAATGATTTCAACAAACCATCTGAAATTGCCCTATTATTAGGGGTAGATTTTTATTCTAAAGTCATAATTGATGGTGTAATAAAATTAAACAATGGTATTGTACTACAAAATACATTATTTGGTCATGTAGTTACCGGTACAATTAAAAATGAATGTAAAATTAACTTGTCAAGTGTAAATTTGGTTTCAAACTTTGTAGTGCAGGAAAAGGCTGATGATAGCTTGGAAAACATCATGAAAAATTTTTGGCTATCTGAAAAAATTACTGAAGAGGTAGTTGATCATATTGTAGAGAATGAAAAGGCTGAAAAAATTTTCAAAAATTCAGTCAAATTAGAAAATAACAAGTTTTCAGTCGACATACCATTACAATGTCCATTAGAACAATTAAATATTGGTGATTCTTTTTCACATGCCTTGCAAAGATTTCACACACTTGAGAGAAAGTTTGAGACCAATCAAGACTATTTTCAAAAATATAAAAAATTTATTGATGATTATGTAGAGTTGGGTCATGCCAGGGAAGTTGACATAAGTCAGTATGATGTCCTGAATGATCCAGTTTATTTTCTTGCACACCATGCAGTACAAAACGAATGTAGCAAAACAACCAAATTGCGTGTCGTTTTTGGAGGGAACATGAAGTCTAAAAATGGTCTATCAGTAAATGACGTTATGTTAAATGGACCTATAGTTCAAAATGAATTATTTAACATTCTGATACTCTTTCGAACCTACCGCTACACTATAATGTGTGATGTAGAAAAGATGTTCAGAATGATCTCCATAAATGAAAAATTTAGACCATTACAAAACATTCTTTGGCGAGATCATCCATCCAAACCCATTACTTGCTTACAATTGCAAACAATAACTTATGGTTTAAAAGCCTCTACTTTTTTGAGCACAAGATGTCTCATTGAGTTAGCTCATCTCTATCATGATAGGTACCCAGTAGCAGCAGAAGCTCTTCGGTTAAGCACATATATCGATGACATCATAACCGGAGCTGATAATTTAGAGCAACTATTGGAGCTCAAGACTCAACTTATAGAGCTAATGAAATTAGGCAATTTTAAGCTACATAAATGGTGTTCCAACTCTCCAGACTCAATTAAAGACATTCCTGAAAATTTAAAATATTTTGAACAAATTGACCTAAATAAGGATAATATAATAAAAACATTAGGTTTAAAATACAATATAAATACAGACACTCTGATGTTTTCCTGCCCAATGGCAGAAGATTATAATTTGCTTAAAACAAAAAGAGAAATTCTAAGTTTCATTGGAAAAATATTTGACCCTCTTGGTCTTATAGGACCCATAGTAGTACAAGCAAAATTGTTAATGCAAGAGATCTGGAAGTCCAAAGTGGACTGGGACTCTACATTACCTGGTAAGATACTAAAATCTTGGAAAGAGTTCTTAACAAATTTGAATGACATGGGTACTCTTCAGATACCTAGAGCAATTAATAAAACTGCTGTAGAAGATATTGAGTCAGTGGAACTTGTTGGGTACTCAGATGCTTCATTAAATTCAACTGGTTGTTGCCTTTACCTTAGAGTTTTGTCCAACGATGGTCAAGTTAATGTGAGCTTATTGTGCTCTAAGTCCCGTGTCGCACCTCTCAATAGAAAACTTACCATTCCAAATCTAGAGCTTAATGGCGCCCTCCTGCTTGCAGAACTTGCTTCTAGGGTTTATAAAGTTCTAAAAATTAGATATTCAAACTTAAAGGTGTTTTTACACACCGACTCCCAGGTGGTTCTAGCCTGGATAAATTCCAACATTTCAAAAGGTGTCTATGTCTCCAATAGAGTCAACAAAATTAAGACCCTTACTAATGATTTTATGTGGTCTCATGTCAAAGGGGTCAATAACCCTGCTGATGTACTATCAAGAGGCACTGCTCCACATAAATTACAGGACAACCAGCTATGGTGGTTTGGTCCATGCTCATTGTTAGATAAACACTTTCAGCATAATGTTGCTACCTCCATTCAAAATAATGAACAGCATGTTGCTGTCTCAATTTCAGAAATTGAAGATTCCCCCACACTTAACAATGTTATTGTGAGTAATCTGCAACAAAAAGCTGCTCAAGTTTCAGATGATATTTTTGAAAAATACTCTGATTTCAATAAACTTCAAAGAATCATCAGTCTAATCTTACGGTTTAAACATAATATTTTAAATCCGAATGATAAATTAGTTGGTTCACTAATGCCAAAAGAGCTACAGTCTTCTAATTTAGTCATTATAAGACATGTTCAGCATAAAGCATTTTCAAGTGAAATTCAATTGTTAGAGAAAGGTAGTCAAATAAAAAATCACATGGCTAGTTTGCACCCCTTCTTAGACTGCAATAACATTTTAAGAGTAGGTGGTCGCCTCCAAAATGCAATCAACTTGTCATATGATAAAAAGCACCCGATTATTCTTCCAAAGTCTAACCACATTACCAATTTGATAATTATAAAGGAACATTTAAGACTACTGCATGCTGGTGCAAAGTTAGTATTAAGTTCTCTTTCTCAAAGGTTTTGGCTATTGAATGGCATCAGAGAGGTTAAAAAAGTTGTCCATAAGTGTGTCAAATGCTTCCGTCTCAAAGCAGTAGCTGCAAAGCAATTAATGGGTTCGCTACCTAAACATAGAATATCAACAGGTAGAGCCTTTGAAATAACAGGCGTAGATTTTTGCGGTCCATTTGACATTAAAGTAGCCCGGATTAGGAAACCAATAACCAAAAAGAGTTATGTCGCATTATTTGTTTGTTTTGCTACAAAAGCAATCCACATTGAACTGGTGAGTGACATGACTACTGCAGCTTTCCTGGCATGCCTTCAGCGCTTTATAGCTAGGAGAGGATTGCCATCCTTAATTTACTGTGACAATGCAAAAACCTTCAAAGGAGCTGAAAATAAATTAAAAGAATTGTATGAATTACACTCATCCAAATGTCATGTAGACAATGTAGAGAATTTTTGCTCCACAAAACTTATTAGGTTCAAGTATATACCTAGTTACTCCCCCGAATTTGGTGGGCTATGGGAAGCCGGAGTGAAAAGTGCCAAACATCACATCCGGAGAGTAATAGGTAATGTATCCTTGACATTCGAAGAGTTTAATACTGTACTCACACAAATAGAGTCAATTTTAAATTCAAGGCCACTTCTTCCCCTGAGTAGCGATGTTTCTGATTTAAATTACCTGACCCCAGGCCATTTCCTGGTAGGAACTGCACTCACAAGCTACCCAGAGTTGGATGTGACCAAGAAAAATATTAATAGAATGAAATTTTGGGAACTATGTACAAAGTTAAAACAAGATTTTTGGAATCTCTGGTCCAGAGATTATTTAACTTCTCTACAAAATAGACCCAAATGGAAGTATAGTAGTGATAATTTAAAAGAGGGAGATTTGGTTATCGTCAAACAAAAGGACATCTCTCCTCTAAATTGGCCCATGGGGCGCATTGTTAAAACTATTCCTGGACCAGATGGTCGAGTCAGGGTAGCAGAAGTGAGAATGGGGCCTAAAAAGAATGTGTACGTAAGGTCCTATACCAAATTATGTCCTGTGCCCATGAAAGATAATTTAGATTAAGTTAATTTTAAGATATAAAAATAAGTTAGTTATTAATTAGGAATAAATTGTGTCGCACCCTCTGTGTTGATAATAACTTAAATATTTATGTTTAAAATAGTTTAAATATACTTTCTCAAGCTACTATTTATGTAAAACAATTTATAACTTAAACCTATCAAACCCAGTTACCTATGGTTGGTGCAGTTTGCCCGCCCCAACTTATGTTTAATACAAAACATAAAATAGTTAATTAAGAAATAAGTAGTATTTTAAGCTATTGTAATAGCAACCCTAGAATTAGTAATTTTTCATGCTGACCACTCCGGTGGCCATATTTTTTCTCTCTTTCAACTGTGCTATGAGCAGTCACATTGTTTTCAATAAAACTTAAAATAAAATTACTTAAAATTCTTTAGCCTTTTACTTAACACACTCTGACTTGTATTCAGAGCTAAAGCCACAGTACGTTGCCGGGAACCAGCTTCTATCATTCCCACGGCTCTGAGCATTTCTTCCCTGCTTAAATGACGTCGCCGCTCCATAATAACGTTGGTTTTAATCAGTAGTAGGGAAACAGTAGCACTAATAATGTCTTCAATGCGTTGTATGTTTTTATAGGGAAAATATTGACAGCTGATTTTCATCTTTTACTCGAATTTGATTCACAGTTCCTGATTCAAATTATGAAATGCACCAAAAAGGATCCATATAAATTTATAAAATCATAAATTTATTACAAAGCCACATCTCAATCTCAAGAAATCCGCATAAAAATGCTTGATCCCTAGACACTTTTGATGTGTGTAGTATAATATACTATATTTATTTAGCAGGACACGTTTTCCTCATATAAGTGTTACAAATTATTTCCATATGTGAAACGACCTACAGTAAGGACACTGACTGGAATAAGACGTCGACGTGTAGTAAAAGTTATTGTGGAGGGCTTGTCTTAATAAGCTTACAATGTTCCCACTGCTGGGACCAAGGTCACCTCTCTGTGTAAGGATTGGGCTCCATCAAGCGGGCTCAATGCGGGTTGGTAGCCACAGGTTTCTTTGGGTCTTTATATGTATTGGACATTTCCCTTCATCATTGCACTCATAATGCTTACCGGTGTGGAATGGTACCTGAATCTGTGTTTCCCTATAACCGCAGAGTCTTATGGACACAAGTAGATGGGTTACTTCTAGGTAAGCGTGCACCTTTGTCGACCATATTCTCATTCACCATCAGATAAGATAGTGGTTTCTTTATTTTTGTCACAAACAGATATATCAAAAATGAAATCATTGCCAGCCTTGTTTCACCCACGGCCCTTTATGCCTATGATGCTTTCCTTACATGGTGTTTAAAAGGTAGTAATTGTGCATTGTTAAACTCAGTTGCATGTGGAATTAGGTATCCTTTCACATTTTAAGGCCCGGTGGTAGATATTTTATTTTTGATGACTGTTTGTAGGTCAGTATTAAGATCGTGAGAATGATCTGGTTACTTATCTGAGTCAACAGTGATTTTTATTTTACGTAAGACTGGTTTTTATTCCTCCATTCAAAGTGTTTTAAGCCAAATTGACGACTCAACTCAAAATTGAGTAGTTTCCTTTTTTTTATTTAAGTGTCAAACTCGTATCATTACAATTACTGTTACTGTTACTGCTAGCCTGCATCATCCCACAGCTGGGCAAAGGCCTCTCCCCATGACTTCCAGTTGATTCGATCCAGGGGTAATATTACAATAGGTAATATTATTGTTTTCAATTATTCAATGATAAATAAGGAAGTTTTTATATTATTTCATTACGTTTGACAGTAAAACAAAATCTTCCGTACAAAAACTCCCTTTTCGGTAGAACTTGTATATTCCCGATTACGTGTTTCCGTTGTGATGAGTCAATCAAAAACTATTTAATTTATGTTTACACATAATTGTTCTGTTTTATAACTAATGGAATGACGACTATTAGCATGTCTATGTATTTCAAACAGGTTTATTGACAAATAAATTAGCGGCTTACTTTGATTGAAAATTACCTATTATTGAAACTGGAATTTCTACATACTTTCTACTTATATTATTTATTATCATTATACTACTAATGATAATAAATTTTTGAATCTAGATAAATTCTTCAGTAGAATCAAAGGGTTCATGTTCTCTTTTAAACCGACTTCTTTCATATTTTCACGTTGTTCCTTGACCATCTCTTACAGCAAATTTTCTTACAAGAAAAGCCAAAATTATAGTCGGTACCGTACCAACGAGCGCCAGCGCAAACTGCATCCTTGGGCTCAAAGTCTAGACCTCCTTAGATATAATTTACAATGTTCCATTGAACCCAGTCTCATATCCATAGTTTCCTGTGCAAGGGGAATAACGACTCCGACTCTTGCGCAGATACTGAGAATGATTCACAACATGGCCGACATTTATCTGTAGTGCAAGTCAAACCCAATATTTACACACGAATACGATTTCGCATAGAAGTAGTGGATTAGAGAAGAGCCTTCCGACACTCGGTGTGAATGCAGTTCTCCCAAACAGAACAGTTACTGAAATTTAGAAAGTGTTCCTGCACTAGCATTTTAAAAGCTACGGAAACACTACGGATCCCGCATTTAAAGTGGTCCACAAGGTATCACCATCGATACGAAAGAAGATTAATTTGAAGCTTAAGCTAATTTCAAAAGACAAATCTATTAGTAACTTTGTTCAAAATGTAAAAGAACACTAAAGTAAGAATGTAGTAGAGCTGTAGTATAATGTAGATACTATGTAATGTTTCTGTAGGCATTAGCTTACTAATGGACAGTACAGTTGTTAGTCACCCGACGTGGAATTAGCCAAGCAAGCCACTAGCAAATAAAAAAATGTAGAATTAATTTGAATGTCGCGTTCTTTCCATTGTAACATTGTCATTTAAACCAACTTTGAAGAGGATTTTGAAGTAGATAGCGGTACTAAGAAATTTCAAGGTGATATTTTCAACTGCCTAAAACACTTAGTTTATTCTATGTATATTTTTTCAAACGGCATTTTATAGCAGACATATAAACTTCTTATTCCACACATTATGTAAACAATAAACCTTCCATTGTGGAATATTTTGGTATTTAGTACATTATTTGTTTACCTACAATATGTACAAAGATCACACATACTGTGAGGTCTAAATCTAACGTCTACGAATATATTGCGCAAAGTAGTTTACAACTACAAACATTCACGGAAATATCATCATCATTATCATTCAACTGAAGGTGATATCCTCCGCTGGGTATAATCGAATTTTATCACAACGATTGATCTATTAATTCCAGCATCCAACAGATTTCTACTGTCTTCACAAAATTTTGCTTCTTCATCATCATCGTCGTCTCCTTACACAGTAACTTCAACTATTACTTTCAAAGCACAATCCGCTTCATCACATAACGTTACATGTTCCACATGAACTATTGCTATTAGCTATTACCCCACATACTCAAGGCTGATAATATTATCGTGAACCAGCTTTTAGCCTGAGGCTTTAGCACACAGAGTCCTATCGCTGTGACATCTTATGTAAGGTCTTGTCACGACAGGAAAATAATGTAACAGACTTATGTATCAGGATGATGCATAAAGCTGTTAAATCGAAATTAAAGTAAAGTAAGTTAATCGTCGAATAAGATATGATAGTAATTGAGAAGTAGAACGGAAGAGAGGACGTGACAAATGTCGATGATGAGGTGTTAAGTTTAAATAATGTTTATTTTATCACTCTGTTTGTGGTTTAGCGACTCGAAATAGAAGCAATAAATTACGAAATAATTGGCAGGTTACATTAGAGGACTTTTTAAATTATTTCTTCTAGTATAACATTTGAATTGTCTATACCAGTTCCAATCTAGAGCAGGCTTAGCTTCCAATGACCAAAAGCATGATGAGAATGTCAGAGACCCGCCCAAAATATCTGTCTTGTCTTGTCTCAAGCCATTAATCATACATAACGTCTGTCACTTTCAATCTGTACAAAATGCTCTAAAAAGGGCACCTGACTTATAAACTTGAGAACAGGTTACAGATCATAATCAATTGTTTACACTGAGTAACTGTGGGTCAAGGGTACTGGGAGGTCGTGCTGCGGAACTTTTCTTAGGTCTAGCGCTGTGAGAATTTAAAGGGCATCAGATGGATTTTTATTGTCTGCAATGTAAAGATTCTATGGACAGTAATTGAATGGGAGCTATATGGATGTCTCGTAAAGTGAATGCAATACAATCGTTAAATTATGCTCATTGTAGTAGTGTTAATTTTGATCTATTTCTGGTGACTCTGAAGTGATGATAACGATTATGATTTTTATCATTTTAAGAGCCATAAACTTGAATTTAAAATCACTTATGATTTCAACATCTTTTCTTTCTGCCAAATCGAACTTTCTGCAAAAAATGAATTTACCTCGATAACCATTTTGGAACATATCCTTATAAAAAGTTGTCTAGCTTTCCAAACAATTTTTGCTCCAAAACAGTTACCAATGTTAGTTCTGATCGGTCATCGCTAAAATTAGGCTTATGTCATTAGACCACAATCAGACCGCATTAGGCATCCAGTTATGTGAGTTCACTGTCTTGCAATATTTTTTACTTGTTTTGATTTTAGATGCCAATTAAAGCTCATGTCTCTTGTCTCTACTTTTTGAGATAGTAATTGCATATCGCCGGGTTAAAGGCAGAACCAACCTTCTCGATTTTTTTTGCTTTTGTTATTTTTGTGACATTGGATAGAGAATTAAATACCGACGCGAATGGTATAATAAAGTGAAAAACTGCAAAAACATCGAGGTTTTGCCTTTAAAACGGCCATATGTGATTTTATTGTCTTTTTTGGTTTTGGTAGAATATTTTGAAATTGTGTATTTTTGGAACGTGATGAAAAAACTAGTTTTAGAATTCAAGTTACCCAAAATTTTCACGTTTTTAACAGGAAACTTGACATTAGTGTCATAAAATAAATTCCCCATATACACAATGAGAGCAGCATTCGCTGAGAACAGGCGACGTGTGTAATTATAAAGCTAATTTAGCTTGTTTAGATAATTAACTGTTAGGTCTAGTTGCCGAACCAAAATGGCCGGCATGGTGTCATTTGGAAGCTTTTGATAATGTTGATGGAGCATTTTATTTAGTATATCACGCATTCTTGAAGTGAGTATGTTTTTGTTAGCTCTTTGGAGTGCCTTTTCATGTAGGATGCATAAACATGTAATGTATCTATTTCTGTCTAGGCTTTTATCAACTATGCTGGGATGGCCTTCCAGTCTAATCGGGTGCAGGTGAATATTAATCTTTTACAGACCGTCTTCCGTTCCAAACTCTGCAATTCTTTGCTTTGCATATCCATCTACATTTCCCGTATTGATCTTTGTATCCAAAGAAAAAATCTTTTACAAACCTAACCAAGATCTATGCACTTGACTGCATAATATTTTAATAACCAGCATTTAACACTGAACCGGCACAATGAATTATAATGTCTCAGTTAAACAATGACTTACTTGTCGAAGTAATTGCTCTAATTAGAGAGCTAACAGCAAGTTAAACGGCAAAACGCCGTCAGTTTAAAAGTTATTAGCGTATGCATACAAACCTGATGATATGCTTGTGTCATTGACTGATTCGAAAGTCAGAAATGTTATTTGTAACGCTTGAATGGCTATGAAGATAATTTGGCATACATACTTTAGCTACTAGTACAGTATTGTTCGAGGACGTGAAAAATTGCCTTTGATAAAAATAACTGGCAATGAACTAACTGGTGAAGTTTTAGTGGGAAAATAGCAGAGTTCAGAAAGTAGAAGAAGGAAAAGTGGATTCATGGACTCTAAAACTGTTGCATATGAGTTTAATAGTTGGTGAAGTGCAAGAAAAGCATACTGGCGTAGGAAACTGAAGGCATACAGGGTGTAAACCACCCCATCACAAAGCCCTTAACTAAGCATTCGGTACATCAAACTAAGTAACTTTACGCAAAATATATTGCTGGGAAACAGTTTATTTTTTGAGGTTATTAATCATGTTTTGTGGTAGAACTCAATGTAACGCACTTAAAACACTGTGGTGATGGATGGATTGAATAGTACGGGGTAATAGTCGTGGAGGTGTTAAAAGTTAAAATCTTACAACAAAACTAGTAATAAAAAAAATACCTGTCAAAAAGTTGTAACTTTGACCCCCCATATCTCCGTAACTAGAAGGTTCTCAGGTATGGTGTAGAACACAAAAATGATCGCAATGATGGGGAGAACAAGTGCCTTCCGGCTTCGTGAAGAGGTGTTTTACACTCTTTATACAAGAACTAATCACTAACGAATTCAGTCCACCGTAATTAAGTACAAATGCAACTTGTTGAAAAAATATTATTGAGTATGAAAATATAATTTTGCTCATCAATAATTTATTACGACATGATGGTATGGCATCGAACTGCATACATACTTTATTTCAGTAGACAACATCTATAAGTATAGCCCATTGAAATATCCTAAAACAATTTCATCAGAATGATACTACACATTTCATAATTTTGTTTACTTACTATTGTTTTTAATTCGGTTTGACATTGCGATACGTTTATATCTTTACACGCGTGTGTTTATATATTTAATTCTAGAGTTTATTAATATTTTGCGTTCCTGTTATAGTTTTCTCTTCCGGGCCATGAGAGATGTAAGCAGAATAGTGTGTTTTATTATTTTCATCATTGAGATCACATGTTGGTCATAAATTCATAATTATAGTATTGTGACGTGTGACTGGTGTAATGACAGGTTTGAGTTCTAGTAGATCGTGATTAGGTATAACCTTATCTTCTTAGAAGGATTCATTTTTGTCTGAAGCTATTTTCTTAGAATTAAGTTCACGAAAGCCGACTTCCTTGGGTTTGAATTTTTATTTTTACTATTGAATGTCTTTGGTGTCTTTATGATCTTTTCACTTAGTTCGCCGAATGTTTGCATCTATTATGATGTAATTGTAATTTGAGACCATAACATAAGAATGATTTATATTTGTAGTGCCATCTATAATTTTATAATTGAATTCATGTACTTCCATTGTAATAGTCTCAAAAACCTAAATATTCTGCAAATGTTTACAAGCACTTAATGATGAATGACAACGTGCTCTTACAGTAGTAAAGTAGTTGTTATTGCTCCTTTGATTGCCTTTACGATCGTAGATCAATTTGATCTAGCCGTGAATTCCAAGTCAAAATCATTCAAGGCAATGTTTGTTATGGCTACGTCAGTAAACAGCCGTGTCTAAATCTGCACAAATCGCAAAAAAACGTCCATTGCAATCAGAGAAAAAACTAACTGAACCAAGGCTACTGATTCTTTAAGATTAAATTCTGATTAATGAAAAAGTCCCTGTCCTTTGCGACCTTAAACTGAATAGCCACTTCAGCTAATAGCTGTTACACCATGTTTTCATTCAACCCCGTTTATTTTCCATTGATTATTGATACAACACTATCAGTAGTTGCTCAATTGTATTATCTAAACCTACAACATGTTTATTGTTCTATTGTCACTCTTACAGTGAAGACATAAGAGTCAGTCGTTTGAAAACATCGGTCAATTTAATAGCAGCTCTCATTGACAACTCGAAGCTATTAAAGCAGGCGTAGACGAATTGATTACTACCATATTATACGATGTTATTGATCATTACATTCATTACCGTTTGATATTACGAGAAAATTCGTAAGGACGTGATGATCATTCGTTTCCTTAAGTCGTAAATAAACAAAGCGACTCGATTTTCGTACCGTATAACTAAATCCTCGGGTGCAATCCAAGCGTGTCACAAGATCCTGGACACTAGTTCACAAACACAGTCCACACCAATTGTTTGTAATTGGTGACCACTGATTATTTACTCACAAAAACACGTGGCGTTACAATTTAAAGCGGCACTGCGCGTGCGTTCGCGGCGGCGTTCACAATGACACTGACAGTCTCACCACTCTCACGCTGTGGTCGTGGATCAGACCGGCGCCCGCGCATACTTATCACTGTAATCAGGTATGTAGCAGGTAAATTGCCTCTGAAAATATATATAGATGTGTGATGCAATCGCCATGCCTGTTCTTTAGCATCCTTCTGGGAACATGATGTACTCTTTGATTTGCTTTTGTTTATATTCGTTCTGAGGTGGAAGCCAAAACAGATGCCAAAAGTGTTCGTGCGTTGAATGGAATGAAATGGAAAGTTGAGGCAGTGTATAGTGATGAAGGCATCCTTGCAAGCTTTATTGTTAAAGTAAATGCATCGTTATTATAAAAGCTGAAATATAAACAATCACAGGTTTTAATTTGAGTGATAATAAAAACGTAATGATGTTTCAATTGTTTTCTTTTTATGGTCTTATTTTATGGATGCATTAACAAGTCTTTGGTGTATAATTGTGTTACTGGCAAGAATACATTCCAAACCTTTATACCTACTTCTACATATTACATATAGATTTATGCAGACATGTCTACCCAAGGATGTGATACTCGTCATACACGACAAGGACATCGCCTACGCCACAAAACATCGGTTTATCGGGAGTCTGTGTTTCCCCAACAGCAAATGTGGTATGATTACTTGTATTTATATCATTAGTACTGGAATCACGTCTATTGTTTGGCGCTTTCTGTCTGGTAGTTTTAGTTTATATGTTTTATTGCACGTTCTTGGCATATTAAAAATTCGCATCACTTAGAATTTCGTAAGAATTTTGTGCTTCCTAAAGTTTTACTAGGCTTACTGGTCAAGCTTTTGCAAAAGGCCTAGACATTAGTTGATTCAATTTTCAGTAACATTTAGTCAGAGACTCTTAAAGGAATGCCTAAATAACTTGGTTTTTGGATCGTCACATCGAGAAAATCGATTAGACCCTTTAACGCAGACATTTATTGTTGTATCACCTTGTTTTCGCGAAAGTTAGCTTTTGTCTCGGATTAGTCATAAAGACGGTTACGCAGATACCATAATGATCAAGTGACATACGGGCACAAGAATGATGTTACCATAAGATTATGTATATTTCTATTAAAAACGATTCTTCAGTTGTAACAAGAAGTAAATAACACATCATCGTAGTCCCACAACTCGAAGACCTTACGAACCCAAAACGATCAAGCGCTCAAACATCCATTATCTCAATTGTTTCAATACGATGCGCGTGCGACGCTGTCCTCGCGTGTCGCTCGATGATCATTAGGGCGAGCACACACGAACTCAACGGTTCATAATTTCATGAGAATTTACTACTTGAAGAAATTCTCGATTGTGTCCCTGCATAGGCGCCAGTTTAACCAATTATGGGTCAGTACCTTAGTTAGGGACTCTTAGCCGGTTTCGGCAATGTAATCAGCATACAGCACACACCAGCGAGCTTCTTCCGGGATGTCCGACGCGAGAGCGTCCATTTCCACCAGGAATAGGTGAGGGTTGGGTGCCGACCTTTGCTGGTGCAAGCTAACAGCACATTGTATACCTGACTTGGGAACTGCATCGAGCAGCGAACAAGCAGGTTTCTTAATTTTTCGAGTCAAATGACTTACAGTGGGACAATAACTAGCCGGCATAAAAGCATAGAGTTTCGAGGTAGCACAACTAGCATTATGTCAATAAAACTCAATTGTTTTAGTAGAATGCGCGTGCGCACGGCAACAGTTTAGTGCTCGCGTGACGGCCATTGATCATTAGGGCTCGCACACTTGGAAGACTTAATCGTTTTGATGGCAGTGTAGGAACTGTAGTAGGAACTATTAATCGCTATGAACACGTCTCGTGCGCCGAAGTATTGATCGATGGAAAGGCTTCACAGGTGAATTTCATATAGTGAAAATTTCTGAATTTTTTTCAAGCATTGTGTTCTTTTCTCTACTTCACTGTACTAGCTTTTGCCAGCGGCTTCGCCCGCGTGTAGCCACGGGATGTTACTGCCGCGATACAAAGGATTTTATGTGGTAATCCAGGTTATAAACTACCTGTAAGCAAAATTTCAAGTTTTACCGTAAAAGAGTAACAAACTTCCATACTCAGCAACTTTCGCATTTATAATATTAGTAGGAAGTGGGAAGTAGGATTTTGTTCAAACTTCTCTACCCCTACTATCCCTACCCCTATCTTCTCTACTTCTCTTCTTCTCTTCTCTTCTTTGTCCTGTCCTCTGTGCCCCAAAACATACACAGTCAAAATGACCTCAGCGCTGCCACCAACGTCGTGGAACTGCCGCAGTTTTAGAACAACAAAATTTAAATTATTTTGCGGTTCATAGTTTTGTTTATTAAGGTCAGCAGTTATTGAAATAAGATCAAACAACAGTATTTATCGACCACGTTTTCCCCGGCTGATTCATACAACTTTCGATTGCTACCAGGTTAATTCCGCTTCTAGACATAAAACAATAAAAATACCGCCCGATTCAAACATAAAAAGTTATAAATATTTAGGTATCATATAATTCGTACATTACAGCACTGATACTGGTTGTATGTTCGTCATCGGATGACATCATCGAAATACGATCGAGTCTTGCAACAATATACCGCTAAGTGTTTCGTTGTCACTTTTAAGGCTCTAAAGTGCGTGACACTGAGATGTATTGGGTCACCTTTAGTTTAGGTAGACTGTAGGCAGTATGGCCGGTAGTAACAAAACTAGTATAAACTAGATTCCTATTCTATTGAAACTTTGTAGTATGTTAGCCCAGCTGGTCAAAGTGGTACTGCATTGACGTGGTGTTTTTTCTAAGACAAGCCTACCACACTATTCCCAAACCACTGTAACTACTGAAAGCCAGAATCAACAATACCACCAACAGAACCTCCTGAAAAGCCACCCATTGAAGCTCATACGCAGTACGGCAGTACCAGAAAAACAATTTCATAGTCTTGGATCCCGCAACGAAAAACCGTAATTTCCATTTCCCTCCATATTATCAGGAGACAGAACGAGACAAGGCCCAAAGGGTCGTGCCATTTACTGTGCCTCAGTGCCTCATGATATTTTATTTTGGCAAGAACTCCCAAAAGGCATCTGAATTTTCAATACAGAAACGTTATTGCTGAGACTTTGTTAAATTTCGAAGTAGAACTGTTGAGAAGGTTTGGGAGTGTTGACCACGTACCGACAAGCACAGCATCGGAGTGCCTCCCAGAAGGGAGACCGAGAATTTGCTGGTTTTGAGAAGTACAGTAGGTATCGGTCAACGAGGCGATGGTCGGGGGAGTCCTATACTCAGAAGTCCCAGAAGTGACAATATGCTACCATGATAAGAGTTTGTCTCATATTCTAAAATACAACGCTGCTGCTCATCTATCTATCTATCTATCTTATCGGTGGTCTAAGCCAAAACGGGATAGTCCAGTGGTCTTCAGACCACTAATCAGGACCAAACAATAGCAACAAACACTCTCAAATCACATGAATACGAGAACAAAGCGTGACACGTGTTTAGTAACACTCCTATTTAATATCCTAAGATGACTCACAAAGCAATTTGATAACTATAAAACATGTACTAAAGTTGAAGACGCATAAAATTTCATTTGCAATTCACCGTGGTGTAAGGCCCAATTTCCAACAAAGCGAAGATGAGCTGTGCGGTGCGCAGAATTCTTTCAATAAAAGGAGAGACGTGGAAGCGATGTGGATTTCAACAAATATGATTGGTCGATTGCCGCAAGTCACTTTTCCGCTCCGCTTTGGCAAAGACTGGGCTTTATAGAAGTTGTACTTTTTACAACAAAAATTCCATGGCGCCTTGTTGATTTCGTTTTGTGTTGCCACGCGCCGTACGTGGCACCATTTCTCAGAAACTGTTGATGCAATAAAAGCAACTCGTCATTTTTAAGGATAAGAGATGAAAAAATGTCTTAAGATGTGGATGGTATTTTTCTAGAAAGTTAAACTTCAGTGTAGGTTATAGAATAAAACAGAAAAGGTAAGTGCAAGTGGAAAAAGTGAACGAGCCAGGTTAAAGAGTATAATACTCGTAACGATCAACTACTTCTTTTTTGTGTGGATAGTGCCTAACCTGGTGTAAAGAAATTTTATGCCGCTCGTGGGCCTCTGACTTGGCTTAACATGCTGTCGAGAAATATCTCTCAGGCATGTTTGGCTTCTTAACGATTTTCCTTCACCGAAGCAAGTGATCAGTATTAAGTACGTAGATGAATTCGAAAAATCATAAGTGCGTGTCTTGGGTTCGAACTTGAGGCCGAACTTCCGACGATCACACCACTATAACTAGGCTATCACTAGCAGTGAAAGCCTAGTTTTGTCGACCAACTGGAAGATTTATATAACAGATTAGAAAAACCTGGGTAGTGGAATTGAATACCATACTTCTGACACAATCAAATTCCTTTAGCAATAGAAGTATGAAAGTTAATCAAATCGATTGATTCTTACATTCATAAATTTTGTTAGGAACGAAAAATTCCAATTGCATTAAATCTGCAAATCTTTTGGAATGACATTCAACTCATGGAGTACGGGTTTTGATCAATTTCATTGCTACATAAATATAATAGAAGATTATGTTGACACAGACCAGTAATAAAATCGTTATGTGCGATTGACTCTATGCATAAATAAACATCCATAAAGTTTTACACACTGGTGCTACACGTAGAGTCATTCTGTCCAAACCGCACATTAGTAAGTACTTTTATGATCACATATCGATATACATTGATTGATATGCTTGCAAGCAAAGCTACGTACTTTGCGTCTTGAGGTGTAAGGTAAGATTGAGAGGTCTGTTTCTGAATTTAAACTTGATTAATCTTATTTGACGGGGTTATGTTCAATTTTAGCCGAAAAACTGTTCCCGAAATAAGAAATTAAAGCCAAAACTGTAGAAATACACTTGGTGGAGGTATCAACCGTAATATTGGGCAGTGAAGATGGCCTTCTATTACCTGAATAATATCTCACCATAAAAGCCATCCTCAGCATATTTGCAGAGGACTCTAGATTTACTTGTGGAAAGCAGTAGGTAACCCTCTTTTGATAATCTCAAGAAACATACCATTTTTGCCCACTACTGGGCAAAGGCCAACCCCAAATCATTCCAAGTACTCTTAAACCAGATTTCGTGATGCGCGTTTAGATCGTCTCGCTACCTTTCTCTAGGCCGGGCCAGGCGCAGGTGGCGCCGATGAGAGATACAAAGTTTTCTAACATAAATATTACGATCATAGCATGCTACCGACCAATACAAAACTGAAACTTAAGTCATAACCAGAAACAAAGACAAAAAAAAACAATTCATAACGTTCCCACAGCAGCGACTCAGACCTCTCTGCAGAAGGACGGATAGCGACTTTGGGACCTACGGAAGCGCATACAAATCCCAGCGTAACCATTACACAAGTTTTTATTTACACATCACCATGCAATGACATTTCTGAACCGCAATAAAACCGTAACAATAGTTTATCAGAGATAGAGCCCCGATAGGATAGATCTCGACTAATCTCAGATATGGATGACATTCACACGACAGCTGAGTCGCAGACGTTTCATAAGCCGTTGATAAGACGGTGATCTGATCAGTCATTAGTTTGTTTAATTGAGACAGGTTAGTTATAGTTGAGTTAGTTATACTGGAAGATGGAGTAACTGAATTTTGGAAACTAGCTGCATCAATGCCAAAGGGAATCCCCAAAGGGTCAAAGGGTTAGGCAAAGATGTACCTAATATCACACCCACATTCCGCCAGTTATGTTTAAGTCCCATGTAATAGGGGGTGAGCTTATCGCCATCAAACGGGCACATATCCACACTGCGTGGCTGCTACAAATAAATGACTCATGGAAAAACGAAGAAAATTTACCCGGCAAGGGAATTTAATCCAGGACCTTATGCTCAGCTGTTGCGCTTGCTACCACTCGACCAACGACTAAATAGATAAATTGGAGATATAACAATCTCCATGTTTCAAGTTCTTTGGATGGTTTAGAATATCTACGGATACTTGTTTATGGAGAATGCATCACATAGTCAATATCATTACTTTTAATATTGCATGTTCTAAACGTATATACATATTCATACAGCATCCTCTGTTGCATCAGAATCAACTGCTCCGGTCCTCTCCAAAATCTTGGATTTCTATGTCCAGAAGAAGACTGTTATTGAAAGCGTAACATTTTTCAGAGATAGACATTTTTTTATTATAATATTAATGATTTTGGCAAACACTTGGAAAGTTATATAGTTATTTACCGTGATGACCGCGTCAGTAGAACACGCCCTGGAGTGGTGACGTTTTTAGTCTTCATCCATCTCGTAATATGTATTACGTTCTAGTGGATCTGGCCAAGAAGAGGCCCGGCCTCAAGGTTAAGACTGTTTTTGGCACAAAATAGGCAAACTTTACTCGTGTTACGCATACTTAAAATATTTGTATCATCATGATCATCACCTACAACTCCACTTCACCCACTGCTGGGTATAGGCCTCGTTTTGTTTGTGCCAAGCTCCACGCTCTTGTACCAGTCTCATCCACGATTTTAGAAGTAACAATTACCATCTAAACATTTTCATATGGAGCCTATTTGTTTCTTTGAAAAGCACACTTACATTCCGGAGCTACATCTCTAGTAAACTTATCTTTTCGTGAATATGTTTCACGTCCTCTAGCAAGTTAAATGGGGGTTTTTCCTTCAAATTCATCTTAACTAGCAGCGATACAAAAAGTTTATTGAGCAAAAGTTTCCGCGGATCAGACTAGCAAACATTTAGACACACAAATTGATGAATAAATTAAAAACCTAGATTTATCATAATTTTTCAAGGCTCTTTGCTGTTTCCCGATATACATTGAATCGCCTTTTTTTTTTGGGTTTATCGTTACAATCGATTTGATTAATTGCAATAAATGATTTCGGCAATAAACTTATGTAGGAACATCATAAAAACTGATTTGGAGAGCTTAATTGAACACGATCATCTTTAAATGAATCTAATTAGTTTTGTTGAGATTTACCTGTAACGCCTAACTTCATTAACGAATATCTAAATCTGAACAAAAACACACGCATGCCGAAACCTCATGGTGCGCTTGCGCAGTACTCCGTCCAAAACAAACAATTGTGCCGACTTGCGCATCATAACAAAAAGCTGACGACCGCACAGACAGTCCAATAACACTACACAATAACACTGAAACTTCAACCTTAACAACACCCACTTAAATCACTATTTAGATTGCTTTTTACGAGTCAATATCGGCACTCATGCGCGCCAAAACCGTAGAACGCGCGAAAATTTATATTACTATCCGCCATTTTTGTTTCAAACCGCCCGTTAGAGATTTATAGCGTATTTTATTCATATTTAACTGCGGTTTATTAGCGATTGTGGAGACGGTCGGCGTCGCGCACGCGTACTAGCGGTCTGGTCCGAAATAGAAAAACTAATTGGCCAGACGGCCAGACGGTTAGGGTTGAAGCTAAAATTATGTCTTAGATCCGCGAAGATTCGTATCTCAACGCACTCGTCCAAGGTAGCTGCGAGCGAAAGCCCTAAAAATAACAGTTACGTTAGCTTTGTGTTTACCTTTTCAGTGAAGTGTCATAATCTTAAGGAAGAGCACAAATCAATCTTCTGGGCTAATTCTTTGAAATTCTTCTCGTTTGATCCTGCGGGCCTATAGTTCTTAAAGAATATAGAAAAATGAAAAATGTATTGGTTTGTTTGTAAATAGGAATACGGGAGGCTAAATAATAGTAGCCGCTCGGGTCGTTCTTTAGGTTAAGCCGTGCTTGCTTAGCTTGCATTACCTACATACCAAGTTCTCTCCGTGTCTCAGAAAGCACGGCAGTTGGTCCCAGCTGTCATTTGTAGATCTTTGACAGCCGTTACAGGTAAGTAGTCAGTGGGTCGAAAGTCTGGCAACCAGTCTTAACAAGGGGTATCGTATTACCCAGTGCTAAGCTGGATTGTGGAGGTTAGATAAGGAGTCGCTCCATGTAAATCTGTATTGTGTACGTGTAAGTAATGTGTATTCTGCTGCATCCGGTTAGATTGGACGCCGACCCCAACATAGTTGAAAAAAGGCTAAACAGAACATGATGGGTGAAGTGTCATAATTATAATTCGTTCACCTGGGAAACTCGTTAAAACAGCGCATTTAAAACCGAGTGTAATTAAGAGCTAGTGCTAATGATTGCAGAATGAGCTTTACCATGTTAAAAAAAAAAAATTGTTGTGCTTGGAAATACCATCCAGAGCATCTGCATGAGAATGGCGCTAAAATGAAGACATTTTTATGTCAGTGAGATTGGTCCATGGCAGATCTGGACAGAGTGACGAGGGTAGGGAGGCTGCAATGGCCGGCAGTCGCCAGCAGTGGGACCAAACGGGGGGGGGGGGGGGGCAAAAATACCACTCAAACTATAAAAATCACTATCCATTCACCATCCCGAAGCCTTGAGCTAGCAGATTTGTCTATAAAAAACTTACAATAACCATAAACTTCAAATGTCACTAAAAATAATAATTGAAAAAGCTGCCGTCTTTGAAAAAAGATAGACTAGACGGTGCAACAACAGCAAGATAAAACTCTTTTACAGATGAGAGCTTAAAATATTCCAGTAACGTAGATACTGTGTACCTATAACATAGTGTGAGCCTTCTTTCCTAACGTTCCTTCTGCTAATACACAGGTCTTTCTTCGAGAGGGAACTGGACCACGCAGGTCCAGTGCGGGTGGTCGGTAACGTGTCAACGCAGAATTTCCAAGCAATGATATTGAAAACCAAACAATAAAATAAACAAGAAACCCAGATCGATCAGACAACTGTAATCGACGTAATAGAAGCCTATTAAGTAACCCATAGCACTTTGGACACCGGTGTCAAAGTGTCAGTTCAATGACATAGTATTTAACTGAAAGACGAGTTTTGTCTTTAAAGACGTTGAGATGGCGCACATATTTTGGCAGAGAATAAGGTAATAATGATACACTAAAGAATTTCTAATAGTGAAGCATGGTTAGAAAGCAAGGAATGTCTTGTTTAAATAAATAATATGCAAAACTATTTAATTACATTTGTTTGGACCAGAATTCAGTCAAATCGACGGCGCTGGTAGTGGCTTCGGACATAATTCGTGGTCTAGAGACATGTCTACAGTTTTCACACGATTCTAGGACAATCTGCTCAAATTAAACTGTTATAA
Organism: Xestia c-nigrum; assembly: GCA_916618015.1. Lineage (NCBI taxonomy): Eukaryota > Metazoa > Arthropoda > Insecta > Lepidoptera > Noctuidae > Xestia > Xestia c-nigrum. The sequence continues at coordinate 15,467,785 of OU745270.1, forward strand.
ACAATAATCAGAATAGATCCTCGAAACAAAAAATCTAGGAATTTCCAATGCGTTTGCGTCGGTTATTCTATATAACACGTTAAGAATTTGAAAAATAACTACTTCGTCCTATCAGAATCAGATCAATCGATCATCAATAATTAACATATACGGCGTTTACTAAGTTCCTTCCTTCGTAACACGTCACACTCGGTTCTTTCCCTATCATACTAGTTTCATTGTCAGTAAGTAGATAGCATCATATCTCTTGATCTACCATTTCATCAATTACAGGTTGACTGGTAGAAAATGACTATCGCATTAAGTCCGCCTCTGTAGATTTGTTTGCTTAAAGAATTCAATAAATATGCCAAAGGAATTTCAGTTTTAACCCCGTCATTCCAACCTAACAGAACAGAATTCCCATGTGAATTCAAAAATACAGAAAAACCGCAGTTCTCATTGAACCAGCCAACAATTATCCACTTTGTAAACAAAGGCTTTCGTGCAAGATCACGTGTTGCGTGCTCATCATCATGATACCGATTACAAATCGTTAATATCAGCACGTGGGACTGTAGTACTATCGAGTGTCCTGTAGTGTTTGTGGCATTCTCTATATGTTACTCTATAAGTGATGGCTTAAATGATAACAGTGTTCTAGCATCATACATAAAAGGTTCTAAAGGTGCAAATTATTTGTGGCCGGTATCACATCTTCTTGTTATTTACACCTCTTAATGACTAAGCTCTTGAATGTTAGGGAGTCGTTGGTCTACAAACGTTGATAGACTTAACGATATGTCTTGTAGAACTGACATGGACGCCACGGAAGATTTTGAACTCTTAGCCGATTTCTGAGCCAACTCAATTTAAATTGACTTCGACCATTCTATTAGTTTTAAATACTGTTAATTTTGATGTGTTTTGTCGTGTGTCGGCTTATAAATGCTTTTCTTTCTTTTCTTAAAGGCTTCTCCATTAGCTGTTATCTCAGTAGTCGTCCCCTTTCTAGCTACATCATCTCTCACAGAAGGTATCAGATACCATCAACTGTCTAGCATTTTCCTATGTTCCGGCTGCTTTCAGTCTTACCGGATGCAGCTGAATACCAGCATTATACGTGAAGCGACAGTATGTACAGTAATAACAATTATAACCGAAATTTCTTCATGCTTTCAAAATGTACATCACGTTCTTCCAGCAGCAAAATAAACCTTGGTATTCCATCTAATAACCGCAAGAACGAAGAAATGACAGGTCCCTGGCTCTCTGCCAACCAAACAACATCCTTCAGACGATCTTAATTCAGAAAGATTAATAGTGCATCAACGGTGAATGCAAATATTTTGGCTTTTTATCGCTTTTAATCTCAAAGTTAATGCTGAGGTAAACCGCGTTATTGTTAGCCTCGGTTTAGTTACGCCCAATTCACGACCTCGTGGGATGCAACATGCATCGATTAGCGACACGCGCGTGCCTTTTTTTGTTTTTGTCGCATGTCGCGTTGCGGTGACTTGTGGCATTCTCTGAGCAATTTCTTTCCTCAGCAGTTATTTTAGTACGTGTACGGTGTAGCACCCTGGCTTTATCAATTTTCTATATGTATCATATGATTCTACTTTAGGAAGGTTTAAGGAAGGAAGGACCTACGTTGCATCATGCATGCGACGCATTTTCCCTTTTGCCTTATACGTACCCATACCTGTGGTCATTAACCTAGTTGCAATTATTGTTTTGAAATTATGGCTAAGGGGTTTCCCTGTTTTGCGAAAACCTTTTTTTTTTATTTATAACAGTTTTTTTATTAACTTGGGCAGAGACTATCAAACTCAAAGGACAAAATAAAAAGTTTGACTAAGATGGATTCGGGAAATAGTAAAGTTTTACCTGATTCCATCAGTTAACCACAAATGCACTATTATTTTATACTATTATTTTGCATTACCTCACATTTTGACAATGACGATGATGAAATGTTTTCAGAACAATTCCATGACTACTGCGAATAAACAAAAAACCATTGATTGATGATATTAAAGCTAACCTAACTAAAATCAATTATTCCAGGAAAATGTACCAGTTCCAAAGAACAAAGACAATTAATGAATCATTTCGCGGAATTACCAACTGATGCGTATACCGACAGCTGACGCGCGTACGCATGCCTATGTGCTATCGCTAAGTAATACTGTACCAACAATAAAATTGTTCTGGCGCCATCGCGACGCAAGGACACATCTATCCTAGGTACAAAATCAGCTTTCCAAACTGAGTCAGAGCTAGGTTTCTACCCACAAAGTAGGACTACTTTTAGTAGAAGAAGTACCACCACAAAAAAGCAGGACTCTCTGTGTAGCTTTACAAGCAATAACTTCTATTAGGACACAAGTTAACAGTCTCTATCCAAAGCTCAGTCCAAAAATCTGTAAAACAAAGCCTAAACAAATGATTCAAAAATCAGAAAAGGTAAGGAAAAAAAACATCCACATGACAAGGAGAAAAATGTAGGCATAGTTTGAGTCAAATCGAAAAGCATTTATTGAGACAAACACACACCAAAGTAAACTATGTTCTATGACAAAACTACACTAAATTAAACACCTTCATCGAGAAAAAGGTGATGGACAAATACAAGAATCTCATCATACAGACACATCTGAAATCATAATCTCCAAAGAATCATTATACCACCGGAGTAATTTCGGAGAACGTCTCCCAGATGTTTGTAACGCCCGCGCGTCGTACGCATGCGTTGACGGCTGGCACGGCTGGTGCGTAGACGCAGTAAAATTAGCCTGCAGTCGCACTCGTGACGTCGGCACGCGTCAGAGAGGACTAACGTCATAGATGCTCTACTTTGCACCTGCTAATAACTACTGCGATGTTAACTAGCTAGTGTCTGCAATTAACTTGGACAGATAATTAATAGTTGTTAATACCGTAGTTGTGAGTGTTTTCACCAGTTGAAAAGCTCCGAAAGACAGAAAATTCGACAGAATTTTCAAAAAGTATGTGTTTTGTGTAAATGGCTTAACGCTACAGGTATTGGTCCATACTAGCCTAAGAAAGACATGATTGGAGAAGAGGAAGGGAAGCATTTCCCCTGCAATGGGACAAAACATTTATTTAAAAGAAAATAATAATATTTTCTTTAGAAAAGATTCACTTGGCCGCACACACACTCAATTGAAGCACTATAAAATGAAAGAGATGAAAAAAACAATCAAAGCATTTTCAGATGTGAAAGATTAAAAAGCATGAATCCAAAGCTCAAAGCAGAACGAACCATTACGCCACTACTCGTGCACTCAGTGACGTAGACAGAGAAGACTAACAAAAATAGACGACGCTCATAATTTTAGAAGTGAGGTGAAACTTTAATGTTTTGACTGGCGGTGTCATAAAACATTTCTTTGTTTGGCTGGTCGTGATGCTGTGACCGGAGTAAATGCGTAGTTTTACAAAATAGTGGATGCTAAACGTCACTGGTACGATGAGTGCAAAGAAGGTAAAATTAGATGTTGCACGATGTAGTGAAAGGGAATGTATACTTTGCAGACACTAGAAAAATTGCTACGCATATGAAAGAATGGGTAACAGTGGCAGATGCTTCTTCGTTTAGCTGAAAAAATGGCTTAGACAAGAGGCAATTGCTTCAAATCGTTTAGTATTTCTACAACTAGGTAAGTACGTTCCACAGAATTCAAGTAACTTCTTGCGGTAGCTTTTGTCAATTCAAGACATTTTTGCCTGTTCTATTGTCGTCACTAGCAATAGCTGGTAGAATATCTCTTGTCTCGTCTGAGGTATTTAGTAGTTGTATACATAGAACATTTAGTGGAAAATGGGGCTGTGCTAGTCCCTGAGTTGTCTATTCTAAACTTTACTTCTACAGATGACGGTTTGTTAACCATTTCATTAAAACTCTTTTTATAATGTTTCTTAACCATCTTTGTGAACGAACCGTCTTTGTTATAGTTCAGACTCAACTTTTACCGTAGTTCCATGAATCACATTGGCGTAAAGATTACTACTTTTATTGTGTTTACATTATAATCGGGCTAGTAGTATTGAGATAAGACAAGAAAAAAAAAACACGACTAATTTCGGTAAGCGCACATTTATGACCGGAATTATATTAGCCGCAGTCATTACATCATCAAAACAATCGGTATTTGCTTTATGAGTCTATGTTCTAACACTAGAGCAGAAACGAAATTGAAATTGATAATTTTTATTAACTCGCAACCTTGGCCTTTTTTTTCGGATGTTAAATTATCAAATGACCTGACTTTTCCCACACGGAGCGGGAGGGAGAGTCAGACTTTTACTGACTAAAACCCATCCATATTCCTTCCTCGCCCTTTACGTTCCGGGGCCACGGTATCTCTTTCAAACAGTCCCGCAGCCCCGGCAGGCTTCGACCCTTGCGTGCCCCTCCTTTTATGATGACATCTCTTTGAGGCGCGACAGTGGACCTAAAGTGATTCTCTCGAACTATGAAGAGATCTCTAGATTATAATGATCGGGACAAAATACGGACGGATAATGTTATGGACAATATAGCGAATAGGTTGATAAGTAGAACTATCAATTTCTACTAATTTTCTTTCAAATCAAATTCATTAATTCATCTCGCTTTCTATAATTTTCAAAGGATAGGAGATTAGGTTTACAGACTCGCTTTTTTACAGATATAGTGCCAGATGCCACTGCCATTATTAATCAGCATTATTATAGGTTTAGTTTGAATGGCAGCTTATATTCTTTTTAAGGAATTTTGAGTCAGGACTGTCGATGTGCGTCAGCAAGATTCGTTGTTTACAATATTTTACAGATACTTATTGGTAAAAAGCCCTTTATCTACACGATTTCGTAGAATAAAGTTATCATCACCGGCTTAGCTAACTGTCAATCTTACTGAATAGCTGAACTCCAATCTTGATCCTACTAATCCGTAACAGAGCAACTGGTTCTTCCCCTAGAGGTCTAGATTTAATTTGCCTTTTTCTTTTCATTATGTATCAAGAGATGCATCAATTTTTTAGGCTATTTGAAAATAAACCGTAATTGAGAACGTCAAAAACGTGGCTTAGAATCAGAACTTGTTGTAAGTCCAATTTACATGAACTGTCATGTAATTTGGACTATACCAAGATAAAACCTTATCAGTGGAAGAAGAACAGGCAGAAGGATCACCAGCAAATAACGAAATTAATGTTTTTGAATTGATTTGTGAAAATGAATAGCATTAGTTTGGTTGTAGTGGATCTAGTAGAACCTTCCTCTTCTTCTTCGTCTGTCTTACCTTGAAGATCCACATTCGAAGAAACAAATGTTGACCTAGTAACCCAGGGCAAGAGCGCCGCATCCCAACTAAATTCTACGTCAGTCACTTTTTAAGTACAAGTAAATATATTTAATGAATCATATTCACGAGTTTAGAGTACATATTTATAAAATATCACGGTTCCACTGTATGTACACTATGTACATAATATTTGTATGTACATAATGTATAAACGTCACAAAAAAATGACTTCGTAGAATTTGTATGTTTGCTTCGTGATTGCGACCCGTGTATCTTGAGTTTTTTTAAAGATATTTCTATTATGAGACAAGTTAAATAATTTTCATTACTACATAAAACACCTGACCTAAAATACCACACCACACTGGCACTGGCACTTTCCAATAGTCCTAATTTTGATTTGACCCAATAAGGAACCATTACTCCTCATTAGCGACTTACTAGGGATTTGGAACACCTTTAAATGCAATGGACTTGAACAAACTGGCCAAATGTCTTAGGGCCAGTTTCTCCGGTTGCGGATAAAGTGTCGGTTAGCCTATTAAGAACTTACCTGCCAGATAAACTAACACTTTTGGTTTCACAGGTGTCGGATAGCGATATCTGGTAGATAAAGTATTAGTTATAACCAGCCTTTAAGTGGTAGATAGTATTAACTATCAGATAACTAACCGACACTTTATCCGGAACCGGTAAAACTGGCCCTTTAAATCATCAAATGACTTCTCCCACTCTGGGCGGAGAAGGAGGGAGTGTCAGACTCTTACTGACTAAAACCCATCCATGTTCCTTCCTCGCCCTTTATGTTCCGGGGCCGCGTCATCTCTTTCAAACAGGCCCGCAACCGCGGCAGGGTTCGGTCCTTGCGGGCCCCTCCCCTTATGCTGACATCTCTTTGAGGCGCGCGTGGAACATAAACGCGCCGTCCACACGGCCCTGGAAAACTGAAAACTGGCCCTTAGGGTACTATTGGTTCACCTCTGCTCATCAGAGTTAACAGGTTTAATGTTATGTTACGTTGAAACAGTCCCTACGAAACAAAATGGCGCCCACCACTAACTACTCATCAATATAATCCCACGATCAGTCCAAGGGACCCAGAGGCACATGGATGACCTCCGTGATGAGTGATCGCGATTAGTGAAGCATTCCTAGTGATTATTGAAACTGGTTCGCGGCGGTTACAAGTCGCCATCTTTGTGGTTTTTAACTTTTTATTAAGCGGTTTAGAGTTCATCTTTGTCATAGAACCTTGCTTGGTCTAATAATTGTAAGTCCATTTAAACGGAATAGAGTCATGAGAAGGAAACTCATGAGGTGGGGAGGAAACTCAGAATGGAAGAAAAAGCTTGGTGGTTTAAGATATGACGAGTAATAAGGAACTATGGAAGAAGAAAAAATGCTCCGTCAGCCAATTAAAATAGGGTAAGTGCAGGAGAGTGATTGTTAAGGGCATAGATTCTTTGGCGTAGTTTTTAACAGATGCAACATCTATTTGTCGATCGAAAAAATGCCGATTTAAGAGATATTCTTTCTGCTATAATGTTAAAGTTCTTCTGCTTGGTAACCATAAGATGTGATTTTATTGGCCAAAGTTGGATATGCTAGCCACTTGAAAGCACATGAGAGAGCAGCACACCAAAGCTCTGGACAACCACACTAGGAAGTCATCGAATGCAGTAGCTTTGGCCGAAATCAGTTACATAGTATAATCATCACCATAATATGTAGTAACGTTGTTCCAATACACTAGGCCAACGTTTCCCAAAGTGGGCGATAACGCCCCTTTGTGGCCGCTGCAGGCATAAAGGGGGGCAGTAAGAGACCCAGAAAAAAAATTGGGTCGTTGTGGGCTTAAGGGGCGATTTGTATTTTCATCTGGGAAGACTCTTAGGCACCGACTGAGCTCTCGATTCGCGACTACAACTTCTGAACATCAACTAATATTAATTAAGAGATTGCTCAAACTAACTCGGTTTGATATTTCTTCCCGTGTAGTTCATAATATATCTGTCCTGTTTTATTGAATAAATAAAAGTAAAATAATTAAATAAGGAATAAAATTATTACACATAGAAAAAAAAACATTAAGCTAATCATTTAAATTAAAGCTATAATAGCTAGCTAAGCTAACATAACAGTTGTTAGTTTTAGCAGTTTGTTACTTGCTATTATTTTTTAATTTCATTTATTAATCTTTTTCTTTTAAATTTTATTTTAGAATTTTTAAGGAATTTTAATTTTAATAGAAAATGGGGCGCTAAAAATAATTTATTCTCAAAGTGGGCAGTAGACAAATAAGTTTGGGAACCCCTGCACTAGGCAGTCGTGTTGGAAAGCCTCCCACCAGGTGGACCAAAGAACTGGCAAAGGCTGCGGGGATCCGCTGGATGCGAGTCGTATACGGGACCGGGACATGTGCCGACATTCGGGGGAGGTCCAGCAATGCACGTCTTACGGCTGAAATGATTAATCAGCAGTCGTCCAACTCCTCAAGATGTTGTCGTTTTATATTCAAAGTAATACAGAAAAAAGTTTTCACATCTTGATTTCCAACTCTCAAAATGTTAATGATTATGATGAGCTGTAGGTCTTCAACTACAACTAATTTATCAGCATGGCAACACGCAAACACATTCTGCGTACGCGCAAGTCGTGAGTGCACTGTGAGAAACAGGTTACTATGGCTCATGTTGTACATAAATAACTATTATAATGCCTCATTTCAATTAGTTTGCAATTGTGATTCTGATGGGACTTGCATAAGTTGCATAAAATCTGTGGGGTTTACCCATCCGTGTCATAAGTTTTGCTTTCAGAAGTACTATCATCATCTTCCTCATCATATCAGCCGAAAGATGTCCACTCCTGGACATAGGCCTCCCCCAAGTGTGGCTTCATTGACCAGTCCCGTGCATCAAGCGGATTCCCGCAGCCTTCACCAGGTCATCGGTCCAGCCAGTGGGAGGCCTTCCAATCCAACGCAACGTCATTTGGTGGCCAGCGTATTCAGCTACTAATACAATTAAATGTACTAAAACAAGGTTTGAAAAAGATAGCTTTTTTTTATAAAATAACACATAAGTAGTTAGTCATTCGTTTATTTTATATGCCTATATATGTATTAGTATGTACCTATTTATGTGTTTTAATTGTTATGCTTTTAAATGGTATTTTTATTTTTATTGTACTTTATCACACACAATACTTTTTTATTTGACCCAAAGGTTGACTGGTAGAGAATGCCTTGTGACATTAAGTCCGCCTATGTACCACTCTTGTATATGAAGTTTAAATAAATAAATAATTAAGTTTTTTGTTTCAGGATAAACTTTTCCGACGGTCTTCCCAGCTACCACACCAAGAAGTGGTGAAGAACAGCCGTTATAAGGGAAGCGCAATTTTAACGTCCAATAAATCCTATTTTCAGCCTATTTTGAATGAGTAAATGAGTTTTGATACTTTTAAGCAAATCGGACAAATCCAGAACAATGCAGGACAATGCAGAATCAACGTTATTATAATTGCAAATACGATAAAATTATAAATTACACATTATAATGAACTGTTGGGAATTACGCGAAACAACTCGTTTTTTTTCCGTTACTTGCCGTAACTACAATAAATTGAAGGCTGCGGATAAACATTAGGTGTACACTTCAGATTAGGTTTTAAGCTGATTACTATAAAAGAGACCGACAATTCACTGTTCATACAAAGTTCGGCCCAAAAATCAAAGTCCTGTTGGGGAAATAAGTCCGAATACTTTTTACTACGGCTCTAAGTCTATACAATCAATCCTTCAGCTAGTATTTTTGGTTGAAACAATAGATATCCGTACGCTTTATTAAAAAAAAAATAAGAATCTTGTATGATGCCACCAGTACTATCCGTACTAATGTCGTAAATGCGAAAGGAGCCCTACTAGCAGTCTGTCTCTCGGCCTATCTATTTGTCAATTACCTTTCACGTCTTGTCAGCGGAGCTAATTACAGACATCGGTTGACCGGGTATTTAGTCTGAACGGCCCAAAATGAAAGGACCGCGGTCCGTTCGGATATACATACGTACGTAGGGTGCTTTTTATCCAGATATAAAGTTCCCGTGGTGTAATTCCGACCTCCATGCAGACAAAGCTCCGGGCAAATATAGTCTAAGAGCTAGTAATATTTAAACGATGAAAAATAAAACATACTAGATAAATAGATCTTTTATTCAGATCATTCTATAAATAAGTCTGAGTTCGGTTGATATAAGAGTAGGCGGCGCTATTTGCCTAAGATCACACACGGCAAACTTAGCGGTGTGCCTGATAACTGTGACAGGTCTGATAACGAGATATGTTCAAAACAAAGCTACGGCACTCGTCTGACGCGTGGTGTGGTACCGGATTTTGTGAGATAAATTTAGTAACACTGTTAGTATTTAACAAAATATAAATGGTTATTGTTGTTGGGTTTGGAAAGGCCTTCTTATTCGTTGGTAATAGCAGAGCTACAAAGCTTCAGGTGGATCCATATTGACAAACCAACAAGTTTTCAGAGGAGCGCTTACAGAGGAAACTATATATCACGAAGTAATTTAGGTGCGGGACAAACACGAGTGGCGTAGGTATGGCGTATGGCGGTGGCGCGGCGCTGGCGAGGTGATGGCGTGGCGCGGGCGCATTCTAGTCTTTAAAGTCTTAATTGTTAAGCATTTTCGTTGTCTTGTTCCCGCCCTGTGCATGCCACTGCTAACTGCGGGTGCGCGGATGGCGAGGAAGTGGCGCCCGCGCCGCGCCAGCGCCACGCCATCTCAGTATGTGTCGCGCCACTCCTCTTCTATACATTTTGTATGAAATATCAAAGAAGTGGCGCCACGCCACCACCTCGCCAGCACCGCGTCATCGCCATACGCCACTTGTATATGACCCGCGCCTTACACAGCTTTCCTTAATTTCGTGTTTTTCTGGAAATCCATTTTTATTTTTATTGTTGTGCGTACTTTTCTTTTGTTTACTGTTAAATGCCGATAATACTTAGCAACTTATCACAATACAAATAAATAATTAAATATCGTTAGACATTAACATTCAGCGCCACCTAGTGCCACACTAAGCAAAGCTTGTGTCGTGGACACTAGATAGTTGATATACTACATATATACTTTTTTGTTTGTAAATACATACTTACTATACATACAAACATCCATGACTCGGAAACAAATGTCCAATGGAAGTTGCGGTGAGCTAACATTTAATTCTTTTAAATATTTCAAATAATAATTAAATTATTTAAACTAACACCTCCCACAACACCGCCTTAAAGTCACAGGTATTTATTCTATTTCAGTCTTATAAATATTTAAATCTAGGCTTTACACGAAGACCGAAGGTAGCCGAACTTTGCCGAAGCTTAGATACGAGACTCTTGCGCAGTTGACTCACGAAGTCATGCGCCTACGCAAGTTAATTTTTCATGATAGTTTTTAAATCACCTTCTACGACTGGAGTAGTCGTAGAAGGTCCCATCTGCCTAGCCTTTTCCCAACTATGTTGGGGTCACCTTCCAGTCTAACCGGATGCAGCTGAATACCAGTATTTTACATGGAGCGACTGCCTATCTGACCTCCACAACCCAGTTAATACGATACCACTTGGTAAGGCCGCTTGGTAAAATCGCCTTCTACTACTACAGCTATATAATAAACAAAACATTAAAAAGAACATGAACATTTTAAAAATAACGGTCATTTCGTGCAAATTTTGAGCTTACCCGAAGCTCAACTTCGTCAACTCATTGTCACACAGATTGTCAAAATGTTTGCCTTCCTGACAGTATTTCAGCTGAAGAAGTCACTCACGAGACACCGTGACATAAAACTGTGTTATTTGTGTTGTGACGATAGATGACTCACCACATGTGATGCTGGTTTGTTCATTAGAAGTGTTGGCTTACCTGCAAAAAAGAAAAATGTTTGTTAGTAATGTACGATAGTACAAATATACATCACAACGTCTGAGATATCTCAAAGTAAAGAATAAGAACAGTTTTGTAAGTCATCATCGTCGGCTTCCAATCCAACATGAAGCGACTGCCTGTCTGACCACCAAACCCAGTTAGTACTTGGTAATACGATAACCTTTGGTAAGACTGATTGTCAGACTCAATACTTTATTGCATTCCACAACGTAGGTGGCAAACATAATATATTTAGAGACAATCGTGGACCCTGTCGGGCACAGCAAAAGTAAGATATGTGGAGAAGACTTATCATTTAAAAGTCATTTCATTTATTTTTCAGGATACTGATTACCTGTAACGACTGTCAAAGATCTTCAAATAACAGCCGGGTCCAACGACTTAACGTGCTTTCCGAGGCACGGAGGAAACTCGGTATGTAAAGGGAGGTCAGTCACCAACAACCGCTTGGATCAACCTGTGACTACTCCCGAGTTTACTCTATGCCTTGAAAAGCACATTAAGCCGTTAGTCTTAGCTGTCAAATAACAGCTGGGACCAACGGCTTACGTAGATCTTTGACAGTCCAGTCATTACAGGTTGTCAGTGGCCTGAAAGGCTGATAACCAGTCTAACCAAAGGGTATCGTACTATGCAGTCCTAACCGGGTTGTATTAGGGTCAGATAGCGATCACTCCATGTAAAATACAGCTCAGGTACTTAGCTGAATCCGGTTAGACTAGACATTCATGATAGTTTAACCGTTTTAAAGATACGCTATAATTCAGAAACCCTTAGGTACCCATTTCTCATGCGATTTTAAAATATGTTTATTCTCAACGTTGGATTTATTAACAGGGCTGGTAGAAAAAGTTTAATACCATTGATATTTCTTGTTAAGGTCGGAAATAAATAATAATTGAGGTCCCTGAACATCCCCGTGGACTTGGCATTTGTTTTTGGACCAGTTGAGCCATTTTTTATAAACACACTAGAATAAAAGAAGCTCTTTTTAATTTCCGGGGCCTGAGAAATGCCACAGTAACAAGTTAACAACCCGATCTCGCGAACTGCGTCTAATTTTTCCTAATCAACAATTACACTTAACAATTAGTTGGTTTAAACAATGGGATACATTATGGTGTGACGCACATCAAGTATCTACTATGACATCTGCAGAGCGGCCGTTTTGATGGGGCGACCCAATTCCTCAGCTCGTTGAGAGGTTATGTTTTGGATGACCCGACATTGATGATACCTATGGAACATCAATGTCACATCATAGAACCCTGACATGGTAAAAATCAAAAGTAGTTCGTCTGGCCTGCTAGATTATTAAGCTGTTGTGTGGGAAACTGAATGCTTCACGAATTATTATTAGGTTGCTTTTTCAAAAGCTCTTTTTCTAAGCTTTCAAAAATGTTGCAAATCCGACTGAAGACTGTTGATACTAAAAATGTTATGTTTATGATAAGAACTAACGTACACAGTGTTGCAATAAATGTATCTTTATCAGGTAAATGATTACAACAACAAATAATGTGTACAGTTATAATTACAGAATATCTATTCACAGCGCCCCCATGTTTGAACAAATACCTTTGTACTCGTTTATTGTTAAGTCTTGTTATCACACGCATAACGCAGCTAATTCTATTTTGTGCTATCAGCATTAAGCAGTCAATGCCTCTGACTTAAACAAAGTCTTTGTACCTACCTGACAATTATAAATATCGAGACAATTCCCTTATTCAATATTCCTAATCACTATCATCATCTGCCTAGCCTTTTCACAACTAGGTTTGGGGTCGGCTCGCAGTCGGATGCAGCTGAATACCAGTACTTTACATGAAGCGACTGCCTATCTGACCTCCACAACTCAGTTAGTGGGTACTGGGTCATCATCATCATCATCATCATCAGCTTATAATGTTCCCACAGCTGGGACACGGCCTCCTCTCATTAATGAGAGGGAATGGGCTATAATCTACGACGCGGGCCCAGTGCGGATTGGTAGATGTCACATGTCTTCGAATTTTTGGTTCTAGGACATGCCGGTTTCCTCACGATGTTTTCCTTCACCGTTTTGAGAGCAGCGGTGATGAAATAAATTACACAAAGTAATGCGCCTATCTGGGTGCGAACCCACGACTTACTGTTCGTAAGTCGGGGCCGCCACCACTGGGCCACCGCTGCTGCTGGGTACTGGGTATTACGATATAATTTAATAAGACTGGTTGTCAAGTTTCATACCATCACTGACTACCTGTAATGACAATTAATGATCTACACTCGAGCTTTCCGAAGCACGAAAGAATCTCGGAATGTAAAAGGTGGTCACCCATCCTCAGACAAACCTAGACAAGCACGGCTTAACCTAAAGATTGATCCGAGCGTCTGTTTTTATTTAGCCACGAGCTCCTCTCATACCATATAATGAAAATCGAGCTCTACTCCTCAATAATAGCGACAGAAGATAAATTCAGACTAAGACCACAATTACTCTGACGTGATTTCGTAGTACTTAAATGAAATGTTATATTAACCCATTCACAGAATAATCCGAACCCACATTACTTAAAATCTTGCCAGTAAAAGCGCAACCAACACTTATGCAATTAATTCAATTAAAACGTGCAAAAAGAACAGGATAATATCTCAACTATAAACGAGTAAAAACTCAACAAAGTTGTATTTCCATATGTTTCTTTTTATCTAATTAAACAGTGTTGTTATATGACACGCAATGGACAACATCCCGTCTTAATAAATGAGCCAGTTATGCTTATTGTCACATAGTAAGAAGATTCAGAAAACCCACTTCTTGAAAACCTGGCATATCAGCCAATGGTTTTAGGCCCGGTTTCCACCAAAACGGAGAGGAGCGGAGCGAAAAGGAAATGTGCTAGATTCGACAACATTGGTAAAATTGGTTGAAGTCTTTATCACGTCTCTCGTCTTTCCTGTGATAGGTCGAATTATGCACATCTCCTCTCCGCTCCGCTCCTCTCCGCCTTGGTGGAAACCGGGCTTTACGGTATCATTGCTGGCTATACGAGGAGATGGCTGATGTAGCCAGGCTTTGACCGAGTGGTGGCCAAATAAACCAGGGCCGTCCCAGAGCTCGTAGGGTTGACGATGTCGTTACAAGTCGCGGGAATTTCTTGGATAAGGGAAGTACAGAACCGAGAAGTGTGACAGAAAAAAGAGGAGGTCTATACCCAGCAGTTGGTGATTCCGGCAAGTTGATAATAATGATGATGATGATGGACACAGGCTTCCTCTCCATAATCCCAGTGTGGGTTGATAGACTTCTTCAATTTTGTAGGACATGCCAGATTCCTCACGATATGGTGTTTCATCAAAAGAGGAATGTGGGATCAATTTATGTGAATTTATTTGGGTGGTTTTAGTGTGGAAGTCATATACAAACAATAAATAATCCAGTATATTGAATGCAAAGAGGCTGGTTGCAAAAAAGATCATTTTCGAAGTTAGCATGGCACCAAAAATTGCACTGATAACCTTGTGGTAAGGCTTTCTGACTACCGAGTCATAGGTCTAGTTCGAACCTCTGGTTTTTCGGATTCATAAGCGTATTGCATAATTATCACTTGCTTCGGTGACGGCAAACATCGTGAGGAAACCAGCAAGACTGAGAGGTATTTCTTGACGGCATGTAAAGCCAAGTCAGAGGCCCTTAGGCAGCATAAAAACTCTGATACCAGGTTAGGCACTAACCACACGATAAACATAGCTCAAAATCTCAACAGTCAGTACATACCTAACAGTAGCGAAAGGATTTTTTTTGTAAAAGGTAAGCCGGAGTACATGTCTTTAATGTGATTATATTATTTGTCTATTATTACAGCATACATTATTCATAAAGTATATTTTTGATAGAATCCTGACAACACCATCAAAGGGAAGCCGTTAGGAATCGGGTTGCATGGAAGCTTCGCCACTGATACCAAATGCAACCATAACGTGCAACGCAGAGTTCTGTAAAGTTTCTATGGTAAGTGAGAGGGCCAAATCAAGAATGTTGGACAATCGGAGGACGCCGTTTCCTTGCAGTGGAACGATACAGGCCGAAAATAATGATGAAAAAAATATTGCACGTATAAACTAAACCTTCTGCTCATAATGTATGTGTTTTGCACGTTTGCGCACATGGAAAACTCCGGCGCATGGTTAAGGACACAAAAATCAGGTCAAGACGAAAGACGCCCTTACATACTAATGTCAGTGACTGTCAGTCTGTCCGCTGTGACGTCAGGCGTGTTCCTAGAAACTACTAAAGAGGAAAAAGAGATAGTCTTGTTTATTAGAAGAGGTAATTGAAGCCTTTAATTGTATAGTTATTGTAGGTATTACGTCTTTAGACTGCAAAAGTACGACAAAGGAACTGACAAGGGATGAAAGAAAATAGAATCCTCTAGTCTAGGGTGTTAGGTCCTGGCAACATCCCATGTGATCATCATTTACTGAAAATGCTACCTTCGCAGTTTCATACATGGATACGAACCTAGTATTACATTATGTTCCATTTTATTATTCAAAAAAGTGACAATAAAAATAATAATCATGAAAATGAAAACTATTAAGTACTAATTTTCCATCGATCATTTTCCCGCGGATTTGTCCATACCACAGTCCATACGCACTAGTAACGCCATCTAGCGGCTAACAGCCGAACTAACTTGACACCGATCGATCGCGTAATGATACTAATATTCCAACAGGTAGAGCTAGTTGTCTATATGTTTGGATATTTACTATTATGTATGACGGTGTTAATTATTTATGTATTCTACTTTCACAATTTCTCTGTGACTTAATAAACAACCGCCATTTTTGTAATTAAGTGTTAGGAAAAAGATTAATGATTGACGGAATAATTTGAAGGCTCAATACGCAATAACCGAAGTAGACTGTCTTATAACCGTATTTAAGATGGTATTTATTGCTGTTTATTTACCACATGAGCTAATGAGGCACGAGGTGACTGGAAAAAAGAAAACTCAGTGTAGTTGCGCAACTAAGGAGGTCCTACATTTAGCTGAGGTCTGGAAAGATCGAGTTCTCTTTTTGACAGACCCAGAATTTCTAAAATCCAACGACCTCGACCTTCACCGAACTTGCCTATCTAGGCGTAGCGGTAAAGCTGACTATTTCTCAACCTACTGCTTACTTACGCCGAATAGCAAGAGTTAATGTTTAGTCTGGCCTAGAATTTATTGAGTAGAACCATAAAACTCAAGAATACTATGCAAGTTGTTGAAACACCATTTTTGATGTTTTCGGAGTTACTAGGGCTGTTACGTAGATGAAAATGTATTCTGTTTTGAACATATCTACTAGTTTTTTTTTTATAAAACTTCAAAGCTTCAAAATCCTTGAAAGAGATGGCAGTAGTGTTGCATCTTGGTGTTGGGTTGTGTTAGTATCAGACCCATTTTGACAAAAAATAAAATTTAAGGGCTGCTTAACATTTGAGCCAAACGTCACTTTTGAGTATCTGTTAAATATAAGTGCTACTTAAATATTGAGTGACGTTTCAGTATTCGGGGTAAATGTATTTACTTTACCTGTAAAACAGTGTATTCTTGGGCATTAAAATAGCCTATTTTTGTATTACTTATAAATAAAGCAGATACTACGACAGCGGAAGAGTTAGGGTTTTGCAAATCTGGACCCTGGAAAACCTTAACATTTTTTCTGCTACTACGACAAAAGACATATCACACAAACCCATTACACAACATCATAACATGCGACATAATACAAGCGCTAGATTTGTTTAAAAGCACGTGATTCTGCGACTGTTTCGCACATTCTTCACTTTCACTTAGGACCAACTTAGACAATGATATGAGAATCACTATGATTCTGGTAGCACATGTGTGAATAATAAAATAAATTTTGGACAAGATATGAATATTTGGTCATGTGATTGTTCCGGGTTCCCCACTAACTGGGTTGTGAAGGTCAGATAGGCAGTCGCTTCATTTAAATACTGGTATTCAGCTGCATCCGGATAAACTGGAAGCTGACCACAACATAGATGGGAAAAGGCTAGGGAGATGGTGATGATTATGTGATTGTTCCGGATTAGCCCGATATCATCGTTTACTTGCTCTTCTAAATCAGGTCATCGTGCGATGCCTAGTACCTACACAGTCATGGGATCCTGGACCTTTACTGCCGGCGGAGTGGCGTGCGATTGAGGAGGCTTATATCCAGCAGTGGACTGCTGTAGGCTTTTGATGATGATGATTCACTGTAACCAAATCGTTTCGACGATAACACTCAGATATCAACGTAGTACAATTCATGAACCAGATTTTGACAATAGCAAATGATAACGGTGTTTTTATACCTAATACTTTTTACGTCTATAACTTGGGTTAGAGCTGAGGTAAATGTCCTTCAAGTTCTTGGACTAAACATTCTTCGACCAACTGTTCAATGGGTTCAAGACTCCATACAATAACATTCTTGTTATTAATATAGCTAGAATAATCCATTTGGATCTAATAATGTTTGTCTTCTATTGTTCCTATCACGGTATGACATACTAGAATATCAGTGGCGTCATGTTAGGGACTGATATTTTGGTGTGCAGTTTTAATAGCTGTTTTATGGACTTGTGAATTTAAATTGGGATGTTCGGAATATTAATATAGCATACAACCTAACTGAGTGGTCGGAACACCTATTTTGTTTAACTTGTCTATGTAAACGAAAGTTTTACGGGTCCTTTCCATTTTGGCAGTTATATTTAAGGCCATGTACAATACGACGAGCCTATTGACATCAACCGGGGACAAATCCAGAGTCCCATGGGTGCTACTGAGAAATTCCTGATGAAAAAACCCAACAACAATTTTATCCGACCCGGGAACCGAAATCAGGACGTCATGCTCAGCAGTGGCGATTGCGACCACTAGACCATTATATTATTGGCAATAATTAGTACAAACTGTTATCACACTCGATTACCCACGACCCCTGCGAAGTTACAGACATTAGAAGAGATAAATATAGAATGAGATAAAATCGTGTAAGTTTATGTTCAAAGTAGGTACACCAGATTTGGATCAGGAACTTTTATCAGTATTTTTTGTTACAAGAGCTGATAACCTTTCAAACTCATTTCATTTATATAATTGTTGATCAGATCATTATTTCATCTTTTTAACCGACTTCAAAAAGGAGGAGGTTCGCAATTCGTCGGAACCTTTATTTTTTTTATGAATGTTCCCCGATTACTCGAAGATGGCTGGAGCGATTTCAATTATTCTTTTTTTGTTTCCAAAAAACACAAAAAGGTGAAAAATAACTTTAGCTTCAGAAGTCAGTGACAAAAAACTAAGTAAATCAATCAAACAAAGATCACCGACTTCTGAAGTTAAAGTTATTTTTCACCTTTTTGTGTTTTTTGGAGTCGGTTTTTTTATAACTATGTAAGTAGGTACTTTGTCTAACTTTTTCCTTGTGGTCCCAAAATATACCACTCAAAAATATTAAGAGGTAATCCTGGACCGCGGTCCTAGTCCCAAAAGGCCCCGACCCGTATCTACGACTAATTTCGATTGAGTTAAAAAAAAAATACCTGCTTGGACTGAGCGTTAACCTCGTAACTAAATCTAATGTTGCCGCTTAATCAATTAGCAGCACTAAGTTTCTATGCAGTACTAGTCCATAACGGCAGTAACTCCCAGTAAAATTCTGATATTTTGCTGCATCCGGTTGGACTAGGAGCCGACCCCAATCATGAAAGGCGCACTAGTTCCCATGATCCCCGGTGAAAGTGTGGAAAGGACGTTTTTAATCAGTTAGAATAGAATAGAATAATAATTTATTCGCTAATGGACAGCACAACACAAAGAGCAGCACATACATATAGATTATAACAACAAACAACTTAACAATTAAATTAAAACAGCTCAACTGCGCTGAACATGCCCATAACGAAAGGGTAGCCAACTCAGCATATGCTGGGTGTAAAACACTCAGCGCTGGTTTTCAGTAGGCCCCCGCAGTGACACACGGATGAGGGTAGTAGGTGGTAAATAAATAATGTTATTATATTAAATGGGCATTTATAAGGGTACGTAATAAAACTAATAATATATGATAGTTAGTGTCCGACAGAACCGCCCCACAGAGCCGAGGACATCTGCGCGGATTGCCAACTTGGAAAAAGGCTAGACAGATCATGATGACTATACACCGCACATATGTTGGCAAGTAAACTCAGCCTGAGTACTGTAACCGTTCTCCTTGAGGCTCCAAAGGGTATAGAACACTTAACGACCTCCAATAACTATTGTGTATTGATGCTAGAGATGAATACATAATAAGTACCAGAAGGACAAGCAAAATATACAAACTAAGTAAGTAGGTAGAAGATACGGCGTGTTAAGAATTAAAGACTAGACAACGTTGATATTTTAAGATTAGAGAAACTGTCTAATCAGGAATTCAGTACCAAAATAGCATCAGTTGGCTTCCAGACTAGCGGGATGCAGCTGAATATAATCCAGCATATTAAATGGAGCGACTGCCTATCTGACCCCCACAAGCCAGTAGGTACCCGTATTACACGATTGCCCTTCGTAAGACGTTGTCAGACTTTTCGGGCTTCTGACAACCCGTAACGACTGTCAAAGATCCAAGAATGACAGCCGGGACCAAAGGTTTAGTATCAAAACAGCACCCAGATTAAAAGCTGACTTTTGTGATACACAGGTATTTCTTGATGCTGAAGAAAGGGCCATTCTTCACTATGAAGCAAACATTCAATTACATTCAAGTTTCAACTACAAATGGCCTTTGCTTTTAAAACAGCTTGATTTATCTCAAACTTTAAATGGCAATTACTTTCGAAAACTGTATAAGTGCTCACTTAGACATAAAAGAGCGATGAACTTTGTTGTAGCACAAGTTACAACAAATACTACTTGTATTAGATCAAGATAATGACCATACAAGTACAGTAACTACAAATTACAATACACTGCAAAAAATGCTTCAAAAACATGGGCGTTAGATCAAACATCATACATCATTAGATCACACTTTCAAATAGATCGTGAAAGAGATGAAAGATAACTAGAAGTTGCAACATTCTTAGCAAGCAACGTTTTAAATCAAATAAAGCACAATCAAGAGTATTATTTGGTCCCTGCATGGGCGCCAAAAGTAATTATTGTTTGATAGAGTTGTGTACGAACATGACGGGTCGTAGGTGAAGTATCGATGAGCTCAGACATCTACTATCGGAATACGTGTTTTGGGTTACAAATATTATGATTAATGGCTTCAGACAGCGACTTTCCGGCGTTAAAACTAAAAAAAAAAACAAATCCTGCATCACACGGTAGGTATATTAGTAAAGCTTTCCAAGATCAAAAGAGAATTTGAAATTGGAAAAGTAATATCGGAGATCTTACATCTTAACTGTATCCTGTATAAGATTAGTATAGATAACACCAAGCACATGGCAGCAGGGAAAAGGCCCCTAGAAAGAAGAACGAGAGGGTTTATGAAGCAGTTGAATAAGTTGTTAGTAACAAATCTTATTCTATTATAATTCTCTTCGAAATCGCTTCTTTCAAGAACAATGCAGATATCGATTATCATAGAATCTTGATGAATATTTCATGGCACTTGTAAAAATCCATAAGCACACCAACAGACCTCACAATAAACAACTATACTGTAAAGCAAATGTCAAAAAAGCATTAGGAAAGAATTTTAAACCGTCGTAATTTGTCGACACGTGTTCTGCCGCGCTAGTAATCTTGAATGCGTTAAGAGTAGTCAGGACTAGTGCCAAAATGTTTATTGTAACTGCGCTTCATTCCCACGCATGCAAGTAAGCTAATGAAGCAACAATGAACTGTGATTGAGAAGATGGCACGCTCACAATATTTTAAGAGGACGTCGATAGTTAAACATTAATTTCAAAACAATATTGTAAGAGATTAAATAGAAACAGAAGTGTTGTGTTGTGAAAGGTCTCACGCGGGAAAGTGCCATTGTTTTCATAGGTGCGGTTCAGAGTGCTAGTGTAATAACTGTCCGTATTGACGGAGAGGAAGAGAAAGACCAAAGAAACGATGGATGGATTGATTCTTCACTAGAACGATAGCGTAAGGAGTAAATGATAGCGAGACGGTTTACAAAGGAGAAAGGAAGAAACAAAAGTGTTGCGGCTACCCCAAGTGACATGGAACAAGGGCAGGTAGATGATGATGATAATCTTCTGGTCAAAAGATATTCCATCTGTCTCTGGCATAGATTACGACATCGTCGTTAAATTTTCGATCGCTAAAATAACAATTAAAAAAATCGGTTGCAATAACGATGCATGCGAGGATTGAATCTTGGATGTCGGTAGACATTTGCGTTTCCCGGGACTAGACTTTTGAAGGAGTGGAGCTGATCCGATAAGCCATTTTAATGTTATTGGAATCTCATCAACACTGGCAATAGGCTTTATGGTGGCAGTGACAATGAAATGATGATTCATCATGCGTTATCTACATACTATGTTAATTTTGAAGCTTTATCTATACCCATACCAGGTCATTGAAAATATGGTCTATTCAATCTCCGCTACAATAGCAGTGATTAGTAAGACCACGTGTTAGCAAGTTTGTATAAAATGTCGACAATTGCAAGCGAGATTGATGATCATAAATATTGAACAATGTGAAACTATTCGATCAGACCGTATTACGCACGCAGCACACTACATATTATGCAGAGGTTTAGCATATTTTACTCCCGATGAATCACTCTGAAGAATTTACAGTAGCGAGCGATAAACGGTATACCACAATTAAAATATGGGCAGATCTCGTAGAAAATGGCGGGGCGAGCTGGACAAAACCAACGACCAGTGGCCCACATTATTTAGACCGGAATCGAAACATCTGGAAGTGAGATAGAGAGAGAGGCCTTTGCACAGCAGTTGGATGTCGCAGGCTAACAGTATTAGTATTTAAAAGACATCATATAACAATCAATGCAGTGAACTTTACAGCAGCAGGTACCAGGTTTCAATAAAGTAGAAACGGATCAAGAAGATTGATTAAATGTGTCTCTTGGAAGACTTACGGCACTCCTTAGCTCTTCCTTTAATGGGGTGTTATTTTTCTTTTGTGTCATTACCTGAAACAAACCAAACAATAAGGTAAGTTTCATCTTATTATTGTACACTCTGCTAAGTTTAAGGTTTTATCTTATCACCTAGCCACGAGCCGTTTTCGTGCACAATCAAAACAAAAAAATATCATCTCAAGAACTAAATACTTTTTGCAAAATTCAGGTAGCCAAAACATCTCTGTTTTCTGGTCTACGCTTAGGTCTAGTGTAATTACAGTTTTAAGCGCTGGACACGCAGAAAAAGCGTAAGACGAGGGCGGGGCGCGGACAGGGTGCAGGCGGGGCGCCGCCGTCGCAACTTATCAAAACATATAGAAAGACGAGGCACAGACGTGTCGCAGGGCGCCACGAGAGATATACACACGAGCTATACGTTTGGTACGAAACAGACACGGAAGAGACATACATTTGCGCCCCGTCTGCGTTTTACGTTTTACTGTGTGTAAGGCTAAGGCTGCCACTAGAGATGAGCGTGGATGCGTAGCGAGGGATGCGACGAGTGTGCAAATAACCAATAATATAGCTCCTTTGTCACAGCTTGAAGTATTCTAGCTATGTGATTGGTTAGTTTCACTCACATCTTTCGCTACATTTCCTCACTCATCTGTGATAGAAACACAGCCTTATAAATGTAATTATCTAACAACTACAATGAGAATACTAATGTATGTTTGGTTGCAGTCAACGTTATAGGTCAACTCCTAGAGTATACCGTTCTACAAAGGCCGTTCAGATCTTTCAGTTTGGTCACAACATCACGCCCTATAATTCCGAAAGGCATCACCCCTAAGGAACCGCAGCCCTATGCCTTAATACCTACTTATATAATACACCGCCGATTAGGTTTTATTTCTAAGGAGTGAGCTTATCCGCCATCAACTGGGCACGAAGTCTGATTTGGAAACTTCCAAAAGGAAACAACTCAATAACACTTTGTCTGACTAACTTTCTTTTCTCCGGATGGGAAATCGCGGAGCGGGAGGTAGTGTCACACTTTTACCGACTAAAACCCATCCATGTTCCTACCTTGCCCTTTATGTTCAGGGGCCACGGTATCTCTTTCGAACAGTCCCGCAGCCCCGGCAGGCACTTTGTCTGACCTGGGATTTGGACCACAGACCTCGCAGTCAGCAGTACCGCCAGACATATCATCAAATAAATAAAATAAACAAAACACGGTGCATCTGTCACTTTTGACACACAGTCAAATGAGAATAACCAACAAAGATCTCGCCTGTTATAGGTGTCATCACTTAAATCCACCTGTACACAGGGCGCCTAAATAAATGGGGTTTCATGGTGACACTGCTTGTTTAGGCAAATGTTAACGTTATGTTAAATACTGAAAGTACAAAACCGTAGTTCAAGATAAAACACACTTCACTTGCCGTAAGTCATGAAAACTGACACAGAGATTTAGACAAATAAAAATATCAGCATTGCAGCTTTTTGTAACAACAAGTAAATATTGGACATTTTGTCGTCACAAATCGTAGTGCTGACGTTAATGATAACATCCGTGTGATAAGATCGTGATAGTGATATTTTGACGGAGATGCAACTACATGACAACAATGCGATCGCTAATTTTGGTGGCATAGCAACGAGTTGAGTACGATCAAACGACTTATTATTGATAACAGAAGGACACATCAGTATTTGGCTACCTCCTTGACAACTCTCCGACTCTTGCATGACTACAATTACAGATATGTTTATTATTGTGAAGATTACATGAATACATTTCAATTATTATTTCATTTTATTGGAACAAATCGCCGCCACTGGTTTCTCCAAATCCCAGAAAAAATCCAAAACTTCCCATTTTTTAACGCATCGCCATTTGGCGCCCAAAAGGGTCTCATCAAAATGGAGTCGTGTTGGGCGCCAAATACGCTTTTATTACAATAAGCCACATAATAACTGACATGACCCCGAAACAGCATATTAAACTCAAAATTTACCAACATTTTGCAAAATATTCACAAAAACTTTGGCTTTGAGTGGGCTAAAAGCTTTGGACTGTTAGTTAACCCAACAAAATCACAAGCTCTCATTATTGGTGGCAGATACTTCGTCAATTTACTTAATCATCAGCCCCTCCCTCCTGTTATGTACGATGGTATTGCCATAGCCTACTCCAAGAAAGTAAAGGACCTAGGTGTATTCTTGGACTGCAACCTATCTTGGCACGGTCACATTGCTGAAGTAAGCAGGAGAATTTTTTGTTCGTATCGGTCTCTTAAGCGTCTTCAAAAATTCCTGCCATTTCAAACTAAAATTACTCTTGCCCAGTCTCTTCTTCTACCTCTTCTAGACTATGCTGATATCTGTTTTCTTGATGCGACTGAGGAACTTCTGAATAAACTCGAACGTCTGCAGAATCTGTGTATCCGCTTCATTTTCGGGCTTCGTAAGTACGACCATGTGTCGGAATTTCGGAAGCAGCTGAAGTGGCTACCTATTCGTCAGCGTCGAGATTGTCACATTCTTTCTTTTCTCTTTTCCATTCTTCATAATTCTAAGGCTCCTTCCTATCTTCGCGAACGCTTTCAGTATCTCGTACCTAGAGGTAAACCTTGTCGCTCATCATCATCTCTTCTCCTTCGTTTTCCTCCCCACTCCTCAAGTCGGTATGATGGATCATTCACTGTTCGTGCTGTGCGCCTTTGGAATTCACTTCCACACTCCTTGCGGGATAGCCCGTCGTTAGAGGTGTTCAAGAAGGGAATAAAGGACCATTTCCTGTCTACTTGATCAATATGTATGTATATAAGTATCGGATTTTATAGGTATGTATAATATATATCTATGCTGTATGTATTACATATATTTTATTGTATGAATGTAGTTTTTTTTTTTAAGTTTATTTAGAATGTAATGTTAATGCACATACGTAAGTATATCCTCTTTTGCAAATCTCGCTTTCAAAAATTAGGTTTGCTGTAAGAAAACCCAACTCTGGGTTAAGCTCGCCTTTGTACATAAGCTATATTATTGCAAGTTATATGTATATTTGATGTTTTTTTTGTGTGCAATAAAGAATAAGAATAAGAATAAGAATAAAACTTTATTCTATTGGCGGCTGGGGCGCAAAGGTCAAAGGAACTATAAGAACAAAGACAGGCATGATCTTAGCGACAATGAATGTAATTTGCATCTATCCGAGATTATCAAATATGGCGGTCTTTGACAATATCCGTAATATTGATGGCGTCAATAACCTTAGATATTATGTGAGTCGTGATTGGAGAAATACCAATGAGATTTTACTGGTTTATATCATCATTCTACTGCCCTTTTTTTTTAGGATGGGAAATCATCAAATGACTTCTCCCACTCTGGGCGGAGCGGGAGGGAGTGTCAGACTCTTACTGACTAAAACCCATCCATGTTCCGGGGCCGCGGTATCTCTTTCGAATAGGCCCGCAACCCCGGCAGGCTTCGGCCCTTGCGGGCCCCTCCCCTTATGCTGACATCTCTTTGAGGCGCGCGTGGAACACGGACGCGCCGTCGACACGGCCTGTCGTCGTCGTTAGACGGACGGACGGCTAGCTAGCCCATAGCCAACCGTCCACAGGCCCGCATCTACGGTGGCCGGTAGCCACCACGTGGCCCCCGACGCCCGGTGCGTCTCCCGCGGCGGCCGGGAAGAGAGGATCTCTCTTTCTCTCGTTCCGCCACCTCCTTCGCTAGCATGACTGCTTCGCAGAAGGAGGTGACGGCTTCCCATTCCGTCTCAAACTCAAACTCAAACTCAAAGCATTTATTTCAACTAGACCATTACGGCACTTTTGAATGTCAAATTACAAATAAAATCAAAGCTACAGTCACAGTCACAAGGCATAATAACTTGAGAAAGTACTGTAGTTGCCCATTCCCTAGCGTAGATCTCTATGGAGAAGAACGGGCAAGAAACTCCATGGACACTCTTTTTAAATCAATATATTGTTACAAAATCTTGGTTACATCATTCATGTGTTATTATACATATATGTGAGAACGATGTAGAAAGACGTGCACAGTAAGAGCGTCCAGAGAAAAGATTTGAATCAACAATGTAAGAACAAAAACAGAAATTAAAATTAACCATGGCAGCTAAGAGATGACCAGTCCCAACTGACAGCGCCCGTTCACGAACATGACGCATGTATCGGCGCCATTCATCTCGACCATATTGAAGGGAGTTAAATGACCCGACACACCCGCCACCATCAGCAAGACATTTGAGTGAGCATGACAATCTCTCAGCCGCCAAGGCATATTCAAGTCAAAAACAAAAAAAGACAACTACATGTAAATAGTGGCTTTACAGTACATAGAACTCACACAAATGTGCTATGCAATTATATAATACTACGAAATGGATTCTATACAATGCAAGGATATTTTACAATCTTCTGCAGCTTCCACAATAACGTAACCTGGGAATCAGTTAGTTTGCCTATGGTTGTGGAGCAGGACCAGCATTGAGCCAAGCACTTTTATCATTAATGTAATCCCCCAAATTATAATATGCTTGCCTACCTTGCCTACATAGTGTGCGTTTTATACAAGATTTAAATTTCGTCTCATTCAGTTGTAGAATGTGAGGAGGTATTTTGTTGTAACATTTTAAACAGTACCCCATGAAAGATGAATCTACTTTAGCAAGCCTGAAACCTGGCTGAACGAGTTGGTCCCTATTTCTAGTATTATAGTGGTGTCTGTCACCTCTTTTACTGAATAAATGCAGATTTTTCCTAACGTACATGATGTTTTCATAGATGTATTGGCAAGGTACTGTCAAGATGTTAATTTCCTTAAACAGTTCTCTCAGAGAGTCGCGTCTACGTAATTCGTATATGGCTCTGATTGCTCTTTTCTGCAGAATGAATATAGACTCGATGTCTGCCGCACGTCCCCATAGTAAAATACCGTATGACATAATACTATGAAAATAACTAAAATAGACTAGCCTCGCGGTATCAACATCAGTAAATTGACGGATCTTTCTAACAGCATATGCAGCTGAGCTCAGCCGTCCTGCAAGAGATGTGAAATGAGGACCCCATTGTAGCTTTGAATCGAGCGTGATTCCCAAGAAAACTGTTTTATCGACGAATTCTAGTTTCTCTTGATTCAACATTATGTCACAATCACTACTTTTGACATTTGGTAGGGCAAATCGAATGCACTTAGTTTTTTTCCCATTGAGTACTAAATTGTTAGCGGTAAACCAGTTATGGACCTGCAGTAGGGCATTATTTACATCGTCAAAATTAGTGGCACGTCTGTTTATCCTAAATATTAACGAAGTATCGTCAGCAAATAACACCATTTGCGGGTGGTTGTTAAATAAATGGGGTAGGTCAATAATATATACTAAAAAGAGGAAGGGACCCAGAATCGAACCTTGTGGTACACCCATTTTTACTTTTAAACCCATTGAATTGACACCATTGATTTGTACTTGCTGATGTCTATCATTCAAATACGACTTTACTAAACTAAGCGCAAGTTTACCTAAACCGTAATGCTTAAGTTTCAAAATCAGGGTTTCGTGATTTACGCAATCAAATGCCTTCGAAAGGTCACAAAAGATTCCTATGGCATCTTGTGCCTCTTCCCACGCAGTAAATATGTGTTTTAATAAAGTAACACCGGCGTCAGTTGTACAACGTCCCTTGGTGAAACCATACTGTTGTTCGTGTAATATTTTATTGGTGTTAAAATGGCAAAGCATTTGATTGAGCATTATCTTTTCAAACACCTTGCTGAAAACAGGCAACACGGATACTGGCCTATAGTTATTGGTGTCTTAACTGTCCCCGGATTTAAAAAGCGGTATTACCTTACTGAATTTCATTAGATCCGGGAAGACTCCTTGATCCACGCACAAATTAAATATTGAGGCTAAATACGGTGCTACAGTTTCAATAATTGAGGTACAAGCTTTAATAGACATACCCCATAGGTCTTCGGTTAATTTGATCTTGATTTGTTTAAAAGCTTTTATGACTGTCGTGGAGTTTATATGCTGAAATTTAAATTCATTTGGACAGGCTGAAACGTTTGCTTTTAATAAATCAATAGAGAGCAACGGAGAGAAATTTAAGGTTTCAGTAGTTTTAAGTGGGATACTGGTAAAGAAGTTTACAAATTCTTGAGCAACTTCATTATTGGAGCTGACAAGGCCACCTGAAGTCTCTACTGTGAAGTCATTACTATGTTTTATATTTCTGTTTGTTTCACTGTTGATAATTTTCCAAACCGTTTTTATTTTGTTATCGGCTGATTTAATTTTATTGCTAATGAATAAGGATTTGGCTACCTTGCAGGTGTTTTTAAAAATTTTCGAGTAATTAGCAACATATTTATTAAAAGATTCTGTGTTGATGTAAGGCTTAAGGCCGTACAGCTCAAACAATCGTTCCCTACTTTTTCTAATTCCCTGTGTTGCCCAGTCACTAAAAATAAACTTTGAGCCAATAGTTTTGGTTTTCTTTTTTAAAGTGTTATTGAACTCAGTGTGCACTACCGAAAAGAATTCTTCATACAATTCATTTACATTGTTTCTAATATGGCCTGGTATATTTAGCTTGCTAATTAAATTATTATTAAACTTTTCTAACTTGCTGGGTGTTATTTGTCTGGTCTGAATCTGAATTCTTTATAATTGTTTATTGTACGCGAAAGTAACTGTCTGCCCGCTGTGATCTGAAGGAAGGTAATTTACGATAGATTTATCTAAGTAGTCGCAGCAACAAAAAACATTATCAATACATGTAGCAGTATTTGTAGTAATTCGGGTTGGTTCTGAAAAAACGTTTGACAAATTAAAAGATTTAAAGAGACTTAAAAATCTACAGCTGTTTGCATTATTCTCTAAGACATTAACATTAAAGTCCCCACAGATTATTATTATTTTATTACCAGTTACAAGTTTTGCTAAAGCATCTTCCATTACTGACTCAAAGATAGAGTAGTTTAGGTAATTAGGGGGTCTGTAAACGCACACTATTACATGCTTATCTAGCTCAACACAAGATAATTCAATACTATGCTCAACCGATAGTTCGACAATATCATTACGAGCCTTAGATTTAATGCAATTTTTGACTAAGATTAATGAACCCCCACGCATCTTAAGTTTACGGTTAAAGCAACTGCTCACATTGTAAATTTGTAATTCTCATAATTTATTTGCATAACTTCATAATCTTTCATCCAATGTTCAGTTAAACAGACAATATCAAACTTAGTTTTTTCTAAAAATTCTAATCTATTTCTAATTGTTTGGAAGAAAGTCCCTGAATATTCTGGTGAAACAATTTTAAGGAATTCTGCTCAGCCCCTTTTTTACAATTAATTGATCGAGAGCTAGAAGATACCTCGAAGTTGTTGACGAGTTTAACTAAAGTTTCACTCGTACCTTCTATTGTCTTATTGACTAGTTTAAATCTAAATTAATATGTGTATAATTACAATTAGTATAATTACTAATTTCAGTAGACCTATTTACAGAAAACTGCGACATACCACATATGTCTGAGTTTATACTAAAAGCTAATAGCCGAGCTATTTGACGTCTAAAACTAATAGGCAAGTACGCATTACTCCTAGTTGACTTCAGTTTCTGAACGAAACTGTTAGTGTCGAAAAATGTCAACCTGTCACTATAGTGACTAGCTAATAAACACATGCGATTGTTCAGGTTATGGATGTAATGATTTTGCCTGCTTGACAATTTCTGAAAGTATGGAAAGGCACACAGAATTATTTTCTTACAATTTAACTTCAATCTCGCTCCGGACCATGGATTGCTATACTACATAGATACTTTTTTGTTTGTAAATACATACTTATTATACATATAAACATCCATGACTCGGAAACAAATGTCCATTCTCATCACATAAACATTTGCTCCTACCGGGATTCGAACCCTATTAATCTATACTAATATTATAAAGCAGAAGAGTTTGTTTGTTTGTTTGATAGTTTGTTTGTATGTTTGTTTGTTTTAACGCGCTAATCTCAGGAACTACCGGCTCTAATTGAAAAAATATTAGGCTATATAACATCACGCTACGATTATTAGGAGCGGAGCACGAATGAAGATTGTTGCAAAAACGGGGTTTTTCTTTTTCCTTTCGTTTGTTCTCTCTTTCGTGACGCATACGAAGTTGCGTGGGTCAGCTAGTATCCCATATTTCGGACCCTATGAACGTAAGGCAGCCACTACGCCATTCGAGTCGTCAAATTTGATTCTTTATTCGACCTTTTGTGGTCCAACAATCAGACTTGATTTATAAACGGCAGCTACAAATGCTACATTGTGCATGTTCGCTGCAGCGCTATATTGAATCTTACTTGACATCGTACCTCCAATAAAAAAAATCTTATGCATGTCTGTAATCAATGCTAAGTACTCAAAAATCAGTTCAGAGCTTAGTTGAAGTAACAGAACTCGTGAAAATCAAATCACAAGTTATCACGACAATATTGTGGAACCTAAACATGAGTATTTTTAATTCTAAAATAATCCTCTACACATGAGTATCTATTTAATTCTAAAATAATACTGTTGTCAAAGATAAATTGACATTCTAATGCTTCTTAGATGTTTTGTTATATTTAGAACTACATTAAGAGTAAAATGTGTTAGATAGGTACTTTAATTTTTAAGTTTGCATGCTGATGAAGTCAGCGAAATATGTGAAACCTTTTAATTTATAAGACCATCATGTAACGTACCATATTTCATGCAAATAAAGAATCTTGAATCTAAATTCTCAGTGGAGTGTCTATTTTCCCAAAATAGATATTATAAACAGATGTTATTTACAATATAGTAGGCAGTATTAATCTCGGAAAAGATACCACAAACATCCTGATCTCTATCCTCGAACATATTCTCAGCGTCAAAGGTTCAAGACTGGCTAGGTAACACTAGCCAATCTTGAACCTATAATAATCAAATCAGATGGTAATCGTCTAGACTTGTTGGTCTAGATAATAATCCTCAATATCAAGGTTCTTGATAGGCCAGTGGGTATTGAGGTCGACGTAAGAAATGTAGATTTACATAAGACATTTGTTTTAATTGAGATATTAAAACCAGATTGATTTAAACTTATATTGTCACTTACGGGATATCTTCCGTGATTATTTTTAATGTTGAGCACCCGATATTTCGACGCTGTTGCAAGCGCCATGATCGCGGGTTGACTGGAGTATGCGGGTGGATGGATAATAAATTGTTACGAGCAGACAAATCTGTCTACCCTCTTTCTTTGTCCCCTCTTTCTTTGCCTCAAAACGCACTCACAGTATCACCAAGTTTTGTGGACAAAACAAAACTCCACAAAACTTGGTGATACTGTGAGTGCGTTTTGTCGTGACTTAGTGTCGAGTTCCAATAGTGCGCGTAGCAAAAGACAAAGAAAGAGGGTAGACAGATTTGTCTGCTCGTAACAATTTATTATCCATCCACCCGCATACTCCAGGCAACCCGCGATCATGACGCTTGCAACAGCGTCGAAATATCGGGTGCTCAACATTAAAAATAATCACGGAAGATATCCCGTAAGTGACAATATAAGTTTAGTTTTAAACCGTGAAAGCCTAAAACAGATTGATTTATTTGCATAGATTTTTCGTCGTGAGTTCGTGACTGTGATTCTTATCTAAGTTTAATTGGCTGATGAGAGATTTGGAGCTACGTCATCTATGTCCGTGTCTTTTCAACCGACTTCCAAAAAGAGGAGGTTCTCAATTCGTCTGTATTTTTTTTTTTATTTTTTTTTTTTTTTTTTGTGTTTGTTACCTCAGAACTTTCGACTGGGTGAACCGATTTTGATGGTTCTTTTTTTGTTTGAAAGCTGGTGCTTCCCGTTTGGTCCCATTTTAATTTGCTGAAGACCTGATGCTGATCTTCGGAGATATACAACGGAACTCTTCAAAAATACACAGCAAATCTGCAGTAATTGCTACAATCGCTTGTAGGTTCATTTATTTTTATTTATTTTTATTTTCACCACAAAAAAAATAATACATTAACATATTATATGACCTGATAGGCTTAGTATACAAATTTTTAATATGGAATCCTCTGATTGCCGAACTAGGACGGATCCTGTATCTCGGCAAACAGCGCCATCCCCTAATAGATTTTATTACAATGATTAAGCCAAACTAGACATACAAGTTGCATCGATTTAGGATATTAATTTCCAAAGTTAACTTCTATTGAAGCTCACATCAACAATAATTAATCTATACAAATAAATAAAATTGTAATTAACTCAAAACGTAATGACAGAAATAAGTACCGCATCTGTACATATATGGGTGTATTTATGTATGTGTGTGTGTATGTATGTGTTTGTGTGGTGTTTATTTGTGCGTGTAGTACCGAAAAACAGAATGAATGCTAATAAAGCGTCTACTAATTTTAAATTTTAAGAAGGTCTTCAGTTTCCTCATAAGAGAGGCTGAGGAGATAACGATGAATTTTCTTCTTACAATGAAATTTGTTCAATGGATAGATGTTTAAAATTTTGTTTATTTTATTGTATAAGAGAGGAGCAATAAACGTAAAGAACCTTTTAATGAACGCTGTTTTGGGTTTGTACGATTGGGAGCAGACCTCATGTTTCCTACGCTTATTTATTTTATTAGGATCGTATACCAGTGAGCAGTGTAGCTTAAGGAGAATTGTCTCTACGAAAATTTGTCTCACGGTTGCCACTTGGCAGTACTGATATAGTTCTCTTGTTGGAAACAGTATAGGCTTAAAAGTAGATATTTTTAAAATGGCACGTTGTGCAACTTCTAAACTCTTTATAATAGTTTTTGGGGCGCCCCCCCAAGAGGAGATACAGTAAGAGATGATAGATTGACACATAGCATAATAAATTTGTTTTAAGAGACTCGCATCCGTTATGTGTCTTAAGTTTTTAAATATATAAATGAGTTTGCGAACCCTGGATGATAGCACTTTTATGTGTTGCTTAAAACTGAGATTACTGTCCAATGTAATACCAAGGTATTTTACAGTTTTGACGCATTCCAGCGGTTCACAACTGCAGTTATTTCTGCTGATACATTTATGAGGAATGATGGTAAGTGGAGCGTCAATATCGGGATTGTTTCGAATAGAAAAAGATAGATATTTAGTTTTATCAGTATTTAAAGTTAAAACATTTTCAAACAGCCAATTTTGTACCACATCAAAACCCCTTTGTGCAGAATCAAAGACCTCACTCCAAGTATTATCGGAGAATATTAGAGCGGTGTCATCAGCGTAGGAGATTATTTCACAATTTGGTATACTTAAGTTTGTGAGATCATTAATGTAAACGAGAAACAAAGTAGGTCCCAAAATACTGCCCTGTGGAATACCAAATGATACAGGGAGTTCGTTGCTGCAATAGCTATCAACTTGTACACACTGGTAACGGTCGGATAGGTAACTTTTAAACAGTTTAAGCTGTGTACCACGTACACCAAGGTCTTCTAGCTTCTGTATTAGAATCGGAACAGAAATCGTGTCAAAGGCTTTTGCAAGGTCTAAGAAGACCGATAGACACTTCTGTCTCTTATCTAGTTTTGTGCTAATATGAGTAGTAAGTTTTAGTACAGCCTGATCAGTTGATTTGCCCGCTCGAAAGCCAAATTGGTTTTCTGAGAGAAGTTTATTCCTCTCGAGATAGTTGACAAGTCTCGTGTTAATAATCTTTTCTAGAATTTTGGACAAAGATGGCAGGATTGATATGGGTCTATAATTGCTGAAGCTTTTTTTATCACCACCTTTGTCTATTGGACGGACAACAGATTTTTTAAGAGCTTGAGGAAAGGTGCTTGTCTCAAGACAAAGGTTAAATATAAATGTTAGTGGCGGAACAATGAAGTCCTTAAATTGTTTTAATAGCTTGTTCGAGATGTTGTCCCAGCCAACCGAACATTCAGTCTTAAGGTTATTTATATAACGAGCTACCTCTTCCTCTGTGGTTTTTCTTAGATAGAAAGAGTGTAAGGGGGATTTATTTTCTGGATTACCAGCTCTGTGATTGTCGTCGTCGAGACTGTGCTCATTTATAATATTTTCAGCCAGCGATCGCCCCACGCCTATGAAGTAGTCATTCATCCCATTTACAGTCAACTGAGGAGAGGGACAGACCTCCAATAACTCGGTTGGAGAACTATTATCTTTTTTAGTATTAGTGACGCTCTTTATCACATTCCATAATTTTTTAGGGTCGTTTCTTGCCATTTCAATTTGATTTTTATCGTAAGCTCTTTTTGATTTTTTTAGGATTTGGTTACAATAATTTCTGTATCGTGTATATGTAACCTTAAAGATCTCGTTACTCGGCGACTTTTTGCATTTTTGATGTAACCTATCCCGATTTTTGATGCATCTCAGTAAGCCCGGCGTGATCCAAGGTTTTATAATTTTTTTACGTCTTCTATTCCCAAGAAAACTGTTTTATCGACGAATTCTAGTTTCTCTTGATTCAACATTATGTCACAATCACTACTTTTGACATTTGGTAGGGCAAATCGAATGCACTTAGTTTTTTTCCCATTGAGTACTAAATTGTTAGCGGTAAACCAGTTATGGACCTGCAGTAGGGCATTATTTACATCGTCAAAATTAGTGGCACGTCTGTTTATCCTAAATATTAACGAAGTATCGTCAGCAAATAACACCATTTGCGGGTGGTTGTTAAATAAATGGGGTAGGTCAATAATATATACTAAAAAGAGGAAGGGACCCAGAATCGAACCTTGTGGTACACCCATTTTTACTTTTAAACCCATTGAATTGACACCATTGATTTGTACTTGCTGATGTCTATCATTCAAATACGACTTTACTAAACTAAGCGCAAGTTTACCTAAACCGTAATGCTTAAGTTTCAAAATCAGGGTTTCGTGATTTACGCAATCAAATGCCTTCGAAAGGTCACAAAAGATTCCTATGGCATCTTGTGCCTCTTCCCACGCAGTAAATATGTGTTTTAATAAAGTAACACCGGCGTCAGTTGTACAACGTCCCTTGGTGAAACCATACTGTTGTTCGTGTAATATTTTATTGGTGTTAAAATGGCAAAGCATTTGATTGAGCATTATCTTTTCAAACACCTTGCTGAAAACAGGCAACACGGATACTGGCCTATAGTTATTGGTGTCTTTACTGTCCCCGGATTTAAAAAGCGGTATTACCTTACTGAATTTCATTAGATCCGGGAAGACTCCTTGATCCACGCACAAATTAAATATTGAGGCTAAATACGGTGCTACAGTTTCAATAATTGAGGTACAAGCTTTAATAGACATACCCCATAGGTCTTCGGTTAATTTGATCTTGATTTGTTTAAAAGCTTTTATGACTGTCGTGGAGTTTATATGCTGAAATTTAAATTCATTTGGACAGGCTGAAACGTTTGCTTTTAATAAATCAATAGAGAGCAACGGAGAGAAATTTAAGGTTTCAGTAGTTTTAAGTGGGATACTGGTAAAGAAGTTTACAAATTCTTGAGCAACTTCATTATTGGAGCTGACAAGGCCACCTGAAGTCTCTACTGTGAAGTCATTACTATGTTTTATATTTCTGTTTGTTTCACTGTTGTTAATTTTCCAAACCGTTTTTATTTTGTTATCGGCTGATTTAATTTTATTGCTAATGAATAAGGATTTGGCTACCTTGCAGGTGTTTTTAAAAATTTTCGAGTAATTAGCAACATATTTATTAAAAGATTCTGTGTTGATGTAAGGCTTAAGGCCGTACAGCTCAAACAATCGTTCCCTACTTTTTCTAATTCCCTGTGTTGCCCAGTCACTAAAAATAAACTTTGAGCCAATAGTTTTGGTTTTCTTTTTTAAAGTGTTATTGAACTCAGTGTGCACTACCGAAAAGAATTCTTCATACAATTCATTTACATTGTTTCTAATATGGCCTGGTATATTTAGCTTGCTAATTAAATTATTATTAAACTTTTCTAACTTGCTGGGTGTTATTTGTCTGGTCTGAATCTGAATTCTTTATAATTGTTTATTGTACGCGAAAGTAACTGTCTGCCCGCTGTGATCTGAAGGAAGGTAATTTACGATAGATTTATCTAAGTAGTCGCAGCAACAAAAAACATTATCAATACATGTAGCAGTATTTGTAGTAATTCGGGTTGGTTCTGAAAAAACGTTTGACAAATTAAAAGATTTAAAGAGACTTAAAAATCTACAGCTGTTTGCATTATTCTCTAAGACATTAACATTAAAGTCCCCACAGATTATTATTATTTTATTACCAGTTACAAGTTTTGCTAAAGCATCTTCCATTACTGACTCAAAGATAGAGTAGTTTAGGTAATTAGGGGGTCTGTAAACGCACACTATTACATGCTTATCTAGCTCAACACAAGATAATTCAATACTATGCTCAACCGATAGTTCGACAATATCATTACGAGCCTTAGATTTAATGCAATTTTTGACTAAGATTAATGAACCCCCACGCATCTTAAGTTTACGGTTAAAGCAACTGCTCACATTGTAAATTTGTAATTCTCATAATTTATTTGCATAACTTCATAATCTTTCATCCAATGTTCAGTTAAACAGACAATATCAAACTTAGTTTTTTCTAAAAATTCTAATCTATTTCTAATTGTTTGGAAGAAAGTCCCTGAATATTCTGGTGAAACAATTTTAAGGAATTCTGCTCAGCCCCTTTTTTACAATTAATTGATCGAGAGCTAGAAGATACCTCGAAGTTGTTGACGAGTTTAACTAAAGTTTCACTCGTACCTTCTATTGTCTTATTGACTAGTTTAAATCTAAATTAATATGTGTATAATTACAATTAGTATAATTACTAATTTCAGTAGACCTATTTACAGAAAACTGCGACATACCACATATGTCTGAGTTTATACTAAAAGCTAATAGCCGAGCTATTTGACGTCTAAAACTAATAGGCAAGTACGCATTACTCCTAGTTGACTTCAGTTTCTGAACGAAACTGTTAGTGTCGAAAAATGTCAACCTGTCACTATAGTGACTAGCTAATAAACACATGCGATTGTTCAGGTTATGGATGTAATGATTTTGCCTGCTTGACAATTTCTGAAAGTATGGAAAGGCACACAGAATTATTTTCTTACAATTTAACTTCAATCTCGCTCCGGACCATGGATTGCTATACTACATAGATACTTTTTTGTTTGTAAATACATACTTATTATACATATAAACATCCATGACTCGGAAACAAATGTCCATTCTCATCACATAAACATTTGCTCCTACCGGGATTCGAACCCTATTAATCTATACTAATATTATAAAGCAGAAGAGTTTGTTTGTTTGTTTGATAGTTTGTTTGTATGTTTGTTTGTTTTAACGCGCTAATCTCAGGAACTACCGGCTCTAATTGAAAAAATATTAGGCTATATAACATCACGCTACGATTATTAGGAGCGGAGCACGAATGAAGATTGTTGCAAAAACGGGGTTTTTCTTTTTCCTTTCGTTTGTTCTCTCTTTCGTGACGCATACGAAGTTGCGTGGGTCAGCTAGTATCCCATATTTCGGACCCTATGAACGTAAGGCAGCCACTACGCCATTCGAGTCGTCAAATTTGATTCTTTATTCGACCTTTTGTGGTCCAACAATCAGACTTGATTTATAAACGGCAGCTACAAATGCTACATTGTGCATGTTCGCTGCAGCGCTATATTGAATCTTACTTGACATCGTACCTCCAATAAAAAAAATCTTATGCATGTCTGTAATCAATGCTAAGTACTCAAAAATCAGTTCAGAGCTTAGTTGAAGTAACAGAACTCGTGAAAATCAAATCACAAGTTATCACGACAATATTGTGGAACCTAAACATGAGTATTTTTAATTCTAAAATAATCCTCTACACATGAGTATCTATTTAATTCTAAAATAATACTGTTGTCAAAGATAAATTGACATTCTAATGCTTCTTAGATGTTTTGTTATATTTAGAACTACATTAAGAGTAAAATGTGTTAGATAGGTACTTTAATTTTTAAGTTTGCATGCTGATGAAGTCAGCGAAATATGTGAAACCTTTTAATTTATAAGACCATCATGTAACGTACCATATTTCATGCAAATAAAGAATCTTGAATCTAAATTCTCAGTGGAGTGTCTATTTTCCCAAAATAGATATTATAAACAGATGTTATTTACAATATAGTAGGCAGTATTAATCTCGGAAAAGATACCACAAACATCCTGATCTCTATCCTCGAACATATTCTCAGCGTCAAAGGTTCAAGACTGGCTAGGTAACACTAGCCAATCTTGAACCTATAATAATCAAATCAGATGGTAATCGTCTAGACTTGTTGGTCTAGATAATAATCCTCAATATCAAGGTTCTTGATAGGCCAGTGGGTATTGAGGTCGACGTAAGAAATGTAGATTTACATAAGACATTTGTTTTAATTGAGATATTAAAACCAGATTGATTTAAACTTATATTGTCACTTACGGGATATCTTCCGTGATTATTTTTAATGTTGAGCACCCGATATTTCGACGCTGTTGCAAGCGCCATGATCGCGGGTTGACTGGAGTATGCGGGTGGATGGATAATAAATTGTTACGAGCAGACAAATCTGTCTACCCTCTTTCTTTGTCCCCTCTTTCTTTGCCTCAAAACGCACTCACAGTATCACCAAGTTTTGTGGACAAAACAAAACTCCACAAAACTTGGTGATACTGTGAGTGCGTTTTGTCGTGACTTAGTGTCGAGTTCCAATAGTGCGCGTAGCAAAAGACAAAGAAAGAGGGTAGACAGATTTGTCTGCTCGTAACAATTTATTATCCATCCACCCGCATACTCCAGGCAACCCGCGATCATGACGCTTGCAACAGCGTCGAAATATCGGGTGCTCAACATTAAAAATAATCACGGAAGATATCCCGTAAGTGACAATATAAGTTTAGTTTTAAACCGTGAAAGCCTAAAACAGATTGATTTATTTGCATAGATTTTTCGTCGTGAGTTCGTGACTGTGATTCTTATCTAAGTTTAATTGGCTGATGAGAGATTTGGAGCTACGTCATCTATGTCCGTGTCTTTTCAACCGACTTCCAAAAAGAGGAGGTTCTCAATTCGTCTGTATTTTTTTTTTTATTTTTTTTTTTTTTTTTGTGTTTGTTACCTCAGAACTTTCGACTGGGTGAACCGATTTTGATGGTTCTTTTTTTGTTTGAAAGCTGGTGCTTCCCGTTTGGTCCCATTTTAATTTGCTGAAGACCTGATGCTGATCTTCGGAGATATACAACGGAACTCTTCAAAAATACACAGCAAATCTGCAGTAATTGCTACAATCGCTTGTAGGTTCATTGTGTATACTATATCATGACGTAACATCACGCCTGTATGCTCTGAGGGGTTACGCACATATGTAAATACACCCAGATTTCGAAAATTTTTGTTACCTCAGAACTTTCGACTGGGTGAACCGATTTTGATGGTTCTTCTTTTATTTGAAAGCTGGTGCTTCCTTTGTGGTCTCATAATCATCAAATCAGTATCTGATGATGGGATTCCTGGAGAAATTGAGAGAATTCTTCACATTTTATAGGCTTCTTTTCACTAGAAGCGACTTGGGTAGTTTTAGGAAGTGTACTTTCTCGAAGTGCTCCTATTTCAATTTGATGAAGATCTGATGAAGAACTTCGGAGATATGCAACGGAACTCCTCAATAAATGATAGCAAATGTACTGGGATTGCTGAAATCTCATATCTGTCTATTGTTTACACCAGTTCATAACCTAAAATCACGCCGATACGCTGTGAAGGGGTAAGCACATGTGAACAACTAAAAAGCGAAAAATAAAAACTTTTTTACAAAAAATAAAACCGACTTCAGAGAAAACAAAAAAGTGAAAAATAACTTCAGAGAAAACGCTTCAGAAGTCGGTGACAAAAAAAACTAAATCAATCAAACAGGTCACCGACTTCTGAAGCGTTTTTTCTGAAGTTATTTTTCACTTTTTTGTTTTCTCTGAAGTCGGTTTTATTTTTTCACACAGCAGTATGTGCTGTTGAAAGAGGCTTTGGTAGACCCCCCGGAACTCTCCGCCACAATGACAGCGTCAGCATGGGCTTCGGACAAGTCCCTCAAAGTGCAGATGGAATTACACAAAGGTGAAGCTCTGCATTTTCATTTATAGATGACGGATTCTTACAAATTATCTTTTTATTTTTAGGACCCATAACCTAATTTTATAAAGGTTATTTTTAACTCTTGAATAACATAGGAGAGGAAAAATTTGGTGTCTTTACTTCTTCAGTTAGTTTCAGTTGTTTAGGTACTTAAAAAAAATACTGTCACTGTTAACCTGTGTCATCTCACAGCTGACAAACGCTCTATGACTTCCAAATCTTTCGAGCCAAGGCCAATGTAGACCAGGTACTGTCCAGCTCGTCCTACCACCTTCTGCGTCGCCTTCTGGCTATATCAGGGCGAAAGCTAAAAATTTTATAGCTATACAAGGATCTATTGGCGCCTGGATATTTTCGGTACTGACACCGCCATTTTGTTTTTCAATACATTTCGAAAATATTCACCAACAATGCCTTTCTTCGTTTTTGAGTGTGGGTTACGTGGTTCGGCCGAAGAACAAAGATCCTTGAATCACAATCACATAGTTATTGCCTATTGATAATGTTAGATAGTTATAGCCGAAATACTCATCAAGTCATGATTTGGCTTATCTATTACAATTTTGGTAAAAATAAACTAATTGCTATCACTATCTTCGACTTTATCAAAACAATAAACAAGGTATACGTCTTGTTATTTACTACTACTATGAACAACTAAGAAAACTAATTAAAATTGCTTTAGAATTACTTATGTGAGCAAAACAGTTATTTTTTTAAGACTGAAGAAGGATTCGATAGACTGCTCTTTTACTTTCGAAAATATCTGCTTGGATTTATCTATATATTTTGCGAAATCACAGATTTTAAAACTATAAGTCCGATTCAACTGACTGTTCCCACCTCAATAATTTTGATACTTGAAAACGCCTGGGGCACACTTTCAATCAAAATCAGAGCAATATAATTTATAATTTAGAAGTCTAGACTCTACACTATGACATAAGACCTGTTTAAAACGACAGTTATTTCGTATTTTATGTCAAGTACAGCTACCAGCTATTCAATTTATCAACAATATTATTCAATCTATACTATATCTATACTAATATTATGAAGCTGAAGAGTTTGATTGTTTGAACGCGCTAATCTCAGGAACTACTGGTTGGAATTGAAAAAAGGTTATAGGCTATATATCATCACGCTATGACCAATAGGAGCGGAACATAAATGAAAAATGTTGTAAAAACGGGGAAAATTTATTCCTTTTGTGAGCTTTTTCTCTCATAATATGTGACGCAGACGAAGTTGCGTGGGTCAGCTAGTAATATTATAAAGCAGAAGAGTTTGTTTGTTTGTTTGTTAGGGTGAACACGCTAATCTCTGTAACTACCGGTTCAAATTGAAAAATTATTTTTGTGTTGGATAGACCATTTATTGAGGAAGGCTTTAGGCTACATAACATCACGCTACGGCTATGAGGAGCGGAGCAGGAATGAATAATGTTGCAAAAACGGGGATTTCGTTTCTCTCTTTTGTGACGCAGACGAAGTTGCGTGGGTCAGCTAGTTATTCAATAAAACTGCGTTGTAAACATTTAATTGACAATATTATAACTCGCACGTGTGTTGTACTTACTTACTATTAATGTCATTCATTGTACTTTTAAATTCCTTACTTAATCTTTATTTTATACTTAGTATGTTTCTCCTTTTACCTTACTAGCGACCCCGGCTTCGCACAGGGAGCAATGTCGAATCTAATGTGGGTAATTTACAAACTTTCATCTTGAATCACTCTATTTCTAAAACCTGCAATAAAATCCGTTGCATAGTTTATAAGATCTAAGCGTACAGTTTGTTTTATACTATGTATATAGAAATACTTATTCAAGCGAAAATACTCTAGCAACTACACCAAGGGGTATCCGTACCCGAATCCTTTGCCTATCTTTTAGACAACTTCATAGAAAGTAGAAATAGCTCTAAAGATTCCTCAGCTGCTATTAGGATTGTGCTTTTGAAAATGTACGTAAAATGATCCCCATGCTAAATTTATTCGAGACATTGGAGAATCCCAGATTTTGACAGGCCCGCATCTGTCTTGAAATTTTACTGAAAGTCTCATAATATCATCAACATAACGTCACGCCTGTAACCTTTGACGCAACAGTACACCCACATTTCGCCAGTTAAACTTCATCATCATCATCATTTCAGCCGAAAGACGTCCACTGCTGGACATAGGCCTCCGCCAAGTGTCGCCACATTGACCGGTCCCGTGCGACTCGCATCCAACGGATTGACGGACGGACGAGCAACCTTCACCAGGTCATCGGTCCACCTAGTGGGAGGTCTTCCAAATCGTCTTCCGGTTCGCGGTCGCCACTCCAGAACTTTCGGCCCCATCGGCCATCCGTTCTGCGAGCAATGTGCCCTGCCCACTGCCACTTAAGTTTGGCAATTCCAACCCCACTCCACTTCCATTCTTTGCCACTTAAGTTATGTTTAAGACTCATGTAATAGAGGGCGACCCTATTGCCATCAACCGGTCACAAATTCAGGCTCCGTAGCTGCTACTGAGAAATTCCTAATGGAAAAAACCAATAACACTTTGCCATACCTAGGAATCGAATCCCAGGACTTCATATACAGAAGTCCCTCAACTCAACCCTAAACGGCTGCTGAACTTACTAATACTTTTTGTCGTGTCGATGATTAACTTTTTTTAAATTTAATTTAGT
Organism: Xestia c-nigrum; assembly: GCA_916618015.1. Taxonomy (NCBI): domain Eukaryota; kingdom Metazoa; phylum Arthropoda; class Insecta; order Lepidoptera; family Noctuidae; genus Xestia; species Xestia c-nigrum. Next base: position 15,511,086 of record OU745270.1, read on the forward strand.
TTTGACCAGAACTCTGCCACCTCGACGGCTTTGTGACTTCGGACAGGTTTCTGAAAATGCAGGTGGAACTGCACATCGTACAGGACAGGAGGAGAGTCATAGCTTGCGTTGAGGCAGCGCAATCACACACGTGCTAGCGACAAAGAGACAAACGAGGCAGTACTACGAGCAGTAGTTTCCTATGAAAAATAGTCCATAATCAAGAAAAGAGCACAGTCAAGACCTTCAATAGACGCTATTGGTACCACTGAACCAACAATGCAGTTAAAACTGGTATCAACTGCTTTATTGCCTTATGAACTGGCAGAATCTTACGCAAGGCCTATTGTAACCGCCGGGGTTGCGGGCCTGTTGCCGGGGTTGCGGGCCTGTTCGAAAGAGATACCGCGGCCCCGGAACGTAAAAGGCGAGGAAGGAACATGGATGGTTTTTAGTCAGTAAGAGTCTGACACTCCCTCCCGCTCCGCCCAGAGTGGGGGGGGTCATTTGATGATTTCCCATCCTTAAAAAAAAAAAAAAAAAAAAAAAAGGCCTATTGTAACCAGCCGAGGTTGCTCTGCTAGTCCTATTCACCTAATGTTGTTGTCATAAGTGTAATGTTGCCGATCAGGACAAATAGCCCTCTTTTGTGCCCACTGACGCAGTTCAAGTATTTCTAATGGGCTCAAGTTTATGTAAATGAAACGGAATGTTAATCGTTGTGTTTTCTCTTATACCAGGTGTATGTAGGAAGATACTTTGTATTGAGTGGTTGGCGATCTTAGCGAGGCTGCTGAAATTAGAAAACCAAACTGCAATGTAGGAAAAAGAATAACCAAAGACCAAAGACGTTTTCCTCACTTTTGTAAAAGTATACAGGGTGGTGATGACAATACGGCAATAAATTAAACTACGCATACCTCAAGACGTTCCTAACATACAAAAAAAAATCGTTTGAAAATATCAAGTAGTTTAGTCACAGGAAATTATTTTTCACCTTCAACATTTGCTACATGATGTATCTGATTTTAAGGAAGCACTAACAGGTTAACGACCCCTTGCCAACTCGCTATTTAAAAACTTTCGCTAATTTGATTTACTGCAAATTAGACCTTAAACCAGGCCAATAAGAGTCATAAACAGTATCCTTAGAGTTAGATTTTGTCTGTTTTTTTTTTTTTTTAATTTCGATTTTGGGTTTTTTTAATTGTGTAGAATTATTCCATGAACTAGTATTACGTGTGTTTTCATTTATTGTCGTATTGTCTTCTCCACTCTGTATTAAGGCTAACTCCTCCGGAAAAGAAGTGGGGTTACTGACAACGGTTATATAAAACTAAAGTATGTTTTTTTAAGTATGTTATTTTTTGGGTCAAGCCTGCCACTCTATTTCCAAACCAAAAACTGAGACAATGAAGCTCGACGAAGTGCCCGTGAAACAATATTGCTGTCTTGGATCCCGCAAAGAAATTAATCGTAAAAGAATAGCAAAGAAGTAGGAAAAACATAATTTCCACTGCAATGTAGGATTTTCAACGCTCAGCTCTGCCCCGTGAGTAGAATTTCCAACAACACTATGATGTAGGAGTTAGTAAAAAAAACTGGCATAAGTCCTATAACCCCTATGATCTCAATGTCCATACAAAAAAAAAGCACTAAGCAGGTATCATAAAATTCAATGCATGTAATTACGTACAAGCGTGTTAAGGTCGTTAGAGCCTTTACAATATGGCGCTTTACTTATAATGGGCTTTTTGTCCGAGAGTAAACAATATTACCCTCAGGTACTTTGCACTTGCTGCTGAAAACTTGCATAAAAAGCACACTGTGTAAGCAAGCATATTACAAATTGGACGATTATATCGCTGATAAAAATGCTTGGCTCAATGCCGGTCCTGCTCCACTAGGACAGGGGCGCATAAATGGATAGCATTAAATGGTATTGTTGGAGCTGCTGAAGATTGTACAACTATCTTTGCATTGTATAAATTCAATATCTTTAGTATTATGTAACCTCATATCCCATATTGTGTGAGTGCCATGTACTAGAATGCTATCATTCGCTGGAAACCTACGTTTTTATTTTTTGACTTGAATGTGCCCTGGCGGTTAAGAGTATGTCATGCTCACTGGTTGTTCACACACAATGGTTGAGTTGAATGGTGCTGATACATGCGTCATGTTCGTGAACGGGCGCTGTCGGTTGGGACTGGTCAGCTCTTGGTTGCCACGGCTTTTGTTTGTATTTTTTAATTAATTATTTTATTTTTGAATTGTTATTGTTAGTTTTAACTATGGACACTTTTATCGTGCACATCTTGCTACATTGTTCTCACATAATGCACCATCTCAACAGGAATGATGTAACCAAGATTTTGTAACAACATTATGATTTAAAAGAGTGTCCATGGAGTTTCTTGCCCGTTCTTCTCCATAGAGATCTACGCTAGGGAATGGGCAACTACAGTACTTTCACAGTTTTTATGTCTTGTGACTGGGACTGTAGCTACATTTAATTATCATCTTTGTTTCGACAATTCAAAAGCGCCTGTAACTGGCCTACTTGAAATAAATGCTTTGATTTTGATTTTGATTTTGTATCCTGTTTTTTTCGGGGTTCCATACCCAAAGCGTAAAAACGGGATCCTATTACTAAGACTCCGCTGTTTGTCTGTCTGTTTCTCATAAGCTGTGATAGCTAGACAATTGAAATTGTCACAGAATGTGTATTTATATATGTCCGCTTCCGCTATACTTATTCTACTTTATTCTAAGTTCTATAATAGTGGAAGAAAGAATTCAGTCTTACCAAGGAGTATCGTATTACCGTATTGTGTCGTGGGGGTCAGATAGGCAGTCGCTCCATGTGAAATACAAGTATTCAGCTGCATCCAGTTAGACCGTATGCCGACCCCAATATAGTTGTCAAAAAGGAAATGCAGATGATGACGAATAGTGGAAAAAGGAACCGAGAAGTGTAGCAAAAGAACAGGGAGGTCTACACCCATCACTAGGTGACTCCGAACTGAAATGATGGTGATTAAAGCACATCAGTTGCAAAAACGCGTGCGAAGCAACGTGTTTCCCATATTCAAAATTATTCTGATACAAAACCAGTTTTGCAATTACTGTTGATTCATATGCATTAATAAAAATAAACAAACATGATTTGACTAGCTAGAGTCAACAAATGGAAAGTGGCGAGGAAATGGAAACCTTTCCACAGAAGCTGTACTAGACAGTCCAGCAGAAAATGTTCCGTCTTCAATTATTGGGTATTTAACAGTCAGTACTCTAGACATTTCATATTTGTATAAGCTATACCAACTCGGTGTGCCTGACCGTCTCGTGCTCATCTTTCGAGACTTTCTGTCAAACCGCACCTCCCGCTACCGTGTGGGTAAGACTCTATCCTCTCCCCATCCTATCCGTGCCGGAGTCCCTCAGGGCTCCGTTATCTCTCCCCTCGCGTTCACGCTGTACACCAGCGACATCCCCAAGAACAAGAAGGTTCAGTTTATATAAATGCTATGTTCACATGAATCATAACATCATACCTGCAATCTATAAGGAAAGTGGTAGAGGTATACCCGACATTTCCGCCATATGTTTAGATCCCATGTCATGGGGGAAGCCCATCAATCAGGAACAAATCCAAACTACGGAATTCCTGGTAGAAAATCCAATAACGGTTTGGACGCCTTCAAATTAGAATCGCTGCAGTGGTGCAACTACAAGACTTATTTGACTGGTGTTATTGCGATTTTTTGGTACAAGTTGACAAGCACTTGTTTTGTCTAGCAGTCGCTCCACTGCAGAGATTCTTCACGCCTCTAATTTGAAGGCACCTGTTACTTAACCTGGGAATCGAACTCAAGCCATGCTTAGTAGTATCGCTTGCGACCAATGGACCAATGAGGCAAGGCAGTCAACCTTTTAAAATGGCAACCTTATTTCTTACTAACTAAATACGGGTCTTCAAACCAGACCCGAGTCAGTTTAGACTCAGAACTAGTCATAAATGTTAGGTGTGCAAAAATTAAATATCACACGTTTATAAAAAAAAATTGGTTGTCTGTAAAGTCGGTTTACGGACGATAGATTTACGTGATAACGTCATAATCATTATTTTATGTAATAAAACACGTGGAACGGTGGAACGTTACTATGGAACGTACTATGGAACGTTACTATTTTTCATGAGTGTTGCTGGTATTATCAATTTATAAGACGTTATCACGTCAATAACTCTTATTTTTTGGAAAAAAAAACTTACGTGATGTATGTCGGTTGATGTATTTTATGCATAAAGTAAAGAGGTTAAAAGGAAAAGACAACCTAAATACAAACATTTAAAGATGGTGGTCTTTATGATATAGTTAGGTCTAGTGCTAAGTATATTGTTAGTCATTTAAGGTGAAAGCGTCAGGGTGGCCCGCGGAATACAAATTTTCTTACGTTTTTTGCAATTTGCAGTGCAGGGCAGTGCTAAGTTTTATGTTGATAAACATATCGGTCGCGGCTAGAAGACGTATGGTGTAATGGGTTGTATTGATGATTTTGATGATTATAATTCTGTAACTTAATACTTCTTACAGCCGCGACCGATATATTTATCAACATACAACTTAGCACTGCCTTGCAAATTGCAAAAAACGTAAGAGAATTTGAATTTCGCGGGAAATCTATTTTGTAATGTTATAATCATTTTGTAATGTATAAGTATAAAGATGATGTGGAGAAACGTAGAAAGTTTTGGGTATGAATGTAGATGGCTACAACAGTAGAGGAAAATAAAAGACTTTTTTTGTGACAAGCCGGCCTCAGTATTCCCAAACCGCCGTAAGTCCTGAAAGACAGAAACAACAGTGGCGACCACTAGAAAGGCACCGAGACAATGAAGCTCGATGAAGTCTCAGAGAATTAATTTAACTGTCTTAGATCCCGCAACGAAATTAATAAGAAGTAAGTATAGCTGATGAGTAGGGAAAAACCGTAATTTCCACTTCCCTCCATATCAGCAGGAGACAGAACGAAACAAGCCAATAGGCACAAAGGGACGTTTACAACAGCCCCTACTGCCTAGCATCACGGATAAATATTAGCATTAATGGGTCCTAAGTTTTGAGCTATTATACCAGGTGTAAACCACCTCATCACAAAGCCGTTAACCAAGCATTCTGTACATCAAACTAAGTAACTTTACGCAAAACATATTGCTGGGAAACAACTTTTTTTTTTTGAGGTTGTAAATCATGTTTTGAGGTAGAACTCAATGCGACGCACTTAAAACATTGTGCTGAGGGATGGATTGAATAGTACGAGGGTCGTGAAGGTGTTAAAAGTCAAAATAATACAAAAAAAACTTGTATTTAAAAAAAACTTGTCAAAAAGTTGTAACTTTGACCCTGTAACTAGAAGGTTCCTAGGTATGGTGTAGAACAAAAAAATGATCGCAATGATGGGGAGAACAAGTGCCTTTCAACTTCGTGAAGAGGTGTTTACACCCTTTATTTGATTCCAATAATAGGTATGGCCTATGGGTATGGCAAAAACGCTTGATGTGGAACATTGAAAACAAGGCGAGTCAAAAAACAAAAGACATGATGGACATGTTCAGGACGATATGGCAAGAAAGGTAACTGCTGAGATGGAAGACGGTATACTGCGACCCCAAATGAATTGGGACAAGTGTAGGATAATAGGACGGCATGGTTGGCGCAGTGGCTTTGAGGATTGGCTACTGCGCTGGACTACAGTTAGTTGGTCCGGATCTGGCTGTTTGTTTGAGTGAAAAAAGTTTATAAATGCACCAACTGTACAGGAGCTTCGTGCGGAGCTAAATTTAAAAAAAAAATAAAGAATTCCACATCGCGGGTCAGTTCGGATTGGTAGATGTCTTGGTCTCATCATCGACATTTGATCAAACGAGATGTAGATGACGAGAAGGCAAGCGACAAAGTTAAAAAAAAAAACCTTTACCTGTAAAAAATACAAAGAGTAATGACTAATGTACCGTCAATTTTCTTTTTGTATCATAAACAAAAAATATTGGCTCGTACTGTATAGTAATGTAGATTTGGCAAACAAGTATATGTTTATTCACACGCTGACTATTTTTGTGCGCCCGCGCCACTCAAGTTCAAGGGCTCCAGTGTGTTTAGTTAGAAACACGTTAGAGAAAAAGCTTTTGCGAAGCTTGTAAAAATCCTTGAGTTATAATAATTATTGCGCTAAGGTAAGCCGTAGCAATTTGCAGGTCAGTAGCAGGTTGTATGTTGATTCTAATATAATTCGAAACCGTTAAAATATGGCTTTACAGAGTTAGTGGTGTCGATTCTGTAGTGCACAAACTAAACTTAATTTAGGCTAATGCTATCTTTTACTAAAAGGCAGTGCGAGAAAAGGACGGCTATAGCTATGAACCAAGTTAGAGATGTCTAACTAGTTTATGCCTTGCGCTTCACCGTGTTTTAGTCGACATGTTTTTACGTGCACCCTTCATTTGTAATTAGTTCTAAATAAATTGAACAGCTCTAAATTACGTCCGTCTCTTTTCGTTTTCTAAGAGAGAAAAAGATAACAATAGCCATAATTAAGTTTAGTTTGTGCACAACAGAATCGACACCATTGTCGTTAAAAATATCAATAAAACCCTCTAAGTTCATTTATTCTCTTTGAATTACATTTCATGAAATAATAATACAATAATTTGACCAACAGGAAGTCAATTTGATACAAGTTCAAGAGTAGACTCAAGTGAGATACTTCCATGATTATTTAGTTAAAACATCTTTTTTGAGTTAAGTACCGACCTCACTATTTTTTAGCTACTACCATTGCTATTTGATAGACAGTGGCGTGCCTTGGGACCAACATGCCTATAAGACAAGTAGACTATTTAGAAACGTTAACATCTTGAAGAGTAGGTCATAACAAAACAAATAAACTTGGTCAAACTTGTGGGCATGTAAGAAAGAACCGACTAAGACGACTAAGTCGACTAAAACTTTAACTTTACATTGATGAAAACGAAATTGGCACAGTGGCCACGGTTAATATTTGTATTAGTCTATTTTATTTTATTTTATTACCTAGACACTAATTACTTAGGTACGCATTAATACTGTTACATAGTTTATAATTTCCAACTTAATATTATTACTTACATATTAGTTATAGTCATTGATTGTGTTATTCCTTAGAGCAAAAAATTAGATTTAGTTATTGAATTTACTTTTCTTTTCTTACTTTTTAGTTTTCGTGTACCTAGTTTTGTTTGTGTTTGTGCTTAAGGTACTTTAAGTTACGAGTATATTTAAAAACTTGAAATGCATGTGAGTGCTGTGCACACCTGTAAATGACAAATTCACTCTAGATTTTAAGCAAAAATTGTTACATTACCCCAAAGAATGTATTAGTTATAGAGTGCCATAATGAAATAAATAAATAAATAAATTACTTAATCGTTAGGTTAAAGCTGATGCTCCAAGGTAGCCCGCGAAATCCAAATTCTCTTATTTTTTTTGCAATTTGCAGGGCAGTGCTAAGTTGAATGATGATGAAAAACGTAAGAAAATTTGAATTTCACGGGTCACCCTGACGCTTTCGCCTTAATTGAAAAGTTCATTTGGGACAGTCAACTCATAGTAAAGAGTTTCTTCTCTCGCGCCATCTTGGACACTTGCCTATGTACTAATATTCGCTGATAAATACAATGTTCGCAAACGAATTCGAAAGTAGGTCGACACAACAACTGAAAACTACTTTTATCGTAATTTATTTCCCCGAATACCAACCCGATGATAATAGCCACTTAACCTTGGAAATAAATGCATTATAAATTACAAATAAAAATACCAAACATTTGATTTATCATGTACTAAACGTGAAATAAACCTTTTATCATCCAAACATTGTGGTGGTTGCCAAAACAAAGATGGATGGCGCGAGAAAAGCATTTCTAGGCGTCCCTACGATATGTAGACGTCATTAAACTGTTCAAAACACAAAGAAGCAATGACGGATATGTATTGTGTATGTTTCGAGTCTGAGATATTTTAATTAATTAATTAGGTGATCTGACAAAAAATACAGATGGATATGAGGTGAGCTGACATATCAGGCGATCATTTATTGTGGGATTCCACAAGGTAACATATTTGGTCCTATTTTATTTATTGTTGGAGATTGTCAAATGTTCACAACTAATACCCGAGTATGTAGTTTGTATTAGCTATTTGAGAAATAGCGAAATTACAGGCATATTAGGCTTAAAAAAAATGGTCATTGGTGGTCTTTGGAGTTGACGTGCTTTTGATAGGAGATAACTTGGTCATGTGATCTCGCAAGATCGCTGGTTGAATGAGTGTGATCGATGATAGACCTGAGTGGTATGCAGTTTCAATGGCCTAACAGTATGCAATAACTTATCAAAGTTTGCAAGACATTAAAAGGTCAAGTAAGAGTGAGAGGCGAGTCATAGATATGTAAATAGCTGCAACAAAGTATGGAAGAAAGTCGGATCGGGTTGTGTGTTTATCTATTGAGTTGTGCGGATTAAAAAACTGATAAATCTGTTCGAGAAAGAACCAGTAGGTGAACTCAAAAAAGCTATGTCCAAATATAAAAAAAAACTTCTTCTGTTCAAACGAAAGACGTCCGCTGCTGGAAATAGGCCCAAGGATCCAAGCATCGCAACATTTACCGTTTCCGTGCTTCTAATGCTCACCGGATCCCTAATATCTCCAGGTCATCGGATTACCCTGTAGTGTTTCTTTATTTAATTAATAAAAAATCCCCACAACAATCAACAGTCATTCAAGACTTAATGAATTACGACCATAACTGTTCAGGTTTGACTTTTAGCTTTTAAATTACGATTTTTAAAGCTTACTTTTATTGTTGAAGCACTTAAAACACAGAAAAAAATAACTGCAGACAAAGTCGCGAACAAAATCCTAATTACATAAAAGATAACAACATTAACCCAGAGATAACCTTTACCTATAATAATCGTAAATAAATATTTTTCAAAGACAGTCCTGTTGAACAAATCTTTATTAGTTCAAAGTCTGATTATGCGCACAGTCGAGGACCGAGGTATGATGGCCTTGTAACGAGTATGCTGCGAAATAATCTTTTGAAATGATCGATGTGTTTTAGGAAATACAATACAATTTTCGTCTGAAAAGAAATTTGATTCTAAAAAAATAGTAGGTAGATACCTCGACGACTCGACAAATGAAAAGAAGTGTCTGATGAGATGACGAAAAATAGAGAAGAATGGAAGAAGAAGACATGCTGCACGATCCTAAATGAATTGGGAGAAGGGCAAGAGAATGATGATGAATGATGATGAGATGCCTCGACGACTGAACATGTCAATACACACGACTTATGAAGATTAATCTCGAGGAGGGCCACCACCAAAGGAAATGGAAAAGATTGGCAGAGAGAAAATAAAAGTAAATAGAACTGATTAATATTAGTATAGCACGAAGTAGGAAACAAGGATTAGGATTAAAAACAACTGCCTATCTTTTAGTATCGATAGTAGTGTAGGGGTGTTATTTTTTTTTATTAACAACGTGCCAGAGTTAAATCATTAAAACAAAGGTTAAATCTCTACAGAATTACGTATTTTTTCTTATGAATCTACAAAGGAACTAACCTAATTAATAAGCCGTCCTTGACCATCCAAAGGTTATCTTCGGAGATAATACTAGTAGTGATAAGCCCACTATTGTGCCCTTTATAAATTCTGTTGTATTTCCGTTCCGCTCTTTTCATGTACTACAAGGAACAGTCGGATTATGAAGACAGTTAAACCCCATCTTTATAATAGCATCCTAAATAAACATAAAAATCCAAATTATTCTTATTCTTATTCTATCCTGCTATAGCAAAATATTAAGTCATACACGAGACCTGGTTAATTGAGTATGATAAGATTTGCGACATTCTCTGCCTAAATAAGGAGGTCCAACTTTAGCTGGAGACGTTTTGCCCTGATATGATGAAAAATCCTTTTTATGGCCTGACGGTTGACATAGTAGAATAGAAGAAAAACAGTGGCTAAGTGCGAGTAGAACTCGCGCATGAAGGGTACCGTACTTGTTGTTTTAGCGGCAACAGAAATACATCATCTGTGAAAATTTCAACAGTATAGCTATCACGGTTCATGAGATACACAGCCTGGTGACGGACAGTGGAGTCTTAATAATGGGGTTCCGTTTTTACCCTTCTGGTATGGAACCCTAAAAAACGTGTTGTACCGACCCCAAGTAACAAGAGACAAGGGCATGAAGATGATGATGATGAAGAATCCTTTCAATTACAACCTTGAAAATACTTCAGAGAAATGAAACACGAAAAACAATTTTTGTAAGACAAAACTAAAAACACTAGTTTATAAATACCTTGTCTGACTAACAGACAAATACAAGACACTCTAATATTATTATTCCGGATGTCATATTGTGGTATGCACCGTTCTGATGGCGTCTGGCCAAGAGTTGGTAACGCACTAGGAACCCCGTGGCTGAACCATGTGTCTAGCCATTAGGCACTAGCCACTGTTGACTAATACTGTTGAGGAGGTGCCAAACGTTTGGAGATTTGAATTGGTGCTTGATGGAGTGAAATGGTGTTTGTTTTTGTAGATGGAGGAAATAATCTTCATGATCTGCATAAACAACGTTCGATTGTTTGTATAGTCGGAGCACTGAATTATCTCACACCCTTTTAAGTTAATCAAGCACTTCGACCGCAGTGGCTGCAGATGATGAGCACCCACGAAAAATGTAGCTTTCTAGCAGTGTAATATTTTTTTTTAATTGGATCGTTCGTTCTGGAGACCACCCGCTACATTCACATCTTTATAATATTAGTATAGATAATAGTGGATGCAATGTGATTAGGAACAAGTGAATAAGACAGGCGTAAATAAGAGCAGAATTGCCGGCCGCAGCAGTTAGTTTACCTACAAAAAAAGTGATGTAGATAGTGATGACGATGCAAAGGAATAAGAAGCATGCAACGAATCAATTGTTTTCGAAAAGCAATCACTCCATTTAGTGTATTTTCATTACTCATACTCGGAAAGTAGGTCTGAACTTGCCTGAGGAGCGGGTTGAAAGTAATACTTTTCAGCCCTAGGGAGAATCGCTTTCAACTGATAGCTGTCAAATTAGAAAAAAAACTATTTCTATTATTTCTATTGATTCATGTTCCAACTTCTCTACAGCCTCTCAATTACTTACAGCGCGATATAAGATTGAAGTAACAAAGTTAAGTTAAAGATTAGATTTGTTTAAGGTCCATGTTCGCCAATAAGATGACGGTCTGATTATCTAAAATCAGCTGTTTAAAACACATTTTTGTATGGGAACATGTCACAGTGACAGCTGTTTTAGATAATCAGACCGTTATCTTTTCGGTGAACATGGACCTAAATAACTTAATTCTAATTCAGTTTCAACTATTACTTTAAAAGAACATAGATTTGGGCAAAAATTTACCATTGTTTCAATGTTGTAAATAAAAAATAATGGATGAATACTTAGATCAACAATTGGGCTGAATAGCTGGCCGGCCACAGAAAAACAAACAAAATAAGTAGGCGGGAAGCGGCAATCTGATCTTGATTTGTTTTTCGATTGATTCATGTTTTTATTTTAATTTTCCTTGTATTCGTAATGAAAAGCAGTGTGCTTTACCTCGGGTTAATGACTTATTTAATCCCTCGAACTATTAGCGCCCTCACGGACGTTCGGGCGCCAAACCTCGCCTCGAGACTAAATAAGTTACTTTCACCCCTAGGGTAACAATGTATATTAACGATCCTGCTGTTTTCCGAGTGCATTTCCATATGATTTTCATACATTTCGAAGACGCATTGATAAATTAAAGATTAGATATTGTCATGATTATACAGGATCAAAAGAATGTCTTTGGAAATATCATTGGCACAATAAATCTTGTTCCAAATTATCGATCAATATTATTAATTTTCTCTGCATTCGGTCTGTTTATGTGGTGCTAACGAAATCGTGAAGACACTAAGTACTGCATCACGAACTGCCAAGGTGATACCTTCCCTTCAAATAACTGCAGATGAGCTCAATTTAAAGTCTATAAATGTGAAGCCGGTGATTTTGAATGGAATGTAGATATTTTTTGTGTACAGGGAAAATGAGTTTGTAAATAATTGGTGAGTTATGACTTTTCGTTTGCAATATGACAAGCTTGTTTAAGAATGAAGTACCCATGTTATACACGGACATTTTTTTGGTTCCAGAACCACTTAAAAAATAATGGTGTATTATATAATATTGATCTACAATTTTCATAGGCTTAGCCTATGAAAATCGCGCGACTGCTAAGCATGTGGTCCTGGGTTCGATTCTCAGGTCAGGCAAAATGTTTTGGGTGTTTTCCATCAGGTACATCTCAAGAGCCACCACGGAGTCTTGATTTGTGCCCGATTGACGGCAATTGGCTCGCCCCCTATTACATGGGACTTAAACATAATTGGCGAAATGTACTACTAGGTACACCTCTACCTACCCTTCGGGGATTACAGGTAAGTATAATGTTATGTTATGTAAAGATGTTTCAAGATTTAGAAGATTAAAAACATGAGGAAGACCAAAGTAATTATGAGTACAACACAGCGGCGGCATCACTCAAAGTTTTATACTAAGGCACTATCAACACAATTCGAATTTAGGGTCAATTTATACTAGCGCAGAGTCGAAGCGCATCGATGGATGCGTCAAATTCTTTATAACTAAAGCGAAGCCGCATGAATACGCGCGCATTTCATTCATTCATTTCATTTTGCAGGCCAATTTCCGACTAACGCGTAACGACGCGTAGGTTAGGTTAGTGGGCGCAAGGATACGCGAGAATGCGCGCGCACCAATCAGCTTTGTTCACGCGCAGACGCGCGAACTCCGAAGAATGCGCGCGTCTTTTTAAAATCTCAGAAGTAATGTGTGCGTTACGCTGTGGAGTTAAGGTTGAATTTGTTATGTTCAGTTTTGGATAGCTTCAATGCGCTTCGACTCTGCGCTAGTATAAATTGACTCTTAATCAAATGCTATAAAGACTAATGATTTGAGTGTAGACAAGACTAAATTAATCTTTTTTATCTTAGCATTGATTCTAGCCAGAAGGCGTTGCGGTAGACCTCGGAGAAGATGGCGGGACCAACTGAACAAACCCAACGACCGGTTGTCCCCAATATCCCAGGACCGTCGCAAGCTAACATTGATTCTCACAGGTGGATTTCTTGTACACGTAATAAATACTGGTAACCTAGAGAACAGTAAATCAGTGAACGAAATGAAAACAGAGCAAAAGCGAATATTCACGAAGCGAGCGCATGATGAGATTAATTAATTAATTGACAAAATGGAAGTCTTGTGCCTTGTTGTGTGTCAATGACAATTAACTACGAGTTTGTTGATAGCGGAGAATGCACTTGTAATACTATAATAATTATTTTTGATATATATAATGTTAGTATTTATTTCCGAGTCCCAATCAGAATATGAGAAACTTGCGGTTTGGTCATTGTAGCACGAATCATTTGTTGTTATTATTTGCAAATGAGAGGTGATTCACATTGAGGTTACATTAAGATATGTGGTTATGTCAATATAAGAACGACCAAATAGATGGAAAGGAAAAGATGCCAGCTTTTCTTCAAGTGACAGGAATAAAGGAGTGGAAGAAGACGGAGTATATTATGCCGACAGGGGAGAATGGAAGAAGAAAACGTGATGCGTCGACCCCAAGTAAATGGGACAAGGGTAGGAAGACAATGATGATAGAAATAAAGGTGTTTAGCAACTATTAAGAATTTGAGACACAAAAGACTTAAAAAGTTATCAGCACGATACAAGTCTTATAAATGACATGGACTCTATCGAAATACTAATATTTAAAACTACTGTTCAGAGAACTTAAAAAAGTTTATTAACGATAAACGCACCACCCATTGAGCACAAGTATCTTGATAACACGAAAGAAGAAGAATCAATACAAACCATAGAACCTCAAAATCAAAACAGAAAGTTCAAACATTTAAACTATGAACTTGGTACTGTTACGAGGTTACAATTTGCCAACAGTATCAAAGCATCATTACGCTAAATTGCTATCAATTCAACGGCCGCCGGTGATTGGCTGGACCGCCGGCAACCATTAGGATCGATGTTGTTAGCCAATAGAGCTCGGTTTCACGTGACAACTATAGGGTTAAATTGTATGACGTCTGAACTGATGTTTCGCTAAGATTTATTTGTTTGTGTTTCTATGGCCGAGCTTCCCTAGGTTAGTCCGTGGATGAGTGAGCTCCCATTGCATACCGAGTTTCCTCCGTGCCTCGGAAAGCACGTAATGCCGTTGGTCCCAGCTGTCATAAATTGTAGATTTTGGATAGTTGTTAGCTGTAACGACAGTCCAGTGATCCGAAAGTCTGACAAGGAGTATCTTATTACTAACTGGGTTGTGGAGCTCAGGTAGGCAGTCGCTCCATGTAAAAGACTGGTATTCATGTCAACATAGTTGGAAAAAGACTAGGCAGTTGATGATGTCTTGTTTTATATGGTCTATTGGGGAAACAGCTGATCATATTTATGTAAGTAAATAATAGTTTTTTTAGTAAAGAGGATGTTGATGTTTTGGTAACCCCTTCACGGTTTCCTCAAGTATTACGGTTACGTCGTTCTCGTGAACTAGAATGTCCATGATAAATTTATGTACTTGGTAAATAAAATATACTTACAGTAGGTAGTAGGTACACTTGTATTTGGATATTGGTCCGTAGAGGGCAATGACTTGATATGGCATTGAAAATAATTACCATTACTGCCGTGAGTATCTTCACAAAAACTCTAGTGTGGCTTTGTTACTTTGAACTGTAGTTAATTCTATGAGTATAATGGTTTCATTTAAATAAAATACTCCTTGGGTTATCTCAGTAATTAAATCACGTGTCAGTAACTCACTATGTTTGTACACGCTAATCTCCGAACCTATTCAACCGATTTCAATTAAATTTTGTGATGGTGTATGCTTGGTTCCAGCTTGAAAGATAGGACCCGATAGATAGAGCTACCAACCGTGCGAAGCCTAGACTTTCAAATTGTTAAGCGATACAACATTCGTAGTAGTAAGAAACGAGATCGAACTATGCACTACAGAGCTACCTCTCCGCAATCGCCCAGCTGAGTGAGACTATGTGGGTGTAAAGTATCACGGCGAAGAAAAAATTGTGAAGAAGCCGGCGGCGGCGGCGTATCCTAGAACCATAAATGCAAGGACCTATTCAACCGCCTTCCGCCTGGTGGAATATGGTCCAGTCCTTTTTACAGAGAGCAAGTCTGTATCCTAGTTGTGGTAATGTTATGAGCTGACAATGACACCGCTACTAAATCTTCACAGTCAATGATCGGGCAACTATCACCCGCAATCATACGAAATCTTCAAGCATCCGATCGAATGCTGCATGAGTCTATGGAAATGCGTCAGCGGTGTCGAATCTGTGATAATGCACTTAAAAATAAGCTGGTTTTCAACACGAGCGCACAGAAAAAGGAAAGTAATGGTTTCTAGGCTCATGTGTGTTGGTGAATTTCTTGATTCTACCATTAGTTCTAAACGCCCAAAACGATTTTGATGTATGTGGTACCGTTAAAATACTTGCGCCATGTTGGGTATCACAAGGTAGTTGTTTGTTTTACTCGTATCAGAAAAAATACATAAAAACAACTTGTATTGACCAATGAGTAAGGAATCCCTGTCAATTTTGGAAATCCGCATTCGACGTGGTCTTCTTCATAGTGAAAAGCCGCTTTTACGAATATATGATGATAATCACACATACGCCACGACAAAAGCAAATCCTCCAAAGAAAAACCTGTCCAATCCCATTGAAGACTGAGCCGCAATTGGCACAAACTATAACGAACATTATTGCTTTATAAAAACCAGCGGAATCGAATAGTTTGGCACCGACTCCGGAGCAATCGCGTGGCGAAACGCGTGTTCACATTGACTTGGTTTCTGAAACGAGATCATCTGCATTGCCATGTCTTGTCTGGGTTCTTACGAAGACTACTGTGCTTTTGAGGAAGTATTCATGACCATAATCAGCCTTTAATGTTTCAGCAGCTGTGACTCAGGCTTCATCTTTGTGCTCTCACATAGAGGAGGCCTGCAATGTATCTGTGGGAAAGCCGGTTTCGCCACGTGGGCTCAATGCAAGTTACAAGACGTCATGATTTTTTTCCTCACCGTTTTGAGAGTAGTGGTGTCCAAAAAGTACTTCGCTAGGTTTGAACACACTATCAACGATGTTCATAGATATCTTTAATTTCAAGAAGACGGACTTTTAACTTTCATGGACTTATACCTACACGAAAGCAGTTCCCAGAACGTAATGAAAAGTGTCTGGGAGGTCTGATGAAATGGACCTCTGGTCAAAGCTAATGCAAAGCTTCGTTCTTTCTTTAGTCAGCTGCTTAGTATTGTGGAGAAAAATCGGCACTAGCTGCTATGCATATTATATCTACTAAGACCTTTAAGAATAAGCACTTTAAAGATTTTTTCATACCATAGGGGTCATTCCATTCAATATAAAATTTGCATGATTTTCTCTTTAGGTAAACTTCAAGGCATAGACAACAGTTTTCCGTAGTTGATAACAAGGAAAAAATTCTGACGTCACCGTTTCACATATACTTAAGATTTTAACACCACAAGGTAGGTGTATCATCTGCCAAAATGCTTTCAACTAATTATGATCATTACGCGTGTTGATTTACGGGTGTTAATAGTGTGAGATTTTTGACAGCAGAAGTTGATAGTGTTTAACATGTCTGCATAATTTGGGTCAGATAACGATGACTTTTAATAAGTACGTACTTTTTTCATGCGTCTTCGCTTGCGTGGTGGTCAGACATTATTTCACCGAAAAATATCCTGCCAGGATTAGAATACCTATCCTACTAATCCAGGCCATTATCAATCCGTGTGGGAAATTACACCCAAATCCGTACAGCCGTTAAAGCAAAAAGGTGTAACCAACAAACAAATAAACTTCCACAATTTATTGTAATATTAGTTAGGATATAAGACGAGTGGATCCGCATACGATTAGACTGGAAGTCGATCCCAACATAGTTGGAAAAAGGCAGGCAAATGATGAGATGATACGAGTGGATGTGATAGGTGTAGCAGACTACTAACAGCGAAGTCTTAAATGGCATTTAATTCCTCAATTATCAACAGAATTTGCTGCTGTATGAACTCCTGCGTATCCCCAGACAAAACACGCATAAAGACACAATACACACACGCCATGTTTTGTCTCGTGCGTCTGTCAGCAAAGTTCGATTGTTTTACATACCGATCATGATTGAAGAGACATTCTTGATCTAACGAATGAAATGGTAAAAAGTCTTGATGATATAAAATTGAATTGATTGATTGTGCATTATGTGGTCGTAATAGATAAAAGAAATCACTTGCTTAATACTTTTTGTTGTTCTTCTATAATCTATACTAATATTATGAAGAGGTCGACTCGAATGGCGTAGTGGTAGTGAGGCTGCCTTACGTTCACAGGGTCCAGGGTTCAAATCATGGTAGGAGCAAATGTTTGTGTGATGAGCATGGACATTTGTATCCGAGTCATGGATGTTATCACTTTATCAGTCTAGAAGTGTAGAATTGAGACTAGAGCCCTAGACTAGACTAGAGCGCTTCGCTCGCGACTTATAGCTCGGCTAACGCTGACCTATAAATCGCGAAACACTCAAAAATAATGTAGCTTTCTGCAAGTGAAAGAATTTTAGAATTGGATCATTAATTCCGGAGATAATCCCCTACAAACAGGCTACAAATTTATAAAACTCACAAACTTTTACCTCTTTTTAATATTAATACAAAGTACCACTCTGGGAGAGCCTGTGGCTTAGATAGTGCACTTATAAACCGGATTCTCATCAGAGAATTTTCACCAAAGCTGATTAAGGACTTTAGCCAGAAAGACGTACCTACCAAACGAAAGCGAAAAAGTGACCAACTCAGTTATAATTATAACATTATGAATGCATACAAAAACGTTTTGAACTAACATTGCCAAATTATACACAACAAAGATGTACCAGTTTTACTTTTCTTTAATTTAGCGTAACATTTATAAAATAGCTGCCCTGGCTTGAAGCCAAGCATAATATAATTTGTATTTAAATTCACTACGCATAATCGCCTTAAATATAGCGACAGTTGTTTGTTAAATAAATAAGCAGAAGGACCATTTCAGGGAGTGATGACTGCAAAAAGGGAAAGGAGCTTTAACGCAAAAACTATGAATTTGGCAGTTGTATTTGGTCAGATTGTAGACTCTGAAGATGTTTTACGGTTTTACTAAATCAATGCTTTTTTGTGTTTTTGAAAACATTCAGGTAGTTATGATGTTCTTATAACAAATAGCTAGGGTATCCTAAAGTCGCCAACCAGCCAAGTGATACAATATACCTGGCTGCAAACGGAAAGTATCTAAACACACTTGGTGTCTTCAGTCCTGACGAGATTTTCGGTTTTCACTTTTCCTCCAGGAATGTTTTCGATATATCCTGGCACACACTATATAAACAATTATGAGTAAGGCTTCTGGATATAATTCTTTACTCAAATGTATTTGTCACTCTAACAATATGTAACAATGTTGCGAATTCGTTGAAACATAGTAGGTAGTGTCCTAATCATAAATATCAACTGACCCACGCAACTTCGTCTGCGTCACTAAGAGAGCAAAAGTCCACAAAAGGAATAAATATTGTAACAATTAGTTTTTGCAACAATTTTCAACACACAAGATTTTTTCAATTCCGATTAGTACTTCTTGAGATTAGTGCATTCAAACAAACAAACAAACTCTTCATCTTTATAATATTAGTATTGATTGTAATGAGATAAAATCATTTACATAGATACTACTTCGGTAGTTTGACCCGTGCAGACAAAATGTAAACAATAATTTCGATATTCAGAAAAATACGACCAGACCCGTAGCCATACCAAAACAGGTGGGCTTAGGAAAAGGCTAGGTTCCTTCTTTGTCGTATGCCTAACCTGGTGTCAAAGTATTTAGGCCGCCCAAGGGGCTCTGACTTAGCTTTAAAGGCTTAGTAAAGTGGGCAGAAACGACAACCTAGTGTTTACCTAGTGTGTTACTGGGTAAACACTAGGTTGTCGTTTCTGATCTACTTTCATGTGTTTATTTTATCATTATCATCTTTCTACTAACATGGCTGGAAAAAGGTTAGGCAGATGGTGCCTTTATCATATCACGTTCTAAAGGACTAGTGCATAACCTACAACAACAAAAGGATATCATCGATTGGTCGGTCAACGATGAGATGAAATTATATTCCTCCTCCTGCTAGCTTTACTTTTTAGTTCTCCGATCTCTTCCTTTTACTTTTGAAGCTTTGTGGATTAATCTCAACGCATAGACAATCCTTCAAACGCTCTCTCTCGGTACAGTCATCGGAGCATCAATTTCTTACAAATTGTAAAGTTTTCTCATTCGATATTGAACGTGGGTGTATTTTTTGAGAGAAGTACACCGGGGATAATTTGACTTAATTTCAATTAAATTGGCAATTGCATTTATGAAAATTGCTAAGTTAGGTTAGGTTAAAAAACTAACAAAGCTAGCGAAGGAGGTGGCGAGACTCCACGCGCGCCTCAAAGAGATGGCAGCAGAAAAGAAGGGGTCCGCAAGGGCCCAAGCATGCTGGGGCTGCGGGACGGTTCGAAAGAGATACCGTGGCCCCGGAACATAAAGGGCGAGGAAGGAACATGGATGGATTTCATCAGTAGTCTGCCACTCCCAGAGCGGGACTCGTCCCGCTGACTCGTCATTTGATGATTTCCGATCCGGAAAAATAATGTGGTTAGGTTTTGCTGTCGCGGCCCACTACATTATAGTCGTGTTTTTGTTTTATGATAAAATGACGATAACTTTGCAATAAACCACATGACTGTAACGCTTAGGCCCAAAAGTGGGCATTCTCCTTTGACAGCTTGTGGTAACAAGTTCTGCTAGCGACTGTTCACTATCACTTCTTTGTAAACACTCCGCAGTCAAATTCGCAAGACATGTAAATGTTTAGGCGCGTGTATCATCAACAATGTTACAGGTAGAAGATTGTTATCTGAAAATGAGCTGTAGTCATCACGATAAGATAGGGTAACTGCGGTATTTTAGTGTACCGCGATCTAATCTATGAGTTTACACGGCATTATAAAATTATAACAACTGCGTCAGTAGGTACTACAGCTGAACAAGAAAGGTTAGTATGATGGTTGTATTTCTGTTGTTATAGCCATTCATGGAAGTGTACCAAAGAAAATATAGGCTGTGGAAGATCATGTTACTAGAAAGGCACTGAATTCAGAGTTGAGTGAAAGCAGTGATTATAATAAAGATGGTATGGAAATAAATAAACCTGCTTAACTGGCCTCAAATAAAGATGGATAAAGGCACGTGGATGCTCATAAACTTACAACTAAACCAAAGTGATGAGATGTTTGTCACCAGTAAAGACACAGCAGGAGGCAGATCCTTGACAGAACACAAGCATGACTGAATTCACAATAATCTCTATGAAACAGAATATAATCTTATGCAAATGATAAGATTGGCACGAAACAGGAATCTTTGGCGTCAAAAGGTAAGTCTTACGATCGACAGCGTGTCTGTGCGTAGATGATGACAACTATGATAGTTTATCATATTACAACTACTGGATACCATTATTTATGTTTAGCTTGATACTATAGAAATGTATTACTTAAAACTCGTAAAACCTGAAGTAATAACCGAAGCCTAACAAAAGCCCGAAGACAAGATGCAATCACAACGTCAACAAATTGCAAGAAAAAAGTCGCAGTAAATTTACACAAGAAGGCCACTCAATTAAAAAAATCAGCGTAAGGACCTTGAAAACGTTTCTAACGGAACAGGCTGACACGTTTTGTCCTACATAACATTCAATAAAAAAAACCTAATACTTCGACAACAAAAGGCAACAGCATTTAAAACGTTAAAGACTCAGCTGCATTTAAAATTGCTCATAGCAGGATAATATGTACTAAACCGTGGGCAAAACAGCTAGAAATATCAAATGCTCAAACACCTTGAAAAGGTATCAGTGACCAAATTTTTACAACAAGGCTAAGTGACCAGTAGCGGTCTGTCATAGATCCAAAGTAGCAGTTCCTTTTCTTTTTCGTCGTGTCCATGATTCCTTTAGATAAGCTTCCATCATCAGTAGTGCTATTTATCTCAGACAGATCCTTCTCTACTCCAAAGTTCCGGCTGACATCCAAAGTTCCGGCTGACATCCAAGGTTCCGGCTGACATCTTCCGGCTGAGAACCAGATTACGGATAGCTGTACGATAGTACCGGCTTACCGGCTATCAGCGGGCCAGCGTCGGGTACCTTTTTTACCTGCGTGGCCGCTACCGACATCTTCGGGTCGGAGCGAACACCTGCCGACCGTCACCCTTCCTGGCGTCACCAGCGTGGCACACCGCTACGGTCTTCGTCGCACCGGGCTGAGCCAGAAGAGTACCGCGCTAACCCCCAGGCGGGCTTGGAGAACATAGTGACCATAGACCTTCCCACACCCGTGTTAATTGTTGTAATTATATTTTTTTTTTTTATGTTGACAAGGTTTCGTGGTTTTAATTAACCTTCCCCACGAACACCCCATCCGTCACATTGGCCTCCTTAGTATCCTCAGAAAGTTCTGAGGCAATAAACACTTTCGAAATCTGGGTGTATTTTACACATCTGCGTACCCCATCAGAGCATACAGGCGTGATGTTACGTCATGATATAGTATAAACAATGAACCTACAAGTGATTGCAGCAATCAGTGCAGATTTGCTATGTATTTTTGAAGAGTTCTGTTGTATATCTCCGAAGATCAGCATCAGGTCTTCAGCAAATTAAAATGGGACCACACGGGAAGCACCAGCTTTCAAACAAAAAAGAACCATCAAAAGTTCTGAGGTAACAAACACAAAAAATACAGACGAATTGAGAACCTCCTCTTTTTGGAAGTCGGTTGAAAACCCGTCTTATTTGGACCGCAAACAGACCACAGACGTATAAGAAATAAAACTAGCTGTATTTAAATTTGCGAGTGCTGAAACCAGTTCATAATTTATTTCTTTAATTCATTAATATTAAGATCTGATGCAAATATTTTACCAGACAAAACATAATATGGTGGGCATGACGTTAAACTTGAATCTATAGTTCAGTGCACAAATAATTTTTGTTATTAAATGTTTTTGAATTGTTTCGGTTCTCACTATTATCCAGTATCAAAATCATTTTTAAATCCTACTGTTTAAATGCTTTTGTGAGTAACTAATTTTCAAATTATAGACGTGAATAAATAATTTTCTCAGGTTCATTACAAAATGTCATTTTCTGCATGAATTGTTTCTAGCTCCACGTCTTGAGTTTTTCAATTCGTTTTATTTCGACCTCTGCACTAACAAGTTCTAGTTTTGACGTGACAACGTCTTATAAATTGGTTTGCCGGGTGACACTTCAAGAAACTGCGTTACGCTCCGCTCACGTTATGCGCTCACAATGAGAGCGAGTGAGAGGCACGCGTCCCTTCCACTCGGGCATGGTTAGCCCGCCTAAGAGCGAGAGAGACAGACATAAAAAGTGAAAGGCACGCGTCCCTTCCACTCGAGCACAGTTAGCCCGCCTAAGAGCGAGAGAGACAGAGCGAGAGAGAGAGAGTGAGAGAGATAGGCATACACACCGGTTCATTTCATCCTTCTTCCTACTATACGAATGAATATTCACATTAAAATTATTTTACCACTCAAAGTCGTTGTCACGTAAAACTTTCGCCCGTATACCGACTTTACAGGCAACCAATTTTTTTACCGCGGATGTAATTTTGGTTATTTTTGTACCTACAAGAATGTTTAAAACCTATTGGCCTCGCTAATACCAATAGCCAACCAAACTGCCACCAATAATAGCTGCCACTGGTTTTCAAAAAAATTTTTCTTACCATCCATTTTGTATTTTTTTCCCACGGACGGAACTCAAAATTCAAGATAAACATAGGCACCAGCCAGCCTATATCTAGAGGCGTACACAGAGCAACAAAAAAAATTGTGTACCCCCCATTAGGTAACGTTTTCGAAAAATTCTTGAAACTGTCTGTGTCTCGTCACCATCACCCTGCCCATTTTCCATTCTTCTTCCATTTTCCCCTGTCAGACGGACACTGCCTCGTTTATATTTTTACGGTAAATGAAATTAAGAGAATGCAGTGTTAATAACGAGCGCGTCGAAAATTTTAGGCCCCGCCTCGTGTCGAATTCGACGGATAGGTTTTCTTTGTCCATTCATACAGATATAAATAATTACAGAAAAACCTTTATCAGGTTTTGCAGAAAACCTCTAGAATTAAGAAAATGTAGGATACTTACATAATTTAGTTTCTTCTTTATCGTGTGGTATTAGAGCCTAGCTCACATAAATTATAGGTACGAGTACGATCGAAGTGAGCTCGAAAACTTCAGCCACCTCGGGGTAGAATAGTTTTCCTTTCGTCTGTTCATTCAGAAATAAGAACAAATGTGATGAATTTTGCAGAAATAATTTAAGAACAGTGTTGCAAGAGCGAGCTCGAAACTTGTAACACTTCGCGTCATGAAGGTTCTCAAAAATCTTTATAATGCTTTGAAATGTTTAACTTTTCGTGGCCATATTTTAGTTCTTAACGGACCACCAGCATAGGTTGCGATTTGCGCTAGACCAAAGGCACAAAGAGGACTTTGGAGAACAGTAACTAATTAGAATTGATTGTTGCCATGTGTCAGGATCTTCAAAACCTTTGTTTCATGAGCAACGTAAACATTTGCACAATAATTGAGACAGAAATAATCTTAAAAAAGAATTGCATAGTAGCAACATTCAAGAAAACAATTCTGCGAGTACCTATTTGAGACCATTCGGATACGTTATCGGTTGTTGTCGCATTAAAATATACGCGTATCTTGATGTTGATGGAAAACTTTAAATAAATTGTCAACTGTGGTGCCGGTGCGATGTCCTCTGATAAAATAATATGGAAATGTGGCTGATAGTTGAACGAAGTTGGAAGAGTAAAATGTACTGATTTGTATGCGGGACAGCATTGATTCGTTACTTGAGCTAATAATGTTTTACGATTACATGCAATTGTAACAGGAAATGCAAATCAAAAGGTAACAACACATTATGCACATTTAATAATAAAAGAATATCTAAAATCAAGTCTCAATGGTCTACGCAGTTCAAGTGCTTGTGATTTTCACCAGATAGAACATATTTGCCAGTTTTCTAACAGCGAGGCACATGATCATGGATTATCACGATGGTGTTCAAGACTATTAAAAAAATGACAATATCAATTTTATAGCACGTCTTTTTCTACTACTTCTTGATTTCTGTTCCGGTTTCACCACTCTTCTGGCCATCACTGATCGTTTCTTGGTTTTCCCCTACTTTTATACCCATCCATTCATATCCCAAAACTTTTCCCAAGACGTTTTCCTCGTTTATCATAACTTGAAGACCGTTTTAAATTACAGAGCTAGATTCGAAGAAGCATCATGATATAATATTCAGATAAGGATACTATACTAAAGCCAGACAGTTTAGGATTACGCTTATCATTAAAGCAGACAAGAATAGAATCATCCGCGTTATAGCAGTCGAATGTGTCTTGGAAATAAAAACTATTTTTATAAAACCTGATTTTAAGCACCATAATATAAATTGGTTTAGTGCTTCATTCACGCTGTATCAAACGTGAGCTGTAGTGATCTACGAAGTAATACCTTACAACCAAATTACCATTGCTAATGCTATAGAGATTTTCAAATATTTTCTGCTGGTTTAATCTCGCGAGGTTTCTACGCTTGCTCTTTAGCTCTATTTTTCCCTAAACGAAATGTTTCAGACAAAATGAAAAGTATCTCCTATTACATTTTTAACTACAATTTAATAACAAACCCAAGTATTATGAAGGCTTAACTATACAGATAAAAACTCCGTTGAATCTACTTGTACAATACAGCAGCGCCGATAAAATCACATGACGAGATAAAACACCGAATATTTTGAGAGGTCAGGTTACAGCTTACAAGGCTTCTGTTTTTTCCCCATTTCTAATTGTTAGGTCTGACAGACCTTAAAATATTTATCTGACGTTTAGTGATCTCAGAGAGAGAAATTATGTTCCTTACCGATGACTACGAAATGGTCAGTAGCTCAGCTTTGCTTTAATACCTCGAAAATTTCCCTTAACGAGGACCGCACTACCCACGAATCACGGATTAGTGGGTCCCGATTAAAGGCAATCAGCACTGCAGTAGCCTCAGACAGATGGTGGAATGCTCTGGACTCTTTTGACAAATATTGGTCTTTGGCAGCTCTGGACAAAGCGAGGGGAGCGAAAATGAGCGGAGCAGTTTACCTAGCAGTTTGATGATAAGAGCTAGTAATAAATAATCATTTAAGTGGAATGTCCGAAATAATTATTGAAACATAAATGGCAAGAAATTATCTTTAAAATAAAGCCAATTTCATGGCCATTCAAAGCATTTTTCTGAGTTTTAATTTGAAGTTCTGCGCCTAAAAAAAACCTTTGCAAATAGCCGATAAAATTGGCTGATCGTAATTGCTGCCAAAAATGCTTTAAACACATCCCGCAATTTATAGTGAGTATTAATAAAAATACAAAATCGTTCGCTGGCCTCTGTAGTTCGGTTCAATCGTCACTTTCCCCTGATAAGGAAGTTAGTAGGTACTTATCGTTGAATTAATTACGTACCTAAATTGTAAGAATCTAGTCTCGAGTACGATGAAGCGGTCAGAATCGATTCTGTTTTGGCATCTCCTAACTGAGAAGCTATATTTTGCAATGTTTGACTCACAGCCCAGTCGATAAACATCTAACTGGGATAAATCAAAACAAAGTCAATTTAAAACTAAGTCCTGTAAACAAACCGACCTTATTTGTTTCTCAATATTTGTACCTTATGCTTCTTACATAAATATTCTACTAGTTTTCCGAGAAATATCAGGCTTGACTTTCTAAACGTCATTAGTGGAAACTGGTAACACGTCGCACCGCACGTAGCGAAGGTTTTCCCGGATCATAAATAATTAAATAACTAAATATAACTGAGTACTAATTGGTTATCTCTTAGTTTGACTGCCGCATCGGATGTTTGGTGACATTAGACAAACCAAATAAAGAGTTTTTATTATCTTTTACGTAAACATTACAAGATAAAGACAATCAAACACTATCGGTGTAAACATTACAAGACATTCACATAATCGTGACAAAAGAGAAGCGATGTGGATTTTAAGTATTTCAACAAAGGAGACTTTTCAAAATGTATGGAGCCCCCGGCTAGGTCCTTGTACACTATTCTCCGATGCGGGGAAACACACATTTAAAACAGTTATCAAAATTACATCACAACAAAAACGGCGGCAAGGGCCTATTCACGCGGCGTATTTTTTGCCGCAGATGAGCCTCGCTTCAAGCGAGTCTCAGTCGCAGTAAGTAGACCTTAGCATAATGTTCTGATATTCAGTAGCGCCGTGAACGCGCGTTCTTAAAGCGCGCGTGCGTCGTCGGCGCGTGGTGAATACGCTCTAAGCTGTCATGTTGATTGATTAGTAAATATCGCTGGACATTTAACACACAGCGCCACCTAGTGCCACAGTAAGCAAAGCTTGTGTCGTGGACACTAGATAGTTGATATACTACATATATACTTTTTGTTTGTAAATACATAATTATTATACATATAACCATCCATGACTCGGAAACAAATGTCCGTGCTCATCACACAAACATTTGCTCCTGCCGGGATTCGAACCCAGGACCCTAAGAACGTAAGGCAGCGTCACTACCACTACGCCAATCGGGTCGTCGTTGTTTGTTTGGCTAATATACCTAATACTAGAAGTCAGGGACACGGCACTACTCGTACATTTGCTCTAACTCCCGAATGTCTACGAGTTCCCAGCTGCACAGTGAACAGCTAGGAGAAGAATACCTGAAGAGAATAGCTGTGGAAGCTGGAATGCTGATCCCAGGGGGCTTACTGATGCCCCGGAGCTGCGGGACTGTTCGAAAGAGATACCGCGGCCCCGGAATATAAAGGGCGAGGAAGGAACATGGACGGGTTTTATTCAGTAAAAGTCTGTCACTCCCTTCCGCTCAGCCCAGAGTGGGAGAAGTTATTTGATGATTTCCCATCCGTAAAAAAAATAGAGGGCTTACTGATTATGGGTTCTTAGTTCTTGTAACCCAGACTGTTGGCAGAAATTTACGATCTTCAAATATGACTCTGTCCACATAATATGTTATGAAGTTTAATGAGTTAAACGTCGCAGTCTCGAAGATAACTTGTAATAGACAAACAAATTAATAAACTGATAGTAGGTCGATCCACTTTGTTATTAATGAAAGGGTTGGGTTTTTTATTTAATATTATATTATTATCGATATAAATTTTTGCCTGGAGTGTCTCTCCCGAAAAGGTTGGGAATTTTAGACTGGGAATGGATACAAGCTACCTAGACAAAACAGTATCCCTTGTCCTAACTTACATCATAGCGTGGTAAAAATATCATGTAGGTCGTTCCTTCGATCGAAATTCGCTCAGATGTTAAGGCGATTACATGAGCTAAACGCGAGTTTTATAATGCCTGAAAGTACCTATGATTCACTGCAATAAACAAAACCAGAAAATACATGATATTTTTCAGGATATATGCTAGTATGAAAGTGTTTTGGAAATATAATACAATGAATTTTACTCGATAAAAAAAATGACGAACATTCTGCATGCTTTAAAAAAATCTTTTAACGAGTAAAAACCATGCTAAAATACATGCAATCATTCAGATTTTTTGGCAAATAATTCTACAAGCAACATGTTAGCATCATAGTGTTTTATTTTTTTAGTCCAATCAATAGATTTTTTGTAAATCGATCGAAACCACTAATTCCGCACTATTTGGCCCGCAGTGACTGACGTAAGAACCACTTTGTAGTGAAAGCTGGTTAGAACTTCGTTCTAACAGTATTTCAAACGAAGTTTGAACCACCACAAATAGAGTTGCTAATTTAGCTCCTGTAGTCCCCTTATGGGGATGTCAGCACAAAATGCGCGCACACTGTCTATTTGTATGGGAGTAAGCGGAAGCGAGAGAGTTACTGGGCGGCCAGGTTTTAGAAGATAATAATAAATAAATATTGAAATAACAAAAAGTGTGGATTATTAAATATGACTCGTTAGCGACTTAGGTATGTTGACTTCATGTTGTTAATTGCAGACCCATACGTCAAAAAAATAAAGACATAGACCACTCTTTGCAATTAAATACCTACATGATATATTTTCTATTGAGCCGATTTCGTCCAATTATTATGGTGTCCGTCCACGGTTTTTGAAATATGATGAATAGGTAGGTACCTATTAACAAGTCTTTTATTGATGTGCTAGGACAAATAGTTTTTCTTAAAAAAATGCATACTTACAATCTGTGCCTACATGACAAACAACAAAAATTTACATCTTTGGGTATTGTCCCACAATGAATTACTAAGTCACATATAGTTTTATAGATTCGTCTCATGCAGAGCAGTGTTAAAGACAGAGACCACAGCCGACAAAATCGTCAGACGGTCATTGAGCGATCGGGTAATGGTAGCTCCTACTCTGATCCTGGACGAGTAGACGATCGTGTCGTTCGTCATCATCATCGATAGCAGCTTCAAGTTTACTGTTATCTTGGCGTAGGTAACTGAATGAACTCCCCTGAACAATACCTGTTACAGCACGTACAGCCATGTATACATACATCGAGTTTCTGAGTTCGAGGATTACGAAGGTTCGAGGGCAGGGAATCGAGGTGTTTATGACCTAGGTCATCGAACGCGAGCGAAAATAGATTTCTATTTTGCCGTTACCTATGGCGTTCAATGCGTGCGATTTCTGGACAAGCTGTAGCACAGCAAGATGACGCGCGTTTAGGCGAGTTGATATTGAATCATCTGAGAAATGTTTACACACCAAGCAGGAGGGTTTCCGTAAT
This sequence comes from Xestia c-nigrum, assembly GCA_916618015.1. Lineage (NCBI taxonomy): Eukaryota > Metazoa > Arthropoda > Insecta > Lepidoptera > Noctuidae > Xestia > Xestia c-nigrum. Next base: position 15,540,305 of record OU745270.1, read on the forward strand.
GCTCTAATAATGGCGCATTTACATTAAGTCGGTTAGACCGCATTCGGCTGCAGGCCGTATTCGGTCACCGACTAATATAAACAGGTATTCGTTTGGCCGTATTCGGTTTGGCCGTATTCGGTTTGGCCGTATTCGGTCGAGCCCGTTGTCGGTGTCGAGTGCGCCGTGCCCCGCCTGTTGCCAATCAAGTCGCCGAATTCGGTTAACCGACCAATGTAAACAACTCAATTTAGGTGAGCGATTCAGTTAAACCGAATGCGGCCGCCGCCTTCGGTGACCGACCTCAAACCGACCGACTGTAAATGAGCCATAATGGATTTACTTGGCTAATTAGTGTACAGCCTCTGAGGTGGTTCGCGGGTGTTAAGAAATCAGCAAGAAAGGCTCTTTGGTTTCACCAGTTTGACCCCAAGTTTACGGTGCAAAGAGATTTGACGTCAGTTCAAAAAAATATTTAGGCTCGTAAACTATGATTTAAGTACTTTGTTGACCCAGCAGAATGGAAAAATTTGACGTTAAATTGCGGAATTTCACACATAATTTGACGGTCGCGATCGTGGGCAAATAGGTAATAGATAATGAAAACAAAACGTTTACGGTATAGCACGACATAAAATTATATCTAGTTTTGATAAATACATAACATGCTACTACACCTATAACCTAAGTCAGATAGGCATTAAGGTGGACGAGAAGTAGTCGGGCGTCTCGCGATCCGCAAAGGAGGTCACTTTTGAAAGTATTTCTGTGCATACCAAAATATTTACACTTCCTCCTCCTTACATCTTCCAATGTAATCATAATGACCAGTAGTAACGACCACAAAAAAAAACTTTTTTTTAATTTTTATCCTGTTCCCCTAAAAACGGCGGGAAAATTTAAATATCGTGTAGGTACTTATCGCGAAGTTGACAAAACTTTAAAAAAGTAGAATCACGTGTTTACTCTGTAAATGGTAATGCTAAAGAAAGTGTAATTTTCGTTTTGCACACATTAGGTAGGTAGCTACATCCGACGATGGAATGTTTGCAAAATTGTGTAGACCAAAGATAAACAAGAGGTGAAACTGGGGGCTTTGCCAAGTCCAGTTTTCAGGGTCGCGGGCGTTCGAACTACGGTGAAATTGTTCCTCATGATGTGCTAAAAATATTCTTAATGTAGACACATTCGCCGTTGCGCATCACCGACTAGATAATAGACATGTTTATTTTAAAAATGCCACTCACCTTTCAGTTATCGGCACTGCTTTCGATTTGAGCTCGTAGAACATGAACTCCTGGTGTTGCTGAGCAGCAGTCATCTCCTCCAAGACTTTCTGATCAACACTAAAATCTTTCGTCAGGAACGTTGCGAGATCGAATCCCATGTCGATCCCGGATTCATCCATTTTTGAACGTAAAACACAAACACAAACTTTCACTATTAACACGTATAGTACTAGGGTACGCTAAAATCTCATAGTCTTAAACGGAACGGACTATTTATTAAAGCATTTGATGAAAATCACAACAGCATCCATCCTCCCAGCTGTCTACTTGTTGCTATTCGTTTGGTTATTTTGACGTGTGATAAAAGGAATGACTATTATTCTACTAAATTAAAATCGTCTTAGTCCTAAGTGATAAGTTTGAATTTGGTGGACTTTGTCAATAAATTGGGTTATATTTGCAAGACTATTTTATACAGTGGCAATAATATAGCGGAATATTACCAAGAGATAAAAAAATGTACAGCGATCGTGTAACTTTCCTGATTATCGCAACCAAACTTTTAATAATTAGTGTCGATATCCAGAAGATTGATTGATCGCGAGCGGCACTCAATTTTCTTTGAAAATGAGATTGCTAAAACATTTTTTTGCAATGGCTACACAGAAACCACCTGAATGCGGATCTGTTCGAAAACTTAATTGAAACCAATTATTTTTCAGATTAATGCAATGAATTATTACTGAAACTTAATACTATTATGAAAAAGAATATGGTATCTGAACGTATTTTGTTTTTTTTTAAGGTTAATGTAAGACATCAACACGAATTCCAGTACCAACAAAAAGATCGCATTTTCTTCAAATGAAAATGATTTTAATGTTTCATTAAAATAACCCTGCCCCTTAAATAGCCCGTAGTCGGGTTAAAATACAATACTTACCTGTGAATATCGATTGAAAATTGATTGAGAAAAAAAACAAATTCCGTCGTTTTCGTCTTTTATTCAGTTTTTGGTAGTGGTAGCATTATTACTTCTAAATGCCAATGACATTTGACTTGACAGCTAATGACAGCATCCTCACGCAAACTTTTGGGTTCAGGTATTTGCCGAACGCAAAATTCAAACTAAATAACCATTTAAAGTGATTAAAAATAAATAAAAACAGCAAAAATGTCGAAAGCTCACCCACCAGAATTGAAGAAGTAAGTTTCTTTGTCGTATTTAAGATAAAACAGGCGATCTCGATGTAGCGTCCCATGCGCGCCATTGATAACCTAAACAAAAGGCAGTTGTTTCGTTTTTGAGAATATAATGTCTATTATTTCACTCTGATCAGATTTGTGTTTCTTATTTTCACTTGCGTGGTTCCTCCATTTGGTAACTTTGTTGCGCAATTAATTTTCCTTAAAAAACTACAGTATTATTCACTGAATAATGGTCAGTGGTTGCTCTGTTTTCTGTTTTGTTTGTTTGTAAATGTATTAATAACATAGTTTGTAAGTATATTGTTACAAGTAACAGTATGAGTCTTGTTGCTCGAAATCAATGGTTTAATAATATGAATTGCCAACTTTGACATAATATTACACAAGCTAGGGGGGTGTACTATGCCAAATCGAATGCCAAATAATCGAATATCAATTGATCGACCACTATATGTCGAACATCTAAATACTCGAACGTTCTTAATATCGAATGGTTAATAAATCGAACATTCAAAATATCGTACACTCAATACATCGAGTGTTCAAAATATCGAATGATTGTTTGATCGAGCGTTCAAGGCATCGCATATTCATTCTATCGAAATATCAATACACTGAATACTTTTTATATAGAATACAAGAAAAACACAAAATTTACTAATAAATCACATTTTAATCTTTAATTATTATCTTTTACAGGTACATTTTAATATTTTGTGTGAATTGCGATTGCACGGAGGAACTCTAATAAATCCATGTTGTTTTTACTGTTTAATATTTTTTCAATCGCATTGTCATCTCTTTTGCCTCTTTTTTGTGGAGTAGGTCTTTCCAATCCCGCGTTTGCCTTTTCAATTGTCCTATTTGTTATAGCTTGCTCCTTAACTAAAAATTCTATGGTAGCATAAAGACCCCTTTTGTGCTTATCAAGCAACGTGTTTCATCTTCTGTGCCATCCTTCAATGTTATTTTGAGTCCTAGGCAAACCCAGTGTATTATTTTGAAACACAGACCACAGTGAAGGTGGAAACATCGGTGCTGAGCGTGCTATAAGTAATTTATTATTTCCCGTCTCACGAGAATTAATATTTCCCCAAACATAATATTTTCCAAACCAGTTGGTGATATCACTTGCCTCGTCGGGTAACACTTCTTCTCTCAATTTATCGAAAGCATCTGGTATCTCATCTTGGTGTAAATAAGCAAGTGCGATAATGTGTCTTAACTTGACAGCAAACTCAGCATCTTGGCCATATTTACTTTGCAAACCATTTTGTTGAATTTGACGCCATACATTTTGACCTAAGTGGAATAGACAGCATTTGTGTTGCGCATCAGGAAATTCTTCTTTTACACTATTAATGACCGCCATCTCGAAATCCGTCATTATTACTCGTGGGTTCAATGGGATATCATATTCTAGAGCATATGCCTTTAGTGCTTGAAAAAAATATAAGTAACAATTTAGCGTCTTATTCGTTAGAAATGCATATACTAAAGGTACGTAATAACGATCTGTACCCGTGTCCACCAAACCATGTATACTATATATTTGTTTGAAAAGTATAGGACATGTTGCGAAGGTACCATCCATCACCCAAAGTTGTGATTTATTTAATAGTATTAAATTCGATTTCGTTGCAAATAACATAACACAGTTTTCTTCAAACTTAACCTGACGCCCTAAAAATCTTTCACCATCAACTTTCTGCAATCTATCGGGGATGTTTATATCATCCAAAGTAATCGGTTCCTTTGGCATTTCTTTTCTTCTTGCTCGACGTATAATTTGCGATGCTGCTTTTTTGTTTGGCAGAGCACACAAACTTGATTTTGAAATGTTGGCCTCATTTCGCTGAATAATTTGACTCGGTCTATCAAGCGAGCTGGTAGCATCACTTTTTAGGGAATTCCTAAAACGTAGTTCATCTACCTTACCAGGATCTGGTGCGTGATTATGCTGCGTTGTATAGCTTTCCAACAAATGCTCCTCACTTCCGTGCAATTTTGTTGTTGCAGTACTATTACAATGGTATTTATATTTGTAGGAACAATGCCAGTAGAACTTGTTATTAATATTTTTGTTTATTGCCATTACATAGCCATCCAAAACTAAGACCGACTTGCGTTTTTGGGACAATTCTGGCTTATAATAAGACCCTACAGACATTTTTCACAAAATTCACTTGTAATGCACTACTTAGTCACAATGCTTTCTGCAGATGAACATAGTTTTATTTATGAGGTGAAAACAATATTACAATGTATGAGGGTAGCCTGAAATAAATATGACTTACTTAGTTGTTCGTTCAGAAATATACTTGTTTTTAACGAAAGTTTATGTATTGTAATAAAATTATACATTTAATTTATCTATGATTAATTTTCAATATAATCATAATACTCTTCAAAAAAAGAGGTAATCATTTTATAAAGGTGTTTAAAATCGAATAAAAACAACATCTCCGTGCAATTGCAATTCACACAAAATATTAAAATGTACCTGTAAAAGATAATAATTAAAGATTAAAATGTGATTTATTAGTAAATTTTGTGTTTTTCTTGTATTCTATATAAAAAGTATTCAGTGTATTGATATTTCGATAGAATGAATATGCGATGCCTTGAACGCTCGATCAAACAATCATTCGATATTTTGAACACTCGATGTATTGAGTGTACGATATTTTGAATGTTCGATTTATTAACCATTCGATATTAAGAACGTTCGAGTATTTAGATGTTCGACATATAGTGGGCGATCAATTGATATTCGATTATTTGGTATTCGATTTGGCATAGTACACCCAGCTAGGGAAGCATGCAACATTTCAAAGTTAACAAAATCTCTGTCAAATTTTTAGATTCATGGACAAGAAGTTGTCTATCAAACTGAATGCTGGTCGTGCTGTGACAGGAGTCCTGCGAGGATTCGACCCTTTCATGAACCTAGTGCTGGACGAGTCTGTAGAGGAATGCAAAGACGGTCAGAGGAATAACATTGGCATGGTGGTATGTATTCTTTTATACACTTATCATAAACTCATGTAGAAACTAGAATATCCCACCTGCTACGATTCTTTCTCATGTTTATGGCTGTTATTTCACTATTATGAACATTTGAATGTCTATCCTGTCAAACAGTTCCAATTCTGCATCCAAAGTACAATAATTACGGAGAATAACGAGGGAATGGTAAAGGTTGTATTTGGTAGGCTGTCATTTATTTATTTACTAGCTGATGCTTCTTTGAGAACTACTGGTCACCATAAGATCGCCACCACCAAAAGATTAGATATCTGCACGTTCGTTCATTCATTCCTGCTCACTTCTACACTTTTGTCTTCTATTGATTTAAATATCTACACTTGTTTTTATTAGTATCACCAGTATGCGGATTTTCGTCCATTAAAGAAAACACCGTAAAATATACTTAGTCCTACATAAAACCTCCAATATTGGTAACCCTACTGCAAAGTTTCTCCGTCACAAATTCAGGTTATCATTATCGTCCCCGTCATAACATTTTGAACATATTTTGAAGGTCTTAGATCATCAGGCAGCGGAGATACAGGTGTCCAGCCAGTTTGAACTCAGGTTAGCTGGACATTAGGTTTTTATTGATTTCTCGTAAACCCTTGCATGAGACGCCATAAATCAAACGTTATTACTGTCACACATTGCGTCACCAAGTTTTAGTAAAGGAACCATATTCGAAAATGCTTCCGTTATTGAGATTCGGAAGTGCCAGCCAAAAGTTTTATACGTAAATTCAAGATGGCTGGCACAGATTTTTGCATTTTTCTACTAAACCACTGTACGTATCACAAAACTTTTAGTTCGATGCCTGTCACAAACTTATGTGACGCCCGTTGATTTGCAAAAAGTCGTCAAAATCACTTACCGACACTTACCACCGTTACCGAGATTGAGAGACCAGCGAAAAATGGTTTTTCTAGATGGCTGGACCCATTTTCGATCGATTGTCTAAGAGTCTGTAGCGTCACAAATTCTGACATAAGGGTGTTTAGCCGTCACATAAAGTGCCCTATTGACCTAGTAAAATGTGAGCTATTTTGAAGATTTGTCCAGCCAACCTGAGTCACATCAAATTAAAGTTGCAAAGTGGCTTGGGTTGTAGATTCTATAAGATTCTATAGCCCTACCCTACGCATTCTGGTTGTGGAGTTGTTTAAGCCAACTGCAACAGTGAAAGTGAAGTGTGTTGGTGTGGCAAACTGTTGGTTTATTGTAGTTTTATTATCGAAATAGATCCTCTTTTCTATTGTGATAAGTCCCTTTCCTAGTATTGGTTTAATTTGAATGTGCAAGAATCATGTAATATTAGGGTATGTGCGCGCACTACGAAAATAAATAATTGCGAAGAAAATTCGTCAATCTGTGAACAACAGAAATGTACTACAACCCGTACACATGCATATATTTTGTACCTTATGAAGCACTACTAGTCGCAACGATTTATTTTCTTAGTGATACCCTTCTGGATTGACTTAAACATACACCCAACTTTCATGTTTTTTTTTTTTAATCTCATAGTGCTATAAATTGTTACTAGCATCATCTGCCTAGCCTTTTCCCAACTATGTTGGTAATCTGATACCACTAGGAAAGACTAGAGGCACAGAGAAAACTTGGTACATAAGGCCAGCGCGACTTAACCTAAAGATTGACGATCCTAATGGCGTAGTGGTAGTGAAGCTGCCTTACGTTCTTAGGGTCCCGGGTTCGAATCCTGGTAGGAGCACATTTGTTTCCGAGTTATGGATGTTTATATATATAATAAGTATGTATTTACAAACAAAAATTATCTATGTAGTATATCAACTATCTGGTGTCCACGACACTAGCCTCATCGCTTAGTGTAGCACTAGATGGCGCTGTGTGTAAATTGTCCAGCGATATTTATTTATTGATCCGAGCAGCTGTTACTATAAAGCCTCCTCATAGTTATAAATTCTTACAAACGGCATATTTGAATAATATTCCGTTTGTAAGAATTTCACAAACTGTTTTTTAGTCTTAGTTATCTTATCCTTCTCATTCTTTAGTGACTACTCCTTGAATTTGGAAACTGTTGATGAATGATTCATGAACTAAATATTTTTTTTTTCTCTTTTCAGGTTATCAGAGGGAACAGCATCATAATGTTGGAGTCATTAGATAGAATATAGTAATAATAGCTCATTCCTTAATTTAAGGTAATCATAGGAAAATGTGTGCAAAGTAGGTACAATACTTTCATCGGACGGTATGAATTAAAACTTCACACTGACTATGAAACCAAGAAAAACATTTTCATAAAGACTCCTTAAACATAAATTGTTTCAAAATATAATTTTTGTATGTGAAGGAAATACTGTTAATTTTAATTTACAAAAGGGTGAGACAAAAATTGTTCTGAAGCTTGTTCATAGTTCTTCTGTACTGTCTAAACCAAATGTGTGGAAAAATTAAATGATGTAAGTAAGATATTTGCAAAAGTGTGTTTTATTGTCAATTTTCGATTTCTTCGACTAGAGTTGGTTGTGTCGTCGCAAGAGTTGTAAAAATTGAAAGATGTTTTATTCCACCTGTGTGTTCAAACAATTCACCATCATCACATCAGCCGGGAATCACCCATTGCTGGGTATAGGATATGCTTTCCCTTTTTTCTATCACACTTCCTGGTTCTATGTGTCTATACCAAGTGTTTCTCGCTACTTAAACGATATCGTCGATCCTACGAGTTCTATAGGATGGCCCTGGTTTCTTCGGCCACCACTCTGTCTAAGCCTTGCTCGCAGCGGCCATCTCTGCGTCTAGTCAGATGTCCTGCCCAGATCCACTTGAGCCGCACCACCAAATTTTGGCCTCGAAGAAGAAGACATGCTGCGCCGACGCCTGAAGAATTGGGATGAGGGCAGGAGAATTATGATATTAATTATTTTTTTGCATAATCCTACGAGTACAGGCTTAAATACCTAGTTTGACATTTATCGACATTACATTAAGTAGGTAGTACCTAAGTTGTTGTGATACTATTACAGGAGCTACCCTAAAAGCAGAAATATGATCAGCAGTCCCATAAAATGTAAAATAGCTGGATTAGGATCAGGCTGTGCTCTCTTAGGGCCGGTATTTCAATAGTAACTTATCTCGAAGTGATCCAGGATTAAATTTAAGAACGAAGCGCCGTCGACACAGCCTGTCCGTCATTTCGTCGGACGGACGGCTAGCTAGCCCATAGCTAACCGTCCACAGGCCCGCGTCTTTGGTGGCCGGTAGCCACCACGTGGCCCCCTACGCCCGCTGCGTTTCCCGCGGCGGCTGGGAAGAGAGGCTCTCTCCCTCTCACGTTCCGCCACCTCCTTCGCTAGCATGACTGCTTCGCAGAAGGAGGTGACGGCTTCCCATTCCGTCTCGCTCCGGACCTTGGATTTAACCAGGGCCGGACGCGAGAGGTCGCCGCTACGAGGACACGGCGATGCTCCGCCCACGCAGGGCAGACCTCTAGCGTGTGCTCCACCGTGTCCTATTAATATAAATATTTCGAGTTTTTACAATATCGCTAGAGATATTACAATATAACGGTTTTGACAATTTCACGGTGACATATAGGTATATTGTAGTCTTTGATTAGGATGACGCCGGGTCCAAGCAGAGTGTCGTCCGTAGCTAAGGTTGCCAACATTTCTTCAGCAACATATAGTATTTTTTCAAAATAATCTACAAAAAATATAGTAGGGTGGAGTCTCCTAATATCGGCCGCCTCCTAATATCGGCCGTTTCGAGAAAATGGAACATAACTATAAAAATATCCCTTAAATCATAATAGTTTTAATGCAAAAAGTGACTCTATATCCCTCCGCATAACCTCCCATATTTTGATGCGGGTGCATCAATATTTGAACGTTCAGTAGGCAAAATAGCACGCGCAGGTGCGGACATGCGTCGTTTGGTATCATTGCCGAGTCAAATCTCTGAGTGGACGCATTGCGAGGATAAGTATTTGAAGGGAACTAAACATACCTATGGTATTACATTTTATTTTTTCATGAAGAATAACAGTCAAAGTACCTTTTAGATAGCATGTTTTTACATTTTTTTGTCTATTTAATGAAAAAATCGCGGGGCCGAGATTAGGGATTGATATTATTGACAAATCTCAATATCGGCCGGGTGGCCGATCTTGGGAAAATGCATGAAAATGTTAAACAACATGTTTAGCTATTTCATATGTTAGCAGTAACGTCAATAAGGTTAAAAATTAAACAACAGCTCAGTTTGATAACTAGATCCTAACGTCGGCCGCCTTAAAACGATTTTTATCAACTACGGCCGATATAAAGGAAATCGATGCGTAATAACGGCCACCTTAATATTGGGAACAAACAACGTTAGGGAAGAAGAAAAAGAATTGAAGAGAATAAAGCGGAGAGAGAGAGAGATACAAAAACTGGAAATGAGTATAAAAAAATAAACCAGCCAAAGAAAACAAAAGTAGTAGAGTTTATTTAAAGGACAGAAATCGCGAAACTGACCTCACTGGTTTAGCTTCTCAAGACAAGTTTGGAAAAAGAGAAAGTTCTTTGTGCTGGCTGTGAAGAAAAACTAATTAGTGATGTTGAAGAAGATGAAGACAAAAACATTGGATGCGACATATGCCACTTACACAGTCCACCGTGAGCGAATTATATTGAAGTGGCTAAAGAAGACTTTTTTGTACTTACATCCGAGCCTTCAAAATTAAAATAATTTCTGTTATTACTCGTGTAAACTAAAGATTGCAATGATTCAACATTCCTAAAAAAAAATAGAGAAAGAAACTCCAAAAACAAATATAAATAAAAATTATTTCCAAATAAAGTGAATCAAATAAGAAATCTTAACTTTAATGGATAAATAGTGCATTAAAGAAAAAAAAAACTTAATGAAAATGAATGTAATTATAGAAAAGAGTTAAAAAAAAAGTGATTTGTACCTGAATTAAAATATAAAAAGTTATCATTTTTTATTTTTGCAGTTTATTGCCCTTACTTCGCCTTAGAAAACGTATGTCCGATATTAGGGTTACGGGCGGCGGATATAAGGGTGTTAGAGGCCGACATTAAGGGAAATCACCATATTCGGAAAGAAACATCTATATTTAAAAAAATAACAAAATATTCATAATTTTGCGAATGTACTAATGGAGTTTCAGTATCCCTTTACCCAAAAAAGGCATTGCAAGAAAGCAAACACAATTAACGTAAAAATTACAAGCAGTCAAAGTTCAAAAAAAGTTGACATGGCCGATAATTGGTGCCACCACCCTACATCACAAAAAAGTAGAGATATATATAGAGATTTTTTTTATTAAAATAAATATTCTGTTGCACGAAAAAGGGTCACGTCATAATAATTATGCTTTAGTACATTCAATTCACAAATAATATACTTTGTTTCTTTTTTTTCTCCATTTCCAATTTATCACCGTAAATGTCCTTTCTGTGAATGCCAAAGTGGCGGGTAGTGATTTCGGTCGGTATTTTTTTTAATATGTCGCCATTTTTGGCCTGTGGTTTGTTGATGAATGATGATGGCATCAGTCAAAAGTTAATATTGTTTGTTAGATTTTCGTCTTTGAAAATACAGTATTTTTGCGTACTATATATTTCTTCAAAAGTAATAGTACGCAGACCTAGACTATAGTACAATACTATGAGGAGATGTAGCCTACTAGGAACATCCTCCATATTAGTATGTTGGTCTATTCAACGCCGCCGAGATCCAGGGACGATTAAGACAGTCAGGTAGTGTGAACTGGACAGCGAGCTGGTTAGGATGGTTGTCCAGTCTTGTTTTGTATTTGCCTGCGAATGTCTTTATCTCATCCTTCATTGTTGGCAGTGCCTGATCAAGACTTCAGACCGCCCTAGGCTAATTATGAGGACGCGCCCCCGCCAGGTGCCAATATGTCACGGTTGGCCTAAAAAATAGTACCTACCTATATTAGTTTTGACTTTGTTCACTAGTGTGAAATTTTAACGTGGTTCATAGAACTTATAAAAGTTTTCAAAAATTGAGCTCTCCTCTCCAGAAAAGTCAGCCTTTTATTCAGAAATGGATGTTACTTAATCAAAAACAACTAAGGCTCCAAGAGCGCGCGAAGCGAGCTCGGAAATTTTAACAGCCAACTTGGACAGGTTAGAATTGTTTCGACACTACAAGAGTTACTTAGTCGACTTAAAGATAAAGCCAAGATTCAAAACGAAGTAGCGTGGAAAGCAAAACGGGTTCGAAAAAATTGACACCTTGCCTTGGACAGGCTTGAATTGTTTCGACCCATTGGAGTAACTTGGTCGGCTTATAATAGACAAGGTAATGATCCAAGACGGAGAAGGTTCCAAGAGCGAGCAAAGCGAGCTCGAAAATTTTGACATATTCCCTCGTTTAAATAATTCAGATGTTAATAATAATTATGTCATTTGAGATCAAAATTTTCACGTGCTCTATCTTATGCAACCTTACGTAGGCATGCCAAAATTGTCTATAGGGCCTTGGGTCATGGGGCTCCTAATTAATTTGACATGATACCGGTCGATCATTCGAAAATCCAATAGGAGTAGGTACTGTTACATCGGACCTACTAGAACATTCGAGAGGGCAAGTGATTGCAGTGTGTGTACGTTAGAAGTTCGAGAGCATTCTATTATTATTAGTTTTAAAGTTAGGTAGGTAGAAACTCGCGACCTATTTGTAAAAAGACATTAGAATTTCGACCGTACGCCTAGGGCATAAGGTTCATATTTGCTTGTTTTGTACAAGTAGGTTATACCTACTTTTTTTTATTACCTACGTACCTACTGTTCCATTGTGTTTTTTATGACCCTCTAGAATATTCGGTATTATTCTGGTGTGTCTGTTGGCGAGTATAAATAGAGCGCTCAGGGCCGCGACGGTCAGTCTTGTTTTGGCTACACAACGAAGCGAATCGAAGTGAACTTGAAGAGCGATATCTAACCGAATAGTGAACAGTAGTGTATTGTAGTGTACTTGTGATTGAGTTTAAAGTGTTTTGTGATTAATAAAATTATTGTGTTGTTTAATCGGTAGTAATTAATTTATCTCATACAAACTCAAACTCAAACTCAAATCATTTATTTCAACTAGACCATTACGGCACTTTTGAATGTCGATAAAACGAAAAAAAAGGCTACAGTCACAGACACAAGGCATAATAACTTGAGAATGTACTGTAGTTGCCCATTCCCTAGCGTAGATCTCTATGGAGAAGAACGGGCAAGAAACTCCATGGACACTCTTTTCAATCAAAAATGTTGTTACAAAATCTTGGTTACATCTTTCTTGTTGAGATTATACATATATGTGAGAACGATGTAGAAAGACGTGCACAATAAGAGCGTCCAGAGTAAAAAAAAGAAATAAATCAATAATTTATAAAATAAAGCAATTCAAATTATCCATGGCAGCTAAGAGATGACCAGTCCCGACTGACAGCGCCCGTTCACGAACATGACGCATGGATCGGCGCCATTCAATTCAACCATATTGAAGGGAACTAAATGACCCGACCCACCCGCCACCATCAGCAGGACATTTAAGCGAGCATGACATTCTCTCAGCCACCAAGGCATATTCAAGTCAATGAAAGATAACTAAATGCAAATGGTAGCTTTACTGTACATGGTACTCACACATGTGCTATGCAATTATACAATACTAAGAGATGGAATCTATACAATGCAAGAATATTTTTACAATCTTCTGCAGCTACCACAATAATATTGTCCATTAAGTTTGCACCTATGGTTGCGGAGCAGGACCAGCATTTAGCCAAGCATTTTTATCCTCAATGTAATCTCCCAGCTTATAATATGCTTGCCTACATAGTGTGCGTTTTACACAAGATTTAAATTTCGTCTCATTCAGTTGTAGAATGTGGGGAGGTATTTTATTGTAACATTTTAAACAGTACCCCATGAAAGATGAATCTACTTTAGCAAGCCTGAAACCTGGCTGAACTAGTTGGTCCCTATTTCTAGTATTATAGTGGTGTCTGTCACCTCTTTTACTGAATAAATGCAGATTTTTCCTAACATACATGATGTTTTCATATATGTATTGACAAGGTACTGTCATGATATTAATTTCCTTAAACAGTTCCCTTAGAGAATCGCGTCTACGTAATTCATATATGGCTCTGATGGCTCTTTTCTGCAGAATAAAAATAGACTCGATGTCTGCAGCCCGTCCCCATAGTAAAATACCGTATGACATAATACTATGAAAATAACTAAAATAGACTATCCTCGCCGTATCAACATCAGTAAATTGACGGATTTTTCTAACAGCATACGCTGCTGAGCTCAGCCGGCCTGCAAGAGTTGTTAAATGAGGACCCCATTGTAGCCTGTGGTCGAGCGTAATTCCCAAGAAAACCGTTTTATTGACAAATTCAAGTTTCTCTTGATTCAATACTATGTCACAATCACTACTTTTGACATTTGGTAAAGCAAATCTTATGCACTTAGTTTTATTCCCATTTAATACTAAATTATTAGCGGTAAACCAATTATGAACCTGCAGTAGGGCGAAATTTACGTCGTCAAGATTTGTGGCACGTCTGTTTATCCTAAATATTAAAGAAGTATCATCAGCAAACAACACCATATGCGGATGGTTGTTAAATAAATGGGGTAGGTCATTAATGTATACTAAAAAGAGGAAGGGACCCAATATCGAACCTTGTGGTACACCCATTTTTACTTTTAAACCCATCGAATTTACACCCTTTACTTGTACATGCTGCTGTCTATCATTCAGATAAGATTTTACTAAACTGAGCGCAAGTTTACCTAAACCGTAATGCTCAAGCTTCAAAATCAGGGTTTCGTGATTTACGCAATCAAATGCCTTCGAGAGATCACAGAAGATTCCTATGGCATCTTGTGCCTCTTCCCACGCAGTAAAAATGTGTTTTAATAAAGTGACACCGGCGTCAGTCGTACAACGTCCTTTGGTGAAACCATACTGCTGTTCGTGTAAGATTTTATTGGTGTTAAAATGGTTAAGCATCTGATTGAGCATTATCTTTTCAAACACCTTGCTGAAAACCGGCAACACGGATACGGGCCTATAATTGTTGGTGTCTTTACTGTCCCCGGATTTAAAAAGCGGTATTACCTTACTGAATTTCATTAGATCCGGGAAGACCCCTTGATCTACGCACAAATTAAATATTGAGGCTAAATACGGCGCTACAGTCTCAACAATTGAGGTACAAGCTTTGATAGACATACCCCATAGATCTTCAGTTAATTTGATCTTGATTTGCTTAAAAGCTTTTATGATTGTTATGGGGTTTACATGATGAAATTTAAATTCATTTGAACAGGCTGAAACGTTCGCCTTCAATAAATCCATAGAGAGCAAGGGAGAGGAATTCAAGGTTTCAGTAGTTTTAAGTGGGATACTGGTAAAGAAATTTACAATTCTTCGTTATTAGAGCTCACGAGACCATGTGAGGTCTCTAGTGTTATGTCATTACTTGGTTTTTTAGATCTATTGGTCTCACTGTTGATAATTTTCCAAACCGTCTTTATTTTGTTATCGGCTGATTTTATCTTGTTGCTAATGAAAAGAGACTTGGCTATCTTGCAAGAGTTTTTAAAAATTTTCGAGTAAGTAGCCACATATTTACTAAACGTTTCTGTGTTGATATAAGGCTTAAGGCCGTACAGCTCAAACAATCGTTCCCTACTTTTCCTAATACCCTGTGTTGCCCAATCACTGAAAATAAACTTTGGGGCAATAGTTTTAATTTTCTGTTTTAAAGTATTATTGAACTCGGTGTGCACTACCGAAAAGAATTCTTCATACAATTCATTTACATTGTTTCCAATATGGCCTGGTATATTTAACTTTAAACTTGTCTAAATTACTGGGTGTTATTTGTCTAGTTTGAATCTGAATTCTTTGAAATTGTTTATTAGACGCGAAAGCAACAGTCTGTCCGCTGTGATCTGAAGGAAGGTAATTTACGATGGATTTATCTAAGTAGTCGCAGCAACAAAAAACATTATCTATACATGTAGCAGTATTTGTAGTAATTCGGGTTGGTTCTGAAAAAACATTTGACAAATTAAATGATTTAAAGAGATTTAAAAATCTACTGCTGTTAACATTATTCTCTAAAATATTGATATTAAAATCACCACAGATAATTATTAATTTACTACCAGTTACAAGTTTTGCTAAAGCATCTTCCATTACTGACTCAAAGATAGAGTAGTTCAGGTAATTAGGGGGTCTGTAAACGCACACTATTACATGCTTATCTAGCTCAACACAAGACAATTCTATGCTATGTTCAACCGAAAGATCGACAATATCATTACGAGGCTTAAATTTAAAACAATTTTTAACTAAGATTAATGAACCCCCACGCATCTTAGACTTCCGGTTAAAGCAACTGCCCACACTATAATTCTCGTAATTAAATTGCATTTCGTAATCCTTCATCCAATGTTCAGTTAAACAGATAATTTCAAACTTGGTTTTTTCTAAAAATAGTTCGATTTCTAATTGTTTGGAAGAAAAACCCTGAATGTTCTGATGAAATAATGTAAAGGAATTCTGCTTAACCCCTTTTTGACAACTAATTAACTGAGAGCTAGAAGATACCTTTTTTTTTTTTTTTTTTTTTTTTTGTTTTGGCAGGAGTGGGAAATCCCCGCGGACACCTCGACTGCCTCACAGGTTGTGAAACAGTCGAGGTAGTGCCGGACTCGAACCGGCTAAAACCACACTCCTGCCCCACCAGTGTCCCTCTGACATAGATCAGAGCCCTTGTGTACTAAGTATATTTTTAATTTATCTTGCGATAGATTTTTTAAAAAAAAAGGCCGAAGAGACCGCGCTGTATGTGTTTAATTTTGACATTTAGTTTTTAATACTATTTCGAACTCTATTTATTTGTATTTAATTTTTATGCTTCTATCTACTAAAATATTATTTCTGTTCAACTAAACTATTAATTATTTCTTGTATCTATCTGTACTATTTTACTCTTTTACTTTAGGAACTCATGCATTTTGGTTTCTTTTCACAAATTTTCTTTTTTCTATTCCAAATATTTTAACCCTCATGGTATTTCCTTTGTTTCGTGTTATTTAGCATGATTTGGTTTTACTTTTATTATGAATACTATATATTTACTATATAATTTCATAATAGTTTTCAACCGAGTCTTTTTGAAACTGAATTTTAGCCAATCTGACACAGCTTGTCGATTCCACTAAAGCTGACTTACAAACTATTATAATTTTAGCCACTTTCTCACGAATGTGTCTCCAATTATCCCCATTCATGAAGCCAACCCTAGTGGTTCGCTCAATGCGTCTGCAATCTGGTTGTGTCAGACTGGTCATCCCTGTGAACGCAGAAGTGGGCGCATTAACAACTTTAGCAGTACGCTATGGTTGCTCTAGCGAATGCGTCCCACTTCTTGCGTATCGGGCATTCTATACTGAACGCATTGTGCGAGTGTTCCCCGAGCTTGGCTCTGGTGCAGTTCACGCACGACGCTGGTTCGCCAAGGTGTTTGACTGGGCAGTCCACCCTAAGGTGTGGACCGCCGCAGTGGCTGCATAGGTCAACAGGCTCTACGCAAAGACGCTTGCCGTGACCATATGCTAAGCAGCGCGTGCACTGCACCAGAGGCGTCTGGTCTTCGACGCGCACTCTCTGGAGGTCAATACGCAGTTTGCCTCCAGAGAGTGCCCGCCTCCAGATAGCAGGAGAAACACTCAACACAATGCTGTTCACATGAGGGTTACGGGATTTCTTCCTAAACTTTATGGACACTTTTTTATCCTCGTCGCCGAGGCCGTCAAATAACTCCCGGTTCTGATTCTTAAGGGCTCGTAACACGTCCTCGTCACTGTGGAGCAGCAACACGTCCCTAAGAATCAGAAGCGGGTCCCTGTTTTTCACCTCCTCGACGACGAGGTTCTCTCCGGCCGCTTCTAATCGCGCTTTGAGTTTGCGCCTCTCCTCTTTCGTTTCGCACCCCATTATAACCTTCTGGTCCTTGGCTTTCCGGACCCTCTCCACTCGCACCCAGCCCTCCTTCGCATCCACCGCTTTTCTCACTCTTTCGAGGACTTCGGCCCCCGTGTCCATCTCATGTGTGGAAGAGACCACCACGGAGTGCAACGTCGTTCGCTCCGGGGCCTGTGCCCCATTTTGGGTTTTGCTGACGGCCGCTACACCCGCGTAAGTGGTCTCCCCAACACTTTCTCTGCTTTCCAGACTGTCTCGGAGCTTTTCCACCCTCTCGGTGTTCTCCTTTACAATCGAGATGTGTTCCTTGAGGGTGGTAATGAGCTCAGTCTGGCTCGCGAGACACTCTGAAATGGACGGGGGGCAGAAGTCAGCTGTGGGCGCGAGTTCCGGCACGGCTACAGGTGCGGTAGAGGCCTTGTCGCGCTCGGACTCCTTGACCAGCTCATAAAGCCTGTTTATGGCTTCGAGCACCGCAGTCTTTATCTCGGCCTTGAGGTTGCGAGTGTTGCCCAAATTAAGCTTTGCCTTATTTAGGCAAGCTCTCGCTTCCTCGATGCGACTGCGGCACTTCGCCTCAGGCTTTTTGAGCGGTCTTGGGGCATCAATAGCAGCTCGGCGCGTCGCCGGAGTGGCAGTGCCCCCCTGTGACGCAACAGGAATCTCGTCTCCGAAGGAGATTCTCCTCCTTGCGTCAGCAGGCGTAGGCACTGCTTTCTCCGCCGATCGCGGCGAGCCGCTAGAACCAGGAGCCCTCACGGTGCTGGATGGGGTGCGGAACATTTTCTGGTGTAAGAGCAGGTGTTATCAGAACTGACTCCTGTAAAGAGGGAGTCAGAGCGATATCTACTCGGGAGGAGAGGCGTATAAGGTCGGACACTGGACAACACTGTAGCCCTGTAAAGGGGGGCATACAGAAAATAATAAAACAATATAAAATCAGTTAAAATTTTAAATACAATATTAAATAATTTTTAATACAAGTCAACTAATGTGTGTCTAATACGATAAAATAATGTTAAAATAACTAAAAACGATAAAAATCCCTTATAAGAGCAAATCCTAACAAAATGCCAAAAAATAAAATTTTGCCAAAATCCACGTCTACCTTCTTTCTATAGACCAGAGGGCGGGTGGGTGGGCAAAATTTTTTCGAGCTAGGGGCGCGTGCGAGGTGTCCAGAGACGCGTCTCCGCGCGGGCTAGCGAATTACGGAATAAAACTTGTTATGTGCCGAACAAAAATTTTGAGTTTTGGTCAAAAAACCAGTTTTCGAAAGAAAAAATTTGGATTTTCACCCCACTACCTGGAGACCGGGACACTGAGCGCGGACCAGAATTCAGGGAAGAAGGGTGAGCACTATTGCAACTATAATCTAATTTAAAATGTGAGGGAAAATTTGGAAAAACAATTAATTTTGAGGATTTTCTCCGAAAATAAGGGATGAAGTCCAGACGCGCGTGTAAAGTGCGCGCGTTATGGTCAATACGTAGGCGGTGGCCTAGTTAAGTCTGAAAACACTGAAAACAGATTGAAAATCGCACGTCTGGAATAGAAAATATCGACGTTTTCGTTTTTGACTAGTTCCCTTTTTTTTTTTTTTTTTTTTTTAGGATGGGAAATCATCAAATGACTTCTCCCACTCTGGGCGGAGCGAGAGGGAGTGTCAGACTCTTACTGACTAAAACCCATCCATGTTCCTTCCTCGCCCTTTATGTTCCGGGGCCGCGGTATCTCTTTCGAACAGGCCCGCAACCCCGGCAGGCTTCGGCCCTTGCGGGCCCCTCTCTTTTGCTGACACTCTTTGAGGCGCGCGTGGAACACGAACGCGCCGTCGACACGGCCTGTCGTCGTCGTTAGACGGCCGGACGGCCAGCTATTGCCCATAGCCAGCCGTCCACAGGCCCGCATCTACGGTGGCCGGTAGCCACCACGTGGCCCCCGACGCCCGTTGCGTCTCCCGCGGCGGCCGGGAAGAGAGGATCTCTCCCTCTCTCGTTCCGCCACCTCCTTCGCTAGCATGACTGCTTCGCAGAAGGAGGCGACGGCTTCCCATTCCGTCTCGCTCCGGACCATGGATTGAACCAGGGCCGGACGCGAGAGGTCGCCGCCGCCGATCGCCGCCACGAGGACACGGCGGAGCTCCGCCCACGCAGGGCAGACTTCCACCGTGTGCTCCACCGTGTCCTCCGGTCGATCCTCGCAGTGGAGACACCCGGGCGATTCCTCCCGCCCGATTCGGTGCAGGTACCTCCCGAAACATCCGTGTCCGGTGAGGACCTGCGTCAGGCGGAAGGTGAGGACGCCGTGGCGCCTCTCTAGCCACTCCTCAAAGAGGGGATTTACCGCCACTATCGTGGCGTGCCCTTTGACTAGTTCCCTTAGGTGGATTTTGGTACTTAGAGAAATGTATGAAAATAACTATTTTTAAGAAAAATGTATGTTTTATTCGGGCTAGGGGCGCGGGCGAGGTGTCCAGAGACGCGTCTCCGCGCGGGCTAGCGAATTACGGAATAAAACTTGTTATGTGCCGAACAAAAATTTTGAGTTTTGGTCAAAAAACCAGTTTTCGAAAGAAAAAATTTGGATTTTCACCCCACTACCTGGAGACCGGGACACTGAGCGCGGACCAGAATTCAGGGAAGAAGGGTGAGCACTATTGCAACTATAATCTAATTTAAAATGTGAGGGAAAATTTGGAAAAACAATTAATTTTGAGGACTTTCTCCGAAAATAAGGGATGAAGTCCAGACGCGCGTGTAAAGTGCGCGCGTTATGGTCAATACGTAGGCGGTGGCCTAGTTAAGTCTGAAAACACTGAAAACAGATTGAAAATCGCACGTCTGGAATAGAAAATATCGACTAGAAGATACCTTAGAGTTGATAAGTTTACCTAAATTATCACTCGTAGCTTCCATTGTCTTACTGACTAGTTTAAATCTAAGCTAAGATGTGTAAAATTACAATTAGTATAATTACTAATTTCCGTGGAACTATTTACAAAAGACTGCGACATACCACATATGTCTGAGTTTAAATTAAAAGCTAATAGCCGAGCTATTTGACGTCTAAAACTAATAGGCAGGTACGCATTATTCCTCGTTGACTTCAATTTCTGGACGAAACTGTTAGTGTCGAAAAACGTCAACTTGTCACAATAGTGACTTACTAATAAACACATGTGATTATTGAGACTATGAATATAATGATTTTGCCTGCTCGACAACTTTTCAAAGTATGGAAAGGCACACAGAATGATTTTCTTACAATTAAGTTTCAATAGTTGAGTGACATTGTCAGTGATATCATCAATTTTTACGTTCAAACTATTACCAACAAATATAGTTACAGTATCATTAGGATTGAATTCCTTCCGAGTTATGGATGCCGTTATCTGGTTATATGAAGCCTGAGGTGTACAATAATTTTGAGTAGAATGACTCATATTATTACTAATTAGTTTTCCCAAGCCTTTCCCTAAACTATCAGAGAACATAATAAAGCAACCACAATGTGTACTACAACAAGGGGGAGAACTACATTCTGTTTGACCTACCAATGATGAACCTAGGACAATGTGTGGTGATTCTAGAATGGGGATACAACCCGGAACACTGCTCAACCGGGTCGAGTCCTCCGTTACCTCAGGCAGGAGAGTGTCCGGGCTGGGTTCCCTTTGTGATGTACATTGGGTGTTATTGAAGGTTATCATGTCTTCACTGTCTGCATTACTGTTATCCTTATTGACTAATTTGTTTGTAGCAAGGATATGTTCCTTTATTTGTTTTTGCGATTTCACATACATGGAATAACATGATTGAAGTTGATGCTCTAATGTTTGAATCTCAGACTCGATATACCCAGCTCGTAACAAATTGGTGTCAGAAGTGAGAGATAAATTATGCCAATTCTACCAAAGGACGACACGGAGGGTATCCGTACCAGGCCCCTTATTCACAACCATTCGACTCGCTTCCGAACCGAATCGAACGTCTTAGATGTCGAAGATGTCATCCAAACGCTATTCACAAATCCGCAATCGAATAATTTTGACAGTTCAATTCGACAAGAAGACTCGAATCTTTCCGACAGCTGTTTGCTGTCGGGAGTCAAATCGAACAAAATTTAAACGAAATAATAAACCATATTTCCAGATTATTTCAGTAAAATAAAAAATACCAAACTTTTTAAACACTGCCTGAAGTAAGTAAATTAAGTTTAATTATAGTCCGGTGTTGTTTGTGAGTTATTAGTTGTTTTATTGACCGTATTTCATTGATGGATCCGCATTTACATAAATTCAATGTGTTTACAAAAATGTGTAATTCGTTCTAGATTTTAGTTAACAAGCAAGAATTGTATACCACTGATATTAAACACTTTTTCAGTCATTTTTCCTTTTAAGAAAATAGAAAATTTTACTTAAAAAAAAAACACCGTTTCCGCTTTGCCAGTTTGACAGACGGCTGTTTACAAAGCTGGTATTATTCAAAATAAAGTTTATTTGAAAATTTATATTATTTTATTTCAATAAAATCATTTTGTTTCGTTTGCTGTCTATTAAGTAACTACCTGTATATTTACTTATATAAACAGAACGGAATATTCAAATAAACCAATTTTATTTACTACTTTTCATTTTCTACCACGATCATCTATTTACTACCATTTTATAGCGATCCCCATAAACACAATCTCAATCAGATAGAAAAAAACGCATCCGTTCGGATCTGTGAATAGCGTTTTGACAGTTCTTCGGTTCGGAAATGAGATAGTCGAATACGATTCCTTACCGACACGGAAACGTATCGAATGGTTGTGAATAAGGGGCCAGGAGTCAGCGACAGCAGGACATGGACCAAAGGCGGTTTGGAGATTCTCCGACACAGACACCGGGTGGTGTCCAGCCTACGTCACAGCCAGTCGCTGGCCCATCCGGAGTTTCTCCAGCATCAGTGGCGCCAGACTTGTCAGCTTTAATGGCGCTGCTGCAGGAGCAAGCTCGCCGTCAAGAGGAGCAAGCTCGCCGTCAAGAGGAGCAAGCTCGCCGTCAAGAGGAGCAGGCTCGCCGATTGGAAGAGCAGTTACAGCGAGATAAAGAAGAGCAAGCTCGCCGTCAAGAGGAGCAAGCTCGCCGTCAAGAGGAGCAAGCTCGCTGTCAAGAGGAGCAATCTCGCCGGTTGGAAGAGCAATTGCAGCGAGACAAAGAGGAACAAGCCCGCCGCCAAGACGAGCAGATGATCGTCATTAAGGATCTTCATGCAACTTTCGGCAAGGACCAAAAAGTGATGAAAGATCAGGTCCACCAGCACGAAAATCGCATCTCGGAGGCCGAAGTTCAGATTGCTGGGGTCAAGAAAGCTTTGGGCGAACTAAAGGTTAAAGGCGGGACGGTAGCTACAGTGGTTGCTGCACCTACTTCGCGTGGTTTTAAGGTTCCGCGATTCGACGGAACATCGTCGTGGTCGGCCTATAGAATCCAGTTTGAGGCCGTCATGAAGGCGAATGGATGGACCAAACCACAAGCCATGACCGCGCTCACCTTAGGCCTCCGAGTCCAGGCCCTAACCATTCTCGAGGCACTCGGCAGGTATGTAACCTACGAGCAGCTGCTAGAGGCGTTGGAGTCCAGATACGGCGACGCGCACCTAGAGCACGTATTCCGTGCCAAGTTGAAGGACCGTTTTTAACGAAGTGCCGAGAACCTACAGCAGTGGGCTCTGGAAGTTGAAAAGCTCGTTCGGAAAGCCTACCAGTCTGCCCCTGCACTGATTGATGGAAATCTGGTACAGGCGTTCGTTGATGGAATACGTGACTTAGAAGTTAGAGCTGCCGTGAGACTGGGGCATCATGAGACCTTGAAGGACGCCTTGGCCCATGCCTTAGAAGTAGAGGCAGTGAGGCAAGACCACCGAACGCACCGTGTCAGGGAGGTTGTTGCATCACCTGTACGCGACCGCCCACAGGGGTATAGTCCTAGGTGCTACACTTGTGGAGAAAGGGGTCATCTTCGGTCAAGTTGTCCTTGGCAGCATCCCGATAGAAGATCAGCAGGGAAGGGTGGCTGAAGTGACTGCCCAGCCACAGCATGGAAACGAGTAAATGCCAGGACTGGGGGGCGGGTGCTGGCTGGTATTGAAAAAGCCCCGAGAATCTTGATCTCGCAAGCACATGACGGGAACAGCCTGACCATCAAAGGCGAAGTCAATGGAACACCATGCAAAGTGACGTTGGATACTGGAGCTTCTCACACGGTCGTCAATTCTAAAGTAGCAAGTCGGTTTCTTGGGGACTACTTCAATAAACACGACCGTATACAGTTACTAACAGCTACCGGTCAGCACATAAACGTCCGAGGCAAGGAGGTAGAGTTAAAATTGGGTGACAGATTTTACAAGCAGAATGTCATCGTGGCCGACATAGTGGACGATTGCATCTTGGGCTTGGACTTCATTCGGAAATATCTTTGTGAGATCGACGTTGACCAAGGAGTACTGAAATGTGGTTCAGAGGAAGTCTTCATGAAAGGTGCACCGTCAGGGAAAGTGTACTGCTTGAAGAAGATTGTTCTTCCTCGCAGATCAGAAACGATTGTGCCAATTTGTTTGCCACGGAATTCTGCACAAGAAGATCGAAGTGTTCTGATAGAAAGGGTGAACAATGAGTTCCGATGGAAGATGTCACGAACTCTGGTCAAGGCCACCAACGTCTCAGCAGTACGCATACTGAATCCAAGTGACCAGGAACATGTGATTAAGAAGGGCACCTTGATAGGCACTTGCGAGGAAGTAGTTTGGATGCGTCAATTGCAAGATGTGCCTACCGGAAATAAAGTTTGTAGTACAACATTTGACGTGTCGACACTTTTGGAAAACTGCGATTTAACCAAAGAAGAAATGGAGAAGGCTAAGAAGATGTTACTTGAGTACGCCAACACTTTCTCTTCAGATGATGCTGACATAGGGAGATGCATTGCAAGAAAAAGATATGAATTGCTATCTGCTATCTAAATCTTAATATTGACAGCAACAGGTACTTATTTTATCTTTATTTTAGAATTAAAGTTACCTAATTGCACTCTTGCTTTTTACTTTTGGTGATACACTAATATTTATGTAAGAATTCAAATGATTAGTGAGTATTAACAACCAAAGATGGTTGTTAACCTAAACTTTGTATTAGACTGTGATCCTTAATAGCAAATTATAATTTCTAAAGATTTCTTATTAAATTATATTTTTGGCCAGTGTGGGATTTCAGCTAGTTAGTAATTAAATTATTTAGTTTAAGAACAAAAACAAAACTTTGTTAGTACTCAACTGACACCTACTTTTTTATTACTTGATTTTATTAAATGATGTTAAAGAAAAGAAAGCTTTTTACTTAACAATTATTTTTATTTCATCATGAATAATCTACAATATGCTGTTCAGGTTTGTAACATTTAGATAGGGAAGACCTTGTGCCCTGCATTGGGATAAATAGAGCCTGAAGTGGTGGAAGTGGAAGCAGCTTTAAGTTTCACTTTATTATTTTGTGCCGAGACAATATCAACTCAAAATTATTTCTTTACTTACTCTTTTCTTATGGAATTCCTTTCCTCCAATGTCCTTGGGAAAACAATGTATTTATTTCTCATTTGAGGAGAATTTAATGCCGTGGTGATTTGCGACAAAACTGATGACACTGTTTGTTGTGCCACAGAATGACCACCTATATCTCCAATTGGTCTTTGATAAGACCCTGTGGCATAAAATGACAATGCAGTCAAAACCTTAAACAAATAATAGAACAGTTGTAGACTTATTATTGTAATGAGGAGACCATGGCTAAATAATAACAGCCGCTCGGGTCGATCTTTAGGTTAAGCTGTGCTTGCCTAGGTTGGTCTGTGGATAGGTGACCATGGTACCATTATTCCTCCATGCCTCGGAAAGCATGTTAAGCTGTTGGTCCCGGCTGTCATTTGTAGTTCTTTGACAGTCGTTACAGGAAGTCAGTGGCCCAAAAAAGTCTGGCAAACAGTCTTACCAAGGGGTATTGTATTACCCAGTACTAACTAGATTGTGGAAGTCAGATTGGCAGTCGCTCCATGTAAAATACTGGTATTCAGCTGTATCTGGTGGGACTGGAAACCGACCCCAACTTAGTTGGGAAAGGCTAGGCAGTTGATGACTTATTATGGTTAATAAACCTTATACCTAGTATTAAAAATTGGATTTAAGTAGTTTCTCAAATATTTTCTCACAACCAAAAACATAGGTTAGTTATATGAATTAAGTAAACTAAAGATAAAAGAAGTGTACTTACCTTGTTCTCTAAGGATAAATCGGTTGGCTTGACAGGTTCTTTGAACATCGGGGTCAACTCAGCGCACAAATTGAGCACTAATTCTTTAGATAGCCTGTAGCGCCTAATGAATTCGTCATCCTCAAAGTTATTGAAGGGGTCCAACTGGCCGCGTAACTGGAGCCTCTTACGTTTTTGTGCACAGTGTGAGGCAGAATCATCCTCAAAAAACTCAAACAAAAGTAGTTCATCAGACATCTGAAATAAGTTAAGAATAAATTGTTTATTTATGCGGTGATAGCGCCTGCATATTAAATAGGTATTTCAGACTTTTTTAGGAAGATTATAGTGCACTTACATTGGTTTTTGTAAAATTTCACTAAAATAGCACTACAAAACGATATTTTCGTCAATAAATTCACCAAACGTTTCAGTTTATGTGGAGAAATAGTAACTTTTATTGAATCGCTTATTTTGACAGTTGCGCCTTTCAGTTGAGCTGCTATAAGAACGTCATGGTACCAAACAAGTACAAAATGAATGAATGAAACCAAAACTTGCGACTCAGTTTGAGGTCAATCGCTGTCAGATGGCATGGCCTAAAATTGAATCGTTAAACTGACGTCATGGTACGAATTAGACGAACAGTTCAGTTTAGGTCCTAAACTGGATCGCGTTAAGAGCTCGTGGTAGGCATCCTGGACTTGTTCAGCATCAGATTAATACAGGTAACGAGTTACCAATCCGTCAGCGACCAAGAAGACTGCCAGTTGCACGAGAAAAAGAGGTAGAAACCATGATTGAGGGAATGGTGAAGGACGGTGTTATAGAGCCTTCATCGAGTCCATGGTGTTCTGCTGTGGTCTTGGTAAAGAAAAAGGACGGCAGTATGCGCTTCTGTGTGGACTATCGACGACTCAACGACGTCACGAAAAAGGACAGCTACCCGCTGCCTAGGATCGATGACACACTGGATACGCTGACTGGTATGAAGTGGTTTACCACACTTGATCTGAAGAGTGGCTACTGGCAAGTAGAAATAGACCCCAAGGACAAGGAAAAAACTGCATTCTCAACAGGAAAAGGGCTATGGCAGTTTAAAGTTATACCATTCGGTTTATGCAACGCTCCTGCGACGTTTGCAAGGCTGATGGAGCAAGTACTCGCCGGATTGATTGGAGACGCATGTCTTGTCTATCTAGACGACATAATCATCGTGGGCCGTACATTTGAAGATCACCTTGAAAACCTCAACCGAGTGCTGTCGAAAATCCAAACAGCAAATCTCAAGTTAAGTCCGAAAAAGTGTTCGTTTTTCAGACAGCAAGTGAACTTCTTAGGACACATAGTTTCGGGGGAAGGTGTTCAAACAGACCCAGAAAAAGTAGTCGCCGTCAAGGATTGGCCAGTTCCGAAAGACAAGACACAGGTCAGAGCATACCTGGGTTTGTGCTCCTACTATCGAAGGTTTGTCAAGAATTTTGCCGACATTGCAAAACCTCTGCACAAACTCACTGAGGAAAAGAGGCAATTCTGTTGGGACGAGGACTGCGACGTCGCATTTCAGGAATTAAAGAAACGTCTGTGCAACACACCTATTTTGGGATATCCTGACACTGAAAATGACTTCATAGTTGACACAGATGCCAGTAATACTGGAATTGGGGGCGTGCTGTCTCAACGGAAAGGAGACCGGGAGGTTGTAATAGCCTACTTCAGCAAGTCTTTATCGAAACCTGAAAGAAATTATTGCGTTACAAGACGGGAGCTACTCGCTGTAGTAAAGACATTGCAGCACTTCAGTAAATATTTGCTGGGACGTAAATTCCAACTAAGAACTGACCATGCTGCACTGAAGTGGCTATTACAGTTCAAGAATCCAGAATGGCAAGTGGCGAGATGGATTGAACTACTACAAGAGTTTGACTTCGTAACTGAACATCGCAGTGGGAAAACTCACGGTAACGCAGATGCCTTGTCAAGAAGACCTTGTCCTGAAGATTGTAAGCACTGTGCCAGGCAAGAGACTAAGGAAATAGTGCCCGTGAGGATGCTTAGAACGGATCTCAGCGATGAATGGAAAGAGACCCTACAGCAGGCTCAGCAAAATGACTCGGACATCAAACCAATCTTCGAGTGGATCAAAGTTGGTGCTCCTAAACCCAGGTGGAGTGATGTGGCAGCGATGAGTTTGATCACGAAGTGTTATTGGGCGCAGTGGAACAGCTTGGTGATCCAGGATGGAGTCTTGTGCCGTAAATGGGAAAACGCTAGAGGGGACAGCTGTCATCTACAAATGGTTGTTCCTAAAGCTAAGGTACCGGATGTTCTACGGCTCTACCATGATGGATGTTCTGGAGGACATATGGGTGTAAAAAGGACTCTTCTAAAAATTCGTGAACGATTTTACTGGATCCACTGTCGAGATGATGTGGAGGACTGGTGTCGCAAATGTTCCAGTTGTGCGGCCGTGAAAGGACCCCATACACGCAGCAGAGGTGCATTAAAAGTGTACAACGTTGGAGCCCCTTGGGAACGGATAGCACTAGACGTTGCGGGACCATTTCCAGTAAGTGAGAGCGGAAACAAGTACTTCCTGGTGGTCATGGATTACTTCACAAAGTGGCCAGAAGTCTTCGCCATTCCTAACCAAGAAGCTACAACTGTCGCAGATAAATTGGTTCAGGAAGTCTTCTGTCGTTTTGGGGTACCCTTAGAAATACACAGCGATCAAGGAAGGAATTTTGAATCCCAAGTATTTCAAGAAACTTGTCGGTTAATGGGTACCCATAAAACCAGAACCACCTCTTACCACCCACAATCCGATGGAATGGTGGAACGATTCAACCAAACATTAGAAAGATATCTGGCAAAAGTTGTGGAAAGCCGGCAAAGGGATTGGGACAAGCACATACAGCCGTTTCTTCTGTCTTACCGAAGAACAGTCCACGAAAGTACGGTTACCTGCAGATTTAATCACTGGAACTCCCCCTGATGCTCCATGTAGCGTAACAGATTACGCGAATGACTTGCGTAATCAGTTGAACGATGTTTATGAGCATATCCGACAAACCGGCCAACAGATGTCTGAGAAGATGAAAACCCGTTATGATTGGAAGGCAAACGGTAGGGGTTTCGACGAGGGTTCACTGGTGTGGTTGCACAACCCAGTGCGGAGTAAGGGGAAGTCTCCGAAGTTACAAGCAAAATGGGATGGACCATACCGAGTCGTGACTAGGATCAACGATGTCACCTACCGAATACAGAAGGGTACACGAGGTGCGCCTAAGATTGTGCATGTAGACCGGTTGGCACGATACTACGGGACTAATGATGCTCGGGACGAGCATGTCTAAGGAGGGGGCAGTGTTACATCGGACCTACTAGAACATTCGAGAGGGCAAGTGATTGCAGTGTGTGTACGTTAGAAGTTCGAGAGCATTCTATTATTATTAGTTTTAAAGTTAGGTAGGTAGAAACTCGCGACCTATTTGTAAAAAGACATTAGAATTTCGACCGTACGCCTAGGGCATAAGGTTTATATTTGCTTGTTTTGTACAAGTAGGTTATACCTACTTTTTTTATTACCTACGTACCTACTGTTCCATTGTGTTTTTTATGACCCTCTAGAATATTCGTGATTATTCTGGTGTGTCTGTTGGCGAGTATAAATAGAGCGCTCAGGGCCGCGACGGTCAGTCTTGTTTTGGCTACACAACGAAGCGAATCGAAGTGAACTTGAAGAACGATATCTAACCGAATAGTGAACAATAGTGTATTGTAGTGTACTTGTGATTGAGTTTAAAGTGTTTTGTGATTAATAAATTTATTGTGTTGTTTAATCGGTAGTAATTAATTTATCTCATACCCAGCTCGTAACAGTACCAATCCAGAGGCAGAATAAAATAATCTTTCTAAAAGTATATGATTCACTGCTATAAACAAGACCAGAAAAATATATGATATTCTTCAGGATATTTGCTAGCATGATAGTGTTTTGAAAACATAATACAATTAAATTGACTCGATAAAAAAAAACACGAACTTATCTCTATAAATATCTTTCAAACAATAAAAAACATACTAATATGCTTGCGATCATTCTGATTTTTTGCCAAATAATTATACAAGTACAATATATTAGCAGTTTAAGTTTTTTAATCCAATCAATAGTTTTTTTGGAAATCGATCGAAACCACTCAATTCACGCTATTTGGCCCTCAGTGACTGACGTAACAACCACTTTGTAGTGCAAGCTGATTAGAACTTTATTCTAACAGCATTTCAAACGAAGTTTGAACCATAACAAAAAGAGTTGCTCATTAAAGGTGGACGCACACTTATCCGTGCCGAAGGAATCGACCGCGCCGAACGCATCGAATTTTAGAATTACTTGTATGAAATCCTATGAAGCCTCGCACACCTTTCCGCGTCGAATCTTCCGAATCGAGCAGAACACCAGAAATCCGAGACAAATTCGGATGACGTCATCAGATTCGGCGCGGCTGATGCGCGCGATTCGACCAGTGTTGCCAGATGGAATTTGAAGAAATCAGTAGAAAAAATTAAGTTTTAGCAGTAGATCCGAGAAAAAATCAGTAGATTAAAAAAGTTATACCCGCATGAGGTAAAATGGACTTGAGCTTGAATTATAAGTGTGATATAATACGTTAGAACATATACATACATACCTACTGTACTTACCTAACTTAATCTGAGTCAATGCTTCTCGCCATGGCTTATTTTACTTAATATTGGAGTAATTGCTTTTTCTATGGATATTTTTACAAATCTATCTCACACAATGTACCTACCACCAAAACATAAAAATTATGTTTCTACGGTTTTGTAAAATTATTTTGATTTATAAACTGTGTACATGGAGTTTTTTGCTCGTTTTTCTCCATATATATCTAAGCTATGGAATGGGCAACTACAATATCTTCACAGTTTCAATGCCTAGTGACAGGGACTGTCAGTGATTGGTCGGCACTGCACAGAATACGGATAATAAGTATGTATTTACCAACCTACCAACTTTTTTTATGTGGTATATATCAACTATCTGGTGTCCACGACACCAGCCTTGCTTAGTGTGGGACTACATGGCGCTGTGTGTTAATGTCTAGCAATATTTATTTATATTTATAACAACATTAAAAAAATATATACTCTTAGAAACCAGAAGTGAGGACAGTTTTTTTAAAAATAACGCACAATTACTTCCTAAATTATTTAATCAACAATCAAAGTTTAATAACCGAAATCACAACAAAGATAATTTTAAAAATAATACATCCGAACTCTAATTACTGCAAATGATATAAATTGATTGGCAAAATAACAATATGGCGGCTGAACATAAAATACCAACGAGGAAAGCGATGTTCAACCGTTGCCGACTGATGATCGAGTGAACCCGTTGCCAGTGCTGCCACCCGCGCGCTGTCTTTTATAGCGCACCGCTTGTACCAGGTTTTGGAAAAGGAGGTTTCACTAAGACGGCCTTTCCTGACAGCGGGGCGTCCTCGACCGCTTCTTGCCTTGTATCATCACTAGGTCCACCATCACCAGACTGGCCGTCATCCTCAGACTGGCCATAATCATCTGCAAAGTAACAACAACACATACTGTACATTTGTTTTCTTGCGACCCTTATGTGTCTGAAGCCGGAGAATAGAAAGCACTTGAACTGATTTTGTTAAGTACGCGATAGCGAGCGTGCACTCCCACCATCAGGCACCCAACCAACTAACAGGAAGGTTACTTAGGTAATCGAAATGTAAATCTAAGAGCTTCAGACTAAAAAATTACAAAGCAAAATCAGTGATTCTAAGCATTAAATCGTAAATGGAACTAAATAGCATTCCAAACAATGGAATTCCGGACTCCCATTGGGTAGAATACTAGTAAAAATAAGTAGATAGTAGTGAAGGTAATATACTTAACAGAACAGAAGTCAAGGACCACAGGTCCAGGCCAAACAGAAGTCATAAGCCAGAGGCTCAGACCAAACAGAAGCCATGAACCAGGGGTCCAGGCCGAACAGAAGTCATAAGCCAGAGGCTCAGACCAAACAGAAGCCATGAACCAGGGGTCCAGGCCGAACAGAAGTCATAAGCCAGAGGCTCAGACCAAACAGAAGCCATGAACCAGGGGTCCAGGCCGAACAGAAGTCATAAGCCAGAGGCTCAGACCAAACAGAAGCCATGAACCAGGAGTTCAGGCCAAACAGAAGTCATAAGCCAGAGGCTCAGACCAAACAGAAGCCATGAACCAGGGGTCCAGGCCAAACAGAAGTCTTCCGGTTACTTACCAGCCTCGAAGAAAGCGGAGCATGCGTCAGGCGTCCACTCGCCGCGCCAGAGCACCATATGCTCGGCAGCTGCCTGGGTTTTTTTGCCATACGAACCAGCCAGTAGTTCCAGCTCGTAGCGATGATGCGGCAATACACGGACGACCTTATAGGGCCCCCGCATGCCAGAGTCGAGCTTTCCTGTGCTCTGTGATGCCTTGTTGACAAAGACATAGTCCCCTACAGCGTAGGCTCGTGGTTGTCGCCGGTTCTGGTTGGTGTAGTCGTCTTGACGCCGCTGATTGGCTGTAAGCAAGTCTGAGGCACGCTGTCTCCTGAGCGTCATAAGTGCTTCTCGATTAGGGTTACGGTTCTCAAGTGCGACGTCACGCACTAGAGATCTTATTACTGGGGTAGCTGCATCAATCCCAACGAGGAGTTGTAATGGCGAGGCTTGCGTAGTTGCCTGTCTGGTGACGTTTAAATTGAGCTGCACTTTCCATAAAGCGTCAGCCCACTGAGAACCTTTATGTCCAACCTCTACCCGTAACATGTTTAGGACAGTTCTGCAGTACCTCTCTGCTTGCCCATTTTCTCGGTGCATTCCAGGTGTGATAAAATGAACGGAGCAACCCAAGCTACTAACCCAGTCTCGGAAGGCTACGCTTTCGAACATTCTCCCTCTGTCGCATATTATAGTACTTGGAGATCCGAACAAAGATATTACATTAGTAAACACCCGTTTTAATTCGTCCGAGTCTTGACGATACATGGAGTACAGCAGACAAAATTTTGAAAAGCTGTCAATTACTATTAAAACGTACTTAAACCCGTTAGATTCTGGAAGCGGGCCCAATACATCGGCATGAATAACACAGAATGGGTCATCAGGTTTCGACCAAGACTGAATCGGTTGCGGGGATGTTTTGGGTACTTTCTTATGAGCTAAACATACAAGGCAATGACTAACATATTTTCTAACAAATTGCCTAACACTAGGAAACCAAAAGTGACGTAAAATAAGATCCGTCGTTCGGTCGGCTCCAACATGATCATGCTCATCATGGAAAGCTCTTAAAAGGCTAAGCCGGTAACCTTTAGGGATGTAACATAACAATCGTGGGTCTTCCCCGGTTGGTGTATATTTATAATACAAAAGTTCATTTTTAATTACATACCTTGAAGAATCTAATTGGCCATCTCTTAACTTAACAATTAAATTTTGGGTTTCCTCATCCGCAGTCTGAGCGACCTTTGCCCAATTGTTAGGATTACGAATGTGTGATACATTTGCTGTTTCAGGAGGGTGCCGGCTTAGAAAATCAGCGTGTTGCATCATGGATCCTTTTCTATATTCCAAAGTAAAGGTAGGTAAACCCACCAACGCGCGACACGAGGCAACAAATCTTTTTTTTGTTTCAGTTAACTTCAACGAATTACAATCCGTCACTATTTTGAAATTGATACCAATTAAATAATGACGGAAGTTCTGAAGTGCGCGTACAATGGCTAAGGTTTCCAGCTCGTAGCTGTGATAACGACTCTCCGCGCCTTGGGTAGACCTACTATAGTAACTGACTACTCTCTTTCGTTTACCGGCATGCTCCTGCAACAACACCGCACCGACACCGATGGAACTGGCATCGGTGTGAAGTTCCGTAGGTAAACTTGGGTCAAAGATCGCTAAGACTGGTTCATGGGTCAAACAATGAATAATATAGTCGCGTGCCACATCTTGGTCTGAACCCCATTTGAAAGGTTCTCCCTTTCTTAACAGTCTGGCAATGCAGGCTGTTTTAGAAGCGTAACCCGCGACATAACGCCTAAAATACCCGGCTAGGCCCAAAAATTGGCGAACCCCCTTAACATTAGTAGGCTTTGGAGAATTTACCAGTGCCTCAATTTTTCTTGGGCTCGGCCGCACCTGACCATTACCAACTATCCGTCCTAAGTACTCTATTTCGGTATCTAAGAAGGTACATTTTTTAAAATTAACCGAAAAACCGGCATTCGTGAGAGTACTCAAAACTTGACGCAGCAAGTCGAGTCCTTCAGGAATTCCGTTTGACATAAGAAGTACATCGTCGATATATGTCAAAACTCGCCCACTTTCAATATAGGGTTTTAAGGTTTTTGAAATTATTCTTTGATAAACTATAGGGGCGTTAGCTAACCCATAGGGCATTTTCAAGTATTCGAAATGCCCTTCGGGCGTTACGAAGGCGGTTTTGGAAATCGAATCATCATCCTTTAATGGCACCTGATGAAATCCAGTTGCCATGTCTAAACTGGTGAAGACCTTGAAACAACCAAGCCTATCGATGTGGTCATCGATCAAAGGCAAGGGAAATCGTTCCTTGACCGTTATAGCATTAAGTGCCCGATAATCGACGCACATCCTATCACTCCCGTCCTTCTTCTTGACGAGAATGATAGGACTGGCGTAGTCGGACTGTGACTCACGAATAATTCCCTTTGAGAGTAGGTCATTAATTATATCCCGAACTCTATTTTTTTCGTCACAAGAGAGCTTATAAGGCCTATGAACTACCGGGGCACTCGATGTTAATCTTATCTCCATACCGCCCGTATTCACCGTTGATGTAGCAGTACCCGTAATGAAAGAACTCGAAAACTCGCGGATGATATTAAGCAGGAGATTTCTGACATTGCCAATTAACGGCGTTTTAATGTTTTCATAGTCAACGGTAGATACGTGCAGTACAGAGGGCACACTGTCTAATCTCGTGAGCCGGTGTAAGTTATTACTACGCGTGTAGGTAATTCCCTCTCTATCTAATACATCTGTGCCAATCAAAATAGGCGCCGTAATGCACCCAACTGGGACCACATACAAATCAACTTCCAAAGACACTTCAGGAAATTCAATCGTCGTCACAACATATGACGTTGATTCAATCTCCTGGCTGCCTATACCTCTCAACAAACGATGTGTTGGGATTCGATTGAAATTAAAATATTTAAGAACCGATTCTAAAATCAACGAGATATCAGACCCACTATCGATCAAAGTATCTATAGGCACCTTTTGAATAACAGCAGACATTATGTTGTCTCGTTTCGATTGACACTTGAGCAAAAATTTATCTTAGCCAATCTCTGTTCATTACGATCAGTTTCCGACTTTTTTTTTGAAAAGCACGTATCAATTACGTGACCGTTACGTTTACAATGCGTGCAAAACTTGACAGATTTATCACCCGATGTTGAAGGCGTTGTCGTCGCGGTATCTGCTGATGGCGCGTTAGTGTCGACTTTAGGTCTTTTCCTGCAGTTATATTTCGTGTGACCAGCTTTATGACAATAGTGACACACTATGTTACTGCCTCCCGATTTAGTTGCCTCGCGTTTACGCGATGATGATGGTCCTACATTGTTTGAATTGTGAGGGTTGTTTGAACTGCGCGTCTCCGTTTTTGGTTTGACATATACCGACAAAAACTCGACTAGGTCCGTTATTTTAAGCTTCGCATTCGTTGCAGCAGCCTTTACTTGAGCATCAGTAATACCTCTGACAATTATTGCAACTTTCAGCTCATCAGACAACCCCTTTACAATATTAAGACGCAAAAGAGACTTGCGAGCATATTCGGCGTATGTCGGGAATTTATTTGAATTGTTACACATAACCTCAAACAAAATTGTAGCAACGTCTACATTGCGTGGGCATAGTGAACGAAACTCTAATTTGAAGTTGCTCCACGAACGATCACTTGTAACCCAATCGTTAAGCCATGACTTCGCGTCACCACGCAAACAACTTCCTATGCGCCCTAGACACTCGCGATCGTCCCATTTATTTAAATTACGAGCGCGGTCTACCTCTGAACACCAAACGTCAAAGTCGTGTAGGTTAGGATCGAAGGGAGAAATATAAAAATTATGCGATCTCTCTCGAACTAAACAAGACAATGCGCCAACGAGCTTATCTGTCACATCCTTATCCTGGTCAAGCGTTCGCGACTTCTGCCTAGTGAAAGTTTCCTGCCCCCGTGAGCCATGCTCCGCAACAGGCGTAGATACGCGACATGTTGGCGAAGTCGGCAAACGGCTCTCAATAGAATTCAAGCGAGCTAATATTTGACCTAAGGCCTGATCACGCGGAAAATCACGGCGGCTATATGAGGTGTCACGACGTCTATGACCGTTTCGTGGACTACGGGACAGATGACGATGTCTAGAAGAAGTACGGTCGCGACTATGAGAACGCTCACGGTATCTACGCGGTGAAGGAGTGTGATTGCTCCTTCCGGAACCATGCCTACGATTACGCGATCTACTTCTCAACGTTCGAGAACGATTACGATGCAATCGACGCGAATCGTTTTGTTTTTCAACACTTGTCGAACGTCCCGGCATATCAGCAACAAAAATAAAAACTCACCGATACTCGCGTACCTACCCAGAAAAATAAAACTTGCAGTAATTAGGTTAAATTCAAACACTATCGGTCTTTAACTTAAAACAGATGGCACAAACAGCACTAAGCACGTGGTCAATCCCACTTCTGATCTTAGAAACCAGAAGTGAGGACAGTTTTTTTAAAAATAACGCACAATTACTTCCTAAATTATTTAATCAACAATCAAAGTTTAATAACCGAAATCACAACAAAGATAATTTTAAAAATAATACATCCGAACTCTAATTACTGCAAATGATATAAATTGATTGGCAAAATAACAATATGGCGGCTGAACATAAAATACCAACGAGGAAAGCGATGTTCAACCGTTGCCGACTGATGATCGAGTGAACCCGTTGCCAGTGCTGCCACCCGCGCGCTGTCTTTTATAGCGCACCGCTTGTACCAGGTTTTGGAAAAGGAGGTTTCACTAAGAATACTTATATAAAATTATAGGGAACCATCAATGTCACTCGGTGGTGCCAATAGAAACTAACGACGTAAGTATAATTATTTTTATCCAGATCCGTTTGGGAGTTACGAGGGAACAGAAAAACGAACGCACAGTCAT
This sequence comes from Xestia c-nigrum, assembly GCA_916618015.1. NCBI lineage: Eukaryota > Metazoa > Arthropoda > Insecta > Lepidoptera > Noctuidae > Xestia > Xestia c-nigrum. The sequence goes on from OU745270.1 coordinate 15,577,369, forward strand.
ACATATGGGTCAAACACATGTGGCGAGGCCCAAAAGGAGGATCCTTTTGGCCTTCGCCGCAGTCGGGTAAGAACAAGCTACCTAATACTGTCTAGCCACAGGCATATCAAAAGTGAATGGAATGCAGTTGATGAGATGCTGCCAGATTCTTCAATAACACCCACCGAATCTATTAGTTTATTATGTAATTATATCAAAGGACTCCTTTCTCTCTTTCCACTTCTCGCGATCTAGTGCGATTTTAGGCTAATCCTCTAAGAATAATAATAATAATATTCTTTCGTTCTTCGGTAATGAGACTGTATGTCCCGCGGAAGTGTGGGGTTCGAGGCTTTTTAAACACCCTCCACAATCGTGGGATATGCAGTCTCAGGGAATATTTCCTAGAAGCCGACGTGGGGATGCATCGAGATGTGGTCGCGATGGACAAGGGCCTCACCCCGCTCTCCTTGGCTAAAGAGAACTGGCGCAAACCTGTAGTATTTACTACTGATGACTGCAGGAAAGAATGGCAGAGCAAGGAGCGTCACGGACGCTTTTACCGGGCTCTTCATGGGTCCGATGTAGATTTTCTAGCGTCCGTGTCCTGGCTACGATCCGGGGACCTCTTCGGAAAAACCGAAGGTTTTGTCTGTGCAATTATGGAAGAAGTTATGATGACGAATAACCATCGGAGATTTATTGTGAAGGACGGTACGGTTGACATATGTCCGGCATGCCATCGTCCAGGCGAATCAATCCGTCATATTATCTCCGGGTGTCTCGTCTAGCTAACGGAGAGTACTTGCATAGACACAACCTTTGTAGCCAGGATTATCAGCAACTTGCTCTAAAATACAATCTTGTGGAATCAGAAGTGCCCTACTATAGGTATGTGCCCGACCAAGTTCTCGATGATGGCAGTATCACACTGTACTGGGATCAATCCATCATCACAGACAAAACTGTTATAGCCAATAGACCAGATATAGTGGTGGTGGATCGATCAGAGCGGTGCGCAATGATTGTTACACTTGATTTGTTTATCTTCCTCGTGAAAACCGAGAAAGATAAACAAATCAAGTATCTTGACTTGGCTCGCGACGTTGTCGACATGACGGGGGAAGTGTACTCGGCGATCATTGTGCCGGTAGTCGTGTCAGCCCATGGCTTAATTGCCAAGAGCCTCGACCAATACCTGAGGAGGCTCTCATTAGGCAGCTAGATCAAGGGCTTGATTCAGAAAGCGGTACTGCTGGACACGGCTCGTATTGTTAGGAGGTCCCTCTCTCTAGAGCCCTGACCGCCGGGTAGCTTGGACCCTGTATATCAGTGGGCTACAATTTTTTATATTTTCAAATCTTTTGTATATATTTTCTTATGTTAATATTTGAATAAATGTAAAAAGTTTGTTAATATTTGAATAAATAATATAATAAAATTTATTTTGCTCCCACAAAGTACAGATACAATATAAGGTGTTACTAACATTGGAGGTACAAAGATTTGTGGGAGTCAGGAGTTCAAACTAGGATACTATGCTATGAACTCCTGGCCCCCGTCGCCGAGATTTATGTCAATGTTTTATATTTTATTATTATTAAAAAAAAAAACAAAAATCGATTTATTATGTTTTATCCGTCGAATAGACTACCAGGACCTTAAATGGGGTGGTTTGGAAAGATACGGGCTTTGTTAAAAGTGCGGAAAGGACTGCTGTACGAGAAAGAAGAGCTGTAACTGCCCCCGTTGCTTTTGCCGCCACCGCCAATTTTTTTAATACTGGTTATTTTAATCGTTTTCTCACTGCTGCCACCAGAGCTGCTGATGCTGTTGTCATCTTTGTTACTCATGCTGCCACTATTAGGCGATCCCCCGCTACTCAGAAGTACGAGTGAATCATCTACATCTGTATCGGTGAGTAAAGCTACTGTTCCACCATTGGAGCCAGATTGTTTGAAAGCACTGCCGCCTTCACTAGCGCCAGCATATGCCCCAGCCCATCCATTGCCGTAAGCTTGGTAGTGACCACCACCATTGACTTGAGCACCGGCATTAACCTGAACATCAGTAAAATCCTGACCACCAATATGAACCTGACCACCAGTATAATCCTGATCACCATTAAAAGCCTGACCACCAGTATAAGCTATACCACCAGTGTTGACCTGACCACCAGCAACAACCTGACCACCCGTGTAATCCTGACCACCGTTTCCGCCGAATATACCGCCTGGACCTAAAATGGGGTGGTTTGGAAAGATACTGGCTTTGTTGAAAGTGCCAAAAGGACTGTTGTACGAGAAAGACGAGCTGTAACTGCCCCCGTTGCTTTTGCCTCCACCACCTACTTTTTTAATAGTAGTTATCTTAATCGTTTTCTTACCGCTGCCACCAAAACTGGTAATACTATTGTCATCTTTGCTACCCGTATAATCCTGATCATCAGTATAAAACTGACCACCCGTATAATCCTGTTCATCAGTATAAACCTGGCCACCAGTATAATCCTGACCACCAGTTAAAACCTGACCACCAGTATTGACCTGGCCACCAACATTGACTTGACCACCAGTATTGACCTGGCCACCAACATTGACTTGACCACCAGTATTAACTTGACCACCAGTATAAACCTGACCACCCATATAATTTAGATTTAGATTTTGAGTATGATGCTTACTACCAGGAAAAGCCTGATCACCAGTATTGACCTGACCACTAGTATTGAGCTGACCATCAGTGTTACCCTGACCACCGGTATTAACTTGATCACCGTTATTAACCTGACCACCCGTATAATCCTGATCACCGTGTCCGCTGAATATACCACCTGTACCTAAAATGGGGTGGATTGGAAAGATACGGGCTTTGTTGAAAGTGCCAAAAGGACTGCTGTACGAAAAAGACGAGCTGTAACTGCCCCCGATGGTTTTGCCTCCACCACCTACTTTTTTAATACTAGTTATCTTAATCGTTTTCTTACCGCTGGCACTAGAGCTGCTGATGCTATTATCATCTTTGCTACCCGTATAATCCTGATCATCAATATAAATCTGACCATCCATATAATCCTGATCATCAGTATAAACCTGACCACCAGTATAAAATTGATCACCAGTATAATTTTGACCACCAGTTAAAGCCTGACCACCAGTATTGACCTGACCACCAATATTGACTTGACCACCAGTATTAACTTGACCAATAGTATAAACCTGACCACTCGTATAATTTTGATTTTGAGTATAATCCTTACCACCAGTAAAAGGCTGACCACCAGTATAAACCTGACCACCCGTATTGACATGATCTCTAGTATTGACCTGACCATTGGTATTAACCTGACCACCAGTATAAACTTGTTCACCACTATTAACCTGACCACCCATATAATCCTGATCACCGTGTCCGCCGAATATACCACCTGTACCTAAAATGTGGTGGATTGGAAAGATACGGGCTTTGTTGAAAGTGACAAAAGGACTGCTGTACGAGAAAGACGAGCTGTAACTGCCCCCGTTGCTTTTGCCTCCACCACCTACTTTCTTAATAGTAGTTATCTTAATCGTTTTCTTACCGCTGCCACCAGAGCTGCTGATGCTATTGTCATCTTTGCTACCCGTATAATCCTGATCATCAGTATAAACCTGACCACCCGTATAAACCTGATCATCAGTATAAACCTGACCACCAGTATAAACTTGACCACCTACATCAAATGCTTGGTTGCTGTAATAATTCTTATAATAGTTATTGTAATATTCCAAGTAAGCATTATAAGCATCAATAGCATCATTATACTCTGCCTGTTCTGCATAATTACTGTCAGCATATTTAGTAATGTCCGCATCGCTATTATTTCCATTATCTACATAATTATGTAGTTTTATGTATTCAGAATTTTGGCTGGACTCACTGCAGCATGCCTTGCAACTTTGACAGCTCTGCTTGCAGCAAGGGCTGCTGTTTTTTCTGCAACAATTGGTTTTGCATCCGCAGTCACAACTTTGTCTGTATTTGTAAGACGATTCTCTTTGTTTGTAAAGATCACGGTCAAATCTTATAGGTTGCGATGGTGGTGGTGGTAGTAACGATGTCAGTATTTGGGGGGGAGGAGGCAGTAGTGGTGGCGGGGGTGGCAGTGGGGGTAAGGGTGCAGGTGGAGGAGGAGGTGGAGCCGATGGAGTCGTCAAATTTGTTTCCATTTTGGTGATGCGGTAACAGTTTGTGCCCTCACAAATTTGGCTCGAATCACAGCAACAAGTACGATGGCCGTTGTTAACGGAGCAGTAGCATTCATAGTTACCATTTATATTATTGCTACTCTTTATTTTAGAAGGGCTATCGTTATTTGTTCTGTCATCTCCCAACGACTGGCCCGCATTATATAAGCCACGGTGATCCGAAGTGTGACTTTTGTCGCCATCAAAGAAACCCCCGCGATCGTGGATGATTTTCTCGTCGGTACTGTTAATAATATTTTGGTTGGTGCTTTCATTATATGCAGCGATTAGAGCGTTGGCTTTGTTCTTATCTTCTGATACGGTGTTCAGTTCAGTATCCAAGCCACCGTATCCGGTACTAAGGCTTCGATTGGAAATGATAGGTTCATCGTTCGACCCGTATCTGTCATGAGGGGCATCACCATAACTATCGTTAGAGCTTCTATAAATATCACTGAATAGGCCATGTTCATAGTTGGGGTCCAAGGTGTTGCCACGGTCATTGCTGTCTTCTTTGAAAAAGGTTATTTCTTTGTTATCTATAGGTGATTGAAGGTATTCCTTTCGTTGCTTACTTTCAATCTCAGGATCTGGATGGCTATATCGCTGTCGATTTAAAGGAACTGCTTGGCTTGAATAATCTGGTCTTTCAGATTCCTTGTTTATAACTTCAGCTCCTTGGTTGTTGCCACCTACATTGTTAACATAGTTTTCGTTGCCATGGTTTCTTGGAAACAATCTATCAAGATAACTTGTTTCTTTAACACTTTGTTGTTGCTCAATGCCATCGAGGTTATTGAGAACTGGTGAGTCAAGATTTCTTCTTCCGTACTGATCTTGACTAAGCCCATCTGGTCTGTTATGATGGTTTTCTTGGACATAAACCCTGGCTCGGTTAAGGTCACTAGTTCTTAACACGTTAGCTTCTTGAAAAAGATAATTATTTCTGTCAGCATATTCCGATTGATTTTCTACTGGAAGGCTCCTAGTTTGTTGAACACCTCTTTTTGAACGGGCTCTCCAGGGATTACGCTGAGTAATTCCGGTTGGAATTTTGCTCTCAAGATTCGGAGGTCTAACGTTCTCTCCGCGAGTAGCCTGAAGATCCCTTGAACGCCTCACATCATCATCGTTGAGATCACTTGATATAACATCATTAACACTCCCATAATTGGCTGACCTACGCATGCGATGTCCACCTACTTCGTCTAAGTAGGTTCCTCCGTTGAGATTATTCTTTCTTTGCCCTGAGTTGGTATTCAGCTGCCTTCTCCATGATACCTCATTTCCCTGACAAGTTGCTACGATTATAGCTAGGAGAAATAACTGAAAACGGAAATTGAAGTTAGTATTTCTTAAATTTACAGGAATTTATTTGTTGGGTTCCTATCGGTAGATGACGAGGAAGGAAACAACGGGGTTTTTTTAAGAAGAAAAGGTGTTACCGTAGCTTGCGGACGAAAAATCGAAAGAAAGAAAGGCATGAACGGAAAGCTAAAACTGAAAATAGTTTGTAATGCCCCAATTTATGTTTTAATATCGGATGTACCAAAATGTTTCATTTTAATCGACGGAGTATTCAGACCTAACGGTTTTGGTACTCTAATCACAGAACTGGAAAAAGACCTAAGGCACAAATAATATTTTAAGATTCGAACCCGAGCAAGTATTTCTTTAACTTTTAGTTCGAATTCAAGTAACTAAACAATACCACACCTCTAATCCCAGAAGTGTTAGGCAGAGGACCCACATTTCGCCAGTTATGTTTAAGTCCCATGGAATAGGGGGGCGAGCCTATTGCCATCAACTGGTCACAAATCTAGACTCCGTAGCTTCTAGCTGATACAAAAACTCAAAAACAATTAGCCCGACCCGGAAATCGAACCCAGGACGTCATGCTCAACAGTCGAAGGTCGACTACTAGACCAACGAAGCATAAAATAACAATACCTACTTATCTACCGACAACTAATCCCTAAACGGCTGCTGAACTAACTATCTTCTTCGCCGTGTCAATGATTCCTTTTTTAAATCAAATTAGTTTTGACCAGAACTTTGCCACCTCGACGGCATTGCTAGCGGCCTCAGACAGGTTCCTCAAAACGCAGATGGAACCGCACATAGTGCAGTATAGGAGGTAACTCGTAGTTTGCATTGAGGCATCGCATTGACACACGGCTTCATCGGAATACCCACACCGGACTAAGTTGTTACTTATGTTTAAGCAATGAAATGAAATGCGTAGGTCTGTACGTTACCAAGTAAATTTTCATCATCGGTCCCAGTCTTGCGCAAAGATTCAGTACATAATGTTGTCGTGGACGAACGCTTGTCGACTTTAACACGGCGCTATTTACCTTAAACACTAGAACATAAACGACTATTTGTCACGCTAGCCTGACAAATAATTACTTAATTTACAAGTGATAAGACCTGGTTAGTCAGATGTTTTCTATTAAACACTTCTGGGAACATTTCTACAATTAGTTTGAGTTGGGTTTGGTTTCGGTTTGGATTTGGGTTCTTCAGTCTTCGATTGGTTGACTATTAATACCTAGGTACCTACTTATATCCACCCAAATTTTATCCCATTGATGGAAAACATTGAGCGGAGATTCTGGAGTCCGTAAACACTGCATCATCATCTGTGTCGTCTTTTCCCAACTACTTTTGGGTCGGCTCTTAGTTCAATCGGATGATGCAGTTGAATACCAGTATTTTACATGGAACGACTGCCTATCTGACCTCCACAAACTAGTTTGCACTGGGTAATTCTCTTTACCGTATTTTGCCCATACGCAAAATACGCGCTTTGATATGGAGTTGCGGACACCAGCCCGTTGTACAATACAATCTAATTCATATTGCTACTTAAGAGGAATCAGCACAGCCGTTTTCCCATACGAACGTAGTCCCCTGTTTCCTCTTTTTGGATGGGAAATTATCAAATGACCCCCCCTCCCACTCTGGGCAGAGCGGGAGGGATGTCAGAATTTTACTGACTAAAAACCATCCATGTTCCTTCCTCGCCCTTTACGTTCCGGAGCCGCGGTATCTCTTCGGCCCTGGCGGGTCCCTCCTTTTATGCTGACATACCTTTGAGGCGCGCGTGGAACACAAACGCGCCGTCGACACGCCCTGTCGTCATAAGACGAACAGACAGCTAGCTAACCCATAGCTCACCGTCCACAGGCCCGCGTTTCCGGTGGCCGGTAGCCACCAAGTGGCCCCCGACGCCCGGTGCGTCTCCCGCGGCGGCTGGGGCGAGAGGCTTTCTCCCTGTTTCCTCCCTGCATAATAATAATAATTTATTTCTATAACTTCAAAAACATTACATCAATGTGGTCTCAACCCCTGTACTAGGACAACCTGTATGACAGGGGTTGAGGTTTTGCCGGTTCCATTGATCTGAGTTTGGAGGAAGCTTAGACAGTGCTTACTGCAACTACTAAAAAATAACTAAAACTAAATTTATAGAATGTATGGATGCCTTTAGAGCAATATTTTCTTTAAAAAAAATCTATGATAGGACTACGAAACGTTGTTTATGTGTAGGTACTTTTAATTGGTATTTTCTGCTGCTGTTTATCTTTCGTACTCTACGCGCGGTCCTTTGGGCTACAATCCATTTTACAAATAACTATTTTTTCGATTCTCTCGCCCTCAGTCACCATCTGCCTAGCCTTGTCCCAACTATGTTGGGATCGGCTTCCAGTCTAACCGGATGCAGCTGAATACCAGTATTTTACATGGAGCGACTGCCTATCTGACCTCCACAAACCAGTTTGCACTGGGTAATTCTCTCGCATTCAGTGTTTCCTCTTAATTTAATAATTACCGCCGCCATATATATTTGTATTAAACAAGTGTTTATAATTGAACAGTAGTTAAAAATAATCGAATACTGATTTCGTAAATGTTTCGATTTGAAACGCTATTTCAGTCTGAAGAATGGAAGAGGAAACAAATTGCGCCGACCCCAAATAGAATGGGATAAGGGTAGGACGTAGAGATCAATTTGAAGTTTTTTTTTTTTTAAGGTAGATGATAAATTGCGGCGCGTTCGTGTTCCACGCGCGCCTCATAGGGATATTAGCATAAAGGGAAGGGCCCGCAAGGGCCGAAGGCTGCCGTGCTGCGGGACTGTAAAAGTCTGACACTCCCCCTCCAATTATTTGATGATTTCCCATCCGAAAGAAAAAGTCAATTTATAAGTTTGTTTCTGAAGTGTTTTCTTAAGCTAAGTTCACTATATACTCGTAGCTATGATGAATAGGCGTGATTAAGGCGATTACATGAGCTAAACGCGAGTTTTATAATTACTAAAAGTATATGCTTCACTGCTATAAACAAGACCAGAAAAATATATGATATTCTTCAGGATATATGCTAGCACGATACTGTTTTGAAAACATAATTACAATTAATTTGGCTCTATAAAAAGAAATCACGAACTTATCTCTAAAAATATCTTTCAAACAATAAAAAACATACTAATATACATGCGATCATTCAGATTTTTTGGCAAATAATTCTACAAGCAATATATTTGCATGATACTGTTTTAGTTTTTTTAATCCAATCAATGGTTTTTTGTAAATCGATTGAAACCACTAATTTCGCGCTATTTGGCCCGCAGTGGCTGACGTAACAACCACTTTGTAGTACAAGCTGATTAGAACTTTATTCTAACAGCATTTCAAACGAAGTTTGAACCACCACAAATAGAGTTGCTAATTCAGCCCGTCTAAGCGCCTTAAGGGTTGGGCCAAGATTTTAGTTCTTTCGGATTTATGTAATACCCCTAGGATGCCATGATTTTTCATAGTTTGACATAAAACGTTTGCCACAACGTCTGTGACGCAATACAATCTTAGATTTTCATCACGTTTATGATCTGCGTCGCTTTACCAACCGTGTACCAACGCACTTACAAGCGTTGCTTCGTTTGAGACTTATTTGAATACGTCAATCAATAATCAACCTATTAATGTTCCCACTGTTGGGACACAGGCCTCCACTCTATGAGAGGGAATGGGTTTTATTCCACCACGCGGGCCCAGTGCGGATTGGTAGATATCACATGTCTCCGAATTTTTGGTTCTAGGACATGCCGGTTTCCTCACGATGTTTTTCTTCAAAGTTTTGAGAGCAGCAGTGATGAAATAAACAACACAAAGTAAACTTATATTGTCACTTACGGGATATCTTCCGTGATTATTTGTTAATGTTGAGCTCCCGATATTTCGACGCTGTTGCAAGCGCCATGATCGCGGGTTATCCCGTAAGTGACAATATAAGTTTAGTTTTAAACCGTGGAGGAGTAGGCGTATACACGCCTACTCCTCCAGCGGTCCATCTACTCCGTGCACTGTACTCCAAAGACTTCTTTCTAAGGGTGTTTTCAATGCCACTTGGAGGGAAAGTACTGGAAATACTGAAGATAGCCGATTTTATTGAAAGGAAACATTCCTTTATTATTTAAAAGAAACAAAAATGCATTCTCAGATTTTCTAAAATTCACTGATCCCATTCGGGAATCGAACCGACTAAAGTTCGGAAAAATAATATCCTTTACTTTTTTACAACAATCGATGGAATCCATCATATGAATCAAATCTCTCTTACAAACATGATAAATTAAATGAAGGATAAACCATACAATCTTAAGTATAGTTATAAATTCACCAGAGGTAGCCGTTGTAAATGTTTGAAAAAGTCGATGCCGACGTGTCCACCAGCGGTGGCTGCAATGAATTATTTTAATAATCATTGCAGCCACCGCTGGTGGACACGTCGGGGGTGCCCGTTAATGTGAAAGTTCACTTTCACATTAACGGGCACCCCCCGAAGACAGTGAGACATATTTTCAAAAGTCGTGACCACACAGGGTGGATAAGCCAGCGGTGGACAGCGGGACTAGATCTGCAAGGGTCGATGCCTGCCGGGGTGTCGAAAGAGATACCATGGCCTTGGAACATTCATGGGTTTTAGTCAGAAAAAGTCTGACACTCCCTCCCGCTCCACCCAGAGTGGGAGAAGTCATTTGATGATTTTCGACCCGAAAAAAAAAATAGGTGGCTCTCCTCTTCCGGCTTAGCATTAAAGGCATGATTTTATGTTATGTGTGAGAACTGACTGTTTGATGGCGTTGAGGTGACTATATAGCACCGATACAACTGTGTTAAATTTTGCAGCACTGAATAACCAACATTATAATAATTGCTCGCGTGTGAGAAGCATATTATGGAGTACACAATTGATTGCCTGTCACTTTGATGTTTTCGCCCTGGGTGAAATGTGGGTGTACGATCTGTTGATTGTCATTTTAAAAGAAAATTGAAATTATACGTTATTTGGAGTTAAGGGAATGCGGGGAATTGAAACACTCTCACTTCTCGTCAGTATAAACGTCGTTAACCTGCTTACCGTTGCACATGGCATCGGTAATAAATTCGTTAAGGAGGATCAGGTTCGTGGCAGTAGACCTTCCTTTTAAAAAACGTGTTGCAACGAGCTAAACTTCCTTTTAAGAAACCATGTTGGAACGAGCTAAATAGATTTTTCAGAGCAGAATAAACCTGATTATGCAGTGTGTCTGGACATGGACTAGCGATATTTTAAATACTTAAATATAACACTGTATATTATTCTCTCAAAGACTTTTGCTATGACACACAATTTAGATATCGGCCTATAATTTGCTATGTCTGTTTTGACACTTTTTTATATATGTCGGGTTTTCAGGAACTATTTCGCGAGCATTATGTGGGCAAAACATGGGTTCCGTGCTATGAAAATACACTGGATGCGATACAGTAACTATCAAATTACACTTTAACACAACATACTCGTACACACCACACGGCACACAATAAATCGGATACAGTTTCAAGACGTCTCAACTCCGCTGCGATCCGACCCAGAATGTCGTCCTCGCTGCGACCTGTTAACATCAGGGCTCTGTAGACGCACATGGCATCCTGGCATGGTATCTGCAGCATGGTGGTCGCGTGTTGAACCGAAGTAAACCACTGCTGCACTGGCACGCTAGCGATCCATTCCTCCGTCCGTACTCATGACTGGATTCGACATATATAAAACTCAGGACAGACAGTATTGATCAAGAATTGAATGCGAATTAAGCAGATGAAGTGAACATGAAGATGTAGATGATAGTGATTTTGGGGCTACTTAGTCATTCAAGCATAGCCGCAAGTAAAGCTAAATGAAAAATAACACATCAGTTAACTAATTATTTGCTTGAAAGACCGTGACAAATGTCAATTTAAATACTGCCGTTGTAACCAATATTACTGCTGCCGTATTAATTAAAGTCAGCCATTTTGTTCTACCATATCATAACTGGTCTCCATTCAAACATGGCACTTTAATTTTAACATAATGAAAGACTTACTTTCATTATGCCTGGGTCAGGCTCTGGTGAGTTATTGTTACTAATAAGTTATTATTATATTATAAAGCAATCGAAGGACGGAGGAGACAGCATGACGAACTCACCTTTTACCTTAACGATTGACTTCAAACAGCAGTGGATAGAGAGAAGAAACGTTTTGATGAAATATACTAGATGACTAGGATATAGAAGTAAAAAAAAATTGTTTGCACAGAGAAAACTTTATTACAAGTGAATAATACGAATGAAGTCATTATCAAAAACAGATGTTCAAATATCAATTTAAAATGTTGTTTCAACTAAAAAGTTTCACACTTCCCCTCAAACAACATCCATCGTCAGATATCCTCACATCACACCACACCAGACACACTCAAACTCAGATCACGCATAAATTTATTAAATGCCACACGACCTAATGGTTTTGTCAGCATATCTGCTGGGTTATCTTCCGTACCCACGTAGTCCAGACGTACAACATTCTTAGCAATGCAATCTCTGACATAGTGCGCCCTTATATCTATATGTTTCGTCCTTCTATGCGCTACAGCATTGTACGCAAGTTTAATAGCACTCTGATTATCTATAAAAATGCAAATAGTCCCAAGATATTCACCTCTTATAAATGCATTCAACTGCCGCAAGTGAACTGCCGCCTTGGTTGCCTCCGAAAGTGCAATATACTCGGCTTCCGTTGACGACAGTGCCACACAAGTTTGTTTTCGACATTCCCAGTTAATCAACAAGTTTCCGCATCTAAAAATAAACCCAGAATATGATTTCCTATCTTTGATGTTCCCTCCCCAATCAGCATCTACGAATCCCGTGATGTCCTGCAACGGCGACTTGAGAAATATCAAACATAGAACCTTTGTACCCATAAGGTATCTCAAGATATGTTTAGCAGCTTTCCAACGACGTTCCTCACAACATGAGTTATACTGTTCCCAAAAAATTTACCGCAGCAGCTATATCCGGGCGTGTGTTACAGGTCAAAAACCTGATTTTTTGATTTAAGGAAAAATACAAAAGTTTTACGTTGAAAATCATCTAAAATAACTAGCATATACCGAGATCCACCGTACGTGGGTTCTGACATTGGACCACAGATATCTGCGTAAACCAGTTGCAGTCTCTCGACTGCCCTCTCAGCCTCACCATCTGGAAAAGGTAAACGATGTGCCTTCCCCTTAATACAGGCGACACAAGGCTCCATTACGCTCTTTCCAAAATCCATACCCGGAAGCTTAGGTAAATCTCGCTCATTTACATGTCCAAGCCGCCGGTGCCACAACATCAAAGGATTACCTGCTTTCACTGACGCCAACACAGTCCCATCTACAACCGCCTGACAACCTTCAAGCTAGTAGATCCCCGAGATTTCACTTGCGGTAGCCAGAAGTTTTCCCTTGAAATGGCCTGGAACCAAATGGTGAATTAGCTTGCACCTTTCTCTGTCAAAACTTACCTTTCATTCTTTCTCTACTAATTTGGACACTGATAACAGATTAACACGCAAACCGGGTACATACATAACATCCCTCATAGCAAACATTCGTCCTTTTAAACTCACCATGATATCACCTTTATCCTTGCATTCAATCTTATCATTATTCGCACATGTCACATTACTCATACCAAAATTCATAACCAAATCTCTAAACCAATGTTTCTGGAAAGACATATGTGAAGAAGCCCCGCTGTCGATGTACCATTCCGTCGGATTGAAGCAGTCCCCGGCGCTGAATGAAGACAGGCTCACGATCGCGACGTCACTCAGTTTGGAGATCAAACCCGCTTTCCTTCCTTCAGGACAGTCCGGTTTCTTATGTCCACTCTTTCCACATTTAAAGCATTTAATTTTGGTCATATTATATTATTCATCTTTGTTCCCATTCCGCTTCTTACTCACAGCCAATGCCGAGTCTGCTGAAATCAATGTACTACAACCATGACGTGAATCCTCCTGTAGTAACTTCTGCCGTACGTTCTCTGAAGGCAACTTCATCCCAGAGTGTTCCAGCGCCATTCGCACAGGCCTGTACTCTTCAGGTAGACCCCTCAGTAACTCGACAGCTACAAGATCATCGTTAAATCCGGTGGCAATATCATCAACTTTTGAGAAAGAGACATAACTGCAGCAACATATTGATGCATCGACGAGTGTCTTTCTAGCTTCTCATCCATCAACGCGTTCATGAGATCCTGTGATTTACGCCTTTGTCCTGCTTTCGCTAAGCTATCCCAAGCATCTTTGGCATAATTTGAATTTTGTACACACGCATTAAGTGTAGGTTCCCAATGTAAACAAATCAATGCTAGTGCGTCTTGGTCCTTCTCGATGGCGGTAGAGTCTTTGGAATCCGGGTACGTTGACGTGAATGTGAACAACTTTTGTCGTATGAGAATCATTTTCATCGCGAATTTCCACGTAGAGTAGTCATCTAGGCCGCAGAGGTTCTTGATGGCAAATTTAGTGACTGGGTCCATAACCTTTTGATGAAATATACTAGATGACTAGGATATAGAAGCACAGAGTATATAATCACTACGTTTTATAGAAGTATAAATACGTTGTTGCACAGAGAAAATTTTATTACAAGTGAATGACACAAGTCGTTCTCAAAAACATATGTTCGATTAACAATTTGTAATGTGTTTCAACTAAAAAGTTTCACAAAAAGAGAAAAAATAGAGAAGGGAGGCCTTTGCCCAGTAGTTAAATGATATTGGCTATTTTAACAGTAATCAAATTAAGACACATCCATGTCGAAAGTGATATCCAGCGGGACAAGGGCCCAAAGGGCTTCCAAGGAAGGAATCCAAAGCTGTCCGGGGTTTTTTTTAGATGAGAGAACTTTCTTCTTCTTAACTTCTTTTCTGCTTCACCTTCTAGGTATTCCTTTGCTTTTCTTTCCTCTGATCTAACCATTGTTCCCTTCCCTTTAAACTTAAGGAGGAAGATTCATATAACAATGATTGGACCTGCTGTCTTGTATGGATCTAAAGGTTGGGCCACAAAAGGGATGAATGAAAAGTATTTGCATGTCGCGGAGATGAGAGTGCTATGTGGGATGTATGGTGTTACGCGTAGGAAAGTAAATAATCTATACTTATAATATTATAAAGCTGAAGAGTTTGTTTGTTTGTTTAATCGCGCTAACCATAGGAACTACTGGTTAGAATTGAAAAAATCTTTTTGTGTTCGATAGTCTAGTTATCGAGGAAGGTTATAGGTTAAATAACATCATGCTACCACTAATATGATCGGAGTATAAAATAAAATGTTGCAAAAACGGGCATTTTTTTTTCCTTTAGAGAGCATTTTCTCTTAGTAGGGGAGCCCATGATGCCAAATGGGGATTTACTCGAGTGTCATAGAGACCTATTGGGTTGCAAAGCTTAGATGATAAGAAGAAATCATCCCCTTACCCAAAATCAGGGCATGAGAATGAGGAAATCCGAAAATTACCCTGTACACCTAAACTCTTTATAATTATTATGTAGTTGTCTCTTTATAATTATTGTGTGTATAGAGAAGTTGGATGCGATTGAGAAATTGTTTAAATGTGTACCTAAAACACTTCAAAACAGTGTAACAGCAATATAAAGCTCCTCGAGTTTTAAATGTTAAAATAATAATTTCATTTGATGTCGTTTGTCTGTAACCCTTTTTGGTTGTATTAGAGGTATTAAATGTATTTTTCGAAAATCTGTGAATGCAGTCTTGTTTCTTTTTAAAAATAAAGGAAGGTTTCCTCTGAGAAAAATTTGCTATCTCCAGTACTTAGAGTACTTTCCCTCCTGTATATTGTAAATGATTAGTCTGTGTTTTAAACTTTGATGTCGTTTAATTATTTTCAGTTTCTTCTAATCCTTCAAAACATCAGAATATGTCATGCCGATGATCCCAGTGAACCATACGCTCTTGAAAGGAGTTATTACGAGGAGTGGAACAGGAACAACAGAGTTCATGGAGGGCAGATACAAGCTAACGCACAAGCTTATGCACAAACTCAATCACAACATTTTAACAATGGTGGCTTTAACCTTGGTCAGATCCATAGCAGTGAAGCCAATGCTCCAACGTCCACATTCAAGGGCTTTGATCGTGGCGGTATTTCCAAGAATGTGTTTACTTCAGCAGCTTTTGGTTATGGTTATGATGGCTTAAGAAATGGTGTTAGTAGCGAAAACGTTGAAATTGCAACTTCTTTTTCATCAGAAGAGCTAGAACCAGCCGGTTCCAAGTCCATTAATGAAAGTACTTCTAATATATGTACCCAACAGAAGAACACGCAGCTCAATGATTCTAATAACAACTTAATTAAGTCTCGTATCGTCACAGCGACATCAGATGCAGAAAATTGCGCCTGTGACGGTGGCTTTGGTGGGGCCAGTGATGAAGTCATTTTCCTCTGTTTTAGTAGCAAAGATGGTGGCAAAACCTTTAGTATAAATTACAAAGGTATTACAAATTTCAACCTTGAAAACATTGTAATCGCACAAGCACAAGCACTAGCACAAGCTCAAGCACAAGCTCAAGCAGAAGCTCAAGCAGAAGCTCAAGCAGAAGCTCAAATACAAGCTCAAGCACAAGCTCAAGCACAAGCTCAAGCATACGCTCAAGCACATGCTCAAGCACAAGCTCAAGTACACGCTCAAGCACAAGCTCAAGCATACGCTCAAGCACAAGCTCAAGCACAAGCTCAAGCACAAGCACAAGCTCAAGCTCAAGCTCAAGCACAAGCTCAAGCACAAGCTCAAGCACACGCTCTAGTACACGCTCAAGCACAAGCTCAAGCACAAGCTCAAACACAAGTAAAAGCTCAAACACAAACTGAAGCGCAAGCTCAAGAACAAACTCAAGTACAAGTTCAAACACAGGATAAAGCACAAACACAAGCTAAAGCAGTACCACAAGCACTAACGCAAGCTCAAGCACAGGCTATAGCACAAGCACAAGCTCAAGCTCAAGTACATGCTCAAGCTCAAAAACAAGCACAAACACAAGCTCAAGCTCAATCACAAGCTAAAACTCTGATATTTAATGGTCAAGCTCAGCCGTTCAACTTTGGTGCTGGTGGAGACGAAGCAATAGTTGGTAATGCTGGATTTAACGTGGGCTTTAACGGAGTCTTTGGTGAGGCATTGAGAACAATGGGTTCCGCACTAATTGGTAAGAAAGGGAACGGGCATTCACCACTAATAAGGCCAGCTGCTGTAGGTGGAGATTATAGTGTGGCCACAAGTGCTGCTGTTACAAAAGCTCAAGCACAAGCTCAAACACAAACTACAGCTCAAGCACAAGCTCAAGCACTAGCGCAAGCACAAGGGCAAACTCAAACTCAAGCACAAGCGCAAAATCGGATTTTTAATGGTCAAGCTCAGCCGTTCAACTTTGGCGCTGATGGAGACAAGGCAATAGTTGGAAATGCTGGATTTAACGTGGGCTTTAATGGAGCTTTTGGTGGGGCTTTGAGCACATTGGGTTCCGGACTAATTGGTAAGAAAGAAAACGGGCATTCAGCTTTAATAAGACCTGCTGTTATAGGCGGAGATTATAGTGTGGCCAAAAGTGCTGCTGTTATACAAGCTCAAGCACTAAGTCAAGCAAATGCACAAGCTCGATCACAAGCTCAAGCACAAGCACAAGCTCAAGCGCAAGCACAAGCTCGTGCACAAAATCAGCTTTGGCATGGTCAGGCTCAGCCGTTCAACTTTGGGGCTCTGAGCAATTGAGTTCCGCACTGAGTGGTAAGCAAGAATAGGTTCTGCTGCTATAAGCGGAGAATATGGTGTGCCCACAAGTACTGCTGTTCGCTACTAGATACATTGTAAGAAATCAAACTGGCATTTTTATTTGGTCGATTATAAATTTGTATGTTTATGACTTCAGCCTAAGAGAATTGGGTAAATTACTATTCTAAGGCTGCTTTAACTTCCGCTCGCACAACCAATCACAAACTTTTTTTTGCAAAAAAAAAAAAATAAAACCGACTCCAAAAATTGATTGATTTACTTAGTTTTTTGTCACTGACTTCTGAAGCTAAACTTTTTTTTCACTATTTTGTGTTTTAAGCAGTCGGTTTTATTTTTTGCAAAAAGTTTTTATCTTTCACTTTTTAGTGGTTCACTTGTGCTTACCCCTTCGCAGCGTAGCGGCGTGATGTTATGTTATGAAGTGGTGTAAACAATAGATAGACATGAGATTTCAGCAATCCACTTGCTATCATTTATTGAGGAGTTCCATTGCCTATCTTTGAAGTTCTTTATCAGATCTTCACCAAATTGAAATGGGTTCCATTTCAATGTAAGTTACTTTAAAAAGTACTCTTCCAAAAACTACCCAAATCACATCAAGTGTGGCTATGAAATTTGAAGAGTTCTCTCAATTTCTCCAGGATCCCATTATCAGATCCCGACTTGATGATTATGGGACCACTTGGGAAGTATACCCTTTCAAACAAAAAAAGAATAATTCAAATCGCTCCAGCCATCATAGAGTAATCGGGAACACACATAAAAAATAAAATAAAAAAAGTTTCCGACGAATTGAGAACCTCCTCCGTTTAGATGTCTTTAAAAAAGTATACGTTTATCCAGGTTTCAAACAATGTGCCTTTTGCATTTATTTTTAATAATATAAGATTTCTGTTAATTAGTTTTGCTTGAAAAAGATAGAATGATGTTTAAAAATGACAGCATAGAAAGAAAAATTGCAAAAAACTATCTCTTTAAATTAGTTTATTGAATAGCAACAAAATGGTTCAGTCTTTATTTGGCCACACAATTCTCTCGATCCAAGGCACGTAGTTCTGAATCCTGGTGAAGAGGCCAGGTATTTCCGGTTTGCCGCATTCTGCAGATTGTCGCGTTACACCCACCACGGTGTACTGACATCTGAACTGGTCTATTTGTAAGGGACTGCCGCTGACGCGCTGTGAATATTTATGAAATCTTTATCTTTTTATTTAACACAAGATATGCCTTCTCTCATTGAGAGGAGGCCGTGTCCCAGCAGTGGGAACATTATAGGCTGATAATGATGATGATGCCTTCTCTCCGGCCGGCCGTGCACGCCTAACTGCACCTTCCAATTTTTATTTCTACTTGAATGAGACTGATAGAGCTTATTGGCTACGTACGGTCGAAGAAAAACAGCCATCGATTCAAGAACAAGAGTACGAAAAATTTAACTGTAAGTAACTGTAAGAAAAACGTTTCAATGTTAACCCTTAATTTGGCAAAGATTAAAATGCAATAAAATCCATTTTATTTTTTCAAAAAAATATTGGACGCATTTATAGATGTTACAGAAAAATGATCAAAAAAATATGGAAACTTCAGTTTTTCTGAAAAACAATGTATGTCACAGCATACATTGCCAAATGCTCGTAAAAACATTGAATGTCTTGTATTGTATGACGGGGCATACATTGCTAATTACAGTACAAAAAGAATCCTAAACAAAAACAAGAAAGACAACGCCTAGAAATTGTCAGGATTACAAGATATGCATGTTGGTTGTCTAGTTGACGATTTCTAGGGCTTTTACCAGTTAGTTGGGAATTCATGGATAACTCTAACGTTTGCTTGGAGCATGATGAAATGGCCAATACTATCATAACGTGATGATTGTAAAAGGTTGGCATGGGGTACACACTTTCTGTGTTTATCAGTGTTTATCATCCGAACTTATATAACTCCTCGTAAAGCTCAAACCAAAAATCCTCCATCAAAAGACATCACATTGGCTATGTAATGATATCCATCTGTACATGATAACAACACCCAATTGATCACCCATGATGACATTATTATGTATGGCTAGAATATCTCGCAATTCTTAGTTAGTCAATCCAAGAGAACGTCTTGTTTTGAATGTTGCGTATGCGTTGGTTTGCTTTATCTGCTAAAAGGTTTGGGGAAAAAAACTTTCATTTTGAACGTCGGTGTGACATGAATCTTCTTCTATAGTTTCCCTGTGCCGCAAAACCGCTTTGTTTTCATTGATTTTCGCTATTGCTTCATTTTGACATTGATAGTTTACTCGTAGTAACAGATACAGTGGAACGTTGCAAGCCAGTATTTCTGGAACATGACTTGGAAGAAGCCTTCATGCGAGCTGCAGCTAAGCTAATAGTCATAGGGCCACTTGATGTTGGTTCAGGTTGTGGTGCAAGGGGTGCAGGGGTTGCAGGAGTAACGGGAGTTGCTGGGAGTGACGGAATGTCACTCAGTATTGGCACTTTATTACAATTTGGTTCTAGAGAAGAACTTGAATAGACGCTTTGAAAAATTGGTGTGAGTCTAACATTCTGGCATGACTGTTTTCTAGTCTTCTAGTCTTATTGTCTAAAATATTAAGCCTTTCCATAGAATTTTCAATAGAACGTGCAAAATTTGTCATAAAAAGCGGAGTGAGCACATGTAACTCATCGTCAAGGTCGCAGGAATGTTCACCACCGTTAGAGGGTGCATTCTCGGCAGGCTCTAGCGCTAAAATTCTTTATTTTAAAGTTTGAAACTATTGCTGCTGACATAAAAAATATAGAAAAATAATCTATAAAACCAAGTAAACCCTAAAAACAACCTCAAATTGGTTATGTGTGCCATGACATACAAGAGAAATGGAGGGTGTTTCGTTAGTAACTTGGCAGTGTATGCCACAGCATAATCATGTTTGTGATCAAGATGGAACCATTTCATAGTATAAAAACTTCACAACTTAAGTCATTATACCTATCCTAAACTAGGTAATATTTATAATAATAGTATATATCCATTTTTATGTCAAAATGAATATTGCTAGATGTGTGTTTTAATTTTGTTACCGTAAATATCTAATAGTTAGAGTTATCTAATAGTTTGTTACCGTAAATATCTAATAGTTAGTTTTACAATTTGGAAATGTTGATTTATGAAACGTAAGTTTTAGTTTTTTAACAAATCCTATTTTCAAAGGATTTGATTTCACAGTACATACCTACAATGCTAAATTAAGGGTAGCAAGTTCAGGTCTTACGAGAAAGAGTAGTTGACTGGTTTTGCTTACAAAAACTGTAAAAGCTGCATGTTAGTGTATTATAAAAGTTAGAATGTTACGCTTCATTCAGAGTAAATTCCTGGTGAATATGATGATGTCGATCACAGTGGCAAACGAGACGAGGTGATCGCTGCATTGTTCAGTTCAGACTAGATGTATACGATAATTCATTCAATCCATTCAGTAATGGCAATCCGCCGCTGGACATAGCTCTCTCTCCAGTTATTCTTGCGTCACTCACAACACCCGTTTCGCTACCCTTAGCACCTAAACTATCCCAGCATTTATATAGTCGGTCCACTTGGCGGAGCTTGCTTCCACACTTCCCAAGATACCAAAAATACTGAAATTGTAGTTACCTTGCAAGTATCGCCAGTATTATTGTGCACTTCGTAGCACATTTGCGTCGTGTGGTCGTAACCGTGTATGAGGTTATTGTTTGGTTTGTATACATCCATGCATTGGTAACGATGCAATTTATCTAGGAATACCTAAAAACAGAACAAAGGTTTTTTGCGTTTTTTACGTGCGCGGGGCACCACCCGTAGTAGATAGATTGCTTAGTTTTCAGTTCTATCGGCAGACCCCAAAAGACTGTCCTGTATAGTCTTTGTCCTTATAAACAATATTTTCTATCTCGGGTGAAGTGTAAATACTAGCTTTATCCGTTTTGGCTTCCTTGAACTAGCAACCAGCAAGCTCGTCAAAACCAATAAAGTTAGCCTCGTGGTATGGTAGATAGGGTGTAAAACACCTCTTAACGAAGCCGAAAGGCACTCGTTCTCCCTGTCATTGCGATATTTTGTTTGTTCTACACTATAGCTGGGAATCTTCTAGTAACGGAGATATTCTGGGTCAAAGTTACAACTTTTTGACAAATTTTCTTTTAAATACAAGTTTTATTGCAAGATTTTTACTTTAAAGGCCTCCATGACTCCCGTACTATTCAATCCATCCATCAGCACAATGTTTTGAGTGCGTTACATTGACTTATACCCCAAAACGTGATTTTTGACCGCAAAATAAAAGTTGTTTCCCAGCAATATTTTTTTTGTATAAAGTTACTTAGTTTGATGAACAGAATGCTTGGTTGACGACTTCGTGATGAGGTGGTTTACACCCTGTTTGTCAAGCTGTTCTAAAACACCTCACCGTCCTTCTACATGAAGCAAAATTGTCAAGGTCGTCGATGCATATAATTGAAGGAGTTTCCACACTTTAGTCGCAACTTCGAGCCTATAGCTTTTTTTAGTTACAAAATCCTCTCTCACCGTCTGCATGTAATCTGGATTTGTTTCGTTCGTCACAGTCTCATTCGTATCCAGGCTAAGCAATCCAGCTGTTTCTGCTACTGATGTATCATGAATACCAACATCGAGACAAGCCGGAAGGATTTCATTGTCGAAACGAATTCTGTGCGATAAATAATGAAATTTGTTCAAAAATGGAAGGTATATTTTTTGAAGAAACATACATATAATACGAACACGCACACAACAAAATATTCATAATCAGTTAGAAAGTGAGAGAGAAAGAATTGCTGGAGTATGGGCATGAAGAGACAGAAGAAGAGCGCGAAGACTTCAAATTCAAATTCAAATCAAATTCAAATTTATTTATTTTCTCCCACAAATATTTAGATGTACACAGTATAATATTCATAATCATTTTGAAGATGGGAGATAGGAGCCCATACTAAGTAAAAACCTGTGCTACGGGTCTCCTGGTCTCCTTATCTCGGATTAACATTATTGAGAGCCAATCTAAAGATATAAATAACAGTAACAGGGAGTGCTACAGCTAATTAATATGCAACAGCAATTAATGCATAAGCAACAGGATCCGCGTACGAAGTCGCGGGCAGAAGCTAGTATAATAATATTACATATAGAGCTAAAGAAAACATAGCACTTTTAGCGACGGAAGATCAATGATTGGTGGCTACATCCAAGTTGCATCGAGTTTTTATGATTACTTCGAAGTGCTTTCCTTCCTCCAAGATTTACCAACCTAAGTTGTCGGCAGTATTAATTGTAAATAAATTTGATAGTCAACGTTTATTATTTCGAAATCCAATAATATTCGTAATCTTTTGTATTTTACTGACAATTTGTGTGGGATTGTAAGTTGGCTCATTTTAGTCATTTTAACAAAAACGTCCGTTTTGTCAGTTTTAAAGTCGTGCCTTTCCTAAACCAACTCATGTCATACTCACTCAGTTTCCGTCTCCAATAGCGCGAGGTCGTGGTACCATGAAGGCTCGTTGTATTCAGGATGTTTTATCACTCTTCTGATGTTGTATATTTTCCACTCTTTTTCGAAGTCATCGTGGTTTCGTTTACCAAGAGCAGCATACGCGATAGTTCCGCTGAAAATTATTGGGAGGGCATTCACTCATATTTATACCGACCGTATTTCGGCCGCTGGTATTTGCGAACAACCATACTAATGGTGAACCAGTCTGTTCGCAAATACAGCAACCCTCTCGGTTCGTTAAGTCTCGTAGTCCAATGAGACGGCTATCCAACACACCGGGGAGAGATCAGGGGTAGGACGATGGCTCAGCGTGTTTTCTAAGGTACGGGGTTGTCATACCGCCAACTTCCAAACTCAGGGCTACTACTGAAAAATTCCTAATGGAAAGTCTCATTGTCAGTTTTCGTCTGACATGGACATTGAACACACAACTCCACGCTTAGCAGTTCCCAACTTCAAATTATAACCACACGTAACCAACGGAGAAGATACAATTTATAACAAGGCTGCCAATTATGATTTAGTAGACTTACAAAACACCGGCGTTTGTGCAGTGCGCAGCAGTCAGTATGAACCTCTCGCTGATCACGGTTCCCTCGCAGAGCCACTGCGCTTCAGCTACTGTATCGCCATACCCAAGTAGTGCCTGGAAAATGATGCATATTTATGTTGCAAATATGTAGTTCTACCGATCTTGTAGATCTTCAACAATCGTTTAGGTATTCCAGTGGCCTGAAAGTGTGACAACCAGTCTTACCAACAGGTATCACATTACACACCGATGGTATTCAGCTGCATACGGTTAGACAGGAAGCCGACAGGTAACATATGGGAAAAGGCTATGCAGATGATGATGATATGTATTTCAGCCGAAAGACGTTATGGCTACTAAGCAACACATTACTATGACAGGTTTGAGTAGACGACACGGAATCAGATCGAGCTGATTAGGAACAACTTCACACGAAAAAGGCATAATTAGGTACTTACAATTAAATTAGACAAATATGGTAAATACGTGTTGGGCTCTAATCGATTCCACGTCAAAAGTGCGGCCACTCCATAATTAATAGGAGTTAATACTAGAAAGATAAAAAGATTAATCTTACCAGATGTGGAAACTTCCACGGCTGGGGATCCTGACCACCCACAGTCACTTGGACATTTAAGGAGGTGTCATGGCATTGCTTTGAGTCTATCCAAGTCCTCTTGAGCTCAACCTTGCCTTTACCATGGCAATGGTAAGGCAGTCTTTGGAAGTAGTCAAAACACTCTGAAACGTAAATATTTTAAAAGTGAAAACTTCTTTTTTAGCAGTTTTTTAAAGGAACAAAATCATGGAACTAAGTGAGCTTTTCGAAGCACTCGTAGCCGAATGGTCAACCGGATCGGCTACGAGTGCTTTTCCCTTGTATCGATAGTCCTCAAAGACTGCCCCGCCTGTTTTTTTTAACGTGGGGTAGAATGTCAGTGTCATCATACATCTGGTTGGAGGACCTTTTTTAAAAGCAAGTAATTTTACACACTGTAACGGACGACGAGCCCTTCACAAAATGTAACCCTAGTATAAGTAGTTTTTAGGAAAATAACGGGGACCTCTATGTCTGTCTACCCCCGAACTATTATATACTAAAAGGCCTTAAGCCTTACGCAATGATTTGCGATGTTGCATCAGCTTTTGTGGAGGGGATATTGGTCAAGTCAGTACTTGTCCAAAGGGAGATATTACGCAATAAGTTAAACTATTGCATCAGCTAATGGGAAAGTCCATTTTCACGGGCTATGATTGATTAAAGGTCCCAGAAAGACGCAATAGTGCCCCCACAACTTGCAATGGCGTAATAATCTATGTAAGGGGAACCGATTATTTAATCGATAATCGAGTCAAATAAGAACAAATAGAAACAAGTAATAACTTCATTCAACCAGTGAATCAAGGAGAAGTCTTCAAGAAGTCAAGGAAGAGCTCCATATCAGACAGATTGTCAAAGATATAAAGTAGATTCATAGTTCTTATCAGTTACCTAGTGTCGTAACAAAGTTAATAAGTAAATGAGTCCCACGTTCCCCACATCGTAATACGTTATGTACATTCCTTATATAACAGGAACATTTAACAGTGTAAACTCTTGTGCCCCGCTTCAAATATAAGCTATTTTCGATCTCTAATATACAATAAAAGTGTTAAAGTATCCACCTCTTTAATTCAATACAGTCCACCCCAACAGTTGGTCCATTCGAGACGGATAAGCAGTGAAGTCCCAACATTTGGTCCTTCAGATCCAGTTAAATAGCGAAAAGTGCCGGTATAATACATAGCGCGTAATAAAGTGTTATAAGCGGGCACATAAAACTGTAAGTACTGAACGAAATTAACTTTATATAGATCGTGCGTAAATAAAGTTCCGTGATAGGAAAAGTGATATTCTGTGTGCCAAAATCGCGATCATAAGTGCGCGGTAAAAAAGGGTAAGCAGAATAACAGGATTCATAAGCGATATTCTGTATTAAATCGCGATCATAAGTGCGCGTTTAAAAAGGGTAAGCAGAATAACAGGATTCATAAGCGATATTCTGTGTATTAAATCGCAATCATAGTGCGCGTTAATAAAGGGGGTAAGCAGAATAGTGGGACTCATAAGTGAATATTAAAAAGTAAATTGACTCGATTCGCGTTGTGGAATGAAATACTAACGGATATATTGTTATAAAACATATAAAAGTGACCGTGTTGTGAATAAATAGTTACGCGTCATATACAAGCGCGCGTTATATAACATAGCGCACGCCCGTTGATAACGTATTGCCGCCGTGACTAGATATAGTGCCGTATGGTACATAGGGCCGTCGTAAGTTATAGTGCCGTCACAAGTATATAGTGCCGTCACAAGTATGTAATAGTGCCGTCGCGGTAAATAGAGGACTAGTCGTGATATAATAACAGCGTTGAAGTGCAGCTAAGTGAACGTCGTAGTGGACGAATCTGGTGAAGTCCAAAACCACAGGATAGGACTGTCGCGCATCTTTCTCCCCGCTTAAAGTCAACCTGTAGCGTACCATCTCGGACAATGGTGGTCACCCGAAGCCAGGGTGATGCTGCAGAAGCTGAGGACCGGAGGCGGGCCCTGCAGGAGAGGGCAGACGAGCATAGAGAGGCAGTTCTACGCCAGGAAGCGGAACGGATTCGAAGAGAGAGACTACGAAGGATTTCAATAAACCCACCCTTGTCACCGGCAGTGACAAGTGAGCAAAATATTATATCTTCACGACCAACTACCGCGCCCCTTACGACAGCAGACACGACCTTAGCAGGACCATCGTCAGGACTTCTTCTGAGTGAAGAACATGGACAAAGGACGAGGTCACCCACCCGATCGGTGAGGTCACATAGGTCACAGAGGTCACAGAGGTCACAGAGGTCAACCAACAGTATTACAACGCGCATAAGGCTAGCCGAGTTGGAAGCAGCAGAGAAGCTTGCAGCCATCGCCCGGAAGAAGTCTCTCGACCTGGAAGAGGACCTGGTCAAGAAAAGATTAGCCGCCCAAGTATCTGTCCTAGAGGATGAACAGGACAGCCTGCAGGATGAGCCCCTCATCACTCAGGAGGAAAGCCATCACAGTAAAGTGGATGAATGGCTTCAAACGAACCCCCTCAGATCACGGGGGGAGGGGGACCAAGGCCCCCCCCGGGAGGACCCAAGACATATTAAATTCGACTTGCCACGGGGAAGGTCGCCGGCATCGACAAAGCACAGGAACAGCATCGATAACTTGGCAACGACCTTAGAAAGGATGGCAAGACCCCGATTACGGCATACGGATTTACCGGTGTTCTCCGGTAGTGTGAACGAGTGGCTGCCGTTTAGGGCGGCCGTGAACGACACTACCAACATGTACAGTATATCGCCTGCTGAGAACATACAGCGATTAAGGAGCTGTCTCAAGGGAGAGGCAAGGGAGGCGGTTTCCGGCCTCCTACATACTGCCACTGATCCAGAGGCCATCATGAGGACACTCGAGCAATGCTTCGGACGACCAGAGGCACTCATCGCGCGCGCCATCGAAGATATGAAGAAGATGACGAAGCCCATGGCATCAGCCTCGGACTTAAACAACTTCGCCATCAAGGTGCAAAACGCGGTATGCGTGATCAAAGCAGTCGACCGAGGAGGATACCTACACAACCCAGTACTGACTGGCGAAGTACTGGACAAGTTGAGCCAACATATGAAGTCGAAATGGTGCGACTTCGCCTTCGAGAACGACGACAAAACGGAGCCGGAGATAGTTATGCTGTCTCGTTTCCTGATGCGGGAAGCGGATAGGGCGTTACGATACGCCTACGCCCCGCCCACTGGCGCCGCGCCCGCCAACCAGAAGAAGGAAACCAGACAACCAGTGACAGCAAAAAAGAGAGCTACCCCCGTCTACACAGCCGTCGAGAGCCAAGAAGAAAAAGGTCGGTGTCCTAACTGTAAACAAGATCACGTATTACATAAGTGTCCCAAATACAAGGAGATGAGCGTCAAGAAGCGATGGGAGTATGTCAGAGCCAACGGCATATGTTTTAGATGTGTCGAAAGTAAACATGGGCGATATAGATGTAAGGCGAAGCCGTGCGGCTTAGGCCAATGCCGTCGGCCTCATCACGCCTCCCTCCACGAAGAGAGGGAAGGCACCAAGGAAGAAGTGACGACCGTGAAGGTTACCGCAGAGCCCAGCAAGGAAGAAGCGGTGCTGTCGGTGGCGACCAAGTTCGCGGCCGACCAGAAGAAGGTACTGCTGAAGATGTGCCCCATCATAGTCACCGGGTCACGGGGGGAGGTAATGACGTACGCATTGTTCGATGAAGGAGCGACCGTCACCCTCATTGATCAAGACCTGGCGACCAGAATAGGAGCTGAAGGGACCCCACGCCCGCTACACATACGCGGCGTGAACATGTCTTCGGAAGTGCAGGAGAGCAGAGCGGTACGGGTGCAGGTTAGGAGCATCCGGAAAGACGGTCAGTCACACGAGCTTCGAGCAAGGACCATCAAGGACTTGAGGCTCCACCAACAATCCATCCCAGACAACCTGCTGAATCACAAGCACCTTCGAGACCTGCCCAGAGAGGAGGTTTGTTACGAAAGCTCGTCCAGGACTCTTGGTGGGCACAGACCATTGGGAGTGCATAGTGACCAGGGAACTACGAGTCGGTGGCCGCGATCAGCCAGCCGCCTCACGAACGGAGTTGGGATGGGTGGTGCACGGAACAGCACCACGAAGCGTTATCACGCAAAAAGAAGACATACTGCACGTCATCGAGACCGGGAGAGGAGACGAGCAACTGCACGATCTAGTCGAAGCACACTTC
This sequence comes from Xestia c-nigrum, assembly GCA_916618015.1. Lineage (NCBI taxonomy): Eukaryota > Metazoa > Arthropoda > Insecta > Lepidoptera > Noctuidae > Xestia > Xestia c-nigrum. Next base: position 15,605,654 of record OU745270.1, read on the forward strand.
AAAATAGAAGCCTTGGGCGTCGCCAAGAGACCCCGCGTGAACGAAGCGGACCAGCGGGCGACGACCATCGTGAAAAGGACGATCAAGAAGATCGACGAAGGCTACGAGGTGGGGCTGCCGTGGCGGACTGACAACGTGGTCATGCCACCAAGCTACGGAGCAGCGCTGAGACGACTGAAGAAGATCGAACAGAAAATGGATGCGTCACCGGACTTTGCCGTGCAGTACGCCACACAGGTCAAGAACCTGTTGGACAAAGGATACGCGATGCCATGCGACGGAACAGAAAAGGACAGCCCCGTCTGCTGGTACCTGCCTCACTTCGCCGTACAGAACCCAAACAAGCCTGGGAAACAGCGATTAGTCTTCGACGCGGCGGCAACGAGCTATGGAAAATGTCTCAACGACGAGCTACTGGAAGGTCCAGACCTACTGCAGTCCCTGCCGGGCATAGTATTCCGGTTCCGAGAGCGGGCAGTGGCAGTCACCGCAGACATACAGGAGATGTTCCTGCGGGTGAGAATAAGGCAGCAAGACCAACCAGCTCAGCAGTTCCTGTGGAGAGACCAAAACAGGACGTCGGCCCCGCGTCACTACAAGATGAGAAGCATGATCTTCGGAGCAGCCAGTTCCCCGTATATGGCTCATTACGTCCGGGATTACAACGCGGAGCTTCACGGCAGAGAGTATCCCAGGGCCTTAGAGGCCATAACCAAGAACCATTACATGGACGACTTGGTGGCAAGTTACAGCGATCCAGAGGAGGCGTGGAAGACAGTTGATGAGACTAGAAAGGTGCACGCGACCGCCGGCTTCACGCTACGAGGTTGGAGCTCCAGCGACGCGACGGTTTTGCGCGACGTGCCCCAGACACTCCACGCCACCGCCCCGACACAACTAGGAGGGGAGCAACCTGAGAGCAAGATACTCGGGCTGTACTGGAACGCAGAACGAGACGAACTCGGGTTTAATACATCCATGAACCGAGTGCCGTCCGAAGTAAGAGAACGAACTCGTGCTCCCACCAAGAGGGAGGCACTGAGCGCAGTGATGTCCATCTACGACCCGCTAGGACTGCTGAGTCACTTCACAGTACGAGCGAAGATAGTACTCCAGAGCCTGTGGCGCCTACAAACAACGTGGGACACGCCCATTCCGGAGGAAGAGAACGAGCTCTTCGCGGCCTGGCTAGGTCAATTAGAGGAAGTAAACAGACTGCGGCTACCCAGGTGCTACCTTAAGAAGAAAACACAGCGCATCGAACTGCACGTGCTGTGCGACGCAAGCGAACAAGCGTACGCGACGGTAGCATACTGGAGAGCAACAAACAAGGATGGGACCATCGACGTCGTGCTGGTCGCGGCCAAGGCAAAAGTAGCACCGCGGCGAGCCCAGACAATACCACGTCTGGAGCTGCAGGCAGCGGTGATAGGAGCCCGACTCGCCGACACCATCAAGAAGGAACACCGTATCGAGGTCAACAGTACGACTTATTGGTCGGACTCCTCTACGGTGATCCACTGGATCCATCACGACATGAAGAGGTACACGCCGTTCGTCGCGCACAGACTCGGAGAAATCGCCGAGCTCACCAGCAAAGAAGAATGGCGCTGGGTGCCCACGGAGCACAACGTGGCGGACGACGCTACCCGACTCACCAACGCGCCGATCTGCGCAACCGACCGCTGGTTCCGCGGGCCGGGTTTCCTCCGTCTATTGGAGGAGGACTGGCCCGGGACGCCGGCGTCGGAAGAAAACGAAGAGGAGGTCCTGCACATTGCGCCGGCCCCTGAACGAGACAGCTGGCTGCCCGATCCTGCCCGCTTCTCCAAGTACGAGACGCTGGTACGCGCTGCTGCGCGCGTGCTCGCATTTATTGATGCGTGCCGCCGCGTCTCGCCTCGACTCGAACATCGGCACATTGAACGCGCCGAAAGGGAGCTCCTGCTGAAAGCACAGCAGGACAGCTTCCCCGAAGAGTTGAAGAGAATCCAGTCTGCTCGCCCCGTCCCCAGGACGAGTCGGCTGTACAGACTGGACCCCGTATTGGAAGACGGCCTATTACGCGTGCGAGGACGAATTGAAGCCTCTAGCGCGCCTGTGGAGGCCAAGCGACCTATCATTTTGGATGGTCGCCACCGAGTGAGTAAGTTAATTGTAATGCGCGAGCATTGCGCCGCTGGGCATGCCAACAGGGAACGAGTTACCAACGACTTACGGCAGCGCTATTGGATCATCCACTTGCGACCCACGGTGCGAGCCATTGAAAAGGCCTGCGCGTACTGCCGGAGACTGCGAGCAACGCCGCAGCCGCCGGCCACGGGAGACCTGCCACGCGCCCGCCTGGACCCCTTCCATCGCCCGTTCACCAACTGTGGTGTGGACTATTTCGGGCCCATGATGGTCAAGGTGGGCCGGCGCCGAGAGAAGCGATGGGGCGCACTGTTTACGTGCCTCACCTCCCGCGCCGTGCATCTCGAGCTCGTCGCATCATTATCAACAGACTCAGCCATTATGGCGCTGAGAAGGATGGCTGCGCGCCGCGGCTGGCCGCGGCTCATGTATTCCGATAACGGAACTAATTTCAGAGGAGCAGATCAAGAACTGCGAGCGGCCTATGCGGAGTGGGCACCGGCACTGCAAGAAGAGGGACTACTGCACCGAATGGAGTGGCGGTTCATCCCTCCCGGCGCACCCAATCAGGGCGGTGCGTGGGAACGGCTGGTACGCTCCGTAAAGACTGCCCTCGCTGCAACTCTGCGCGAAAGGGCGCCTGCTGAAGAGGTGCTGCTGACTCTGCTTACCGAAGCGGAGTTCGCCATCAACGCACGCCCTCTGACTCACGTTAGCGTGAACCCCACCGATCCGGAGGCCCTCACCCCCAACCACTTTTTGTTGGGATCCTCCACGGGCCTACCCTCAACAGGGCCTTGTGACGAGGCCGACCGACGTGCTTGGCGGGCCAGCCAGGCCCTTGCCGATCACTTTTGGCGACGCTGGCTGCGGGAGTATCTCCCTACACTGGTACCCCGCGGCGAGCCGCAGAGCAAACGCCAACCGCCGGAGATCGGCGACGTCGTCATCATCGCCGACAGCACCCTGCCACGAAACGTGTGGCCACTGGGAGTCGTCGAGAACATCTACCCGGGACCTGACGGCGGCATCAGAGTAGTCGACGTGAGAACAAGGAAGAGAAGGCTGCGCAGGCTACGCCGGGGGGAGAGATGTAACGGACGACGAGCCCTTCACAAAATGTAACCCTAGTATAAGTAGTTTTTAGGAAAATAACGGGGACCTCTATGTCTGTCTACCCCCGAACTATTATATACTAAAAGGCCTTAAGCCTTACGCAATGATTTGCGATGTTGCATCAGCTTTTGTGGAGGGGATATTGGTCAAGTCAGTACTTGTCCAAAGGGAGATATTACGCAATAAGTTAAACTATTGCATCAGCTAATGGGAAAGTCCATTTTCACGGGCTATGATTGATTAAAGGTCCCAGAAAGACGCAATAGTGCCCCCACAACTTGCAATGGCGTAATAATCTATGTAAGGGGAACCGATTATTTAATCGATAATCGAGTCAAATAAGAACAAATAGAAACAAGTAATAACTTCATTCAACCAGTGAATCAAGGAGAAGTCTTCAAGAAGTCAAGGAAGAGCTCCATATCAGACAGATTGTCAAAGATATAAAGTAGATTCATAGTTCTTATCAGTTACCTAGTGTCGTAACAAAGTTAATAAGTAAATGAGTCCCACGTTCCCCACATCGTAATACGTTATGTACATTCCTTATATAACAGGAACATTTAACAGTGTAAACTCTTGTGCCCCGCTTCAAATATAAGCTATTTTCGATCTCTAATATACAATAAAAGTGTTAAAGTATCCACCTCTTTAATTCAATACAGTCCACCCCAACACACACCGTTCTTCTATCCCCGGAGAAGGCACACTCATTTTTTGTGGCTTTTATGACATTAACTCGTGTTTGCAACTGAACATTAAAAAAATACACTTACTTTCCCAGGCTTTCGTACCATGTCTACTGGCTAGAACTCCATACGGTGCGATGACAGATTCTTTAAAACTGCAACAGGATTTTAATAGTTTTATATACCTACCAAAGGGTGTAAATACGCGCTTTATAAAGGCTAAAGGCTTATTTGAAAAAAAAAACTGGTGATAAAGTTGGAACTTTGACCTTCAATATCTCCAATAGTAGGTTCCCAGGTATGGTTCCGAACAAAAAAATATCACAATGACGGGGAGAACAAAGAAGCTTCGTAAAGAGGTACATACTCATTACGTTCACTGAATACGCAATCCGTGCAGCACACAACAGGCTCTTCGCCCCTGTAGGAGCATATTTCAGGCAGATCTGGAAGCATGTCGTTTGTGAAGCCTGCATTACGCTGAAATAGAAAATATTCGTTTCATAGCGCGTAGGTATCCAGAAAGTTGTCTACCTCGCAAATACCGTTCAAATATTTACCTGTTTTAATTAATTTTGATGTGTGACTATATGGAAATAAGTAATGTGGCTAACTATCGAACTAGAATCTTTGTATTGTTATAGTGAATTGCAAATTTGATGTTGTGTCCAGTCTCAACCGACAGCGTCGCCCGTTCACGAACATGACGCATGTATCAACACCATTCAACTCGACCATATTAAGGGAACTAAATGATCCGACACACTCAGCGAGACATTTGAGTGACCATGACACTATCTCAGCCGCCAAGGCATATTCCAGTCAAAGAAAGATAACTAAATGTAAATGGTGGCTTTATAGTGCATAGTACTCACACATGTGCAATGCAATTATATAATACTATTAGATGGAATCTATACAATGCAAGTATATTTTTACTCTTCTGCAGATTCCACAATACAATTAGTTCGCCCAACTTACTATGCTTGCCTACATAGTGTGCGTTTTTTACAATATGTAACGTCTCATTCAGTTGTAGAATTTGGGGAGGTATTTCATTGTAACATTTTAAACAGTACCCCATGAAAGATGAATCTACTTTAGCAAGCCTAAAACCTGGCTAAACTATGAAGTTGGTTGGCCAGCTATTACGAGTAATATAGTGGTGTCTGTCACCTCTTTTACTGAATAAATGTAGATTTTTCCTAACGTACATGATGTTTACATAGATGTCATGATATTCTACTATACGCTAACCCCAACATAGTTAAGAAAAGACTAGTAAGGCCGATGGTAAGTTACACTTACATAGAGGTATATCAGAGCAGCTGATCCACATCTGTTCAACCTCACACATGTTCCGCTGGTGACATTGTTGCTGGAGCAACGAGATCCTGTAACATATGGTGAGAAGAAAATTACATGGCTAGAATAAAGATAGGGAATTTTAATGGTCTCCATTTATGACGGCTAATTGGGAAGCATGTAAGAAGAGGACCTCAAATAAATTAGGATAAGTGCTGGCGGAATGTCCACGGAGCCGGCGGACCATGCGTTTTTCATACAAACGTAATACCAAAATAATATGAAAATCAAACATATTCTTATGGCAGTGTGTTTATATTTTAATTAGATAGGTTTAGTAGTGAGAGTTATGAGAAAAATAAATTAAAATATTTCTTAAGAATACGAGATTTACAAATTATTTTAGTATTACGTTTGTATGAAATACGCATGCTCCGCAGGCCTCTTAACATCCAGCTGACAAGTTCCACAGAAGTCAGTCTATTTTACTGTTCACACAGAGTTATCAACACATCATCCTTCTTTTCCCAACTATGTTGGGGTCGGTATTTTTGACTATCAGAGACAAAAGAGTTGGCCTATTGCTTAGTTACTCCTTATACTCTATTGTTTTCATCTCATGGCACTTTATTCTTCAACTTTACTCTTAAATCACACTAACGAGTTGCGAGCGAGTGGAAAGCGAGGCGCAAGACATGTGCCCGAGCCTTCGATATTGATCGAAGGCGCGAGCCTACCGCGCACAGCGCGATGATGATGAAAAAAAGAAAGAAAGAAGAAGAACTGTTTATTTGACGTCAGTACAGATGTATACACACAATTATATTAAAAAACGTTACAAGAAAAGAGAAAAAACATAGTATGCACAGTGTGCCTCACGGCTGTGCCAAAAGAGTCCATTTCAGCATTCATGCCAGGCAGGTGATGTTGTCTGATGCTGATGATGATGTTCGAGTAGGCTAATCTTGGACTCTCAGAGATTGTATATTGACGTAAGAAATTTTATAGGGCACTAGCTGACCCGCGCAATTTCGTCTACGTGAAGAACCGCTCAACCGATTTTGTGCAAATTTCGCATAAACCATCTACTAAATAGTCCGAACATATCCTAAACATTTGGTTTGGATAGGTGAGCCCGTTCTTGATTTATAAAATTACAACTAAAAGTGGCATTGATTTTTATACATATTGATAAGCATGTACGGTCGAACATTTTAAAATATAATTTGTGGGTTCAAATGTAAACAGAACAGCTTGTTCGAATAATAATAACGCTCAAATAATATGTAACCTCTTCCCTCACGATGGGAGGGTAAATGCGACACGGCCGATGATAGCTTGGGTTATCTACGAAACTAGCTTACCTTCACTAAGATTGAGCTGGCACAGTCCACAGTATAAATAGCTAAATGTGAACATTAGAACGAAATATTTATCCATGGCTGCCATCTTTTTCGCGCATGCGTACGGCGCAATGCGTGCACGTCGGAAATAATACTACTAGGTACTGTACTGTACTGTAATTCGAACCAGGTTCAAATTAATCCGCTACTTATTAACATGCTTTTAATAATGGGACATGGAAAATAATAATGCTACGCTTGAATTACATCGTTTATGTATTGGTTACGGAGGAAGCGCGAACCATGGGATTTTCTGTTCGAGTGGTAGGTATGGTGGTTTAGTCTTTTTTTCAACAGAAAACTTCTTTAGGCGCGAGTTATGTTTCGGCGGTCGGTATTTAAGTTAAAAAAATATTTATTTATTACAATATTAATTTAATTATAAAAATACAGGATATTAAGCCGGTGGCTGATGCAAGACTGAATACAATGCAAAGAAAAATAATTCTATTGAATTTACGTAAAATGCATAGTTGCAATACGACGCATGCTGGCGGTGGCTGCAAGCTCAGCGTAAACGCGTGTTACGATGAGTTAACTCCTCCCTCCATAAGATAGAAGCAACTCTTGCTTCTGGCGGCGTCCGCGCTGCCCTTGGTGTCCTCCGGGATGTTCTTAGTTCTCCATTGATACAGCTTCCAAGATGCTGCAGCGACCAGTAGGATATATAGGATGATTGTGCTCCAGCTGGGTGTGGCTGATATGATTGTCCAATTATCTTCTTCTGGTATGGATATGTTGCCTGCTCTATTGATCAGTTCATGGATGCTGTCTAATGAGATGTCTTCTAATTGAAGCTCGTATTGTATTGTTTGTTCTGGAACTTGCTGCTGCTCCGGTAACGGTATGACCTCGTTGATGACGACCGTGTCAGTGTGTGATCGCAGTGTTTTGTTCATGATGTTCATCTGGCAGTCTTCTGTTAGTGTAGCGAGGTGAATTCCAGATAGCTTCTTGTAGTCTGTCTTGGTGTTACATTGTGTTTTGGTGACTTCGTCTTCTCTAAGGACTAATAGCCAGGTGTTGTCTCTGATCTTCTGGACTTTTCCTCTTCTTAAGTTCATCTTAGCGTGAGTGCAGTTAGCGGGGCGATGCTGAATGAGTGATAGTATGCAGTCATCTGAGTCTTCAATTCTTCTGGTGTCGAGAAGCTTGCAGAGCTGGGTGTTGTCAGTCAGTGGCTGGCAGTCTTCTTCCAGGTAAGCGTACTCATCGTTACCAAGTGCTAGGTATTTGGATTTAGGGATGATAATCAGGTTATTTTTATTAGGGACAGAATAAAGGTGGATAAGGACATATGTTTTTGGGGAAATTGATGGGATTTCGAGAATAAAATTAACCGAGTGTTCTGTGCTGTAAGCTTTAACCTTAATTGACTTTTCTATCCTGTATATGTTACTCATACTAATACTAGCCACTGGTTTAAACAAAAAAATATTTTCTAAGTTTCTAAGCTCCTCTAATAGATTCTGAGGGCTTATAATACTAGGATGCATGGTGCCCATCTGAGCAAAAGTCATAGCATCTTCTAATAACATTAACCTATCTAAAATTATCTGTAAACTAAAATCTATCTGTACGTAAATATCTAAGAAATGTAAATGGTTAGATAAGTTGTTGGAATTATTTGTAATGTTTTGTAATAAGCTAGCCAAATGCTTCTGGTTATTGTTTAATTTTGTTAATTGTTTACTAAATTCGTCTATTGTATTATGTGCTAATACTAAGGATTTTCTTTGTGAATCCTGAACGTTTTTAACTCTGTTTTTAATATTAAAGATTTCTTCTTCGAACTTAGTTGCATCTTCGTGGTCGAGGTTACCAGTAATAGACTTAACTACAGTACCTAATCCATCTATAAGACCGCGTCGCTTTCTGACTTGCGGCGTTAAAAACTTAATCTTCTTACCTATAACATTAAGGCTATATTCTATTTGATTTCTATATGTTGTATGTAACTCTCCGGATGCTGTATTCTCAGCATTTTTCGTACTTGTATATAGAGACATTAATTGGATGGATGTAAAGTGCAGATTAGTAATGTTGTAAACGCAAGCAAGGCTAAAGTAGTTGTCTTGTTTAAGGAGTTGACCTTGCTTTAGGAGTAGGATTCCATTGTCATTATCTACCTGGGTAATGGTTACGGTTGCTGTTGTGTTGAGCACGACGGCTCCTGCGATGAAGGTCCTGCAACAAGATGAGGCCTCCGTAGTAGCTTGAAGTGAACCCTAATGGACTTAGAATTTGGATGGTTACCTATAATTTCGGCCACGTTATTTGGGTGAAGGTGTATAATCTTGTATGGTCCTTTGAAGACTGGCTTCGTTTTGTCACTGCGTGCTGACTTTGCTACCTGTTTATAGACGGTTTCACCTACCTTGAATTTCATTTCTTCTGCTTCTTGGTTACGTTTAGCAATCGCCTGTTCCTTGTTTTTGGACATGTGTGCAGCAATGCACTCTTGAACGGCCTCTGCATTGGCGCGATGCTTAATAACATAGTCCTGGTAAAATTCTTTTGGGAAATATAACTCTAATGGGTTTCTAGATGCTGTGTGTCCGAATAATAACTCATGAGGTGTATAATCTGTTGCCGAATGGATAGCGTTGTTGTATGCTATTATAGAGTACTTCATGATTAGCTGTATAGGATCATCTTTGTTGGTCATTCTTTGTATCCTAATCATTTCAGCTAAAGTAGAGTGCAAACGTTCAATAGGGGAGTTAGAATTAGGATTGTAGGGCGTTGTAAAATGTATTTGAATGTTATGTAGTGCGCATATTTCTTTAATAACATCGTTGTCAAATTTGGTATCTGAATCTGTAGTTATCTTATTCGGTAAACCTAACACTGAGAAAACATTTAGTAATGCTTCCGCTATATGGACACTGCTGCATGCTGTTAGTTGGACCGCTTGGGCGTATTTAGAAAAGTTATCAATAACTGTAAGGAACGTTGCACCTCCAGTTGAATAAAGGTCCATAAAAATGTGTTCCATCGGTTTGCGAGGTGTATCGGTTATAGCTAAAGGTGGTTTTAGAGGGTTGCGTTCATATTTAGATTTTAAGCAAATGTCACATTGGTTGACGAAGCTTTGAATGGTAAGGAGCATGTTTGGCCAATGGTAGTTTCTGTGCAACTGCTTGTACGTCTCCTGAATACCACGGTGAACAGTCTTACCTTCGTGATATTTCTTAATCAACTCTTGTTGTTCAGGTTTGTTTTCTACTAGAGTTACGCGTGTTGTGCATTTAAGTAGCTTAGGACCTCTGTCGTTAAATATTGTTGTGTAAACTCTAGAAAAGGCTTGGTATAGTTCTTCATTATGAAAGTAACAATGGAATACACGGTCAGCGATGGTGTGTTCTTTAAGAAATCGAATTATTTCAGACTCCGTATTATTTACTGGGATGAAAACATCTTTTATAACTACTTTTGAGTTAGTGGATCTGTTATCTACTCTATACGTTGATCCGGGCGTTGACCTAATGTGGAACTGTTTCATCTGCCTATCAATAGCGTCTGTAATTATAGGTATGCCTCTAGTTTCGTTGTCAGGCTGTGTATGTCTTGTAGACACTAATTCAGATTCTGCTGACACTATACTCATACTATCTGTACCGATATGAGATTCGGGAATGCTTGGGTTTTGTGACTCTATATTTCTATCGGGTGCTACTGTCTCTATTTGATTTTCCGCTTCCCTACGTGCATTTTCAAATATTCTATTAATTATCTCATCATCTTCGTTGTCATCTAAATTCACCGCTAGAGAGTCGACACTGCCGTGGAAGATTTTAACACGTGATAGAGCGTCTGCGTTAGTATTTTGACGACCCTTCTTGTATACAACCTTATAGTCATATTCCGAGAGTTTTAAACGCCATCTAGTCAATTTAGAGTTAGGGTCTTTTAATGACATTAGCCAGGTGAGTGGCCTGTGGTCTGTGTAGATGATAAACTTTCTACCGTAAAGATAGGGTCTGAAATATTTAATTGCCCATACTATGGCGAGTAGCTCCTTTTCTATAGTAGAGTAACGAGATTCGGTATCTGATAGTGTCCGGGATGCAAATGCTACTGGTTTGTCGGATGCTACTATTCCTTGGGATAGTACCGCACCTAATGCTACATCTGAAGCATCGGTGGTGAGGATGAACGGCTCATCAAAATTCGGGTACTGTAGTATTGGAGCGTTAGTTAAAATGTGTTTGCACTTATTAAAAGCTTCTAGGAAATCAGGGGAGTGTATGACTCTACTATTTTTCTTAAGACAAAGTGTCATTGGTTTCGTAAGTCTGGCGAAATCTTTTATGAATTTTCTGTAATATCCAACTAAACCTAGGAACGCTTTTATTTCTTTCTGAGTCTTAGGTAGGGGGAAGTTAAGAACGGCTTTTATCTTGTCTTTGTTTGGTTTTAAGCCTTCATCTGTTAGTTCGTGTCCTAAGAAGTTAACCTGTTTTTGTAGGAACTGTGATTTATCTAGTTGGATCTTAAGGTTATGTGTTTTAAATCGGTCAAATACTTGCTTTAATGTTTCTATGTGTTGCTGCAATGACGTAGATATTATTATTACGTCATCCAAGTAGATGTAAACATTTTCTATGCCTCTTAATATATGATCCATTAGTCTTTGAAATGTACTTGGTGCATTTTTAAGTCCGAAGGGCATTCGAAGAAACTCATAATGACCTCGTTCTGTGGTAAATGCGGTTTTTTCAATATCATTAGGGTGCATTTCCACTTGGTGATAACCGCTAGCAAGGTCTAGGGTTGTGAAGTATTGCGCTCGACCTAATCTATCTAGTATGTCATGTATGTTTGGTAAGGGGTATTTGTCTTCGATGATACGATCGTTAAGTCGTCTATAATCGATTACAAGTCTCCATTTGACGTTGCCTGCGGAATCGGGCTTTTTCGGTACAATATGCACGGGGCATGACCAAGGAGATATGCTCTCTCGCACGATACCTTGCTGAAGGAGCTTATCTACTTGTTTACGGATTTCTTCTCGTTGTTGAGGAGCTTGTCTGTAACTACGTACGAAAACTGGTGTATTATCCCTTAATCTGAGCTCGTGTTTTACTGCGTGTGTAAAAGTGAGTGGTATGTCTTCTGCATAGAACAAGTCCCTATACTGATAACATAACCGGGTTATTTCGCGTCTTTCTTCGTCGTTCAAATGTTCTGTACGGATTTTTTGAAGGTTTTCATTTAATATTTGGTCAATGTTAGTTTTAACCTGTATGGTATTAATATTGTGGTTTTCATTTTCGATGACCTTGGAAAATGTTTCCAATTCAATTGACGGGTTAAACGGAATACATTTCTTTTGATCACTTTGATTGATTACCGACGTTTTAAAAGAACCGTTTGTAACTTTAACTATTGCTGCTGGTGACATTAAACCATCCGACCAGATTAAATCGTCGTGAAGATATTGTCCATCTAAATAGTTGGTTTTAACTTTGACTATCTTTTCACATCTAGGTTCGATACTTATCTTTTGAGGTGGCGTACTAAAATGTATTGGTATTTCCGCTGTGGAAGTCCGTAAAACATTATTATTTAAATCAATTGTACTCTTTAGTTTTTGCAGAAGGTCAATTCCGATAATACCTTTATATTTGGGGTCGAAGTCGAATATAAGAAACTTATGTGTTATATCACTATTAAACGCGGGAGGTAAGGGTAGGTAAACTACCTTATCGTGAACTGATGTACTGTGTGCCGTATTAATTTGAAAAGGTTCTGTTTCTACGCAGAACTCAAATATAGTACCTGCGATTACGTCAGTTGCTATAGTTGAATGACTGGCACCTGTATCTAATAGAAACTTACCGTCGAACTCTGGTAGTATTATGTACGGTAAATATTTCTTGGCATGGAAATTAATTGAAACTAGGTCTGGCTGTCTCGGTTGATGTCCAAGGAAAAATCCTGGTTACTACCTACCTCTTGTTCGTCCATGTTTGCATTCGGCTCGACCGACATGCCGTTACCGTCTGTGACGTTGTTATAAAGTCCCATATCGCTGGGTCCTGGTTGATCTTGTTCGGCCATCTGAATCGGTATGTAGTACAACTGCTGAGCGAATTGTGGTTTTTCTGGCTTACCTGCCGTACGCATTGTGACGTCCGATGATACTGGTGTGGGAACCGGTGGTTTCGGAATGTTAGGTTGATTCCTAAAGTTATTTGAACCATTTTGTCTATAGTTACCTGATGCTGGTTTAGCCTTCCAGGGCAATGCGGATTGTACCCATTGTTGACGCTGTTCGGGGGTCATATTTGGTTGAGGTGCAAAGTTTTGTGGGGGAACAATAAAGCCAGGTACAAATGGGTTTACTGTGTTACGGATAGGATTATTATTTCCTGGTTGTTTAGAAAACTCCTTTGGCTTTGCTTGTGACGTTGAAGGATTAGTATTAAGGTAATTAGCTCTATTATAAGAAAGCCTAGCCTCTTCTTGTCTAGCCGCTATGATAGCTGCTTCAAAGGTGTCTGGTTTAGCGATTCGAACGCCCAACGAGACGTGGAAGTCTAACTGGTTTATATACTGTTCGATAACCATCTTTTCGTAATACGATTTATTACCGTGCTCCCCTACGGAGTACAGAGTATCCAACAGCTCACGGAGGCGTTTGCCGAAGCTTTCAGCGTCTTCTGTCTTAGACTTACGCACTCGCGTTAGCTCCTGCATTACTTGTATTTCGTTCCGTGGTTCGCCAAGGCGCCTAATTAACGCGTTCTTAATTGATAGCCATGAGTCTAAGTAGCCTTCGTACGCTATTGCGTCTACGGCTGGACCACTGAGCCTACTTTTAATTAAACAAATGAATGCTGGGTGCGAACGATCTGCCTCAGTAGTTAACTGTAATAAGCTTTCTACTTCCCTAATATAATAATTAAGTAGTTTAGGATTGCCATCATATCTTGGCATTAAATCTGCAATTAGTTTGTACGGTTTGTAGTTAGCATCATAATCCCTGAGCGACATTGTTTTTCTGTAGCTTGACTGCCTAGTGGCACTTAACGTAAAACAATAGCGGTGTCGAGTTAAACACTTTGGAATTTACTCGTGGGATATTTAGCGCTACTTATTATAATGTTGTGGTTGCCTACTGCGATTTTAGCTTATAGACAGACACACTTAGATTAACATAAAATACACAAATTAGAATAAGGCAGGAAATCGAGCAAGGACACTTGGTAACATAAGAGCACTCACCAAAGTAGCCACTGCATCTCCTGTCGAGTCGAGTCTCCGCCAACGCAGCTTTCTCCAATTCTCCGGAGCTTTATCCCGATGACCGTAGAGGTGTCCGACCGCGCGATAGGTTCTTTGTAGGTTACGATAGAACGATTTGAGAACCGTCGCTCTTAAGATGAAGAGTTGGATTCGATCTTAGAGCGTCGTAAATCCGTACGGCTGCGCCAGTTATGTTTCGGCGGTCGGTATTTAAGTTAAAAAAATATTTATTTATTACAATATTAATTTAATTATAAAAATACAGGATATTAAGCCGGTGGCTGATGCAAGACTGAATACAATGCAAAGAAAAATAATTCTATTGAATTTACGTAAAATGCATAGTTGCAATACGACGCATGCTGGCGGTGGCTGCAAGCTCAGCGTAAACGCGTGTTACGATGAGTTAACTCGCGTTGAGTACTTTTTTGGTGAACAAAAATCATGGAATTCGCGTGACCGTCACCTAATGCTTCGTGGCACTTGTAGCCGATCCGCAACAGTGTAGTACCACTTAGGCGTGCGAAACACATGACCACGCACATGATAGGAAGGTAAATTAAGGTCATTTTGAACAAAATGTATGAAGTTTCCTCATCGATGTCCTTTATATGGTCTCATAACGGACGGCTAGAAGCAGCTGGATGAGTGCTAGCAATCCAAAAAGTCATGAACAGCAGAAGACGTTATGTTATTACATGGTTAATCTAGAAAGGATTTAACAGTGACCACGGAACTGTCTGGTGACCACGACACAAGCCTTGCTTAGTGTGCCAGTAGACGGCGCTGCTGTGTGTAATGTGCAGCGATATTTATTTATTTTATTTTTTTATATTTGCTATAAGTATGTCGGGTAGTCAGAATGTATTTCGTTAGACTCGAGCATTATGTGGGCAGAAGTCGGCGTTTGTGATATGAAAACCCACTGGATGCGATACACTGTTTATAATTGTCTAGGTGCACGGTTCCGTTTGGTCGTTTCCATGGAGAAGAACCGGCTAAGAAACTCCATGGTTACTCCTTCCAAACAGAAACCAACACTGAGTGAACTAACAAATAACTTGATATTACACTTTCACACATTAACACTGGCCACAATGAATCGGATACAGTTTCAAGACGTCTTAACTCCGCTGCGATCAGACCTAGCCTGTCTTCCTGCTGCGAGCTGTTAACATCAGGATCTCTAGAAGCACACCATGGTGAGGGTAGACTGGTATGTAGGTCGCGTGATGTCACCACTGGTGAGCTTGCGATTCATTGCCCCGTCCGTACTCATGATCGGATCCGGCATATAATTAGGGGGCGTCCAAGGGGGGGGGGACGTGAGGCGTTTTTGAGAATTTTTCGAACCCCTCCCCCTTGGTGAGATATCGTAAGATTTTCCTCAACTCCCTCCCCCCTCCCCTAATCTCATGCGAGGTTCTGTAAAACTTTTATTTGGATTGTAAACGTGTTGGATTGGCGCTACTTCGCTGCTCTGCGAAGTTCGGACGAATACGACAAATACAATTTTTTCAGATTTGGCCATATTTTATTTCAGAAAAATAATTACGTGATATTTGCCGAGACCCCTCCTCCCCCCTAAGTGAGATTTGAAAAGATTTAGCTTGATCCCCTCCCCTCCCCCCGAAGTAAGATTTGGAAAGATTTAGCTTGATCCCCTCCCCCCCTAGAACACCTCACGTTCAAAATCCAGTTACAGACACTTTTGAATTGTCGAAACAAAAATGGACATTTAAAGTAGCTACAGTCCCAGTCACAAGACATAAAAACTGTGAAAGTACTGTATTTGCCCATTCCCTAGCGTAGATCTCTATGGAGAAGAACGGGCAAGAAACTCCAAGGACACTCTTTTATTTAAATCAAAATTTTGTTAGTTTTGTAGCAAGATGTGTGACTTTACTGTATTTCATTAAATCTGGGAACACTCCTTGGTCTACACATGAATTAAAAATTGAAGCTAAGTACGGGGCTATGGTCTCAAGTGTAGATGCACAAACTTTGATAGACATTCCCCACAAATCTTCGGTCAGTTTGATTTTAATTTGCCGGAAAGCTTTAATAACTGTCATAGGGTTAATGTGTTTTAATTTAAATTCAGCCGGGCAGCCAGACACATTCGCCTTTAATAAGCCAATTCATATTTCAGGTGAGGAATTAAGGGCCTCCGTAGTCTTTATTGGTATATCGGTAAATAAATTTACAAATTCTTGAGCAACTTCCAGATTAGAGCTTTTAAGATCACATGCTGTATCTAATGTATAGCTATTATTACGTATTTTCTTTCTGTTAACCTCGTTATTTATGACTTTCCAAACGGTTTTTATTTTATTTGAATAGTCTTTCCCTACTTTTTCTGATACCTCTAGTTGCCCAATCACTAAATATAAAGTTAGGGCAAATACTCTTTGTCTTCTTTTTAAAAGTTTTGTTGAATTCCGTGTGAACTAATGAAAAGAAACGATCATACAATTGATTTATATTTATATCCTCTTGGCTCATTTCACTTAACTTGTTCTGTAGGGAAATATTATACCTCTTTAATTTGCAAGAAGTTATAGGTCTAAATTAAATCTGAACTTTTTGTATTGGAGTTTTACATCTAAAAGTTACAGTTTGTCCGCTATGGTCAGACGGCAAACATGCTATGGCTAAGGCTTTATCTAAATAATCACAATTGCAGAAAACATTATCTATACAAGTAGCAGAAGATGAAGTTACTCTTTAAGGTTCAAAAAAAAAAAAAAGTTTCTATAGAAGTGTTGGTCAAGTCAAATCACTTAAAAAGATTTAATAACCGACTGCTATTTGAATTCTCTTCTAAAATATTGATATTGAAATCACCACAAATAATTGTTTAATTATTACTGGCTGCAGGTTTTGCCAGGACATCTTCCATTATTGATTCCAATAAGGAAAAGTTTTGATAGTTTGGGGGTCTGTACACACACACAACTACATGCTTATCTTGCTCAACACAGGACAGTTCGACGCAATGTTCAACCGAGAGACCTACTATGTCATTACCTTATTAACCCATCATTTAAGTGATGGCGCTATACGTTTTGCATACATCTGTCTAATTCCCACTCTTCTTCAAATGAATGCCGATCCAGTACGGGTGCATATATGCTATAATAACAGTTAGTATATTTTCACTTGAAATAACGTTCACATCATATAATTTTCATATGCTATAAAAACAAATACCTAACCTAACTACATGTGATCTAATGTTACCATGTAGTAAAGACTTCTTTTACTCTAATATTATTTGGTATAACGTTTATTTCAAATAATTTTCAATTTGTATAATGTTGTTTTAATTAACGTTAGGTAGTATAACGTTTAGTTGACCTAATTTTCATATTTAGGTACTCATTTTCAGTTAAAATTCTGTTAGGAATAAGTAATGCGCGCTAATGGTCACTGTTCTTACCTAACCTAACCCTGATGATTAACCAACAATAGAGGGGATATGGCACTCGGTGGCCGCTGCCGAGGCACGCTCACTCGCCTTCGCGCGCTAATGGTGTTACTGTTCAAACCTAACCTAACCCAGATGATTCTCCAACAATAGAGGGGATATGGCACAGGGCATTATATATTTTGAATATTATACTAATTAAATATTATACTAACTTAATATTACACTAAATTAATATTAGTTAAAAAGTGCATTATAGGAAATGTTAATTAAGCCATATAAAATTAGATGAACTAAAATTATTTCATAATTCATTACACCATTTCATCGTTATACTAAACAAAAGTATATTAAATGAAATTAGGTCACGTGAACGTTAGACTTTTTGTAATTATATCAAATGGCACGCACCCATCCAATACAGAGCGTACAAGTATCCTATAAGAGTTTTATGAGGTGGAATACTTCGGCATGCGCGCCTGTCCAACTGCCTCAATTTGATTTGACAGTGTGTTGATGTCGTAGCAATATAAACTATTTTCGTAGTTATAGTGTTACTAATGTCGTGCTGTTTTATGTATCATCATCATCATCATCATCAGGGACCTCATAGCTAGTAACAGCTGCTCAGGCCGATCTTTAGGTTGAGCCGTGCTTGCCTAGGCTGGTCTGTGGATGGGTGACCATCCTTACATACCGAGTTCCCTATATGCCTCGGGAAGCACATTACGCTGTTGGACCCGGCTGTCATTTGTCCATCTTTGGCAGTCGTTACAGGTAGTTAATAGCCCAAAAAGTCTGACAACCAGTCTTACCAAGTGGTGTTGTTTTACCCAGGATTAAGTGGGTTGTGAAGGTCAGATAGACAGCATGTAAAATACTGGTATTCAGCTGCATCCGGTTAGACTGGAAGCCGACCACAACATAGTTGGGAAAAGGCTAGGCAGATGATGATCGATCAACATCATTCTCTTGCCCCTATCTCAATTTATTTTAGGTAGGTGCAGCATGCTTTCTTTCTCCATAGTTCTCTATTAAGTACTCGGCATCTCAGCAATCACCCTCCGTCTAACCAAATTATCCTTCACACAGTCCATCCATCGTTTCCTTGATCTTCCTCATCTCTTATAGCCATCCATCCACATATAGGGTGGACTCCCCGTTATTGCGATAGTTTTTTTGTTCTACACCATACCTGGGAACCTTGGGGTTGAAAGTTCCAACATTTTGACAAGTTTTTTTTTAATACAAACTTTTATTGTAAGTTTTTTAATTAAGTAATTGAAACACATCTACGACCCCCCGTACTATTCAATCCATCTATCAGCACAATGTTTTGAGTGCATTACATTGAGTTTTACCACAAAACATGATTGTTTTTTACCATAAAAAGGCGTTTTCAAGCAATATTTTTTGCATAAAGTTACTTAGTTTGATGTACATTATGCTTGGTTGACGGCTTCGTGATGAGGTGATTTACACCCGTTTGTACTTAGGTAAATTAGAGTTCTGGATACCGTCACTAAACCGCTTCAACCGACCGTTGCCGCGTTGGTGCGTAGCGTTAGCGTCGGATCGACGGTTCACGTAACGCATTGGACATTTGAACAAGTTTTAATTTTTGTTACTTTTGATTGAATAATACGCCGCAGTATTTAGCAGTATTAGGTACTTTTGTTACAAGCATTTTCAAACAACACCAGAAAGATAACAGTTTTTTTTTAAACGATTTATTCGTTTTAATTTACGTAATATTCAGCAATTTATCAAGCCACAGTTGTTCTTTCTTCTTCTTCGCTTCAGTTTCTTCAGGCCACACGATGCCCTCGATCCAGGGTACGTAGTACGAGACCCTAGTGTACATGCCGGCGGAGCCGAGGATGCCGCAGTCCTTGCCGTATGACGTCACACCAATTATGCTGAACCGACACCTGATTCTATCCTGGTTATATTGCAGAGGCCCGCCACTGTCACCCTGTGGAAAAGTGGTGAATAATGATTAGAAGCCGTGTATCGACTGGGCGATCAACAGCAGCGTTGGACAGCCCTGGTTAGGTGGACCGTGGAATATAAAAATAAGTGATTGGGACAGACTATGTTGAATCGAATCAAATCGATTATGTAGCACATCCCTAATGTATGTGTACGTGAGCAACCCTATGGTTGCCATGGTGTGTTTTCTGCTAACTTCAATAACTATGTAAAAAGTAAATGTCGCATTGGTATTTTAATAAACAATATTAAGCTGAGGTGTGTAAGTTACTTCCTCATCTTCCCTGCTTGCCACTCCCAACTCCAACAAATGGTAGCAGAGCGTGGTTCCAAGGAAAAATGAGCGCCACTGCCTCATACCGTATTGAAGCTCTCTCAAAAGAAAATTATGATAGAAGCAAATGCACCAAAGCAATTATGGGCAGAAGCAGTTTATACTGCCAACTATTTAATAAATAGAAGTCCATCTAAAGCACTGAAGGGAGAAACACCATTCAAGAAATGGGTTGGACGAACTCCATCAGGAAATCACCTTCATATTTTCGGAAGCAAAGCTTTTATACTTCAGAAAAGAAGAAAGGGAAAACTATCGGCAAAAGCTACACCCGGTGTATTTATGGGATATGCTAAAAACGCAAAAGGATTCCGAATTTACGTTCCTGAAAAGAATTCTGTAATAATCAGCAGGGATGTTAAAATCATAAACAAAATGTTTTATGAAACAGAAGAAAACTACGACAATTTTGTTGAAGAATCAGGACAAATACCTGAGAAAGAAAAACAAACTAAACAAATAAAACAAAAGAAAGATCTGAGCACTGAAGTATACATAAAAATAAACAAGAATAAAGAAAACGCCTCAGAAAAATCGAAGACATCTAAAGAAAACACAAGTCAAGAGTCTACACCAAATATCATACCTGCAACCAATTTTGATGAAGCACCATCAGATGAAGAACAAGAAGCTTATGTTGACGCACCTGAAACAATGACTAGAGAAAGGCCGAAAAGGGATATAAAACAGCCTACTTGGATGAAGGATTATGAAAAAGAAGGAGTTTCAGAAGAATGCCAGTTGTCATCAGAAATAGCTTACTCGTTTGAAGATAATGATCAAACTGAAGACTGGAGCGATGCTATCCGATCTGAAATTAGATCACACATTAAAAATGGTACGTGGAAAATCGTAAAGAAAGAGAAAGGTATGAAAATCATAGACTACAAGATGATCTTAAAAAAGAAAGTGAGCCCAGAAAACAAAGTAACAAACAAAGCACGACTAGTGGCTAAAGGTTTCACGCAGCGTCCGGGCGTTGATTATAACGAAACCTACGCACCCGTTGCAAAACTAAGTTCTATAAGAACTATATTTGGTATTGCTGTTGAAGAAGGCCTGCATTTGAACCAAATGGATGTAGTCACAGCATACTTAAATGGAAATATTGAAGAAAGAATTTATATGAAATTGCCTAATTACATAGAAAGATATCATCATCATCATCATCTCAGCCGAAAGACGTCCACTGCTGGACATAGGCCTCCCCCAAGTGTCGCCACATTGACCGGTCCCTTGCTACTCGCATCCACCGGATTCCCGCAACCTTCACCAGGTCATCGGTCCACCTAGTGGGAGGTCTTCCAACGCATCGTCTTCCGGTTCGCGGTCGCCACTCCAGAACTTTTCGGCCCCATCGGCCATCCGTTCTGCGAGCAATGTGCCCTGCCCACTGCCACTTAAGTTTAGCAATTCTTCGGGCTACGTCGGTGACCTTGCTAGAAAGATATGTAAGAGAAATACTAGTTGCTGAGTTAGAGTCTGATGATCTAACCGTCTACAATAAAGCAAAAGATGTTTTAACAGATTTAAAAAGCATAGAAGGAGAAAAAGTCTTTTTATTATTAAAGGCTCTCTATGGACTTAAGCAGGCAGGGAGGCAATGGCATATCAAACTGGACACAGAATTAAACAATATTGGCTTTCAGGCAACAAAAGCAGAGCCCTGTGTATACACATACACAGAAGGAGGAGTGCGTGCCATTATTGGAATATATGTCGATGATATATTACTTGCCTGCTCATGTCAAAAGAAGATGAAAGAAATAAAAGAAATGCTAAGTCAAAAGTTTGAAATGAAAGATCTGGGAAAACCAAAATGCATACTTGGCATGGAAATATCATACAAAGACAAGGAAATTATTATTAAGCAAACAAAGAAAATAGACGAAGCATTGAAAACATTTAAAATGGAAGAATGTAAGTCTACTACTACACCGATAGAACCAGGCATTGTACTAGAGTCAAACAAGAAGGAATTAATAGACCTGCCTTACAAAAATTTAATTGGCACGTTAATGTTTTTGGCTGTAGCTACAAGGCCAGATATTGCCTTTGCTGTAAGCTACTTATCGCAATTTAATGACTGTTTTGATGAAACACATTTCAAAAGTGCAAAACTTGTTCTGAGGTATCTAAAGGGTACAAAAGATATCGGTTTAAATTTCAAGAAGACCGGAAATAAACTATATGGCATGGCTGATGCTGATTGGGGTTCATGTAAGATAGACAGAAACTCCTTTTCCGGATATTGTTTTAAATTTGCTGGAGCTCCTATAAGCTGGGGATGTAGAAAACAAAGAAGCATTGCGTTATCCACAGCAGAAGCCGAATATGTCGCTCTTACAGAAGCTGTTAAAGAAGCAGAATATCTACGAGCATTGTTCAATGAAATGAATATAAAACAAAGAAAGATACTAATACTAAATTATAATCAAGCAGCAATAAAGCTGAGTCAAAATCCAATAGTATCTTCGAGGTCGAAGCATATAGACCTCAAAATGCATTATATCAGAGACTGCATCAAAAAAGGAGTCGTGGAAGTCCAATATCAACCTACAGAAGATATGGAGGCAGATCTGTTGACAAAAGGATTAACAGGTCCAAGACTTGCACTTTTAAGAACCAGTATGGGTATACATTAGGAGTGAGAAGGAGTGTTGAATCGAATCAAATCGATTATGTAGCACATCCCTAATGTATGTGTACGTGAGCAACCCTATGGTTGCCATGGTGTTTTTTCTGCTAACTTCAATAACTATGTAAAAAGTAAATGTCGCATTGGTATTTTAATAAACAATATTAAGCTGAGGTGTGTAAGTTACTTCCTCATCTTCCCTGCTTGCCACTACCAACTCCAACAGACTAGATGCTGAGAGCAGAGGACAGGGTGTTGGTAATCAATTAAGAAAAGGCCTATGTTCAGCAGTTCAGCAGCGCTGGATTTAGGGCAGGGCAACAAAGGCATTTGCCCCGGGCCTCCACAAAGAAGGGGTCTCCAAAATAAGCTATTTTTAGAAAAAAAAAAAAAAAAATTTTTTGTTGCCAGGTTCGTGGTCTGAGAAACCACACGAGAGTTTGTACGGATAAATCTATGTTACACCTTGTATTTTTTTAAGTCTGTTTAAAAAATAAAAATCCTGGTCCGCTTCTTGATTACCCCTGGCCCTCCTCACCTCTAAATTCGACCCTGTGTACTGCAATAAGCCGAGTTGGTAGAATTAATAGGAGTACATTAAGAGAGACGCTCTCAAGTGACGATGTAACTTTGTAAGCCATCATGATCCTCTTCCCATGTTACTTGGGGCAGGCGCAACACGTTTTTCTCTTGCCAAGCACCACTCCCAGCTTTCAATGTTATATCATAAATCACAATTTGGTCTTCTTGTCTTTCTCCATTCATCCACATTTATACTTATAATCTTTTTTTTATTACAAGCGTCTGAAGCTCATACCAAGCCCGAACACTTCCGTCATTGTCACCGAACTTATTCCATTGAAAATCTAGACTCTACTGTGATTTACCTCGCATGTGTCAGTACTTCCAAAAAGAGAGCCGTAGCACATCTGTTTCTCATGGTCATATCCACGTGCCAAATGACGGTGAGGGTGATATATTCTTGCGCACTCTGATTCCTCAAACGCCTTAAGGTCCACCTTTGGATATTAAAAAGTTTTAGCTTTATTTAAGTTACAAAACATTTTTCCTTCGATATTTGCATACGAAGAGGTACGGTCGAACAAGCCGATTGGTTTACAGTTTAACCCACAAATTACATAGTAAAGTGTAAACCAAATAGCTTTGTACGTTGGCCTTTAATCGTGTAGGTATTTTAAGAAATCATTTAACCAACTAGGTCGGGTTCTGCTTCCAGTCTAACCGGACGTAGTTGAATACCAACATGATACACGAATCGACTGTCTATCTCCTTCACTTCCATAATTATGATACTTCTTTCTTGGCAAGTAAGACTGGTTGTCAGACTTTCTGGCCACTGACTACCTGTAACGACTGCCAAAGATCTACAAATGACAGCCGGAACCAATGCCTTGACGTGTTCTCTGAAGCACGTTGTAAACTAGGTATTTAATGGCGTAAAATAATAATAACGCCTTGAGAGGTACCTACAAGTACTACTTACTACTTGAAGAGTATTGGCTAGTTCTCGCCCATTCCCCAGGCGACCCCAACCAGAAGCTTCCCCTAAGTCATTAAATTTTTGATCTGTGTTTAAACATGCAGGCAGCAGATCTTTTCCGAAAGCTATCCTGAAAATGAAAAAAAATACTCAATTTTAATGCTGAAAGGAAAAGCGCGCATGTTGCCTTGTAGAATCCGACAGATAAAGACTCATTTGTCATATTTTGTTCATTTGTTTTAATGTTGTTTCTAGTAGTCATTATTTAAAATAGTTCTTGAATTACCTAGTTTCTGACTCAAGGAACTAAAATTGCTTTCAATTGTAGTAGACAATATCAAAAGCTTTAACAGATCCGAAATATCCCATTATTGATATTTTAGCTCTTTAAACTGTACAATCTATACTATAACAATATTATGCTTATAAAGCAGAAGAGTTTGTTTGTTTGTTTGGTTGAACGCGCTAATCTCAAAAACTCCCGGCTCGAATTGAAAAAATATTTTTGTGTTGGATAGTCCATTTATCGAGGAAGCCTCTAGGCTATATAACATCACGGTCCAGTTAGTAGGAGCGGAGCAGGCATAAAAAGTGTTGCAAAAACGGGTTTTTTTCCTTTCGTTTTTCTCTCTTCTGTGACGCAGACGAAGTTGCGTGGGTCAGCTAGTTTAAAATAAAGTTTAGAGTAATCCAGAATACTTACTCATTTTCTGTCTCCAGTAGTGCAATGTCATGATACTTGGAAGGTGACTTATACTCCGGATGAGAAATGATCCTCTTGATTTTGTATATTTTCCAGTATTTTTTGGGGTCAGTTCGTCTCAAAAGCCCGAGTCCAGCAAATGTTATATTTCCTCTGAAAAGGGTTTATTTTTGAGTTAGACAGAAACTTTCGAAAAAAATGTTTGTATCATGCAGCTCCCACGACGACGACGGAGTGAACTCACTCGGAGTTCACTCCAAAACATTTGAAAAAAAATTGTTAAAACTTCTAGGTCAAATAATATAAACAGAACGCTACGCTTTCCACTTTTTCAGAAGAGAACGGAGAGAGTGAATGTATACTTGACGCTGCCATGAGGACCGTGAAGCGATATGCGATGTACGAGTATGTTGCACAGATTCTATGTACCTATACAGGGTGAATTTTACCTCATCACAAAGCCGTTAACCAAGCATTCTGTATATCAAACTAAGTAACTTTATGCAAAAAATACTGCTGGGAAGCAACTTCTTTTTTTGAGGTTATAAATCATGTTTTGTGGTTATAACTCAATGTAACACACTCAAAACATTATGCGGATGGATGGATTGAATAGTACGGGGGTCGTAGAGATATTTAAAAAATAAAAATCATGCGATAAAAAGTGGTATTTAAAAAAAAAGCTTGTCAAAATCTTGCAACTTTGACCCCCAATATCTCCGTAACTAGAAGGTTCCCAAAAATAGTGTAGAACAAAAAAAAATCTGAATGACGAGTAGAGCAAGTGCTTTTCGTATTCGTTAAGAGGTGTTTTACACCCTTTATAACACTGGTTCCCAACCTGTGGTCCGCGGACCACTGGTGGTCCGCAGGAGCCTCGACTACGGTCCGCGAAATATTAAAATGTTATTCGTACTTTTTAACTTGCACAGAAGATGCAAGCTCAACCCTACTTAATTGAACCTATCAGAGGTAAAATTCGCTTCAATTCAAAATCGCTTTTGTATCCATCACTGTCTTAATTTTAAAGGTTGTCTTCACATTATCCATTTTTTGTAAAGTGTGAGTTAAAGATTTACTCCCCTAGTTTTATAACTAATCCTGTCGGTGTCCATGTTTATTTAGGACCCTATGGTCCCTGTTAACAAAGGACATACCAAAGTGGTCCCTGGTCTAAGAAAGGTTGGGAACCACTGCTTTATAATAAGCAAAACGGCGTCACTTTTTCTTTACATTTGATTTTACTTCCCGAACAATTTTTCATATCGTGCGCATAATATATGAAACGATTTTAAGGAGTAAACTCCAAAATAGCAGCGACCAACAGCCGTATTTTGTTTCTCGCTGACCTTGTGCGACCAACCGTCAGCGAGCTAGGACAAGACACTTACAGTAGTCTTGTAGACTTGCAGTGCGCTGCAGTGAGTATGAATCTCTCGCTGATCACAGAACCTCCACAGTGCCACTGCGCGGTCTCCGCGTCGTCTCCATAACCGAGTAAAGCCTGAAAATAGAAATACGCTCATAAGGCGTTGAACTTGGCCATATTTAGAGTAGGTATTATGTTGGAATTATCTTGGGGAGGAGTGACAAGCTCGTGGCTAAACAATAACAGCCACTCGGGTCGATCTTTAGGTTAAGCCGTCTTGCCTATGTTGGTCTCTGGATGGGTGACCTTGCATACCGAGTGCCTGTGACAACATGTTAAGCTGTTGGTACCGGCTGTTATTTGTAGATCTTTGACAGTCGTCGAAGGTAGTAAATTACCCAAAAAGTCTTACAACCAGTCTTACAAATTAGTATCGTGTTACCCAGTACTAGCTGTGTTGAGGAGGTCAGATAGGTAGATAGATTTGTCGGTCAGATAGATTTTCAAACGACTTTTAAAAAGGTTCTCAATTCGCCTGTTTTTTTTTGTGTTTGTTACCTCAGATCTTTCGACTGGGTGAACCGATTTTTATGGTTCTTTTTTTAATTGAAAGCTGGTGCTTTCCGTGTGGTCCAATTTTATTGCTGCAAATCTGATGCTGATCTTCGGAGATATAAATGGAACTCTTCAAAAATACACGGCAAAGCTGCAGTGATCGCTGCAAACGCTTGGTTGTTAATTATTTTTACAATGTCATGACATAACATCACGCCTGTATGCTTTAAGGGGGGTACGTATCATAATCCCGAAAGTACAAAGAAATACCGACGTCCAAAACATAGAAATTCAAAATAGATACTGAAAGTTTTAAATGCCGATAGTCGTTATATCAAAACACAAAATACCACCTGGACACCACTACTTCTCGAAGCTTTCAACAACTGCAAAGCAAGTATTGTTAAATGCACTCTACTCGCACATCCTGTCATGAATGCACCGTTGGCCCTTGTGACCGACGCTTCTAACTCTAACGTTGGCGCGGTACTTCAGCAATTGGTAGATAAGGAATGGCAACCACTTGCTTTTTACTCAAAGAAGCTGAACAAATCCCAACAGCTACATAGTGGCTATGACCGAGTTTGTTATATACACGGATCATAAGCCAATCACCTACGCTTTCCTGCAGAACAAGCAGAAGTGCTCACCTAGACAATTTAATCATCTCGATTTCGTGTCGCAATTTACAACGGACATAAGACACATTTCAGGAAAAGACATACCTTTTTTTTTTCTGGGATCGGAAATCATCAAAAGACTTCTCCCACTCTGGGCGGAGCGGGAGGGAGTGTCAGACTCTTACTGACTAAAACCCATCCATGTTCCTTCCTCGCCCTTTATGTTCCGGGGCCGCGGTATCTCTTTCGAACAGGCCCGCAACCCCGGCAGGCTTCGGCCCTTGCATGAACATGAACGCGCGGTCGACACGGCCTGTCGTCGTCGTTAGACGGACGGACGGCTAGCTAGCCCATAGCCAACTTAACAAAGAATTATTTTTGTTTTTGCTATGGACACTTTTATCGTGCACATCTTGCTATATTGTTCTCACATAATTTACCATCTCAACATGAATGATGTAACCAAGATTTTGTAACAATAATTTGATTTAAAAGAGTGTCCACGGAGTTTCTTGCCCGTTCTTCTCCATAGAGATCTACGTTAGGGAATGGGCAACTACAGTACTTTCACAGTTTTTATGTCTTGTGACTGGGACTGTAGCTACATTTAATTTTCATCTTTGTTTCGACAATTCAAAAGTGTCTGTTATTGGTCTACTTGAAATAAATGCTTTGATTTTGATTTTTGATTTTGAGCCGTCCACAGGCCCGCATCTACGGTGGCCGGTAGCCACCACGTGGCCCCCGACGCCCGGTGCGTCTCCCGCGGCGGCCGGGAAGAGAGGCTCTCTCCCTCTCTCGTTCCGCCACCTCCTTCGCTAGCATGACTGCTTCGCAGAAGGCTTCCCATTCCGTACACACCTGCCGATACGTTAACACGCATCGAAGCTGTAGCGCCACCTCCTACCTTAGAACAACTAGCTCGTTCTCAGGAACATGACACCGAGCTACATACTATTATCTCCAATCGCTCAACCTCATTGAAACTGGAATATTAAAATGTCTGTGTCACATGTTTTTATTAATACGTCGGATACATCTTCATCCATTTGGCATGTATGGTATATTATTTTCGTATCAGCCTCTTCATGATGTTGGCACGATAAATCATCATTTATATCGACAATCACAGAGTTATTGTGGACACTATAAGTATGGCATTGTTTGTAATTTAAGTTTACTATGGTATTCCCGATAAACTCTATCATTTCATTTGTATTCCAATGTGTAATTAAAAAATCTACGAAAGCTTCTTTAAATTGTATGTTACGAAGTTCTTTCATAAAATCGACTGGTCGAATTTGTTCTGGTCCGGTAATGAAATAATTTATGTTTCGTACTTCTTGTCGTTTGGCTCGTTCATAATCTTTAATTGACGTGACGGCGAAAAGTATTGGTCGAAAATGATATCTACTCGTGAGGCATGTGTAGCTGTTAGTAGCGACATAATTTTTTTGGAAATACCACCAAATGTTTTAGGGATGTTTTTGAATGTATGCAGTAAAAAGAATCCATCAAAAATGACAACATCAAAACGTCTTGGTACCTCTTCACTGTTGACGTTTGCCTTTAAAATTTCAACCATTGCTGATTTCTGAGTTTTATGTATTGTACCATCTTCATGACACAATGACAATGGAACAGTTGTAATGGGGTATGATAACGTCTTCTCCAAATCGATGTTGTCTCCTCGCCTGTCAAGGTCTTATGCTGTTCAAAACCGCCTGGCATTGTACATATTTACTCTGAGACGTTTACTTGAAAACATATAAAAATTTTAAGTATACAGGATAAAGTTTATTTTACCTCATCAACTGTACGTTTTCTAATTGATCTGTCATATACTTCTGCTTATTGTAATCGCCTGTCAATTTTTTTTTAAGATGTACAATAAATAAACTTTATCCTATTAAATTTTCAAATTTACAGAAACAAGTTTTGAAACTCAATTTACTTAACAGTCCAAAAAATAAAGGGGCTGATGACGTGCAGGGCTGACGCCTGCCAGGTCATGGCTATTGCTCTTAGCATGTCATAAATCGTAAGTATACAAATTTCTAACCTTACAGGGAGACCGTTACTCCCAGGGTTCACTAGCTCTTGGACTATTAGCTCAACCATTTTGTAGGGAACTTAGCGACCGGATGTGCAGCGCCACCATCGGCACTGTTTTTACGTGAGTATGACAGACTCACCTTGCCATGCAGTTTTACATTCTCTTTTTGGTAACAGAGTTGTTTGGGAGTGGGATGTATTGGCTTTGGGTTTTGGGGTTAGGATGGGGGTTTTTTTGTTAATCACGTCGTCTGATCAGGGACTTCGCTAGCCTGAGCAAAGCTTCCACAACGACTGTATCTCGATGCTGCATGGCCGTCTTCAGGTTGTACTCAACGACCGTTTTAGTTGGCGCATCCATCGCTCTCTTTGCAAAGCGGCCAGTGGCGTCATCGGCGTCGTCGGAGTAATAGACGCAACTGACTGTATGTCTCGACACCGCCACTACCGCGTGGGAAATGCTGTCGTGGATTTGGAGTCTCCTAGACTTGGTGTTGATGATAATACGAAATTATGTTTTACATAACTAACTTTACTTCTAATACTGTTTTGTCATAAAATCGAATACTATAATAATTGAATCTCCTAATTTTACATGACATAAAGTCGTATGTCCTAAGTATTGTATCACATAATGTGTATGATTCCGAATGGTCATTTATAAATTGTTAGTCGCTAAAAAAAATCCCTAAAAGTTAGGATTTAGTGACAGAAACGAATTGCTGTAAATCCGACTCCACGCAGTCTTGTCTGTCCTACCCCAAGAGTGTTATTTAAAATCGCGTAGGCGCGGAGGGGCTAGGCGGGCCGCGAGTTGAGGAGCAGGTGGTTGTAACACAACCCGCCGCGGCTCCGCCGGCCAGCAAGCCGGAGCTTCGGTGGTGAGCGTTAAACCCATCTGCGACGATAAGCTCGCGTGAGGCCGCCGTAGCCCCGCAGCACCGCCGTGACAGAAACCATGCCTGCTGCATGATGCTTGCTCGTTTGCATGCTACATGCTTGCTTGCATACTGTATGCTTGCTTGCATACTGTATGCTTGCATGCTGCACGCTTGCTTGCATGCTTGCTTGCTGCATGCTTGCCTGTTGCATGCCTGCCTGTTGCATGCCTGCTTGCTGCATGCTTGCCTGTTGCATGCCTGCCTGTTGCATGCCTGCTTGCTGCATGCTTGCTTGCTTGCTGTATGCTTGCTACATGCGTGCTGCATGCTTGCTGCATGCTTGTTTGCATTACATGCTTGCTACATGCGTATTGCATGCTTGCTGCATGCTTTCTTGCTACATGCTTGTTTGCTTGCTACATGCTTGCCGCATGCTTGCTGCATGCTTACATTGCAGGTCAACGCCTACATACGATTAAACATTTACTTAGAATAGGACTTATGACTTTTATCGAAAACGATTTTATGTCTTTTGTGTATTATTGATTGTAATGCTTATGACAAACAGATGTAGGGCTTATTATATTTAGGCGTTTCAATTTTATGGCCTGTTCGAAAGAGATACCCCGGAATATAAAGGGCGAGGAAGGAACATGGATGGGTTTTAGTCAGTAAAAGTCTGACACTCCCTCCCGCTCCTCCCAGAGTGGGAGAAGTCATTTGATGAATTCCCATCCTAAAAAAAAAAAAAAGGCGTTTCAACTTTATGGCATATGATATTATGTGATTTAAAGTTCGGGTAAATTATCATTCGGACGAATGATGATTAAGACAAAAACAATTATGTCATTTTAGGTTATGAATGACTATTATGTCATTTTAGTGGTAGTGACGCTGCCTTACGTTCTTAGGGTCCTGGGTTCGAATTCCGGTAGGAGCAAATGTTTGTGTGATGAGCACGGACATTTGTTTCCGAGTCATGGATGTTTATATGAATAATAAGTATGTATTTACAAACAAAAAAGTATATATGTAGTATATCAACTATCTAGTGTCCACGACACAAGCTTTGTTTAGTGTGGCACTAGGTGGCGCTGTGTGTTAATGTCCAGCGATATTTATTATTATTATTATTATTTATGAATTAAAAAGTTAGGTAATACGATAGAGAACCGGTTCTGATTACTTCTGATTATGGGATCCATGAAAAAGGAAAGGAACTCTTAAATTCTTAAGTGCAAATTAACGATACTCGGCCGAATCTTATAGGCTATACTCGAATATATAGGCTATCCGGATATTCGAGTCACCTACCATAACGTCGTTACCTATTAACCGATTTAAAAAATAAGGAGGTTCGCAATTCAATGCTCTTCGATTACTCGAAGTTGGCTGGGCCGATTTTTTTTTTAATTGTTTGAATGTGTATACTTCCCAGGTTGTCCCATAATAACCAAATAAGGATCTGATGATGGAATCCTGGAGAAATAGGGAGAACTCTTCACATTTTGTAGGCACACTAGAAGCAATCTGGGTAGTTTTAGGAAGTTTACTTTCTCGAAGTGGTCTCATTTCAATTTGATGAAGAACTTCGGAGATGGGCAACGGAACTCCTCAATAAATGATAGTAAATGTACTGAGATTATTGAAATCTCATACCTGTGTATTGTTTACACCAGTCCATAACAAAAAATCACGCCGGTGCGCTGTGAAAGGGTAAGCATATGTAAAACACAAAAAAGTGACAAAAATAAACAAGGGTCACCGACTTCTGAAGCTTCACTTTTTTGTATGAAGTCGGTATTATTTTTTGAAAAAAAGTTTTTATCCAACAATAAACATACCATGTGTGGAAATTCCCATCTCTCCGCGTTCCGACCGCTAACTGATAAATCAATTTGAAATGTGCTTAGCCTTAAATGGCACTTTCGCTCCTCGTTCCATTCCTTTGGCAGTCCCACTGTGCCGAATCCACGACAGGGGTATGGTAGCTTTTCAAAATAATCATGACATTCTGAAAAATACAAACTTAGAGAACTTTTAAAGGAATATGACAGGCAAAAGGACTGAATAAAAACTGTATAATGTGTGTAAAGATAATTATGTTTAGAGCCTTGGGTAAACGACGTGAGTTTATTTATATTATAGAGTGTATACGGAACCTTTATGGAATTGTCAACCAAGCACTCTGTAAGTACGTGCAACAAGAACCACACAACACAGTGCAAGAATAATTATAATGGGGGAAAATATAATGACCACCGAAAATAACTTTGGAACCTCTATCTATCACCTACTCGTAAAATATAAATTTATCACCAAATTTTGTAAATTGATTTTGTTTTTTTTTTGATTTTTGATTTTGTGAATTGTTTTTTTTTTTTTTTATAATTAGGTGTTTAATAACAAACTAGTTTTACCTTTTTGATAGATTTTTTTATAAACCATTCAGAAGTTATACCTCTTTCACCTCACGTAAAAGACTTGGGCCTGTACATTGACGGTTCTCTCAGCTGGAATAAGCAGGTGGCCCAGGTTAGCCAGAAAGTCACTTACTCGCTGCGGTCTCTCTATAGATTTAAACATTTTCTCCCATCTAGCACTAAAACAACTTTAGTCCAGGCGCTTGTGCTTCCCATTATCGACTATGCTGATGTTTGTTACTCTGATTTAACCCAAGAACTTCTTAGCAAATTGGATCGTCTTCTCAACAATTGCATTCGTTTCATTTTTGGCCTTCGTAAATATGATCATCTCTTCTTACCGCTCTCAGCTTAAATGGCTGCCTATCAGACTCAGGAGGTCCCTCAGATCTCTCTGCTTGCTTTTCACCACCATGAATGATCCATGCGCTCCTGAATATTTAAAAACTTATTTCAAGGTGTTGGGTAGTTCTCACAGTCGGAACCTTCGAGCTTCCAAAAACCTAATCCTTCAAATTCCCTCTCACCGTACTGGTTTTATGTCCTCTTCTTTTGCTATCTCCACTATAAAACTCTGGAACGCGCTACCCCTTGGCATTAAAAAAGCCGAAAACAAATTGGCTTTCAAAAGAGCAGTTCGGAAGTTTTATTTAAAGTCGGTCTAAGTTGTTTACCATATAGTTATTCATAGAGTCGTTGTAATTATATCAAAGTTTTCTCGTATTTCGGACTATTCATATGTATTTTTTATATATTAGTTTATTTTATATGCTTATTTATGTATTAGTATGTAGGTACCTTTATATGTGTTTATTTTAGGATTACAAGATGGTATGTTTATTTTTATTTTTATTGTACTCCACAATGCTGTCTATTTGACCCAATGGTTGACTGGTAGAGAATGCCTTGTGGCATTAAGTCCGCCAATGTACCACTATTGTACATGAAGTTTAAATAAATAAATAAATAAAGAAGTAGGAGCCCCGCCGGTTTACCTTGACGGATGAAAGAGCATAACAATTCAATTTTTAGTGGTCATTAACTAAAAAAGAATAAGAGAGTTGGTCATTTTGTTAGGGCCATTTGGGTTAACGTGAAAATTAAGGTGAAAGCGTCAGGGTGGCCCGCGAAATTCAAATTTTCTTGGGTTTTTTGCAATTTTCAGAGCAGTGCTAAGTTTTATGTTGATAAACGTATCGGTCGCGACTGTAAAACGTATTAAGTTACAGAATTATAGTCATCAAAATAATACATAGAACCAAAGAAGGACTTTGATCGTGAAAAATTCGTTCATCGACTCTTAGGAACTTGGAGGATCGTATTAATGATTTTAATAATTTGACTTTCCTAAAAATAATAATTCTATACTTAATCAATAATAAAATATAAATCGTAAAATTAATAATAATTTACATTTAATATGATATATTTGACTATACCAATTTGTAATATTAGAATTTAGACACATAACCGAATTGATTATTTTTAATTTTAATATTTTTTTTTGTAATATTTCAAAGAAAAAAAACATGATTATCAAACATGTAATTTGTATTCAATATTGTAAAGTTATTTTGTGAATGCATGGAATAAAAGGCCTTTTTTTATTATTTTTTATTTTATTTATTTATTACTAAAGTAGACTTGTGGTGTAACGCGAATGGTTAAAATAAGGAATGAGTGACACATGAGGAAGTCTGGAAAAGAGAGCCGGCGTGACTGAAAACTGGTGTGGTTGTCGAAGTATGGACATGTGATGCGGAGGGATGAGGCAAATGAAGTGCGAAAAATGTTGAGAATTAAAGTGGATGGCAATAAGAGAGCAAAGAAACGGTAGATGAACTGTGTAGGATGATATGGCGAGTAATACAGATGTATGGAAGCAGACGGCATGTTGCA
Source organism: Xestia c-nigrum (assembly GCA_916618015.1). Classification (NCBI taxonomy): domain Eukaryota; kingdom Metazoa; phylum Arthropoda; class Insecta; order Lepidoptera; family Noctuidae; genus Xestia; species Xestia c-nigrum. The sequence goes on from OU745270.1 coordinate 15,639,954, forward strand.
CAGACCCCAAATAAATTGGAATTAGGGAAAGAGCAATGACGATGAAATGTAGGTACTGTGTTGTAAATATTACTTACTGTTCTCAGCAATCGAGTTTCCTCTGTGGGCCAATACTCCACTTGGTGCAATGGCAATGGTCCTGGAACTGTACACACGAAATGAGGTAAAGGGAGGATTACAAGAGAGAAAAATAGGGAAGAACAAAATAAAGTTTGCTCAAGGTTTGCCAACGTACAATGGAGCGCAGCATCCTAGGCGTCAAACTTACCGACCATGCACGCAACACCACACTATGCTCCAAACATAAATCACTAACGTTGCTCAAAAAGCCGCCAAACTAAACTGGGACTGGGCTGGCCATGTCTGCCGTATGCCTGACGAGCTGTGAGCCAAAATAACCACGATGTGGAGCCCTGACACAGCCAGAAGTCGGCGCGGTAGACCTCACAGGAGATGGCGGGACGAGCTGGACAGAACCAACAACCAGTGGCCCACATTGGCCCTGGATCGAAGAATTTGGAAGTCATGGGGAGAGGCTTTTGCCCAGCAGTGGGATGACATAGGCTAACAGTAATAGTAAAAGTAAAAAAGTAACGTAAGAGTAAGAGAGCAGCGGTGGCCCAGTGGTGGCGGCCCCAGCTTACGAGCAGTAAGTCATGGGTTCGAAGCCAGACAGGCTCATTACTCTGTGTAATTTATTTCATCACTCAAAACGTTGAAGGAAAATATCGTGAGGAAACAGGCATAATGTTCTAGAACCAAAAATCGAAGACATGTGACATATACGAATCCGCACTGGGCCTGTGTAGGCTGATGATGATGAAGAGTAAGTATTTGAGTAAGTTATGTATTATATTATGTTATCCTTACGGCGTCGAACGCATGTCGCAGTCAGTGCAACAGACCACCGGCTCATTCTCCTTATAAGAACAGATATCTGAAAACTCTGGGAATTGTTCCTTGGGAAAGCCTGCATTGGTCTGGAAAAGAAGAATTCAAAACATAATTCAATTACACCACCTAACATCAAGCCAGTGCCCCGGAGGGTTAGACAGAGATGTACCTGCACCGGTATAGACCCATATTTCGCCGGTACCTTTATGTTTAACTAGCTGACCCCCGCAACTTCGTCTGCGTCACATAAGAGAGAAAAACGAAGGGAAAGAAAATCCCCGTTCTTGCAACATATTTCATTCCTGCTCCGCTCCTAATAGTCGTAGCGTGATGTTATATAGACTAAATCCTTCCTCGATAAATGGACTATCCAACACGAAAATATTTTTTCAATATGAACCAGTAATTCGATTGAGATTAGCGCGTTCAACCAAACAAACAAACAAACTCTTCTGCTTTATGATATATAAGGTATAAGGTATAGATTTACAACATTCAACGAAAATCGAAAGCATGATATACAATTCCATAGTAATATCACCTGAAATTATTTGTCCCTACCTGAATTTCTCGTTTATTAAAATCATCATTCTCAATTTATACCTTACGTCTTTTGTGTGCGATTTCGCTTGATAAAGTTTAAAATTTTCTAAAACATTTAATATACATACGAGTAACGTTGTATTCTTTTGCGACTTTGTTTTGCAGGTCATGCTTTACATCGTTGAATGTTGTGGAACATTGTAAAAAAATCAAATTTGAACATTAGTTATATTTAACTGCAAAGAGGTTCAATATACCTAATCGTAAACCAGTAGGTACCACACACACATACTTAAAGATGCAGTTGAGGTTTTTAGAGTTGGCAAGTTATTTTTGAAATGAATTGAACACGGAACTCTCAAAAGGTGGAGTTTTCACTTTTTATTTTTCTGATTACCTCGTAACTCATAAGCCTAGTGGTCGCAAGGGGGCCTTATTCTGAGCGAGAAGACCAATGTTCTCGATCCTCAGGACGAAAATAGTGGTTTTTGTCAACTGGCCTATTAAGTCGTTTTTGAGCTCGAACCTGTATTTGTTTAGATTATGTCTACAAAAAATACTTACATATAAATAAATTAATGCATCTGATGGACATCTAAATACGTTAACACATGTCCCATTAAATCCATTTGTGATACAGGGAGAATCTGTAATAAAAATAATTAACTAGAGATAAAATGTTAGAGACTGTTGTGTTGAAGTGGGATTGGACGGGCCGTCTCTGCAGCATGCATCCGGGCCGATGGGCCCGAGTCGTCACACAGTGGGTGCCAGAAGACAGGCGTTGTCGCCGAAGGAGACCTAGAAAACGCTAGCGTGACGACTTGAATAAAAAACGCACAGAGAGAAGAGTGGAAGGCTGTGGGGGAGTCTTTTGCCCAGCAGTGGGACAATAAAAAGAGTGCATGAGTAACTAGATAGTTTCGATTCTGAATCTGAATTATTTTGCAACTGATCTTCATTATTCTTTCTTTTTAAATAAAAAGCCAGCGGGCCTTTTAATTTTTTCACTGTCTTCATTTCATAAAACCATCAAATTTAAACATTTAGTACAAATGCACTTAATTAAGCCATTTTTAGGATAAAAAACACTAAAAATACATTTTCACTATCATTTTTGTAGACTTACTAAAAATATCTATTTTATCTAGACTTAAGTCTCTTTACAAACAAAAATAAGACTACCAATAGCTAAAACAGAATGTTTTATCTTTAAATAAATCATATTATCTATAAAATTACTTCAAGTTTTATGACAATTTTTATTTTTATTACAAATTTTATTTTTATTACAAATTTTTATTACAATTTATATTTTTTGTTATCATTTTTATTATCTTTGTCTAATGGACAAAGATTACATGTATAAATTAAAAATTATAACAAACACAAAAAATTATAATAAAAATAAAATACAGGGTGTATTTCACCTCATCACAAAGCCCTTAACCATGCATTCTGTATATCAAACTAAGTAACTTTCCGCAAAAAATATTGCTGGGAAACAACTTTTTTTTTTGAGGTTATAAATCATGTTTTGTGGTATAACTCAATGTAACGCACTCAAAACATTGTGCGAATGGATGGATTGAATATTACGGGGGTCGTAGAGATATTTAAAGTAAAAATCATGCGACAAAAAGTGGTATTTAAAAAAAAACTTGTAAAATTCTTGCAACTTTGACCCCCTATATCTCCGTAACTAGAAGGTTCCCAGGTATGATGTAGAACAAAAAAATTATCAGAATGACGAGGAGAACAAATGCCTTTCGTATTCGTTAAGAGGTGTTTTACACCCTTTATAAAAATTACATTAAATTATTTAAAAAAATGTTAATTTAAGTATTTACCACCCTGTGTATCATCGTCATCGTTATTCGTCTTGTTCTCTCCTAACTAAGGGGTCGGCTTCCCACTGAACCAAATGAAGCTAAATATCAGTATTTTACGAGGAACTGCCCTGATGGACTATCCGTCAATGTGGCTACATGTAATCTTTGTCTAATGTTATTTAAATTTATTATTAATATTTTATGTTTTTTTAGCCTATCTATGTAACATAGTTTTATTTTTTTCTTTTTAAAGTTGTTTTACCATCACACGTTATCGTTTATTTTTTATCATTTATCATTTATTTATATTTGCTTAACAAAATACGCAGTACACAGATAAATTAATATAGAAACTGCTAGAAATTATTAGATCGCCACAGGGACTGTGTTAATATGGACTCTAGCAACAGCAACATCACGTATCGTCCTAAACCTGTCAGAACCAGCTCATTAACTGATTTAACAAATATGACTATTGATAACACCATACTTGCCACCACTATGATGAGTCTACAAGACAGCTTGCATGATAACAGCGGAATTTTAAATGAGCTGAGTGAACAAAATAAAAGTCTTACTCTCCAATTAATGAGCGCGCATCAAGAGATAGAAAATCTAAATAATGAGAATTTTCGTTTAAAGTTCGATCTACAAAATATAATTAAGACAAAGAACGTTTACAAAAAACTGTGTACAACGCCGGACAAAAACAACATAACTCCCAAACGCAAGAATAAAACTTTGCCGCAAAGATCCTACCCAAGACGCTTAACCAGTAACGAAATAGTGAAACAGTACACAACTACCATGAGACCTCTCCCATCCTCAAAATTAGGGAGACACAAACATCAAATATATTCCCTCAGGATTCCAACAACTTCCAGAATAAGGAGATGCAAACATCTCCTCAGAAACTAGAACCAGAAACAAGACTGAGAGAGCCCGCTCGGGAACGAAATAGTGATCTACCGAATGTATCAAAACTGACGAGCCCCTCCACATCTAACAACAATAATATACTGACCGAAAAAAGACCCTATCTCAGAAAATCTGCATATTGAGTACGAATAATACTAATAGAATCCTTACAATTGCTAACAACACCTTAGGCCCAAACTCGCAAATATGTCATTACTTAAAGACAAATTGTGGAATCAAAGAAACGATAAATGGAATTGAACTTAAATTGCAAAACCTTACTTTGGATGACTTCTGTATAGTTTTAATCGGCGAGGCAGACTGCAACACAACAAATGACTCCATCGACATGATATTAGCGATAAGAGAGTCACTACAAAAAGTGCAACACACAAATGTTATTATATGCGTCCCTACATTTAAGTGCAAAAGTTATGCTAACATGTATAATTGGAGAATAGAAAATTTCAACAACCTCCTGTATCTAGATGTCATGACTCACGAACATTGCTATACTCTAGACTCAAACAAGCACTTAACGTATGACCACTCAATGTTTTCAAAGACAACAGGTGCTATCAATGATTTAGGCATGTATACTATTTTCGGGGACATTAAAGCACAAATTGACAGTATCTATACTTATAATAAATCTGTAGAGAGGTCAATTCTGTACATGAAATATATTTACAAAATAACTATCGGGGGGTGATTAGTGATCGATACTGATGCCAAAAATGCAATCAGTAAAATTTTTGTCTGTCTGTCTGTCTGTCTGTCTGTCTGTCTGTATGTTATTTATAGAAAAAAAAACTACTCGACGGATTTTAACGAAACTTGGTACAATTATTCTACATACTCCTGAGCAGGTAATAGTATACTTTTCATCACGCTACCATTAATAGGAGCAGAGCAGTGAAAGGAAATGTTGGGAAAACGGGAGAAGTTACTTGGTTTTTTTAGCTTCCGTCGCGTGTGCAGCCTTAATGGTTAAAGCTACATAGAAATCATGTATAACGGAAATATTCCACATAAAATTATATAAAAAATATCCCAAGACAGCATATGTCTATCTTTTATAGTTGACTCACAATAACACGTGTAACTCCCGATAGCTTAGCAGTTCGGAGAATAAATGTGAATGTAAGTTTGTTTGTTGCGCTTTCACGCGACAACTACTGAACGGATTTGGATGAAATTTTGCACACAGATAGTTTATAACCTGGATTAAAACATAGGATACTTTTTATCCCGGCAGTAAGATTCCATGGGACAATAATCAAACTTCACGCGGGCGAAGCCGCTGGCAGAAGCTAGTAATACAATAAACGACTGCAAAACACAAAATGACAACTCTATATCATTTGAATTATGTAACCAAAATTCTGTAACTCAAACAAACGAAGATTTAAGCTCTAATTTTTTTCGTAAATGATTGTTTAACTGTCATGCATCAGAACATGAATGGTTTGATTAATAAATCGGATATGCTATCAGTGTGCTTAGATGAATTAGCAACAGACGGTATGAAGGTAGATATATTGTGCATTACAGAGAAATGAAGTTTAAAGCTTACGCTAAAATATACAAAACAATAATCTCGCTAACAAAAAGGTCGCAGAACAACTATTTTATAAATACGGCTGTTAATAAATCCAAAGCAACGTGGAAAGTAATAAATGACACTAAATACAATACAACTATCCTAAGGACGGCATTGAGAAACTGATAATCAATGACGATGTTAAAAAAATAATGATATTCGCTCTGACTTAAGGGGCGTTTTACAGTCCACTAGCGCCGCCAATCGAAAAAATGTCATAACTCGTAAATAGAATCAAAAATACAAAATGTGGTCTATTATTACTGTAGAAAAGGCAATAAAGTAATTTTATAACACATTGTCACCACTTGAAATATAGCTGTTTAGCTAAATCGTGCATTTGTAACAAAAAACGGCCGTTTATGTTTTGAATGCACGATTTATCTAAACAGCTATATTTCAAGTGTTGATAAGGTGTTATACAATATACAATTACGTTATTGCCTTTTCCACAGTAATAATAGAACATATTTTGTATTTTTGATTCTATTTACGAGTTATGACATTTTTTCGATTGGCGGCGCTAGTGGACTGTAGGAGGGCTCTTAAGTATTGTAGTAAGTAAGTATTTGACATATCTTCTAAACTATACAATTTTAGTGAGGGAAAGCGAGGTTCAATAATTAGCAAATTACCTCCTCTATATGCGAATTTGATATGGCGGGTTCAGATCCAGTCATCCTGTATATCAAAGATTGCGATATTCGCCAGATTTTTTCCTCTATTTTTAAATACGATAAAACCGGATCGTATTTCTTGATCAGTGTTTAAAATTAAATAAAACTTCGTCTTGTCAACGACCTTTAATTATGATGTAGACATATGAAAACATCATCATCATCATTCACCATTTCAGCCGAATGACGTCCACTGCTGGACATAGGCCTCCCCTGAGTGTCGCCACATTGACCGATCCCGTGCGACTCGTATCCCATGGATTCCAGCCACCTTCACCGGGTCATCGACCTTCACCAAGTCATCGTAGAAATATGGAATGATGGCACTTTAATTGCAATAACAACCAAACCTCTGCAGAGGAACTTATTACTTATCGATCTTCTTCGTCCTCGTGGCCATGCCCGTGCGGGAATTGAACCTGGTACACGCAGAATCAAAATCAAAATCAAAGCATTTATTTCAAGTAGACCAATTACAGGCACTTTGGAATTGTCGAAACAAAAATGACATTTAAATGTAGCTACAGTCCCAGTCACAAGACATAAAAACTGTGAAAGTACTGTAGTTACCTATTCCTTAGCGTAGATCTCTATGCAGAAGAACGGGCAAGAAACTCCATGGACACTCTTTTAAATAAAATTATTGTTATAAATCTTGGTTACATCATTCATGTTGAGATGGTAAATTATGTGAGAACAATGAAGCAAGATGTGCACGTTAAAAGTGTCCATAGCAAAACAAAAATAAAATACAACTCAAAAACAAAATAATTAATTCAAATAAACCATGGCGACTAAGAGATGACCAGTCACAACTGACAGCGCCCGTTCACGAACTTGACGCATGGATCAGCACCATTCAGCTCAACCATTTTGAAGGGAACTAAATGGCCCGACACACGCGTCATCAGCGAGACATTTGAGTGAGCATGACATACTCTCAACCGCTAGGGCACATTCAATTCAAAAACTAAAGTAGGTTTCCAGTGAATGATAGCTTTCTAGTACATAGTACTCACACAATATGGGCTACGCGATTATATATTACTAAAGAGATTGAATCTATACAATGCAAAGATCTACAATCTTCAGCAGCTCCAAGAATACCATTTTCATCCCCCCATCTCGGAAAGAGTATTTTTGCTCTTCGATATCTGAGTGCAAAGGCGTTTTTTATCGTCTTGAGGGTAAAGTAAATTTGAATTTAGAACATCGTGTGCACTAAGCAGGTGAATTCAAAACATCATTAAAAACTTCTATATGGTGTCGAATTTATCTTACATTTTTTTTTAATTTGTTAAGAACTCAGACTCGGAACTTTCTTGGTATACTTTTTTTTTAAGATGTTTTGTGCGCGCCATTTTCTTTTCAAGTCATATTGTTATTGTTAACACCTTAGGTTAAAAACAAGGAATCCAACTTGAACACAAGTGAACATCCTAAAATTACCACTCATTATCTAGCGACGAGGAAGTTTATTTTACGCCAACAGAATTAACTGAATTTGTTAATAATGCGCAATTTTTTTTTTGCTTTTGTTCATTTCCTCGCTGAGGTGGGATGAAAAGTTACGTGTTGCATTCGAGTGCAAAGATTTTTCACCTCATGCTCTTTTGATAGCCTCGCTAACGCTCAAGATTCTAAGTTATGAATCACTCGCTGCGCTCGTGACTCAATTTTAGAATCTTTCGCTTGCTCGGTCATCAAAATTGAGCACGCGGTTAAAAAACAACTTTGCACTCTTGTATACCAAATAACTATTAATGCTATCAATTTTTGCGCCTCTGTCCTTGTGGAGTAGGACCAGCATTGAGCCAAGCATTTTTATCAGCGATATAATCGCTCAACTTGTAATATGCTTGCATACATAGTGTGCGTTTAATGCATGTTTTAAATTTAGTCTCATTCAGTTCAAGAATACTTTGTGGAATTTTATTATAGCATCTCAAACAGTACCCCATGAAAGATGAGTCTACTTTAGCGAATCTAAAGCCTGGCTGAACTAGTAGCACGCAGCAGTCAGCCACTCAGCCACTGTGATCCGTGTCGTCGTATTATCGACTTTGTAAATGAAAGAGGTCACGGCTGACTAGTTTGTGTGAATTGTTGATGTTCATGCAGATCCATCCAGTTATCAAAGCCTGTTGATTCTCTTTTAAGAAATCATTACCTAAGAAGGTACCGACACAAAGGCTGTAAAACACCTCTTCACGAAGCCGAAAGGCACTTGTTCTCCCCATCATTGCGATATTTTTTTTGTTCTACACCATACCTGGGAACCTTCTAGTTACGGAGATATGGGGGGTCAAAGTTACAACTTTTTGACAAGTTTTTTTTGTAAGCGTTTGACTTTCAACATCTCCACGACCCCCGTACTATTCAATCCATCCATCAGAACAATGTTTTAAGTGCGTAACAATGAGTTCTACCTCAAAACATGATTTAAAAAAAAAAGTTGTTTCCCAGCAATAATTTTTGCGTAAAGTTACTTAGTTTGATGTACAGAAGGCTTGGTTAACGGCTTTGTGATGAGGTGGTTTACACCCTGTATAAAAGAAAACTATAAGTTTAAAAAAAACATAGGTAAGCAAAGTTTTGATGGCAAACAGGAAAAATCTATAATAATACTAGCTGTGCCCGCGCGGTTTCACTCGCGTGTTTCTTAAGTTGGTGTTTATTAAATTAGATTTAGTGTGAAAGTTAATGTTCCAGGAAAACAGCAATAAAAATACCATCCTGAAACACCACAAACTCAAATGGAAATAGTTCTCCCCCTACCATGACTTCACAGGTGGTTCCGTAGGCGCCATGGCAAAACATTTCAGTAACGTATTTACGCATCGAACAATAAACAGCTCCTGACCCCTCCTGGGTGAAAGTTTGAAACCATTCCCAGTTGAAAGACACGTGGCGCACAATGGTGGCTCGAACACGTGGCCCAGACAGGCGCATTACTTTGTGTAATTTATTCAATCACCGCTGCTCTCAAAATGGTGAAGGAAAACATCGTGAGGAAACCGGCATGTCCTAGAACCAAAAATTCGAAGACATGTGATATCTGCCAAACCGCACTGGGCCCGCGTGGTGGATTTGCCCATACCCAAAATATGCACTTTAAAATTTAAATTCGCCAACGGAATCAAAACATCAAAACGACCTTCATTGATGTTTTCTGAGAATTGGGTTATTTTTGCTCCCTGCTTGTCCCTTGAAACACCTGGAACTCAAATTGCAATAATTTTCCCGCTGCCATGAGTGATGCACCAAATATGATAAAGATGAAAATAAGCATACGCCATCGCGGCATCGCCAGGAATATTTACTATTTGGCTAAGAATTTTTACTCCATTAGAAGTGATAGTAATTTGATTATACATTTAATTAAACAATGCGCACGACCAGTAAGTGACGTAAAAAATATTTTTTGGAACGTAATTTTCTGATACCAAACCTAAACTCAAGATACAACATTAAAATTAAAATACATTCGTAGGTATTCAAGCAAACCTTTTCTAGTAAGAACGACTAATACTAAAAGACCTATTATAGTAATACCAAAGTGTGTAAATACACAATATGTAATTCGCGAAGAAATAGACATAACAAAATTCCCACCAGGCAATAGGTAAGATCACAATAAAATAATTATCCTCCAATTTAAAATTACTAAGGCAAACATACCGAAACGAAGACAAACCAAACAAAGATGATGACAATTATTTCAAAGCAAATCCACAAAAATGAGCGGAACGTGTTTCGCTTTTTCGTTTTTTTTCTTACCCTTACGCGTTGTCGTAAAATTTAATTTGGATCTTTATCGGCTTCCGAATTCTAATTTTAATGTGAAGTAAGCAATAACGCGTTGCCGTAAGATTCAATTTGGATCCTTAACGTTTTTCATACAAACATTAAAAACCCTTTTTTTACCCTAAAAGGCCGAATTTCGTCGTCTTTTCTTAATAAGCACCTAGAAGTCGAAAGGCACATTCAGGCCCACATTCATGTCTCTAACTTTAAAAATATAGGACTTTCATACAAACTTTGACACCCCTTTTCAACCCCTTGGGGTGCGAATTAAAAAAAAATGCTTTCTTAGTACGCGCCTGCACCCTCTAGATTGTATTTGTGCCAAATTTGAGTCCTTACGGCTTAGTAGTTTCCGAGATTTCGTGATGAGTGGTCAGTGAGTGGACTTCTCCTTTATACAACCTTATTTTTTGTTTATACTAAACCCGAAAAGGGGTCATTGTACTCATCATTTTGAACAACTTTTTCTATGGGACGAACCCTGAAATCGCGAAAAAAAAATCAGCTGTTCCCTACATTTTGACGAGTTATGCGAACATAAATGTAGGGAACAGCTGATTTTTTTTTCGCGATTTCAGGGTTCGTCCCATAGAAAAAGTTGTTCAAAATGATGAGTACAATGACCCCTTTTCGGGTTTAGTATAAACAAAAAATAACCCTGTATATGTCACCGTAAAATTGTCAAACACGTTATATTACAATATGACGTGTTTTTTCTCGCGATATTGTAATGTCTCGAATTATTGTCAATTGAACATACGGAAGTATCTCTGCCCCCATAATCGGGACTTGGGGCACCCCCCCATTAGGTTAGTTAGGTTCCTTTAAACCCTGCACTCGGAAATAGGGGCCCCGCGAAGCGGGGCTCCGTCGACTACGCTTTTTAGTGGGAATATAAAGTGTTTTAAGGTTATGTTATATTAATCGGTATTTCTCAGGAATGATGCATTATCTTTTCATGAGAGTTGTGCCACTGGGCAAGGGGGACCCCTCCTTCCCTCCACACTGCGTAAGTTGACTACCATCGCATGCTATTCACGAAAAATAATGCGTTTTGTTGTAAGCAGTATGTTCATTTGACAATAATTCGAGACTTTACAATATCGCTAGAGATATTACAATATAACGTTTTTGACAATTTTACGGTGACATATATATAGATAGAGATTTGAGAAATAACAAAAACGAATTCAAAGTATAAGAAAATACGTTTAGTGACTGAAAACATGAGGTAGTACAGTCAAACAATTTATTTAGTAAAACTACAGGCAGCTTAAATTCTGTACTATTTTCTACAATTTTGTGAGTAAACCGAGTAGTCAAATCTATTTATTAGTCTGTCAAACATCTTGTATACTAAACAATTTATCACACCATTGCTGGTCCTTCTTCTTCTTCGCTTTAGTTTCTTCAGGCCACACGATGCCCTCGATCCAGGGTACGTAGTACGAGACCCTGGTGTACATGCCGGCGGAGCCGAGGATACCGCAGTCCTTGCCGTATGACGTCACTCCCACCACGTGGTACAGGCATTTGGAATTGCCGACCTGAAGAGGACGAAACGACTATGTTACAGTACTCGTCCAAGCCCCTCTATTCGGTGCTTTATCTGTCTGTTTCTGGCCTGCAATCAGTGCAATCCAGGAAACGCGTCGGTAGAAAATATTTTTTTTTTTTTTGCAATGGACCCAAAAACTGTATATCATTATCTGCCTAGCCTTTTCCCAACTATGTTGGGGTCGGCTTCCAGTCTAACTGGGTGCAGCTTAATACCAGTATTTTACATGGAGCGACTAAGTATCTGACCTCCACAACCCAGTTATACTGGAAAATACGATCCCACTTGGTAAGACTGGTGTCAGACCTTTGAGGTCACAGACTGAAATAATAGACAAAACCTATACAGTAGGTTTTAATTAACAAAACGGAACATTGTTGAAATTACGAATTCATGTGACAATCGGATTATGACAAATATAAAACACATCTATGGTTATAGAAGAATAAGGTAGAATAGGTTCACCACATTCACCCCGGCCAGATGTAATCCAGTAAAAACTTCGGCGGGTTCCGTGATCGTGACGAGGGAGTAGCTGGCAGCGAGACTGGTGTTGAGTATGTTGTCGGTGAAGAAGGCGAAGTTGTTGGTGGTGAACAAGATGGTGACGGTGACTGCGATCTTTGGGGTTCGGCGTCCACATATTCGTTAACTGTGGGCATTTCTTCTCGGTTGCCTCCCAAAGGTGCTAAATGGCGGTTGGATACAGCGGTCTCGCGACCATCCATCGTTCGGACGTACGAATAAGTGGGGTTAGTCTCCAGTACCTCCACCTCCTCGGCTAGTGGTTGATATTTTGTTTTCCGGTCAAAATGTCGCATAAGTACTCTGTTTGAGCCAGATAGCCATGTGGGAATAGAATCACCATTCGTCGATCTCCGAGAGTGGCGGAACATCCTTTCATACGGCGTACAATTTGTACTAGTACAAAGAAGCGAGCGTATGGAGTGTAATGCTTGCGGTAGGACATCCTCCCAGCTCTCTATTGGCAGGTTCTTAGTTTTCAATGCTAACTGTACAGCTTTCCAGAGCGTAGAATTGAGCCTTTCAATTTGGCCATTGCCTTGAGGGTTGTATGGCGTTGTACGACTCGTCGCTATTTGCCGGGAGTGTAGAAAATCTTTCACATCAGCCGATAAAAATGATGTTCCTCGGTCCGAGTGTACGTAGGCACACCGAACCCGTCCGAGTGTAGGTATGCCGAACATGATAAAAATGCTGTTTAAATGCTTGATTACAGTTTTTGCGCTTATATCAGAGCACGGGAAGGCGAACGGAAAGCGGGAGTACTCATCGATTACAGTTAAATTGAATCTGTTACTCGATTTAGATGGTACTGGTCCCTTAAAATCCATGCTCAGTCGCTCAAAGGGCGCTATCGCTTTAATAAGTTTATTTTGCTGATCAGCTCTAATGAATCTAGGCTTAGCTTCAGAACAGATACGACAGTCTTTTGTCATACTCTTTATCTCTTCGATCGAATAGGGTAAGTTTTTGAAACGCACCCAATGTACCATTCTGGTTACACCCGGATGACAAAGGGCTTCGTGAAGTGATCGTAACTTTGCAGGTGTGTCGACGATGGCGCAAACACGGGAAAGGGCGTCCGCTACATGGTTCTGCGTGCCAGGTCTGTATACGATGTCATATTTGTATGGAGATAGTTCAAATCGCCAGCGCTGTATCTTCTCGTTCTTTATTTTACTGGTGTGCTTAGCATTAAACATGAAAGAGACGGATCGCTGGTCAGTGACGAGTAGAAATGATTTACCTATAAGAAAATGCCGCCACTTCTTCAAGGACTCTACGATGGCATAAGCTTCTTTTTCAATGGCTGAATTCTGATTCTGTTCACTTCGATTAAGTGTTCTCGAATAGAACGCTACAGGCCTGCCGGCCTGCGAAAGGGTTGCCGAAATTGAGTGCTTCGAGGCATCAGTTTCTACAGTAAATGGCATATTATTATCAATGGCGTGAACACAAGACTTGATTATGGCGTTCTTAAGTTCTTGGAAATCTTTAATCGTATTTTCACTCAGCGGAAATGTCTTGGTCTTTGATAGTTCATGTACCTTTTCGGAGAAGTTTGGTATCCACTTTGAGTAATGAGCGAACATACCCAGGGCTCTTCGCAAGCTGGGCAAGTCTCGAGGTGGAGGTAAGTTTAGGAGAGGTTCTAATCTATCATTGTCAGGTTTGATGATATTATTGGCGATCGTATAACCAAGTATGTTGATAGAAGTTTGTTTAAATATGGATTTGGCTTCATTCAGGGTTAGACTGTACTTCTTAGCTGCGGCAAGAAATTGTTGCAGATTATAGTCGTGCTCTTCTGGTGTTTTGCCGCAAATTGTAATATCATCAAGATATGCGAATGTGCCTTTCAATTTTTCCGTTCGAATAAGCCAATCTATAGTTCTCTGAAAGCTGGAAACTCCATTGGTCACTCCAAAAAGTATACGTCGAAACTGGTATAGATTTCCAGCTGCTTCAAACGCAGTGAATGGTCTCTCCTCTTCCAAAATCAGGACTTGATGATAAGCGCTTTTTAAATCTATGGCGCTAAATACAGAGTATTTTGCCACTTTTGATATCAGTTCCTCTATACTGGGAAGTGGATAGGCGTCCAGTTCTGTGAATCGATTTATTGTTCTGGAGTAGTCTATTAAAAGGCGTTTCCGGTGATTCGCATTCTTAGTGATCAGTACCTGCGCTCGCCATGGTGACCGGCTTTCTTCAATGACACCTTCCTTTAAGAGATTCTTCACTTCCTCTTCAATAAAACGTCGGTCGTCATCACTGTATCTTCGAGACTTAATAGCAATCGGTTTACATTTGGAAGATAGGTTGGCGAATAAAGGCACACCAGGGACAGATGCTTCGGCTACGTTGCACACGACAAGAGGCTCTTTCGGACCACCAAATGCGAATTCTAGTGAGGAATGCTTCTCTAATACGTCGTGTCCTATAATCATATCTGAACATAAATTGTCGATCACAAGCAGTTGAACATTCTCATAAGTGTGTTTACCCAAGGTAAGCGTGAGGCAAGTTTCTCCTTTGACTGATGATGTATGATTAAGAGAGGCCATAGATATAGTCTGCTGGCTTGGTTTTATCTTCAGAGAAACAAGTTTAGAAAACTCGAAATTAATAAAACTTTTAGAACTACCTGTATCTAATAGAGCTTCAGCTCTAATGCCTTTGATAAATGCAGGGACAATGGCTTTGTGTAAGGACGACGGTGATGCAGCAATGATGCAGGCGGTGACACTTTCCTGGTCAGACGTTGCAGCACTAGATAGGTTGTTACTGCGACAGACTTTTGCGAGATGCCCTTTCTTGTTACAAAGTTGACATGTCACATTGAAGGCAGGGCATGTCTTGCGCGAATGTACCCGTCCTCCACAGTAGAAACATTTGCGATTCGAGTAATTCTGGAAGGTCGGCGTGGCTGCAGAGGCACTTGCATTTCCGCGTACATTAGCGTTATCATCAGAAACGCTTTCTGTCGCGTTCACAGGTATATTGTTATAATGCAGTGTATTAACTTCTGCCATTTCCAAGGAACGCGCCTTGTTATGTGCTTCGTCCAAAGTTAGGCAAAGGTTCTCGAGGAGTCTCTCTCTTATTTTCGTCGAGGAGATGCCAGCTATGAAAGCGTCGCGAATGTTGTCTTCTCAGTTGGTCTTACTATCGACAGCCGTGAAGTTGCAATCTTTAGACAGCTGCTTCAAGGCTTGGATGTATGTGTCGATAGTCTTGTGGCTACTTTGTCTCCGGGTGGCGAGAGCGTGGCGTGCATACAGTATGTTATTTGGTTTAACATAAAGTTTGTTCAAGAGATTTAATGCCTGTTCGAATGTTTCACACTCGCTGATGTGGGTATATACGTTCGGAGACACGTGATTAATAAGAATGGTAAGCTTGACCTTATCAGTAATCGTTTTTGAGTCCTGTACCGCCAGGAAGTTAACGAAAGTTTCCTTCCAGTGTGCCCATTCCGCGGCCGCCGTGCTTAGGGACGGGTCCCCATCGAACCGTTCCGGTCGTAAATATTTGTCCATGGGATCTTATTCGTTTCGCATGTTAATTAAATTGAAATAATAGACAAAACCTATACTGTAGGTTTTAATTAACAAAACGGAACATTGTTGAAATTACGAATTCATGTGGCAATCGGATTATGACAAATATAAAACACATCTATGGTTATAGAAGAATAAGGTAGAATAGGTTCACCACACAGACTATCTGTAACGACTGTCAAAGATGGACAAATGACAGCCGGGACCAACGGCTTAACGTGCTTTCCGAGGCACGGAGGAAACTCGGTATGTGAGGGTGGTCACCCATCCACAGACCAATTGTATATTCTACTTATAATTTATTAAGATTCATATTTGTGGTAATTAGCCTACTAGCCTAGACTTCACTAGTCCGGTTCCAATGTCTACAGAACGAATCATATTTTCTACTAACCGGAAAACCTCATGTGTCGTTTAATCATAAGCAACTTCCTTCCTTAGACCCATATTTAAATATACATTATCTAAGGATATGTGCAACACTTTTTTTCGTCCACTATCAGTCAGTCTATCATATACTCCTAATCGGCTAAACTCAATCTATTTTATTTCACTAGTAAGCTAGTGAATAGCAGCTATATCAAACTCAAACTCAAATCATTTATTTCAATTAGACCATTGCGGCACTTGAATGTCAAAACTACAAGGAAAATCAAAGCTACAGTCACAGACACAAGGCATAATAACTTGAGAAAGTACTGTAGTTGCTACAGTAGATATGGAATAAGGACTCGGTGTCGACTACTTCAAGACGGGATCCGTAACACACCTGCGAGCCGTGATCGTAGCCCCGTGTGTCTGTGTGGTCTGTACATAGCCGAGCATTTAACGTCGTTGAACTCATCCAGATTCGCCTAGTATTGAACGAAAACTAGAAATGCAAATTAAATACATGATTTGTTAAGGAATTAGGGAAATTGTGCTCTAATCTCAATTCAGGTATGCTGGAATATTATAGATTTCAGAAAGAAACATCTTCTTTGTACTATCTTCTGTTCCTTTCTTCTTTTCTGTATTTTAGTGTAAGTATACAATGACATATTGGTGTAAATGTCACCGTAAAATTGTCAAACACGTTATATTGTAATCTCTCTAGCGATATTGAAAACTCTCGAATTATTGTCAAACGAACATACTGCTTACAATAAAACGCATTATTTTTCGTGAAATGCATGCGATGGTAGTCAACTCACGCGGTGTGGAGGGAAGGAGGCTTCCCCCTTGCCCAGTGGTACTACTCTCATGAAATGATACTGTACCATTCCTGAGAAATATCGATTAATATAACCTAACCTTAAAACACTTTATATTCCCCTAAAAAGCGTGGTCGACGGAGCCCCGCTTCGCGAGGGTTTAAAGGAACCTAACTAACCTAACGGGGGGATGCCCCAAGTCCCGATTATGGGAGCAGAGATACTTCTGTATGTTCAATGAACAATAATTCGAGATATTACAATATCGCTAGAGAGAAACACGTTATATTGTAATATAACGTGTTTGTCAATTTTACGGTGACATATATAAATTGTTAAATAAATATTTAAATTTAGAAAGAAGGAAACGGATAGAAACATACGAAGTTGTATAAATTCTTAACATAGACATTTATGATCGTATATTTATGATCGTATAGAATAGTCAGTATCAGTAGTTTTAGTAACAACGAAAGCCAAAAAACAATGACAAGGTTTTATTAGGAGAACAACCATGGTCGCGTAACTCAAACTTTAGGCAGCAGTTAATACTTTGGTCCGTCCAAAAATGATTACCAACGTCTAAAATTGACCCTGTATTGAGAAATTAAAGTCACAACTGAATACTAATAGAAATACGATTTCAGAACAAGACTCATAGATTACCTGACCATTAGATGACCCAGAATTTCTTGGGATCTAACCTTTTTAAAGGCCCTAGTGCGGCATATGATATGCTTCCCCTAAAATCAAAACATGTGAAATTTCATTATATCTATCCCGATAAATGACCAAACTTACAGCACATGAGTTGATGTGCAGTGTGCAGCAGTTAGTATGAATCTCTTGCTGATCACAGAACCTCCACACAACCATTGAGCATAATCTACATTATTTATAGGAGCAGATGTCTGGTAAGTCTGAATCTTCTGGACTACTCTACTGGATCGAAGCTTGCATTGGCCTGAAAAGTAGATAAAATTACAGCTAGTTTAGCAAGATTAGGGTAATATAATATTTTTAGACACTTTGCTTTCAGAGCAACTGAAAAATGTATTATCAATTATTCAAATGTGCCAAAAAATGGTTTTAATAGAAAGAGCTTTTATTAAACACTGTTTTAAGCTACCACGGTTCACAACTAGACTTAAAATGTCACTTACGGGCTTCGATCAATAATTATTGATCGAAGCTTACGGGATATCTTCCGTGATTGTTATTTGTATTGAGGTCCCGATATTTCGACGCTGTTACAAGCGCCCTGATCGCGGGTTGACTGGAGAATGCGGGTGGATGGAAAAACTGGTTGGACAGCCGAATTTTGAAGATGTTCACATAGGTACCTCGTCCGCCTTCTGTGACGCAAGGAGAGCCTGGAATAAGACATAGTCGCCTGTGAGAATAGGTTCAATTGGCGCGAGGCAAATGTTATCTTTCTAAAAAAAACTTAGAAACGCCCCGTAAACAAACAGTAAAAGTGTGAGTTCCGCACGGCATGGCCATGTCTGTCGAAGAACCGAGGGCCAGCGTTGGAGCAAACTAGGTCTGGATTATAGATCAAAGGCAAACGTAGTGTAGGATGCCCTCTGCAAGGTGAACTATGAGAAGGACGCTAAGTCCAATTGGATGCAAAAGACAAAGTGCAGTGTTGGGGCTCAGCTTTGGAAAGGGCAATGTTCAGCAGCTGCTATAGGCAGAATTGATTGCGCAAAGAAACCTTTAAAGCAAACGAGGAAAATACCTTCAAAATATAATCATTGATTGAAAACTGGTCATAACCAGTCAAACTTGTATTTTTGATTCATCTGATGTTAATTTTCTTCAATGTCATTGTTGTTAACAACTTAATGTGTCTGACATTTGACCTTGTCGGGGCTTTTGGAACTCTCCTAAGAACCCATTAAGCCAATCGCGCCAGTAACTGAGTTGTGGTGTCAGGTGGGTGGTTTTTCCATGTACATACTCATCTACCCAGAATTATAAAAATACACTATACCACCATACTCGTATGGTAGCCTGGTACTTTTGCCGGGTTATAACCTATAGACAGTTTCAGATAGCTTGGAGCACCAATATCTAGAGTTGCTTGGAAGAAGTCGTTTCATTGCACTAAATCGCCAGTGGCTACAATCGATCAGTGACGAAGCCGGTGGTGATGACTGCGAATAGACGGTATGCGAAGTAGTAATTCATTTTTGTTTGATAAAGTTTTTCAGACCTGGGAAAATGGGAATCAAACCTAGGATCCTATGCTCAGCAATCTGATTTGCGACCAACGAACTTAAAAAAAACTCACTTACCATCACTTAGATTCACACGTTACGAAACCCAAACAACTTACGATTTTCTTGCGCGTTTGGACTAAGTTACTCACTGTCTAAATAAAATTGACTTAACCTGTACTATATGTATATAGGTACCTAACCTATAGTATACAATAACGTATATTTAGGTAAATCAACCCTAAGTTTACTTTTTATCGGTCATGTTGTTTTTTGTGCTTGTCATCAGGCGATGTCACGACAAAGCGCTGAGCAAGGTTCGCAGAAGTTAATTCAAAGCTCCCTCGCTCCACTCAGGAGCCCTAGAATGTCTAGCTGCGTTCGGGATTCAGGATAGCATCTATGACGTAAGACGCTGCTTTATCTTCTAGGTGCATAATCTACTATTCTGGAGCACGTAGATATCACCGCCAACTGCCGAACTTCGGGTTGTTATTGATACACAAATAGTATGTAGATCATTATTGGCTCACTGTGCCATAGAATACGTTTCGGGAGAGAAAACCGGTTGCGGTGTGAAACATCACAGCCGGGTACAGATTATTTGCAACACAACATGCAATGCAACATTTTCCATACATTTTTGCCAACCCGCATAAAACAAACTGCGTGCACATGATGTGCTTACTCATTAGAAAATGCGGCATTCGTTGCGTGCTGGGTTGCAAATAATCTACACTGGGTTTTATGCATGTCGTGCGTGTGCATTTGTTTTGACTTTCGGGTACACTATAGAAAGTATGTTTCTACGGCTTTCACAGAATGTTTTATGGCAGTGGATGGTAGTGGTTCTGTTGCTGAAAAGCAAATTGCAAAGCTGTGTGACAATGTGAAATCAAATTGGCCATACCTAATTGGAGTATGTTTTTTAATTGTTGTATTATTAAAAGAAGGACTATTCAAATAATCTAAACTTTCAATTATTTGCAACAAGCGTTGGATATTTGGATAAATAAAAACAAAACGTTTTAAGCTCCCGCTAATTTATTCGTTTTAAAATACCGTGTACATTAAGAATCTACTGTTTCGGATTCAACCATTCATTAAGCCACAGTTCGTCTTTCTTCTTCTTCGCTTCAGTTTCTTCAGGCCACACGATGCCCTCGATCCAGGGTACGTAGTACGAGACCCTGGTGTACATGCCGGCGGAACCAATGATTCCGCAGTCCTTGCCGTATGACGTCACACCAGCTATGGTGTACGTGCATTTGAACTCATTCGTTTGCAGAGGTCCACCGCTGTCACCCTGCAGTGAAAAAATACATTTTGAAACTGTAATCATATCTAGCAGACAGGTGTGATACTGGGGAGTTCGCGCCACACTCTTCTTCAGCTGAAATACTTGGATGTGGCAAAGGGTAAGTGTTTTTAGGATTTTGAGGACTGCCAATTTGACGCTCACAAAACCAAACGGCGCTAATACAATAATTAAATTGAATTTATGTCTTTCAACCGTTTGGGGTTATAACACTAAGGCCATGGGGTTGAAAGACCTATTATTTCGGAAAAAGGCCAAACGGTTAGTCGACTCTTCACGTAACCAGTATAATCAGCATTGCCATCCGACGTGGCAATGCTGCCACCCTTCTGGGCACTTTTACTGTTGACAGCGAGGTGGACGAATTTTTCGACGCCGTGTAACCCTTTTTGATACTTGTACATATTTTTATTTCTATTACAGAGTTACTGTGTAAATATTGTTTTTAATTAGTTTGTGTTTAATTCATCATCATTATTATCAATCTAATTTGAATGAAGTCTTTGTTTTCGCACTTGACTGAGAGTGGACCTAGAGGCTTACAACCTCACCTTACTTCAGCGCGAGAAAGAGATTGAGCCATATGCCTATGCCCATCTCATACCCACACTGAAGTAAGTATAAAAAAAACAAGAAGATTTAATGAAAGTTGGTGGTTGTACAAGTACATACATTTAAGCAAAAATAGCAAAGTTCTGTTAGGGACTTTTACATAATATGCATAAACGTATTGGTAAATGGGTTTTGATTGTTGCAGTCTTAATATAATGCGATTAATTTTACTTCAAATGTTTTTATTTGTAGCTGAAATTTACTCATTATTATTTTGATCAACTTATTACCTCGCAGGTATCGATACTTTCTTTATGATTGCCGTAGCACATCTGTTTTTCATGGTCGTACCCGTTGATCAAGTGTCTGTGTGGTTGATATATTGCTGCACATTCAGTTTCATTGTATTCATTTAGATGTACCTGAAAAAAACATTACACAACATCACACGGTTATTCTGTGTTAACGCCCGACGCAAAAACGACGGGGTGTTATAAGTTTGACGTGTGTTCGGGCGCCTCCGACCACTCGGCAATCTTCGGCTGTCGGATGACAGCGGGCGACGGCGAGCAGCGGCGAGAGGTGCGGCGTGCGACGTGCGGGACGAGGGTCACCAGGCCACTTTGCTACCGATCTCTGAAGACCAACAGTATAATTGTACGTATTTTGGATTATACTATTTTAAATTCCCTAACAACGTGTTTGTCTGTGTGTGGCATCGTAGCTCCCGAACGGATGAACCTATTTTGATTTTGTTTCTTTTTGTTTGTAAGGTGAATTAGTCGGGAGTGTTCTTAGATATGTTTCATAAAAAAAAACAGTCCAAGATGGGCGCCGCCACAAAATGGCGGATTACATATATTTATTCTCTACAACTGCCTCAATATGGGTGGTTAAGTTGGGTTATGGCTCGAAGGACCTGCGGGATTATAACTTTGCGCGGGAATACAATTTATGTGGATTGTATGGTGCCAACACTTAGCAGGAAAGAGGGACTTACTTGATGGAGGTGAGGATGATCGCCTGAGCAGATGATTGATGCGACTGGAGTGCGCCGGGTTGAGATACAGTGAGATACGTGTTCCGGACATTTCTTCAGCACTTCACTTAGTTTTGAATTGTCCCACGTTGTGTTGGCCAACACGTATAAATAGAAAGCGGTGCGGTGCGGTAAACGATTCAAACGGAATAGCGAGATTCAATCGTGATGTCCTGCTGTCAAAAACCACGGCGGAAGTCGAGGTGCACGTTTCTCTTTCTGTCGCATGGGACGTAGTAGGAAGGAAGGAGATAGGTGATTCAAATAAGTGTTGACAACATGAAAAAATATGCGTGTTTTGGAAATATAACAATGAGATGTACCACGTTCGTATATACTTTAGTAAAAAACTTATACTACAGAAAAAATGCAATGGCAAGCAATGGGTCTAAAATAAAAGGGCTCGGCCTCGTCCCCAATTTTTAAAGACACTTAAAAATAGAAGTGACGAAAAACAGAGTAACTTACAACTTGCAATGTGTCTGCCAAAGCTTGTTTACTACCTAACCGGCCCCAACCGGATGCCTCAGCCCAAGCCTTCGAATTGGTGCCTACATCCAGACACGCAGGTAGAAGGTCTTTTCCAAAATTTATCCTGGAATGTTTCAAATTTAAACCCTAAGCAACAAATATACCCATTACACACAGTTATTTTTGACATCGCCGACTTTTAGAACGGTTCTTAAGGACCAACGCCTGGTCCAGACCACATAACAGTCGAGAAGACAGTAATGGACCTAATACAGTTCCTTGTGGAACATCAATACACTTGTCTCGAATTTAAGTCTAGCATTACTCATAGACCTCCCACTAGGTGGACCGATGACCTGGTGAAGGTTGCGGGAATCCGGTGGATGCGAGTAGCAAGGGACCGGTCAATGTGGCGACACTTGGGGGAGGCCTATGTCCAGCAGTGGACGTCTTTCGGCTGAGATGATGATGATGATGATGATGATTACTCATAGCTAAGTTTAACTTAAATGTTTAACAGTCATAATTTTATCCAAATAATGACGATAACCAATTTGTTCTCCTATAATCGAATTTAGAACTTTTTATGATTATTAACTGTATCAAATGCTTTAGTCATATCTAAATTAGGAGGAAGGATACATCAAAGGATCTAAATAAAATGTGTGTTTACTTACTCAGTTTCGGTCTCCAAAAGCGCGATATCATGGTATTTAGACGGAGCTTTGTAGTCTGGATGAATTATGATCCTCTTGATTTTATATATCTTCCAGTACTCCTTCGGATCTGTTCGTTTCAAAAGCCCAAGAGCAGCAAATGTTATGTTGCCACTGGATTTTTCATATGAAATAATTAATACATTAATTTTTATTTTTACTCGGAGGGCGTGGATTGTGTAGAACTTAAAATAAAATACAATTGCGCTTTTAGTGTGTTTAACCCAGATCCTGCTTACTGGATATTACATGGATCAAAAACTTTTCATCCCGTAATCAATACATATTTTTATTACTTTTTTTTTTGCTGCTATCAACCACAGAACCAGACAAGTAGCCAATAAAGTGCTTCATTAGATAGATTCTAAAGAAACGAGGTGGACTTACAGGGCACGAGTGGATGTGCAGTGTGCTGCAGTGAGTATGTATCTCTCGCTGATCACGGAGCCTCCACACAGCCACTGCGCAAACTCAACGTCATCTCCGTAACCGATTAATGCCTAAAAATAACAGTGTTACAGATGACTGACATACTAACTACGTAATGTATAATACTAGCTTTTGCTCGCGGATTCTAAAAACAACACAATACACAATACTGTTAATTTTGATAACGTGTTTTGTCTTGGGCTAATAAATGCTTTTTTTCTTTCTTTCCTCTATAAAGAGGAAACTAGAAAAACAAACATTTTGTGTAAATCTTTTGTTTTGACGGGTGAGTTCACCTGGTATTATAGTGCGAGCCAAGAACCAAGGTGAGATTTTAGTTATTTGTTTTTTTTTCTATTTGTAATAATTGTAATTATTTGTTCTTTATTTGACATACCACATGAGGAAACTCCCATCGTTGTGCGTCTCGTCCCCCTACGGCCAAAGCTATCGACAAACCGTATTGATGACATTTTTTGTCTTCTTTCCAAATCTTCTTGACTTTAAAATTAGCCGAACCGCGGCACGGGTACGGTAGACGCCCGAAATATTCTAAACATTCTGTAATCAGGATGAGGCTTTAGTAGGTAAGTTTGCCGAGGTTACCAAAATAGTTTCAGTTTATTATTGCCCCAACGACAGGTCTTGCCGGAATCCAGCGACTTCTGCTCTGCTACCAGTGCTACCACCAAGCCATGGAGGTAGCGAAAGTTTCTGCCAATAAAATGTACGCGAAGAAGAAACGGGTTCCCGCGACTTTCAGGCACTGTTTTTAGTCTTAAGATCTTTGGTTGAGTCTTGTCGCCCATCTTCTTTAATTGTTTTTTTTTTAACTTTGCGGGGCTAGTACATGAGTTGTGAATCTTTTGTTTTTTGATGACGAGTAGAAACAATGACGAGTCGGGCATAACTCGCTTGAATCGTGAAAGGCTATCCATACCTAGGTGCCTTTTGACCGAGAAAATGATTCTATTACACGCAAGAGCTCAACCACTCATTTCCTTATTAGTTAAAAGGTACTTACTATCCGAAGCAATGGATTCACCCTTTTTGTGCAAAACCCCTAAGGGTCCTATAACGGTGTCACGGAACCTGAAATACAGGATAAAGGAAATAAACTTCCTAGCAGAAGTATTCAAAGGCTTCTCGTCTCCACCGTTTGCTAACACTTAAGAGCATCCATCCATAGAGTTGGCAACATTGCAAATAGCTAATTTACCTTTTTTAATTAATTTGGCTTTGGTACTGTTTAATGGAAACAAGAAATATGGCTGACTCGTGAACTATAAAAACACTTAATTTGATGTTGTATAAGGCATTTGGAAAGTTTCCAAATGCTTATTTTACATCTAAAACTGATTATTACTAGTTCAGGTTCAATCCGCGATCATGGTTCTTGCAACAGTGTCGATATCTCGGGAGTTCAATGTAAGAAGATAACCCGTAAGTGATATTTTAACGCTCGAAGGGTGTGGGAAGTGATTGATACAAGTTGAATAACTTCCAACCTGCCAAACTGGTATTTTATGTAAGGGCTAAATATAAATACCAGCCGTGACTGTCCCACTGTTGGGCAAAGGCCTCTACTCATGAAAAGAAAGCACCAGCAGAGATCATTCCACTTGCTCTTCAGACTTACAATAATTATATTGTATGAGTCCCAGTTTCCTCACGATGATTTCCTTTAGAATTGAAAAAGCTAAAGCTATGTTTGTTTGTTTGGGTTGTGTTTAAGCTATGTTTTCTAATTTTGTGTATATTTTTCTTAATAATTTTCGTGTGCAATAAGAATAAGAATAAAAAGTTACATTGGTTTCAACCTACAACTCCGTGCAGGAGAGGTGAGTCTTTAACCTTTCGGCCATGGAAATCTTGATATTAAACACGATTTTTTGTTTTTGTAAAACTAGAAACTGACCCTTCTTCCTTGCTGATGTCACAGTCAGTACAGCAGACAACTGGCTCATTGTTCTTATAGGAACAGATGTCTGGTAGATCAGGGAGTTCGTATGCCTTCACATCATATCCTGCGTTGGCCTGCGAAAAAAGTTTTGAATTCAAAATACTAACAAGAGAAAATATGGGCGCTGTTTCCTTCTCACCAACGTGACAGTAACCTGATTTTTAAAGTAGTAGGTGGCACGTCAGGTCGTGGATGGGCACTGCTCCAGATAATTACTTTGAATATTGATGCTAGTGGCAAGCTACGTACCAGATCACGTTGATTAGGTAGAAACAGTGCCTAAGGAAGATAATTGGATGTTCGTCTTTAGTGACTACTATTGTAATTAATATAACTGCGATGGGATTCCCACGTCCGGCGTCCCCTCCCTACACCAAACTACCGAAATTTCACTGAGAGGATGTTGATCGAGGTCAAAAATCGTTAAATGTACCAGTAGCAGAACCTTCGATTCCAGGGCCAAGTGGCGCGCTGCAACCACAGGAGCCCTACTGCTCGCTCCCCGACTAACGGCCGTTTTCCATAACTTACTTACGTAAAACTGTTAGTTAATACACCTTACCTACATCTCGTTGCTATCGGTATTTCTATAAACAAAGTTAGCTTGAAATATATCCTATACGCGTCATCTACTTGTCACTCGATTCATAGACAAAATCAAAGAAAGCTTTTGACGTTTTGTTTCTAACGGACAGACCGAAACAAAACGTCACAGACACACGTCACGTCGCAAGCTAAGCAAGCTAAATGTCAAATAGATAGAGATAGTAACCTTCCGTTACTTGTTAGTAAGTTAGGTATTGAAGATGGCCGTAACTCGATTCGGGTAGTCAAGCACAACAATTCGGTGCGAACCAGTTCATGTGCAAACTTCGCAAACCCAAAGACGGGACGCTATCACTCCCTCAGCGAACCTGGTTCTGTTTAAAACAAAGACGAGAGACTAGTTCTTCCCATCGTATGATTATTGTGATAATTTACTTGTAGTTACTGAACCAGATCTTCTCGTTTCGGAGATTCAGAAGGTGGAAAATTCCAACATTTTGTGAACAACAAGTGAACTTTAAACGCCCCCATGACCTCTGTTCTGTTGCATCTATACTCATATTATAAAGCAGAAGAGTTTGTTTGTTTGTTTGGTTGAACGCGCTAATCTCAACTTAACTGCTGGTTCAAATTGAAAAAATATTTTGGTGTTGGATAGTCCACTTACCGAGGAAGGCTTTAGGCTATATAACATCACGCGTCGACCATTAGGAGCGGAGCAGGAATGAAAAATGTTGCGAAAACGGGGTTTTTTTTTCATTTCGTTTTTCTCTCTTATGTGACGCAGACGAAATTGCGTGGGTCAGCTAGTGTCAAATATAATTGTCGCTCAAGCTTACCGAATGAAAAATACTTTGTATGTAGAAATCTTAATAATTATAAGCAAAGCATATCTACCTAATGGCTTACCATAAAAATTAGATCAAACTCAAACCATTTCAATCAGATTATTATGGCACTTTTGAATGTTAAGAAAACAAAAAAAAAGCTACAGCAAAAAGCTGTGTCACAGACACAAGGCACAATAACTTGAGAAAGTACTGTAGTTGCACATTCCAAAGCGTAGATATCTATAGAGAAGAATGGGCAAGAAACTCCATGGACAATCTTTTCAATTAAAAATGTTGTAACATCATTAGGTAATGTTGAGATTGTACATATTCATGTGTCAAGTAACTATAATGGCTCCCCAATCCATACGGACACTGTAAAATAAACTAGGATGTAAAGGCTTGAAGAACTTACGTAGAGGTAGATCAGGGCTGCTGAATTGCATCGAAATATCCCAACACATGTGCCGTTCAACCCAGCAGTTATACAAGGCTCATCTGAAACAAACGGTGCGAACGGTCAATGGTTTTGTGGGGCTTAGTTTTTAAGTATACTTACTTTGTTTTGATAAATAAATAAATAAATAATATCTAAAGGCGAAGCATGACATACAAGAGCTATTTAGTTTATTTAATTTTATTGAAGTGGACACTTCTAGCGCGTTGTGCACTGTTTCAATGGACAAAAGTCATGTGATCGTCACCTAATGCTTCGTAACATTTGTAGCCGAATAGGATCGGCTACGAGTTGTCACTTCTATCGGCCAAGATTAACCCGCATGTTTTTATTTGTTGCTTTTGTTGACATATAATGTGTATATTCTGTAAAAAAATCTGTTACGGTTCAAAAGCTACAGCCGTGTGACGGGTGGCCGGACTGACAGTATAGCCACGTATAGTACTAGGTTCCCGTGGCCCGTGGGCAGCAATTGAGTGCGAACCCCAAAAATGTATTGAATCGACAAAGCTATTGATGAGCTTATATCGATCCTGTTGTAAGCCGTTATAGCGCTAAATCCATTTGTAAAACCTTCTGGCTATTCCACAGAGTATGCAATATGAGGTCGAAAACTCATATTATTTTATAACACATTGTCACCACTTGAAATATAGCTGTTTAGCTAAATCGTGCATTTGTAACAAAAACGGCCGTTTATGTTTTGAATGCACGATTTAGCTAAACAGCTATATTTCAAGTGTTGATAAGGTGTTATAGGTACAATTACGTTATTGCCTTTTCCACAGTAATAATAGAACATATTTTGTATTTTTGATTCTATTTATGAGTTATGACATTTTTTCGATTGGCGGCGCTAGTGGACTGTAAGAGGGCTCTTAACCGTAGAACCAATGAACTTTGGGGTAAGCTCTTAAGTGAAGACCACGAATCGGCCAGCGTAAGGTAGGACGCTCTCAGGCTCGGTTTAGAGCATATACAACATTTTTTTTGTCATCATTTTGAACAACTTTTTCTATGGGACGAAACCTGAAATCGCGAAAAAAAAATCAGCTGTTCCCTACATTTATGTTCGCATAACTCGTCAAAATTTTCGGGTTTATTGTAAACAAAAAATTATGTTGTATAATACAAGATAGAGGCGCAACTCTCTTTTCGTTTTTTGAACTGTGTACCTAAGCTGTTAGATGGCGCTGTTAGTTATTGATCCACCAAATAAATAAAAAAGTAATTCTTGAATGAGGATTCGAACTACTGTTTATCCACAAGGCAACTGCTACCACCGCTAGGCTACCCTAGTAGCATTTTTTGTTGGCATTTAGTTGGGCCACATACCTCTGTTTAGTTGGCAATTGCATACAATTGGCGGGCAGTTTGAGGGTTGGGCCCAAAACTGATGGCCAACGAAGATTTGCCTACGAAAGCCCAACTTGCGATGGAGATGGAGCTAACGTGGATCATAGACTAAGACTATATGGATATATTATAAACTGCGTGGAATTAGGCCTACGAAGTCCCAACTTGTGAGAATTCTGGGGGGACGGCGCGAACGCTTAAAAAATTACGCATCAGAGTTATCCACATTAGGGATAATCGCAAGGGTCAACCTGACTGCAGTTCATTGGGAAGACCTCGCCCTGGGGGAACTGCCTATTTGATCACGGTTTACCTTATTCCAGGTACGCATGAATTCACTACAATACTGCGCGAGAGTCATTCGACGCGGGAGAATCTTAACATCGCGATTCAGAAACGTGACGTAATTGTACAACGCCATTTAGTTTAAAGATACGAACTAAAACGTGCTGTACTTACGCGTCTACTTTCCCAGAATAATGGTACCTTTACTTAGATTGCACTCACAGTACAATGTTAACAAGTTAGTATATCAAGTACCATTGACAAGATTGCACTTAGTGAGATATCTAAGTAAGATAAATTGAGAACAATCAGTTACGAGATACTGACGAATCATAGCAACAAGGGAATTAAGTCATCTTCTTTAGTGTTGTGATATATATTTACTAGACTATAATAAACAGGGTGGAATTTTACAATGCCACCTGGAGGGAAAGTACTCTAAATACTGGAGAACGCAAATTTTACTCAAAGGAGACATACCTTTATTTTTAAAAAGAAACAAATCTGCATTCGAAGATTTTCAAAAAATATTTCGAACCAGAATCGAACCCGGGATGGATCGGCTGAAGTTCGAAAAAATAATATAGGTACCTTTTTGACATCAATCGATAGGTTCAATCATTTATGGATCAATTAATCTCTCTAATAAATATGATACGATTTAAGTTCGACAATACAATAATTGTAAGACGTATCATACTTAACAGGCCTATTTAAAGGTTTAAGTTGAACCGATGTAAATAAATAAATAAATAAATAAATATCGCTGGACATTAAACACAGCGCCATCTAGTGCCACACTAAGCAAGGCTTGTGTCGTGGACACCAGATAGTGGATATACTACATATATACTTTTTTGTTTGTAAATACATACTTATTATACATACAAACATCCATGACTCGGAAACAAATGTCCATGCTCATCACACAAACATTTGCTCCTACCGGGATTCGAACCCAGGACCCTAAGAACGCAAGGCAGCTTCACTACCACTACGCCATTCGAGTCGTCGATGTAAGTTGTTATCATAACTTAAATCCCTACAAAAAACAGAAGCAGCCCAACAGTAGGAATAGAAGCTGCAGGCCTGTCGATAGTTGGCTCAATGTTGTTTTAGTAATTTAAATGCATACAAAATCTCCCAACAGTGGGAATAGTAACGGAAGGCCCTTTGTTGGCTATTCGTTGGGCAAATAGTGCATGTTTATAACGATGGGCCTATTTTAAGTTTAGGTTGGCGGAACAACTAACCGTCTGCCAATACATTCCCAACTGTTGGCATAAGGAAGCCAACGGCAATTGCTACTAGGGTATCTACTTCACTGACAAGTTGTCTAAAATAGCTGTTCTCGTTATGACAGTTGTAAGCTGTCAAACAGTTGAAAAGTTTATGTCCCTAACCACACAGATGGCAGCACTATCTATGAAATTTTTGTTTGAAGCCAATGTATGGAAGGTTCAGCCCCTAAGTGGAGAGCAACTGGATGAGAGTTGCTGAGAATCGAGTTACTGAGCGTGCGATTGAGGAGGTCTATGTCTAGCAGTGGTTTTTTTTTATTTTTTATTTACTTACCTTTGTGTAGATGCTTTTTTACCTATTATTTGTGAATGAGTGAACATTGAAGGCCTTTTAGATTCCCGGATGCTGTTTAACTTTTATTAAATATTCCTTTTGTTTTAAATTTTTGTATAGCAGGCAACGACCTATTGTCGGGCCTACGCTGTCCCCCCCATACTTTAGTACTAATGCTGTAATAAAACATAATAATATTGTAATACCAAATGATTTGAAAAGAGTAACCATGGAGTTTCTTGCCGGTTCTTCTCCATGGAATCGACCAACACGAACCGTGCACCTTTTTCGACGTTTTATAAGTGCCCATCCAGGCCTATGTGAAATTAAATATTTTGATTTTGATTTTTTAGTCCTGAAGACGTACAATCGATCAACAAACAATAAGATGGACCAGTCTCGACTCATAAACGTAGTAAGTTGAACTGTATGGAAAAGTTATGTAGATCAAGGTTCAAACATGGAAATAACTCACCTTCGTTGAGATTAAGCTCGCACAACACACTACACAAAAAACTTAGCGTTAAACAGACACATACTAATATATATTTGCAAGCCGCCATGACCAGCGATCAAGCTGCTCTGAGCGAATAAAGGTCTCCGTTGCATAAACAAAAAACTAGTTTAAAAAAGCAATACTCAACTCTGCCTGTTTAAACTCGTCCTACACTGTAGTATGTTGTGCTACTGTATACATATATTGTATCTGTATCTTTTGTAGATTGTGTGTATAAGACGTAAACATGTATGTATAATTAATATACAATTTTGAGCTGGTTTTCCTTATAAACTGCATTGATTATTTACATAATCTTATATTGTAAGATTTTTGTGCTGTTGTCTCGTTCAATGTCTGTATGACTGAAGGTACCTATGTGAACGCACAATATGGGTTCCAGTTTGAAGACTCTATAATAATACATAGTCCTTCCTCGTGACCGAATTTAAGTCATGTTGGTAAATCTCGGTGGTAACTAGTCATTGACGCAGAAATTGAAATCACGGTCTGTAGGTCGGATTACTCGGATTTGTATGATTTGGAGTTTGAAAACCCTTAAAACTTTATGGGCCATTAAATTTTATGTTTTTTTTTTTTAATTTGATTCCATTATCGCATTACACTTTTCTATTGAAACCTTTAAGGCGATTACATGAGCTAAAAGCGAGTTTTATAATTACTAAAAGTATGTGATTCGCTGCTATAAACAAGACCAGAAAAATATATGATATCTTTCAGGATATATGCTAGCATGATAGTATTTTGAAAACATAATACAATTAATTTGACTCGATAAAAAAAAATTACTCTACAAATATCTTTCAAACAAAAACAAACATACTATTATAATATGCATGCGATCATTCTGATTTTTTGATCAGCAATATATTTGCATGATAGTGTTTTTGTTTTTTAATCCAATAGTTTTATTGTAAATCGATAGAAACTACTCGTTTCGCGCTATTTGGCCCTCAGTGACTGACGTAACAACCACTTTGTAGTGCAAACTTATTTGAACTTTATTCTAACAGAATTTCAAACGATGTTTGAACCCCCACAAATAGAGTTGCTTATTTAGCTCGTCTAATCGCCTTAAGGATCTTTCAAGCATAGTCCTACGACGCACCGTTTTGAGTTATGGGCCTTCGTTTTTTTTTTTTATATCCATGCGAAACTTATTTCCAAAGCGATACTCGAATGAAAAATAAATCTAGACGAAATTGATGCTTTAGTTGAAAACCATGAGATGAAGTAATAAACAAAATATTGAAAAAAGGACAAAAAAAAATTAAGGTCGTCCAGACCGACCATTTTTCCCGGCAGCTGCTGAATGGTTTTATAGAAAAGGTTAACCCGAGCCTGCTATAAAACAGGACAACTTATTTTGAAAAGAAAAAAAATGTTACGCTCTATAGCGCCCACTCCAACCAAAATGGCACTGCCAATTTCTCAGAAGACTATTGAAAAATTCCAAAAACCTTAAATAAACTCTGATCAAATTGAGAACCGAACCCGTAAGTATGACTGTACTCTGTAAATGAACACAATTAATTGTTACCACGAGACCAAGAGGCATCAAGTTCAACAAGTAGTTGTCAAAACTTGTTTTTTTTCGTAACACCACAGACATACATTACTACGTCATAAAAACCTTTTAGGCACTATAAAATGTAAATAATCCTCTTATAACATCAAGTATTGTCAGTTTTATACAAACTGCGTGCTTTGGTAGGCGTTTGTAAGTTAGTCCAAAAGCGCGCGAAAATGGCGGAAGATAAATGTTTAGTAATAGTATTATTGAGTATTTTGAATTTGGTGTGTTTCGTGACGTGTGAGCTTAATTTAAGTGAAGGTAAGTAAGTTGAAAAAAAAATAATTGACTGTCGTGAGTTTTATCTGATAATTGCAAGGAAGCAACATACCTTGTTGTGTGTGTGAGTTAAAATATTTGTAAACGCACCCACGATACAGGAAAAAATTGTAGCTCGGGGCAAGAAAAATCTTGGCTGGGTTCAAATGTATTACTACCGGGATAAAAAGTATAAACTGTGTTAATCCAGAAAATATCAACTATCTGACAGCAGAATTTCATTCAAATCGGTTCAGTATTTTTTGCGTCAAAGAGTAACAAACATACATTCATACTCACAAACTTCCACATTTATAATACAGGGTGTAAACCACCTCAACACGAAGCCGTCAAACAAGCATTTTCTACATCAAACAGTACAGTTACTTGAACTTTACGCAATTTTTTTTGCTGGGAAACGATTTTTTTTTTGGGGTGAATAATCATGTTTTGTGGTAGAACTCAATGTCACTTAAAACATTTTGCTGATGGATGGATTGAATAGAACGGGGGTCGTAAAGGTGTTTAACGTAAAACAATAAAACAATATGCAGGTATTAGTGTACTGTGTGTATTGTATTTTTTTTTAACTTGGCGAAAAGTTGGAACTTTGACCCCAAATATTGCCATAACTAGAAGGTTCCCAAGTATAGTGTACAACAATAAAAATATCGCAATGACGGGGAGAACAAGTGCCTTTCGGCTTCGTTAAGAAGTTTTTACACCCTTTATTAGTAGACCTAGACATCCACAGGTATGTCCATCCTTTTACTTAATTACGGATAAATAGTAATTATTTAGTATGGTGAGTATGTTGTTTAATATAAACAACAAAAAGTGGTGTCAGTTAAATTGCGTAAAAAAAGTGCGGCGGCCCGGCCGCCAGTGGATAGTACCGGTTTCCGCATTCTTTGGATACTAATAGTATCCACATTCCCATTAGAATGTACGATTTTGGTCTTATTGGAAAGGAAATATAATCTAGTTTCGATTTATCCTTTTTGGCGATTTATCCTAGATTAGTTAAGGCGAGGAAGATCCGGATTGAAATACGCTTTTGCCTTCTAAAAATGACACTTAGCTTAAATGCAGGACTTAACTTAGGCAATATGTTAAGGTGACATTAAAATACCGGCCCTTAATAGTTTTTCATAAAATTTATATTTTAATCGCGAAATAGCCGTTGTCGTGACTGTTTTTCAAACTCTACATTTCTTTTAGAGTATTAAATTAATATTATATTTCTTGAGTTTTAACTTGATTCCTTAACTATTCAGCTATTCACTGTACATTTTATTTAAGTCTTGTAGTTTGCGATCGTCAAGTGTTTTTATCTCAAAGTGTCTAATACACGCGAATTTCGCGAATTAATTCGCGAGTCTAGGGCGGTCGGCGCGCTTGACCTAGAAAAGGGTCGCGCGGTATGCGCGGTACAGAGGGTAAGGGTGTTATAATTGGTGGTAAATAAATAAATAAATAAACCATCATCTTCCTAGTCCTTCTTAACACATTCACTGTCCACGAAAAGAGACAATAGTTAAACAATCGCTCTGAACCATATGTGGCTCATGGGACAGGAAAAGGGTTAACTATGTTGGGGTCAACTTCCAGTCTTAAAAGATTCAGCTGAATACCAATATTTAACACGAAGTGACTGCCTATGGGTCCTCCACAATCCAGTTAGTGCTGAGTAGTACTGAGCAGCGGTGGCCCAGTGGTGGCGGCCCCGATTTACGAACTGTAATTCGTTGGTTCGAACCCAGGCAAGCGCATTACTTTGTGTAATTTATTTAATCATCAATTCACCACTGTTCTCAAAAACGGTGAAGGAATTGGACCATACCAACCCGCACTGGGCCCGCGTGGTGGATTATAGCCCATAAGCAAAATACCCGCTTTGACGTGGTGTTGCGGACACCAGCCCGTTATACAATACCGTACTATTGTACTGGGTATTATGATACCTCTTACTAAGACTGGTTGTCAAACTTTCGTGCCATTGACTACCTGTAACAACTGTCAAAGATTACATATAAATGACTACAAGTTACCAATAATAAATGACTACAAATTACCAATTACTGGAACACAAGGAGTGGGGTGTTATTTACTGCGGCAAGTTCCAATCAGTAACTGCCTATCCCCGTTAATAAAGGTGTGAGTTTGTGCTCTTATGAGAGTTCAAATGCCCTGAGAAGGTCAAAACAAAAATCAGACGCATCATGTTACAATGACATTGGATCACACATCACAGTCATACAATGAAGTAAGAATACAAGTTTGACTGGTTTCTGACCAGTATTTAAATTAAACAAGGTTTCTCACAGATGGCTTTATTGTGAGATCATCAATGCAGAAGAGAAAATACTTACCTTGGTAATAAAGATGCATTTAATACGTATTAAAATCATAAACTAGAAAATACCCAAACATTGAAAAAATAATCACAAAAATCGGCCCAATAAGTAGGAAAGTGTGAAAGAAGTGAAATCCGTGTATTTTTGAAGTGAAAACTCCTTTAGACGTTTTGAGCAGTTTTTGGGTGAACATAAATCATGGAATTCGCGTGACCGTCACCTAACGCTTCGTAGCACTCGTAGCCGATCTACTACGGCGTAGCACCACTGGCGTGCGCGGGGCATAACCCGTAGCAGATATGGATTACTTTACTTACTTAGTTTTCACTTCTATCGGGTAGTCCCTAAAAACAGCCCCACAAGTTCTTTTTACAAGGAATAATCACAATAATCATATTGGAGTCGGCTACTATTAGATTTAGAACAGATGATGTTGTTTTGTATTCATGTACTTTTCTGAGATAAGTTGCATGGATTAACATAATTATATGGAGGTATTCTACTCTATGATTAATAATGTAAGTCGACGACCTCTAAGAATTTCAAGTCAAGGCTTCCTCTTTACTCAAAGGCGGCGATGAATGGTGATTTGCTTAGAAACATTTACTAACTTCAAGTTTTTCAAAGACCAACCTTCAAACCTAACTGTCGAAATGTGGATGCACTTATAAGTACCCACAACGACCAATCAAGCTCAAAAAAACAGTTTATACGGACCTCTCACTGTGGGGGAAATCCATAAAAACGGAAGCCTTTTATACTGGAACTGTCTAATTTAGTGTGACACTGTATAAATGAATAAATAATAAATATCGCTGGACATTAACACAGCAACACCTAGTGCCGCACTAAGCAAAGCTTGTGTCATGGACACTAGACAGTTGATATACTACATATAAAGGGTGTAAAACCCCTCTTCACGAAGCCGAAAGGCACTTGTTTTCCCCACCATTGCGATATTTTTTTTGTTGAAACCTAGTTACTGAGGTATGTGGGGTCTAAGTACAACTTTTTGAAAAGTTTTTTTTTAAATACAAGTATTTTTTTGGAAGATTTTGGTTTTTAACACCTCCACAACCCCCGTACTATTCAATCCATCCATCAGCACAATGTTAAAAGTGCCTTACATTGAGTTCTACCACAAAACATGATTTTATTTTATAACCTCAAAAAAAAAGCTGTTTCCCAGCAATAATTTTTGCGTAAAGTTACTTAGTTTGATGTACAGAATGCTTAGTTGACGGGTTTGTGATGAGGTAGTTTACACCCTGTATACTTTTTTGTTTGTAAATACATACTTACTATACATATAAACATCCATGACTCGGAAACAAATGTCCACGCTCATCACACAAACATTTGCTCCTACTGGGATTCGAACCCAGGACCTTAAGAACGTAAGGCAGCCTCGCTACCACTACGCCATTCGGGTCGTCGTATGTACACTTCTGTTTCAACTCTCATGTATTGCAGGCGTGATGTTTATGTTTTAAACTAGGTACAGGTACGGTTTGTTATCTTACCCTTTACTGTTACCAAAGATGAATGGTAAGGCCCATGCATCCCGCCCCTTTGTGCCTATTGGCTATGTTTCGTTCTGTCTCCTGCTGATATAGCAGCAACTGGAAATTATGGTTCCTACTCCTCTGCTATACTTTTCTGATTGAATTCGTAGCGGGATCCAATACTGTTAAATTCTTTTTCTGGGACTTCGTCGAGCTTCATTGTCTCGGCGCTTTTCTAGTGGTTGCCACTGCTAATCCTGGCTTTCAGGAGTTACAGTGGGAATAGTGTGGCGGGCTTTCCCGAACAAAAGGACCATGCAATCTTGATTCCTCACCTACTCCTTAGGCATTCTCTAATCGTCGACTATGTTTTATTCCAGGCTCTCCCTGTGTCACACAAGGCTTGAAAGGAACTTGTGTGAACATCTTCAAATGTAATTCGGCTGCACTGTCTTATTTATACGTAAGTATTTTGGATTCCAAACATTATACAACGTGTAACAGAAAGGGTATAGTCATTATGCTGTCTCATACATTTGTGTCGAGTAGGTATTGGAACTTTGTATGCGACCGTTGATTATTTTTTCGCGATTACGATGGTGGTCTTATGGAGAAAGTTGTTGAGTTTGATGGTCAGTAGCAAACCCGTCCATTATGAATCTTCTGTTACTTTGTCCCCGCGACGAGAAGCTATAAATTTTGTAAACACACATTCGGGTTCGAAACCTTTGGATCAAATTAAAAAATTACAGCATCAGCGTGAACTTACTTCAAAATATCGGCCCAAATGTTTACGTTTCACGATTTCAGATGCGTTCCAATACCATAAAACATGAAACAACAGCGCTTCATATCGCCTAAATATAACACGACCAAGTGAAATTGGTCGTTAGTTTCGCATTCGAGTATGATAATTTGAGTTGATTGAATTCGGAAATATTTGTTGTTGATTGAATTGTCGCTACGTATCTTGTTAGAAATTCCTTGTTTATAAAAATTATAGTTTCACGTGGCGCGTACTATAGCTTCTTTCTTCTTGAATTTAAGCATGAACTAAACAATTTTCTGAAAATTAACATTGGAATAAGTTTTACAATAGCTTAGAAAGCTAGTTTTGTCCCAAAATTTACAATATTACTTTTGAGCCGCTACAGAACTTCAAAGTTATTGTACTCGTTTTCGCAGAAACTAGACAGAACCATAAAACGGGACTATTTTGATTCAAATTCATTTATTTTGTGAACACAGGGTACATATATAGAAGATGTTATAATGAATAAGATCCGAGCTGTGCCCCGCCAAAAGGCATACAAAATATTAAAGGATCAGGAACATAATACAAAAAAAAAAATCGTCACAAAAAAAAAACATTAAGTACATTTAACAATTCAAAAGTACAATCACAAATAATTATAGATAAAGTCAAAATTAGATAAAATGTCAAATTAAATAAAGGAAAAGGAACGAAAAATACAAAATAAAAATGTCAATACTAGCAATTAATTAATACAACAATAATCAAGATTAACAAAATAATTTATCTTTTTCACATAACATAAAAACAGATTCAATTTGGAAAGAATTAAAATCAAATCAAATCAAACAATTAACAATTATTTATTCTATTCACAATGCTGCCCGGACTATGCTCGGAGTTTCCTTGTGTGATCAAATCAGAAATGAAGACATCCGCAAGAGAACCAAGGTCACCGACATAGCCCGAAGAATTGCTAAACTTAAGTGGCAGTGGGCAGGGCACATTGCTCGCAGAACGGATGGCCGATGGGGCCGAAAAGTTCTGGAGTGGCGACCGCGAACCGGAAGACGATGCGTTGGAAGACCTCCCACTAGGTGGACCGATGACCTGGTGAAGGTTGCGGGAATCCGGTGGATACGAGTAGCAATGTGGCGACACTTGGGGGAGGCCTATGTCCAGCAGTGGACGTCTTTCGGCTGAGATGATGATTATGATGATTCACAATGCGCTCAACCCAGAACTTCGAATAGAAATATCGATAACTGTCGGTTGGTTAGTGTATGGTAGATGTTATTTACTATGTCTAGAAACACTGATTGACTGCTACTGAAAAAATCTTGATGAAAATACCCAGTAACATTATGGTTTATAAGGGATCAAATAGCCCCCAAAAATCCAAGTAGCCCTGTTTTAACGTAGTTATGCTTCTTTCCAGGCCAATGCAGGCTTCGATCCAGTAGAGTACAGGATTCCAGACTTACCAGACATCTGCTCCTATGAGGATAATGAACCTGTTGTTTGCTGCACGGACTGCGACACAGGAGATGAGAAGTAAGGCGGTTATCACCATATAATATCGCCTGTCTGCGCGGTCGGGCGCTGAATCGGATCTTACGCATGAAATCTGTTGCCTGTCTGATGCCTACTTAGGGCGTATACCTAAACGTAGAACGCTGGCTACTGACGCCAATCTGCCAGTGCTTATTGGAACCAGTCGGCGCAGGTAGTCGGCGCAGGTAGTCTCTATATATACTTTGTACACACGTTATGTGTGTAAGCAGGTCGGAAGTTATCGGCGCTGGTAGCAGCATGTCGGAATTTTTCCGCGACGTTAGGCGCCTATCAGCGCCGGTAGCCAGCGTTCTACGTGTATAATATACATCCCTACAAAGGTACTTGCGCACGCTGGCACAAAATTCACTTTGCCGCCTTTGCCCGACTGCCTGGACCAGCAGTGACGTAAGAGAATTGCCTTAGCAATTATTATCCTTTTTAGGGTTCCGTAGTCAACTAAGAACCCTTATAGTCTCGCCATGTCTGTCTGTCCGTCTGTCCGTCCTCGCTTAATCTCTGTGACCGTTAGCACTTTATAAGGACTTTCTGGGAAAATCATTTTTAGCTTGGATGGAAACAACAGTTTTTGTACAAAAAGTTGTACAAAATAATTTCCCGGACTAAGTTTGTAGTATAATCGTATATGCAAGCATTTTTTTATTGTGACGGACGGAAAACTACGGAACCCTACACTGTTTTAAATAATATCTGCCTCATACCACAAGACAAACTGAAAAACGGGACCGAAACGTGGATACCCACTGTACGGTTTATTCTTCTTGATTTAATCCTGATTTAATAAACTTTAAAATGTTTCAAAACTGCATAAATTCAGCTTTACAGAACTACATTCGGGGCTTTACAGAATTACATTCCGGGCTTTCAAATGTTTCTAAATTGCATAAATTCAGATTTAGAGAATACAATTGTTTTTTCAGATACCGCAACAAAGCGGTGGGACCACATGGAGAGATGATGAATAAAGAAGGTCCAGTAGCTCGACAGAGTGAGTTTCATGTTATGTTTATCATCTGCCTAGCCTTTTCCTAATTATGTTGGGGTCGGCTTCCAGTCTAACCGAATGCAGCTGAACATTAATATTTTACATGGAGCGACTGCACTGAACTCGATAACCCAATTAGTACTGGAAAGTACGATACCACTTGGTAAACAGATTGTCAGACTTTTTGTGCCACTGACTTGTGTAACGACTGCCAAAGATCCACAAATGACAGCCGGGACCAACAACTTAACGTGCTTTTCGAGGCACGGAAAACACGTTAACGTTGTGTTCGGATGCCACTGTAGCTCTTTTGAACAGTCCCGCAGCCCCGGCAGGCATTGGCCCTTGTGGACCTCTTCATTTCTGCTGACGTCTCTTTAAGGCGCGCGTGGAACAATACTCCCCAACGACACAGCCTACCGCCATAAGACGGACGGACGGCGAGCTAG
Source organism: Xestia c-nigrum (assembly GCA_916618015.1). Lineage (NCBI taxonomy): Eukaryota > Metazoa > Arthropoda > Insecta > Lepidoptera > Noctuidae > Xestia > Xestia c-nigrum. Next base: position 15,680,799 of record OU745270.1, read on the forward strand.
CCCATTGCTTACCGTCCACAGGCCCGATTTCAGAAACTCCCAGCTTGTGATAAAAACTTTGGTTATTCATTAAGGGTGCTGGTATATATTTTTTTTGTTTTTCAGAATGCTTTGATTATTTCCAAAGTCTGCCATTTTCGTGTCGATTCCCTGGAAACTTTTTTATCGATAAGATTTGGCTTGAAGACATGAAATGCCACAACCATTCTTTTGGAAGACATTCTGTGGGTTTCGGTGTAGGAGGACGAAACGCTGAGAGATGGGAGTTCCCTCACGTGGTATGTTACCTTTTACTACTGATTAATGTTTAGTTTCAGAATGCTTTGATTATTTTCAAAGTCTGCCGTTTACATGACGCTTTTATATAGAAAGAAAAGGGTCATAATCATACTTTTGGTACTCACGGGGCGTTCGGTGCTGCTGGGAGACAAAATGCTGAAAGATGGCAGTTTCCACATGTGGTGTGTCTTCTAATCACGTGGCTAACCCCTTTGTTAGGAGTCGGTAGTAAGCTAGGTTGTTTTTTCGAAAGTAATTTAAATATTGTCATCTCTACTCAGGCGTTGCTCGGTTACGGAGATGACGTGGACTCAGCGCAGTGGCTTTGTGGAGGCTCTGTGATCAGCGAGAAATTCATACTCACTGCTGCACACTGCACATCCACTCGGGTGCTGTAAGTTTTCAGTACATTTATCTACCAGAACCAACAGATTCCAATAATTTCACCTTTTATAAAATACTATATGTTTTTAGGGGAAGCATAACATATGCTGCACTAGGGCTTTTGAAACGGTCTGATCCCAGGGAATCTCAGAAAATATACAAAATCAAGAGGATTATAATTCACCCTGAATACAAAGCACCTTCTAAATATCACGACATAGCACTTTTGGAGACAGAAACCGAGTAAGTTTGGAGCATTTTTAATTTTAAACAGAATAATTTCTAGGTGTTCTACAGGGCAAAGTGTTAGGTCTTACTTGATTTTACCATTCTCATCTAAGTTTTATGCTATGGTGAAAAGTCTTTCATCTATATTTCTGATGATGGTTTCAGGATAGCTTTTGGCAGAGACTTACTGCCTGCGTGTCTAGATATAGGGGTAGAATGGAAAACAGTCGCTGATGCATCCGGCTGGGGACGTCTTGGACACAGGCAAGCTTTAGCAGATGTACTGCAAGTGGTAAGTTTTTCAAAGAAATACCGTATGTAGTGTGTAAATTGACGCTCCATTTTTTTTATTCTTATTTTACTAACGACTGAAATGATCAATACTGTCTGTGTAGCTACGCATTCCGGAGGCCACTTTGACTGCATGTTTTGGGGCAGATTTATTAAAATCCGTGCGATTATCATAATATCTACTAGTCGTATGTTGTTATTAGTTTATCCGTTCTTCTATGTTTTTAAATTCTCCACAATTTTAATATTTCTCCATTAAATCTTGCATATATTTTTTTACATTTATAAGCCTGCTAGTTTATCTTACACTGAACTTTATTTTTACACGACTGCCTAGGCAGTGTAATGTTTTTCAATACACTTACTTGAAAACTGGTTCTTATCGCACTACGATTATGTTCAACATGCAATGTATTTCACAAAATTGCGTTTTTTTTCACATTGAGATTTTAAATAAAATATCATAACACGACATGATTATTTAAAACAAAAATTAACTTTTATAGCCAAGTTAACATTTATTTGTGTTCTAAATCCGAATAAAGGCATATTTTTCATTCTTTTATTTTATTTCTTCAAAAGATTGAAAACCGTTGTTTGATACCTACACGTGGACATTTTGTTATTGCAGTTTACGGCTCAGAAACGGTTAATCCTGTTTCGAATGCAAAACAAACTTTCTCCACTTGTATCAAAATGTACTATTCCAGGTGGGTCTGGAGGCGTTCAACACAACAGAATGCTCTGTGATGTTCAGACCGCATAGACACCTCATCCGTGGTTACGATCCTATCACGCAGATGTGTTACGGATCCCGTTTTGAAGTTGTGGATACTTGCGAGGTAAGGCAATACACAATATGTATCTATAAAAGTCTTCCAATGTCACATTTCGGATTAGCCAACTGGTAAAATAACTAAAGATCATGTTAATGGTAGGTATTAACAATAGTGCCATAATAATGTAATCTGTTTTGTAGTTAGAGAAACCGGACATGAAAATTTTATCGACAGGTTATGGCTACCTACCGCAAGCAAGCATAGGTAAATCATAATTACAAGGATTTCCTTTAAGGGGACTACAGAAGCTAAATTAGCAACTCCATATATTGTGGTAGTTCAAGCTTCGTTTAATTTTGAAATACTGTTGGAATGAAGTTCTAATCAGCTTGCACTACAAACTGGTTGTTAAATCAGTCACTGCGGGCCGAATAGTGCGAAATGAGTGGTTTCGATCGATTTACAAAAAATCTATAGAATGGCCTAAAAAATAGAACACTTTGATGCTAATATATGTTGCTTGTAGAATTATTTGCCAAAAAATCAGAATGGTTTTACATAGTAATAGAAGTTTTTGGAGATAAGTTCGTGTTTTTTTTCGAGTAAAATTAATTGTATTAAGTTTTCAAAACACTAGCTTATAATGGTTATGTTTATTATTATCTGGTTTTGTTTATAGCAGTGAATAAACTTTCAGGCATTATGAAACTCGCGTTTAGCTTGTTTATTCGCCTTAACCGAGGCAAATAGGAAGCAAACGATAACCGCTGAATAGAAGTTTGAAGAGTTTTACTTAATTACAGTTCAAATTAAGTAAGTTTCTGTAAAAAGCTAATTTATTGTCATCCCACAGGGTGATAGTGGTGGCCCTCTTCAGGTCAGCAATTCCAAATGCCTGTACCACGTGGTGGGAGTGACGTCATACGGCAAGGACTGCGGTATCCTCGGCTCCGCCGGCATGTACACTAGGGTCTCGTACTACGTACCCTGGATCGAGGGCATCGTGTGGCCTGAAGAAACTGAAGCGAAGAAGAAAAAGGACCAAGAGTGGCTTAATAAATGGTTAAGTTAAACCCTGTCAGAAATAGTATATTTTATAACGAGGGACTAAACGAAGCCATTATAAAGGGTGTAAAACACCTCTTAACGAATCCGAAAACCACTAGTTCTCCCCGTCATTGCGATCATTTTTTTGTTCTACACCATACCTGGGAACCTTCTAGTTACGGAGATATGGGGGGTCAAAGTTACAACTTTTTGACAATATTTTTTTTAAATACAAGTTTTTTTTGTAAGATTTTGACTTTTAACACCTCCACGACCCCCGTACTATTCAATCCATCCATCAGCACAATGTTTTAAGTGCGTTACATTGAGTTCTACCACAAAACATGATTTATAACCTCAAAAAAAAAAGTTGTTTCCCAGCAATAATTTTTGCGTAAAGTTACTTAGTTTGATGTACAGAATGCTTGGTTAACGGCTTCGTGATGAGGTGGTTTACACCCTGTATACCCGAGGTGGTTTGACTCCCGAGCTTGCGAGGGAGGCAACGAAAACGAGGGTATATTAGATTGGCGTTTAGTCTCGAGGTGCAAACTGTACTTTTCACTTCGAGTGCGAGAAAAATAGTCATTTAAAACCGAAAAAATTTACACTCGACTAAACTTCTGAACTGAGCAGTCAGATTTTCTTCTATCAGGTCAGTCTCAGATTAACAATTTAAAACACAACACAAACTCTCAACATTCTCGCAATGAAGATGATCCACACTCCACAGATAATTATAGTACCTACATTACTGCAGCGGCTAGCAACAGAGGCATTCCACATACTTTTTCAAAATCAACGATGCACACAGACCACCATAATTTTTTTTTTTTTTTCAATATACCGCTTTCTATTTGCAAGCCAATTCGAAATTTAAATAAAACCTTGGACAAGTTACTCTTTTGTGACCATATTTCAGAGTAAAAGATCGTTCCATTTTTAAATTACTTTTTACTCCCTAGGGAATAAACGGTCACTTTAATCCCGCTTCGTAGGGCTATAATAGCGTACTTTTAGAGCATGAGAAGTGAAAAGAAGACTTAATTCTTCATAATTTATACCAAGCGAATACTTCGTAGCGAAAACGTGAAACTTATTTTTGATAAGTTTTGCAGAACTAATTAAATGTTGAGAAATAATGTACTTACCTACCCACGTGTTTTCTTTTAGTTTTAGTGCTACTTGACGACCTGACCTTTATTTACTTAGGTACAGGCTACCTATGTGGAGTTCGACAAATAAGTGTTAGGTCGCCTAAGATCAAGGGCGTAGCTAGGATTTTGTGATGGGGGGGGGACAGGCGTAGACAAACTAAGAATGTTCTAAGGTAAATGCTGCATGTGCGATGAGACAGATTACCTACGTAAAAAATAAAAAACAAATCTAGAATCGTGAAAAAATCGGCTGTCGAGGCTACGTAATATTTCTTTATGGTTTACATTTCTGTACCTGCTTTGCACGGTAAGATGGCTATATAATTAGCTGACTATGGGAAAGCGAAAAGAAAGGTTTGGTGGTATGGTACCTATACCTATCTGAACTCATTGTGTAGGTACAACATCAACTACATATTCCGAGTTAACTACTATATTCCGAGCGAGCGTCCAAAATGGAGGCTGACTAGCAACTGAGTGAGCGAGGTGCAGCTTACGGACGCACATACGGGTATTTGAACCTTAAAGCTGGCCAATAATATTTTCGTCTCTAAATGGGGCTAATAGATGTCAATCATTACGAATGTATTGTTATTTTCATTTATGTCGTCACACATCATAAATAAAACAAAAAATAAACCAAAACTAAAAATAAAAAAATCGATTAAGCGTCGTCGTCACTATTTAAGTCCGTGTCAGTTTCTGAATGAAAACCAATACTTGGCGTTTTCGCAGACGGCCCTGAAAAAAAAACCCATTTCTAATTTTTCTCTACTTACCTGCCTATTAAAGAAAAATACATCCGCGGTATTCCACGGCAAATTTTGCATGAGCGTATTACTGAATTGGTCTTCTTCAATTTAAGTATACTTCATTGCCTAGAAAAGCTTAGAAGTTAAGTAAAACTCTTAAAGATTGACGACTCGAATGGCGTAGTGGTAGTGACGCTGCCTTACGTTCTTAGGGGGGTTCGAATCCCGGTAGGAGCAAATGTTTGTGTGATGAACATGGACATTTGTTTCTGAGTCATGGATGTTTATATGTACATATAATAAGTATGTATTTACAAACACAGTCTTAAATGATTTAACTTTCTTAAAAGAAAAATTTTGTTCCATTGGCCTAGACCTTAACCTTTCGAAGTGCGAAATTTACCTTCCAGAAACCACTGACAGACAGACTACCATTTCTAAATTTAACTCTTTGGCACCAAATATCAAAATTACCGAAAAAAATTCTCTTCACTTTCATTCCTAGGGTCACCAATATTTGACGAATCTTTTCCGTCTTTCATTGAAGAAAAAATCCAACATTTTAATGATGATTCGGAGAGACTTTTCAAAATTAACATTCATTCAGCCTTCACTCTTATTCGATACTGTTGTTTTGGACCAAAATTCAGGTATAGCCTTCGCTCTTCTCATCTTTGGAAGCATCCACAGCTTTTAGAAAAAGTCGACCAAATTATTAGGAACACACTTACTTCAGTACCCTAATGTGGTCCTGGACGACCGAGCGTGGCAGCAAGCCACACTTCCCATTCGCTTGGGTGGTCTCGGCGTCCGCAAAATTTCAATTATAAGTTTACCAGCCTTCCTCTCCTCGGTCTACGGTACCGAGAAATTAACCAGGGATATTTTATCTTTTTCACTGGTTGGCCGTATCTGACTGATGCGTTGAACGCTTGGAAAATGGCTGGTCCCAATACGGATTTGCCCAACATCCTGTCCTCCCAGAGTCAGTGAGACGTGCCGCTTTGCAGTATTGTACGGGATACCCTATTACATACGTCAATCAATACTGTGGAGCGTGCCCGTCTGTTGGCTGTGGGGGAATGGGAGTCGGGCTTGTGGCTTCAGGCACTTCCGTCATTCACCATTGGCACTATGATGGATGACGCATCGTTCCGGGTCGCTACGAGTCTACGCTTAGGCGCACCTTGTGTTGCTTCGCATCGTTGTCACTGCGGTGTAGCTGTCGACATCCTCGGACATCATGGCCTGTCCTGCTACAGGAGCGCAGGTCGCATTGCACGGCACGCCAACATCAACGACATTATCCGTCGGGCTCTTGCCAGCGCCGGCGTACCAGCGCGGCAGCGGTTTTAGAACCAAACGGCTTGGTGCGTGACGATGGCAAGAGAACGGACGGCATGACGTTGGTGCCTTGGAGCGTTGGCAGGCCTTTGGTGTGGGACGCAACTTGTGTCGACACCCTTGCGCCTTGCCATGTTGCAAGCACGGCGGGCTGTGCAGGCGCTGCTGCTGCAGCTGCTGAGATCCTCAAACGGCGCAAATACTCTAACCTTATTGGAAACTACAGCTTTGAGCCGTTTGGGGTCGGAACGCTCGGGTCATGGGGTCCGAGTGCGCGTCTCCTTTTTATGGAAATCTCCCGCCGACTGATCGACACTTCGCGCGACCAGAGGGCTGGCTACTTCTTTGGCCAAAAAATTAGCATTGCCATTCAACGTGGCAATGCTGCCAGTCTTCTGGGCACGTTTCCCGATGACAGCGATGCGGAGGAGTATTTTGACGCCTAAGTGTCCTATTGACATTGTTGTAAATACACACATCAAAAGTGTCAGCATTTTTATGCGGATTTCTTGAGATTGAGATGTGGCTTTGTAATAAATTTATGATTTTATAAATTTATATGGATCCTTTTTGGTGCATTTCATAATTTGAATCAGGAACTGTGAATCAAATTCGAGTAAAAGATGAAAATCAGCTGTCAATATTTTCCCTATAAAAACATACAACGCATTGAAGACATTATTAGTGCTACTGTTTCCCTACTACTGATTAAAACCAACGTTATTATGGAGCGGCGACGTCATTTAAGCAGGGAAGAAATGCTCAGAGCCGTGGGAATGATAGAAGCTGGTTCCCGGCAACGTACTGTGGCTTTAGCTCTGAATACAAGTCAGAGTGTTATCAGTCGACTTTGGACACGTTACCGAAGCACTGGTACCGTGGCTGAGCGCCATGGAGGACGGTATCGCTGCACCACACGGAGACAAGACCGATACATTCAAATCTTAACTCGAAGAGCTCCAACAATAACCGCCATGATGTTAGCCGTGAGGCTTCATCACTCTTCAGGGAACTTAATTAGCGACCAAACAGTCAGAAACCGCTTGCATGAAGTGAACCTTTATTCCCGAAGACCGCTACGGGTACCACCTATAGTAATGCACAATCGTAGGATTCGATATCAATGGGCTCTTGAACACAGAAATTGGGCAGAAGAACAATGGCGTTTCGTGTGCTTTTCTGATGAGTCTCGTTTTGGTATGAGACCGGATACAAGACGTATACGACACTGGAGAACCCCTGGACGCCAACAGCGATTAAAATCCTGCCAGGAAGTCCATCCTTATAGTGGTGGAACCATCATGGTATGGGCGGGTATTTGGATCGGCGGAAGAACTGAGTTGATTTGGATCAGAGGCAACCTCAACGCTCAAATTTATGCTGAGACGATTGTATCAGACGTCATCGTTCCTCTACAAGTGCAAATCGGTCCCTTATTTCAGTTAATGCATGATAATGCACGACCGCACACCGCAAGAGTTGTAAGACAGACTCTCGCCGCAGCTAACATCAATGTCCTGCCCTGGCCTGCTCAGTCGCCAGACTTTTGAATCCGATTGAGCATGCATGGGATATGCTACAGAGAAGAGCTCTGCCGAATATGGAGGGTATCCAGTCGCAAGAAGACCTTTTTTTGTTGTTGCAACGAACATGGGCGGCCATTCCACAGCGTGATTTGGATGAACTCATTTTGAGTATGCCAAACCGATGTTCTTGTGTTGTTAGTGTTCGCGGTAGAAACACGGATTATTAATTGTTTAAGTTACCCAATAAAATGTTAACCCTTATTCAAATATAGGGAAACTATTTCCCACCCGGCAATGTTCTACATTTTGGTATTTTATAAATAATCGATAATCGTTACTTGAAATTATTTCGATCCATCAAAAACTAAACCATATTTTTTTATTTTCTGGCAACACTTTCTTCCTAAATGTCACATGCCTAAACGTCAAAATTAGTTCAATCTTCGAGGTTCGTTTTTTTCCGCCAATTTAGCTCTAAATTAGATTTTTTGTGAAGTGTTTTTCGTCTGACGAGCAGAAACATTCTTGTAAGTATACAACTGTCCTTATTTCTGCAAGTAGACTATATTTCTGATATAATGATGGTATAAACAGTGTATAAAAAGAAAACTTAGTGCTAGTTTTGCATGTCTAAACTATGTGGGAAATATCTTCCCTATATCCATTTCCGTAACTACTAAGTGGGAAACTAATTACCTATATCCCTTCGCGTTCATTGTTTTATCAATATACATGAAATTTTGATTTTATCTTTTTGTTCAAAATTTTTATTTTAGAATAAAAAAAAAGAATTAAAATTATCGTTATTTTTAGGAACGTAAGAATTTCAAAATGTCTCGCATGCAATCTAAAATTAAAAGAAAGAAGACAATTAATGAGAAAAACAGAGAGAGAGAGAGTGAGCAAGAGTGCTTTAAAAATTTTCATCTGATTGAAGTTCGCCATGTAAGCAATATATGAGGCTCCTGTTTTGTTTCCATTTCACTTTTTGTGCAATAAATTACCTTCTAATTTCTATGACTTTCTTTTTTCTTTAATATTTATGTACATGCAAAAACCAAGTAAAGTCAAATGCAACAACTAGTCATGTAGCACAACTAGGCATTGCAGTAAAGGATACAGGGAAATAATTTCCCACCATTAAAGCAAAATATATCCTAACCAAATATAGGGAAATATATTCCCACTGAAAAAAAACATATATACTATGTTTTTTTTAATATATAATTTTAAATACATTAAAACTACTTCTAAATGTAAGCTAAATCCATTTTAACATCTTTGATAAGTCTTGCACAGCGCTGCATTTGTTTAAGGGTTAAAGAAAACTGTTATTTCAGTCTTTTTTTCGAACTTTTGTGTTAGTGGTTCAAATGTCAAAAATCCCTTTATTAGGAAAATGGCAAATTTCTTTATTAATGCAAAGATGACTTGGTTTATCGTTACTGTGACAAACGAGAACACTGAATCCTTAAAGAAAATTTTAATTAATATCAATCAGGAGAAAAGTTATTGCAAAAATATATGTTGATCCCTAGACACTTTTGATGTGTGTATATTGTGTACATTGAGATATAAGTACTCAGTACTTATATCTCGATGATTTGTACTAGATTTATGTTTAGTTTTATTTTTGTAATTATATGTAGTTTTAGATGTAGTATGTTAATTTGAATAATTTAGTATTATTTGTGTAGGTACATATTGTAAAATATTATTTTTTGTTTGTAAACACATATTTACAAACAAAAAAGTATATATATGTAGTATATCAACTATCTAGTATCCACGATACAAGCTTTGCTTAGTGTGGTACTAGGTGGCGCTGTGTGTTAATGTCCAGCGATTTTTATTTATTAATTAATTTATTATTATATTCAAAACGTCTGAATTCACATACTTTCTAGGACCTTTTGTTCTATAAAATAAATACTAAAACTAAAAGAAGATTTATCTAAAAATAGTTTAAAATGTCACTACATACCTGGTTTTGACGGATCCATCATAAATATTTTATATTATACAGTTTCAAAAATAATAACAAGTATTTTGAGATGACACAGCAAGAATATCAAATAATCACGCGCACACTTCAAGCGAACGGTAACTTTCGACTGATACCAGAGGGCTGCGGCGCGGGAGTCGAGTCAAATACAATAAATGGTGCGTGATTTGGAATACGTTTATCTATTTAAGCGCCCGTTTTATTTTTTAATATCAACGATTTCGTGAAAATGATTTTTGCCCAGCTTTAAGGTTCAAATACCCGTATGTGCGACGGTAAGATGACCCTCAACCTTCTTGCGCAGGGCACCAAGATTGGCTCCGTACAAAATATCAATGACGTCTTCGTTCACATTGCCTGAGAGTATGAGATGATGAGGGCCGTATCAGCTCCTAAAAAAGAGAACACCAGCTTCCCTAAACATATTTGGCCATCGAGGCTGCCAGCAAACCTATTTCGAAAGGACACTCGCACACACTTGCTGAGCTATAATTTGTAGTGTATCCTAGTTGCACTACTGATATCAACCCCGCCTAGTTTAAATTCATTAAACCTCTACCATGATTCAATAAACCTCTTTGGGGATATGTGCTGTAAATTTTGGATCGAATGTTTGGCCCGAAATGTTACAGTTATATTTTTACATTTTTTATTTGCCATATTTTTCGCGTGTAGAATTCTAAATGAAGGTGAGTATACATTTTAAATTACCTATCTATTTTTGCAATAATTTTAAAAGTTGCCAACGAAGAACGCACCTGTTGATGTCAATCAGTCACAGAACTGACAGTGACAGCTGTGACAGTGACAGCTATTGGCTAACTTCAAACAAGAGTGTCAGTTTTGGATTTGTATTGTGTATGTGGTGAAAACATTTCCGCATATTTTAACGATTTCTGTGTTTACAATAACAAGTAAAACAGCCACGTAACGATGTTATGAACACCACCACATATAAAATCGTATTAGTGAAGTAGTAACCATCATTTGACTGATTAAAAGCTGTAAGTATTTTTTTTGTTTTGGTTGTGATTCATTTGCGCTTAGATTGTTACTAATCAAACGGTTGTTCTAACTCGTTTCCCACAGTTTGTACACCTTTTTAGAATGTATAAACAAGGTAGTTTTCTTAAAACAACCTTGTAGTATGTTTGAAGAGCATGCGACGGCATAAAGTTCTTTCAAAGTCGCAAAAATTACTTAATGATGATGTCACTGCATAATTTAGGTCACAAGAGATATTTAGATCAAATTCTGTCAAAACGAAACCTAATAATCTGTGTTTCTGATAATAACAATAACATTCTCACAAAAATGATTGTTCTGTATTATAGAACTCATTTTAATGTCTTTCATTTTCTTTTATTAATTCAATAATTGATACATAATATATTTCGTTATTTTATTTTTGATATACCTATGGGTATAGTGCTTAGATATTTGTTTTGGCAACTTACAATTTTAATTATGAAGGCTCTTTTAATTATGCAAAAACTTCCTTGTTTTGTTTCTTTGTGTTGTAAACAATAGATTCCCATGTGATTACAACCTTCGTAACATTGAATTACATAAATCATCAAGCCTGTAATCGCGAAGGGGATGGCAGAGGTGTACAAATGTAGTACACCCATATTTCCCCAGTTATATTATACCATTAAAAGTGGCTAAATATCTAAAGAGGGGCACAAAAACCTGGAGCTTAGCACAAGCAAAGAGAGCCCTATACCCAGCAGTGGGTGAAGTCGAGCTGTCGAAGATGATGAAATTTCTAAATCAAAGCAAAAGCATCAAGATATTAACTGGTTGATTTCTGTAGGTTCTGCCTGAGGAGTTGATACCACGTGGTTTTCCAAAGACAAATTGGGACATCAAACCTGGATTTTAGAATCACCTTAAAATCTATCTTATCCTATATATCTTATGGGTTTTTTATATCTTATCCTATCTTATGGGTTTTTTCAACACTGTCTTCCCCTTACTGCATTTGGTTGCCACTCCAAAATTTTTTGGTATATTTTAAATCGCATTATGATGCTCGAACATTACAAAAAAATTAATAAACAAATAGCCACTTGTGTTATTTTATCAAAATATTAATCATTGTTTAAAGCATACAATTTTGATGATATCAACAAGATTGCTTTTGTTGTAATCCAGTTGTTGTCTTTAAAGTTCTTTGTGTACATGATAATCGTCTTTGCTGTCTTAATTTAATATGTCTTTAATGGCTTCACTACCAGATAATCTGATTATGCTTACTAATTGTGATGTCCAAACTAGTAAGTTGAAGTACAAATTCTTTAAATCATTGTCTGCCCAGCCTTTTCCTAATATTGAGGTCCACTTGCAGTCTTAACTAGATTTAGCTCAATACCAGTATTTGACATGGATCAACTGACTGCCTCTCTGACCCCCAAGAAACCAGTTAGGACTGGGTAATGCGATACCCCTTGGTAAAGCTACCAAAATTTGGGCCACTGACTTTCTGTAACAACAGTTGAAGATCTGCAAATGACAAAGCAATGGCTTTAATTGCTTTCTAAAGCACAAGGAGCTATATTTAAATTAAATAATCGTCGCAGACTGTCGCGGATGGTTGTCGATGGACCGCTCTTGGCAAGGGCTGCTTAACCTTGAAGATTGACCCATACGGCACTTATTATTTAGCTACAAGCTAAAGTACAAGATATGATTCTATTGATTCCTACTAGATCTACTCTTATAATATAGGTAGCTAAAAAACTTTTTGACATTTTCTTATCACTTTGCCAGATGACATAGTAAATATGTATAATATGCAAGAGAATTACGTATTTTTTTTGGAATAGATATTTGTTTTCTATCATAAGAACAGACATTATGATATCTTTCAGGGAATTCCTGACGCGGGCGATATTATCAATATAAAACGCCTACCTACCAGTTATCACTAAGCATTGCATGATATTTTGTTTTTATGAACATTGCAATTTGTTTTTATTGATTTTTTAGTTTTAAGGTTCCATACCTAAAACGGTGGAGGTCTGCCCCGCGTGGGCGGAGCAACGCCGTGTCCTCGTAGCGGCGGCGACCTCTCGCGTCCGGCCCTGGTTATATCCATGGTCCGGAGCGAGACGGAATGGGAAGCCGTCACCTCCTTCTGCGAAGCAGTCATGCTAGCGAAGGAGGTGGCGGAACGCGAGAGGGAGAGAGCCTCTCTTCCCAGCCGCCGCAGGAGACGCACCGGGTGTCGGGGGTCACATGATGGCTACCGGCCACCGTAGATGCGGGCCTGTGGACGGTTGACTACGGGCTAGCTAGCCGTCCGTCCGTCTAACGACGACAGGCCGTGTCGACGGCGCGTTTGTGTTCCACACGCGCCTCAAAGAGATGTCTGCATAAAGAGAGGGGCCCGCAGGGGCCGAAGCCTGCCGGGGTTGCAGGCCTGTTCGAAAGAGATATCGCGGCCCCGGAACATAAAGGGCGAGGAAGGAACATGGATGGGTTTTAGTCAGTAAATGTCTGACACTCCCTCCCGCTCCGCCCAGAGTGGGAGAAGTTATTTGATGATTTCCCATCATAAAAAAGGGTTCCATACCTCAAAAGGTAAAATAGGATCCCTTGTACGATCACTTTCTTTTTCCATCTGTCCGTCCGTCTGTCACCACCGATTTTCTCAGGAACGGGTGGAGCTAGCATGTTGAAATTTATACCAGAAACTGACGTCTACTAGACCTATTAGGTGTAAATGTCACCGTAAAATTGTCAAACACGTCACATTGTAATCTCTCTGACGATATTGTAAACTCTCGAAATAAAGTATCTCTGCCCCCATAATCGGGCCTTGGGGCACATCCCGTTTAGGTTAGTTAGGTTCCTTTAAACCCTGCACTCGGAAATACGCTCCCCGCGAAGCGGGGCTCCGTCGACTATGATAACTCTAGGTCAACCAGAAGTACCCTCTAGGTTTTGGGTCGAAAACCTATATGGTAGTTCCTGTTGACCTAGAATCACGAAATTAGTCTTGCAAAAAAAAAAATTGGAAAATTTAAAAACCGTAATTTATACGTAAATAACAAAATACCTACAAGATTAAACGGAACCCTCGGTACGCGAGTGCAACTCGCACTTGGCCGGTTCTCGTTAAAATTGTGACCCAATTTTGTTCTGGCTTTTTTAAACCTAAAATGATGCATCCTTTTGCTCGTTACCAATATATGAGACAATGTTGGTATTTGTAGGTAAATAATAACAATAGAATCATCATACAGTGTTATTTAAATAATATATGACCAATACTTAAATACCTATTATGTCCGACTCAGGTTTAGGTAATCATAATAGGTATTATGTTTACCTAAACCTGAGTCGGACGGACTGAATATTCTTGGAACAGTCATTGGTAGCTTCATTACAATCACAATAAATTATTCAAACTTTCCTGTCACGTATGGTTTCTCAGATAACATATTTATAGGTATAATGAGCTGATTCACACACACTGCTATGTTTTTGATGATGTGTCAGGTCATATTTTGTCTAGGAAATGTAGCATTTAGAAGCACTTATCCACATCTAGAAGTAGTATTAAATAAAATAAATAAATATTGCTGGACATTACACACAGCGCCATCTAGTGCCACACCAAGCAACAAGGCTTGTGTCGTGCACACCAGATAGTTGATATTCTAAAATATTCTCTTTTGAGTTTGGATATACTTATAATGCATAATATAAACATCCATGACTCAGAAACAAAATGTCCTTGCTCATCACACAAACATTTGCTCCTACCGGGATTCAAAGGAAAGAAAGGCAGCCTCACTACCGCTGCGCCATTTGGGTCCTCAATTCCTGAGGATTTGTGCTTGGTTAATGCTGTAGACATGCCCTATATACCTATATTAGATGGGACATTCGCCACACACCCTATATTAGATTCGCTATAACAGAGGTGATGAAGTATGGGCGTATCACACCTCCCCCTATCGGGGATCACAGGCCCGTTAATACTTTTATACGTTTTAATTCAGTTAAATGGAAAGCGGCCTAGCGGTCTTCAGGTCCCAGGAAAGTGATCTGTCAAATTTTGATATCAAAATAGGAAGCGCCCCTAGACGTGCCGCAGGAGCCGTACGCGACGCACTAATCGCATTTTCAGATGGTCCGCGTGAACCTAGAATCAGAATCAGAATCAGAATTATTTATTTGTTAAACATAGGTATACATTAAAGATCTTATAAATGCTCTATGCTCTTGCTATGTTTTGTCGTTCTGACATACAAATTTGAATAGAAAAATTAAAATTTCAATTAAAATTACAAATAAAAACTGAAATAAAAGATTGCAATTATAAAACGTCAATTAAAATAAAATAAAAATAAAAATCACAAACACTAAAAGTCAATAATATAAATAATAAAAATCCAGTCCAATTAAAAATCATAAAAAGAAAATCTTGATAAAATGTTATTAAAAATCGTAAAATCACAAGTCAGAATAATTCATACCAAAAAATTATCATTTAAAAATTCATCAACACTGTAATAACATTTGTCTAGTAGTATCCCCTGAAGGGACTTCTTAAATCTATATAAAGGCAAACATTTAATTCTATCTGGTAGTCTATTATAAATTTTCGGAGCAATGCCAAATAAGCTCTTCGTCAATAGTGCTGTTTTGCTCTTGATCGGACATAACAAATTCTCATACTGGGCACGAATTGGATTTCTTTTAACGGATGAATATTTTTAAACAAATGTTGATTCGATTTTACAAATACCGCAGTTTCCAATATGTACAGAGCTGGCAAGAATAATATTTTTAATTTTTTAAAATGAGGAATACAACTATCCGTTGTTCTCAGACCACACATTGACCTTATGCATCTTTTCTGCATCCTTAAAATAAGCTCCCTATTAGCTGACTGCCCCCAAAAAGCAACGCCATATCTTAGAGCTGATGCGACCAGTCCATGATAGGCTATTAATAGTGTCTCTCTCTTTGATAACTGGAATAGTAAATATGCCGATTTGCTCAGACGCTTACCAATTTCCTCTAAGTGAGGTTTCCAGGTCAATTTAGAGTCTATATTTATACCTAAGAATTTAGCATTTGTAACTTCTTCTACTATACAGTTATTAAAAGCAATGTTAACAGGTGGATTTTTACGTCGTTGATGGAAATGGATAACTTTTGTTTTATTTAAATTAATTACAAGATTATTTTTGTCAAGCCAATTTATAATGTCACTAAGAGTACTATTTATGTCATTTTCATAATTATTACGATTACTGTATTCTACAATAGCCGTGCTGTCATCTGCAAACAGTACCATTTTATGTTGTATGGTTTTTGGGAGATCATTAATATATATTAAGAAAAGTGGTGGCCCTAATACACTACCTTGAGGTACACCATATTTTACATGCCTTGGTTCTGATATATATTTAGTTTCCATTTTGCTAATAGGACAAATCATACCTATCACCTATTCACATCTTAACGTCTTGCGAGCAAATCTCAGCCATTTAGGTATTTCTTTTCGGCACTCGCGGCATGCGCCGTTCTAGCCGAATTTCATGACGTCAGCTGCGCGCGCTAGTGGAATCCGTATTTACAGCAACTGGGTCCTTCAGCGCGGATAGGTGCACGACGTTGCACTACACTAGGTATGATAGATGCGCAACTCTGGTTTTCGTTTCTAAAACTGTGTACCTCAAATGTTAGATGGCACTGTTAGTTTCTGTTCAACCAAATAAATACAAAAATTAATTCTTGACTACGGATTCGAACACTAGAACTATTTATTATTCGCAAGGTAACCGCTGTCACCACTAGGCTATCTACTTCACTGACAACTTGTCTAAAATAGCTGTTCTCTTTATGACAGTTGTAAAGTTTGTGTACTCAAACTCACAGATGGCAGCACTATCTATGAAAATTTTGTTTGACGCCCATGTATGGAAGTTTCACCCCCCTGGTTGCATACCTACCTTAAGGTGGATGCTTCAGGGTAGCCCGCAATTTGCAGGCCAGTGCTTGGTTGATATACTTAAAGACTTTTTCAAGGTGAAAGTCATTCCTAGACCTTTATAAACGAGGGTTGTATTGATGATTTTGATGATTATAATTCTGTATCCTACTACATACGTCTTACAGTCGCTAATCATATTTTCATCAACATACAACCTAGCATTGGCTTGCAAATTGCAAAAAATCTAGGAAAATTCGAATTTCGCGCGTTACCCTGGAACATGGAAGTATAGAAAACGAAGAGATGATTCCCTGACTAAAACAACACACATAAATGACATAAATGAGGATAAGGGCAGAAAAATGATGAACGATCAGTATGTATAGTATCTTCACCACCATTTTCTTGTTACAGTGACGAGGCCAACAATGGCTGAAATTTTGGACCCGCTGTCGCCTAGCGTGAACAGCGTTGGAAGTACAGACTCGGGCATCATGCACAAACTGAGGATGAGGATCGGAAGAGGGGGGGCGGTCAGCAGACCGGCTGGCGAAGGTAAGATAACATCATGCTTCATTCCTCGAAGTGTAGCCAGGGCTGCATAGACGGATAGTAAGTTCCAGAGTCGGGGCGAGGCTGGGTCTGTGGGGTCCTCTTTCGAAACGGTTTGCTTGTGAATTTTCTGATGGAAAAAAACAACTGTGCACTTGCAAGAATCAATAAGGCCTAGTTGCCCATAAGTGGTGCAACGAGCCACTATTCATAATTATGAATGTCAAAAATGCTTACTACATACTTCTTTAATATTTCCTAAATTATAACGTAAGTAACTAAGTTAATACTTCAGCAACGAAAATAGTTCCTACTGCTACGGAATAAGGAGCTGCCGAAGTTATTTTTAACTCGCTTTACCACTTCACCAGAACTTAAATTTGACCGACTTCCCGATTTCCTATTGAGCTGAAATTTTGCAAAAGTACGTGTCTAGTTTGGATGTCAATGCCTCGTTAGCTAAGTGACGCTATTCAAAATCCAATATAGTTCGCGCTGTAGGATGGCCGACGAATATTTTTTTGTGTATTCCCATAATATGAGTACTTATCAATCAAAATGTGATTGCTAAGAAAATACGAAAAATAAAATGACGTCACTCGTCACCAAAAAAATCGAAGACATATGACATCTACCTTACCGCAGTGGGCCCGCGTGGTAAATTATAGCCCATTCCCTCTCATAGAGAGGAGGCCTATGTCGGCTGTGTTCCAGCGGTGGGAACATTAAAAGGCGGGCGATGATGACTCATCAATCGTGTTTTTTAGTTTTTTTAATTATAATTTACTTACGATACTGATTGCCTCAGCTATCTAAATTGACCTTGACCTGGCACGAAAACGTTTGGTTCTTACAAAATGTGGAAGCGCCTGACTGAATGACATGTCCTTGTACTGTAGAGAGAGAGTACTGTTCTTTTATTGGAAACTACTCGCCCCGTTATTCACCCAATTCAACCTGTCCCTCCGTTTTTGTGTGAAAATCTTCAAAGAGAAAAGATATAGACAATTAATGATAGTATTTTTTTATTAATACAGCTGTGTCTATACTACTTATATCGGGTTGGTAAATGTCAAATGTATTCAAATGTTTGGTTCTAGGACATGCCAAAACATAACTAATAACTTTAATTAAATCATCATCATCATCATCAACAGCCTATAATGTTCCCACTACTGGGACACGGCCTCCTCTCAATGAGAGGGAATGGGCTATAATCTACCACGCGGGCCCAGTGCGGATTAGTAGATGTCACATGTCTTCGAATTTTTGTTTCTAGGACATGCCGGTTTCCTCACGATGTTTTCCTTCACCGTTTTGAGAGCAGCGGTGATGAAATAAATTACACAAAGTAATGCGCCTGTCTGAGTTCGAACCCACGACTTACTGTTCGTAAGTCGGGGCCGCCACCACTGGGCCACCGCTGCTCTCAAATAAATAAAAAATAAATAATAAATAATTAAACACTGAAAAGAAAAAAACAAGGTTACTTAATAGTAAATTCTACTAAGGAACACATTGAATGCAACAGTCGGGACCCATATTGGATGTAATGATTATAATCTAGATTATTTAATGGGTCCCGAATGTCACATACATAGGATCGAGTACATACATAGGACCCTGAAAACATAAACTACTTTTTTTGGGCAGTCGTGTAAAAACATGAACCGGGTGTATGGTCCTCTGCTCAACTCTTCAGGGTATACAGCATAAGTATAGCATCATCATCATCATTTTAGCCGAAATACTTCCACTGCTGGAAATGCTTTCCCCAAGTGTCGCCACATTGTCCGGTCCCGCGCGACTCTCATCCAACGGATTCCCGGAACCTTCACCAGGTCATCCGTCCACCTACTGGAAGGTCTTCCAATTGCATAGCATAATCAGTCTGTCAACCAGGTCCTTGTTTTCCTTCACCATTTTGATACCCCTTGGTACTACTAGTTGTCAGGTTTTTGAGCTTCTGACTACCCGCAGCGACTGTCAAAGATCTACAATTGACAGCCGGGACTACTCTCTGAGCTCAAAACCCGTTTTTACGGCGGAAGTTCTTGGTGAATGGTGTCGAAAATTAGTGTGCCCGAACCAAACCAGAATGAAAACTGCCAGTTGTTCAATCCGAAAATAATAAGGAGTAAATAAATAAATAAATATCGCTGGACATTATACGCAGCGCCATCTAGTGCCACACTAAGCAACGAGGCTTGTGTTGTGGACACCAGATAGTTGATATACTACATTTCAAACAACTACCAAACTATCTGGTGTAAATACAAACTTATCTATACTAATATTATAAAGCAGAAGAGTTTGTTTGTTTGTTTGTTTGGTTGAACGCGCTAATCTCAAGAACTACTGGTTCAAATTCAAAAAATCTTTTTGTATTGGATAGTCCATTTATCGAGAAAGGCTATATGCTATAAAACATCACTCTTCGACCATTAGGAGCGGAGCAGAATGCGGAATGAAAAATGTTGCAATAACGGGGATATTTTTTCATTTCGTTTTTCTCTCATATGTGACGCAGACGAAGTTGCGTGGGTCAGCTAGTTATACATATAAACATCCATGACTCGGAAACAAATGTCCATGTCCATCACACAAACATTTGCTCCTACCGAGATTTTCCGGGAAACTAAGAACGTAAGACAGCCTCACTACCGCTGCGCTATTCAGTTGTTTAAAGTCGGAGTAGGAGATCACTTAGCTACTTTCGGACGGGCTCGTATCTCCGTTGAACTTTAAAGAAAGACGTCGAGAGACCACGAGGCGTGACATCATTGTTATATGTTACAACAAGTAATCCAGCATAGTTCCGAGCCATTAGTTCTCAAATCACTGTGACACCTGATCTATTGTTCTGTGAAGGTCGCATCTTGTTGATAGTACAGCAAGTCAGCTGTGTGGTCACCGGCGTATCAGTACAAGTCGACCTGTGAATGAGTGCAGTCGTCAAAATGGGAGAAAAGTGCGCCGGAGGTGATAATAACATTGTGAATTTGTTTTTAATAATGTTTTTAAGTTCATTGATCAATTGATAGCATCGAAACTCAATTAAGTGGTTTTTGATTTCGATTTAATGTTTATTATAACATGAGTGAGGAATGTTTTGGTAATGTAATATAGAATAGAATGATCTTTATTATTTACGTCACCATGCAAGTAACATGCATTAAATAAAAACATTGCACGTGGGCGGTCTTATCGCTAAAAGCGATCTTTTCAAGACAACCTCAGTATAATGTAATTTTGTAATGCAAGATTTATAATGAAATCGCGTACCGAATCATATGTCATTCGTCAAAAACTACTTTTACTGCAGTTGCAGTCCGTAACTAGAAGGTTCCCAACTTCCCAGGTATGGTGCAGAACAAAAAAATGATCGCAATGAAGGGGATAACAAGTGTATTTTGGCTTCCTTAAGAAGGTTTTTTACACCCTTTATGTATTTTTATTTTCCAGGATATGTGGAGTTCGGAGAGTTCAGAACGGAGAGGCCTGGCATCAAGAAGGTGGGCACCTTCGCCGGCGTGTTCTGTCCTGTCGTTTTGTCTATGTTCAGTGCGCTGGTTTTCATTCGGATGGGTAAGCAGATTTCAAACTTTTTTCTAACTTACCATCTGTAGAGCTGTTCGCCAACTATGTTGGGGCATATCTTGGATGAGGCTGCTACATACAGGGTGTAAACCACCTCATCACAAAGCCGTTAACCAAGCATTCTGTACATCAAACTAAGTAACTTTACGCAAAATTTATTGCTGGGAAACAACTTTTTTTTTGAGGTTATAAATCATGTTTTGTGGTAGAACTCAATGTAACGCACTTACAGCATTGTGCTGATGGGTGGATTGAATAGTACGAGAGTCGTGGAGGTGTTAAAATCTTACAATAAAAACTTGTCAAAAAGTTGTAACTTTGACTCCCCATATCTCTGTAACTAGAAGGTTCCCAGGTATGGTGTAGAACAAAAAAATGATCGCACTGATGGGGAGAACAAGTTCCTTTCGGCTTCGTGAAGAGGTGTTTTACACCCTTTATACATGGATGGTGGATGAAGTTGAGCTGCGCAAGGCAAGAGTAGTCTGAACGCCAACCTCGACATAGTTGGAAAAAGGCAAGGCAGGTGAGGTTGTAGGTATTAATTTAGTCGTGGTAAACATTACTAACTAATCTACCATGTACGCAATACCACACTGCGCTCCAAAACACTAATTACTGACGTTGTTCAAAAAGCCGCTAAGCTAAAGTGGGATTAGACTGCCCATGTCTGCCGTATCCGACGAGCTGTGGGCCACAATAACCACGTCGTGGAGCCCTGACACAGCCAAGAGCAACGCGGTAGACCTCGCAGGAGATGGTGGGATGAGCTGGACAGAACCAACGACCAGTGGTCCACATTGTCCCTGGGGCCTAATTCTGCTATTTTAATAAATTCGTCACTCCAACACGATTCCATTCTCATCCCATTGTCATTTTGCTTAAATTTCGTAATCTGCTAAATTCACAATGGTCGGTCAATGGTCTCGAAATAAAATAGTGTATTAATGGCATTGTCGTATTGTCATTATTATAAAACCCTTAGTACAAATGGTTTTTGAAATCTACTACTAAATGCGAACCTTTATTCATATCAGATTTCATGTACGAGCGCAATGGCGCCATTATGATAGTAGAATTAACAAACTTGTCAAAATTTTACAGAACTTGATCATTATGAAATCAATGATCGAATACTCTGACACAATTGTAATAGCAGAATCGAGGCCCTGGATCGAAGAGTTTTCCCACAGCTGTGGGATGACACAGGCTAAAATTAAACACTACTACTAAAATACACTTAGATTAAAAACACAAAAGGGGCGAGATGTCTATAAAAAGCAAGCTGTGTTATTAACTACTAACGCTCTTAAAAGACCATTTTGAATTTCAATTCTTTTCAGTAATAGATAAGTGTTTCTGCACACTTACTCGGTCATAAACAAATTGATGTTTTGTATTGAACTCTAGTCTCTAATATTATCGAGTTCGTGACTCAGTGTGCATGCGCAAGGTCAATCAGCTCAGATAAGAAACTGTGTTAATTGCACACAGATACATTTACTATTATATAATTGGTTTTTCAACACGTTCATAAAATGGCTCTAATCTCATGACAATTAGGTACATAATGACACCAATAATAAAAAAAATAACAATAAATATTTTGAAAGGACAATGATCTAAAGACGAGATATGAGTAATACAATTTTTTTTTAAATCAGTGTACTTACATTCAAAATATGTGTTTGGTAACCAATATATTCTGTAATCCAATCGGAATAAATACACACTACCTTAAGAATATGTTTGATTTACAAATTATTTTGGTATTAC
Organism: Xestia c-nigrum; assembly: GCA_916618015.1. Taxonomy (NCBI): domain Eukaryota; kingdom Metazoa; phylum Arthropoda; class Insecta; order Lepidoptera; family Noctuidae; genus Xestia; species Xestia c-nigrum. Next base: position 15,703,474 of record OU745270.1, read on the forward strand.
GTTTAAAAATCCCAAGTCTCCAAGTTTGATTATATTTTGTTCTTTGGATTTCAGCCGTATGGTAAACTTAATAGAGTTTAGTTTCAATTAACCAGCAAAACAATAGCTTTGCTGTACATATTATTACATGTTACATACTAATATTATAAAGCAGAAGAGTTTGTTTGGTTGAACGCGCTAATCTCAGGAACTACTGGTTCGAATTGAAAAATTATTTTATGTTGGATAGCCCATTTATCGAGGAAGGCTTTAGGCTATATAACATTACGCTACAATTATTAGGAGCGGAGCAGGAATGAAAAATGTTGCAAAAACGGGCATTTTTTTTCCTTTTGTTTTTCTCTCTTATGTGACGCAGACGAAGTTGCGCGGGTCAGCTAGTATTACATAAAACTTGGTCACCACGCCAACGCTCCTAATATTGTTAACTCTGTCCTTGTTTCCAGTAAATTCAAACAAAAATATTCTTTACATGCGTGTGAGTTAAGTTCATTTCAAAATGTCTACTTCAAAACATATCTTATCAACGAAAATTAAACACTATTTCAACCTTTCACGGTTTATAACTCGGAAGCTCAAAAATAATATTAATCATGGAAGATATTCCGTAAGTGACACTTTAAGTTTAAAGAAAATTAAACTTTATGCATAGATGTTTAGAGTTATTGTTCCGTCTGTAATTGTGAGCGCAATTTTCCTTCTGTTCCAGGTTACCTAGTCGGCAACGCAGGTCTGCTGGTGACCCTGGGTCAATTCGGTCTGGCTTACCTCATCGTGATATTCACCGTCACTTCCATCTGTGCTATATCTACCAATGGTGCTGTGGAAGGCGGAGGAGTGTATTGTATCCTTTGTAAATTATACTTTTTCGTGTGGATGTTGCTTTTTAGAGTTTCGTACGCAAAGAGTAAAACCCCTATTACTAAGACTCGACTGTCCGTCTGTCTGTCACGAGGCTGTATCACATGGACCGTGATAGCTAGGCACTTAATATTTTCACAGATGACGTTTTTCTGTTGCATATAACAACAAGTACTAAAAACAGAATAAAATAAATATTTAAGTGCACTTGTAGTCTTATCCCTCCGCATAAAAATATTGCATTAATAGAGAGAGAGTTTCCATGAAGTTTCTTGCCCATTCTTCTCCATAGAGATCTACGCTTTGGAATGGGCAACTACAGTACTTTCTCAAGTTATTATGCCTTGTGACTGTGACTGTCGCTTAGCTTTTGTGTCGTGATGGTCTTATATTGAAATTAATGCTTTGAGTTTAAAATTGTGTCTCTTTAGGATATTTGTAAACTCCTTAACTGAATACCAGTTATGATAAGTAGAACCCTAGGTCCGGAGTTCGGAGGTGCCGTGGGGACTTTATTCTTCTTCGCCAATGTGGTGTCCAGCGCACTCTGCATATCAGCCTGCACTGAAGCCCTGGTAGAGAATTTTGGACAAAATGGTGAGTTTCCTTTCATGTTTACGTTAGGCCGTATTTTACAAAAAATGTGTCTGGCAGTTTTTGTACAATGGGCGTAAAAATACCCTAAACGAAAGGCACTGGTTTTCCCAGAGTACCTTTGTTATTATTTAGGCACGAACTCAACCGCCAGCCGTATTTTTTTCTCGCTGACGTCACGACCGACCGTACGCGACCGATCTTGTGCTTTTTTCAACAAAACCATTTCTACCAACCCCATTCTCTCTTCCAGGTTACCTCGTGGGTAGCAACCCAGGTATCCCAGACGGCTGGTGGTACCGCTTCCTGTACCGCTCGGGGCTGAACGCCATCGGGCTCGGCGTGTCCCTTGCAGGAGCCTCGCTGTTCGCGCGCACCAGCCTCGCTATCTGGATGACCATGCTCATCTGCTTGGGCAGCGCTTTCCTTAGCTTCTTTGTTACTGCTCCTGGTAAGGTAAGTTATACAAATAACAACCTCATCACGAAGCCGTCAACCAAGCATTCTGTACATTAAACTAAGTAACTTGACGCAAAAATTGTTGCTGAGAAACATGTTTTGTGGTATAACTCAATGTAATTCACTCAAAACATTGTGCTGATGGATGGATTGAATAGTACGGGGGTCAAGGTGTACACTTTTACTAAAGAAAAAACTTGTCAAAAAAGTTGGAACTTTGACCCCCCAATATCTCCAAAAGGTTCCCAGGAAACATCGTGAGGAAAAAACGTGTCTTAGAACCAAAAAATTCGAAGACATGTGATATCCACCAAACTGCACTGGGCCCGCGTGTTAGATTATAGCCCACACGCAAAATACGCGCTTCGACGTGGAGTTGCGGACACCAGCCCGTTGTACAATACAATACAAGGTTCCCAGGTTGTTCTTACAAAAATGATCGCAATAACAGAGAGAACAATTGCCTTTTAGCTTCGTTAAGAGGTTTTGTACACCCTTTATAGTAGATTAGGATGATACCGAGACCGTATTACTAACGGCCTGCCGTTTTCTAAAACTTACTTACGTATAACTGTTGGTTATATGCCTACATCCGAAGCCATCGGTGTTTCTGTAAACAAAGTTAGCTCGAAATATCCCATCCGCGTCACCTTTCTTCACGATTTTTTTTTTTAAATAAACTTTTTAATGTGAAACATATACATAAATATGCACACCTATAACTCGTATGCCGCAACGGAAGATGGCGTGAAGCCCCCTCTATGCCACGTAAAATCAAATATGGAAATACCATTACAATAAAGTTGGTTTTGAAACGATTGTTCTTCTTGTAAGTTTTTCAAGTTAAAGGTTTATTTATTTAACTTCAACTTATCAAAAAAGTACAAATCTATTTAGTCCGTCAGTTAGAGTATTGGAAAATAATGGCCACGTATTTTTTGTTTTAGAAAATTAATGAATATTGACAGAGATAAGACGCATCCAAACTCGGGAGTGGGGGCTCGTGATGTCAGAACTAGCTTAGAATTATACCTAGGCGTGACATATTGAGAATATTAAAAGCGTCGTATCTTCGTCAATTTTGATTTACGTAACAAAAGGTCAAACAGGTCAAATATTTGTAATAATCTTGTTCAATCAAACTAAGTAACTTTACGCAAAAAATATTGCTGGGAAACAATTTTTTTTTTGAGGTTTCTCTTGTTTTGTCGTATAACTCAATGTAACGCACACAAAACATTGTGCGGATGGATGGATTGAATAGTACGGGGGTCGTAGAGATATTTAAAGTAAAAATAATGCGATACAAAGTGGTATTTAAAAAAAAATTGTCAAGATCTTGCAACTTTGACCCCCAATATATCCCTAACTAGAAGGTTCCCAGGTATAGTGTAGAACAAAAAAAATGATCGGAATGACGAGGGGAACAAGTGCCTTTCGTTTTCGTTAAGAGCTGTTTTACACCCTTTATGTAGTGATATAATATTGACATAGATGTTTGACATCTGTCAAGCTACGTGGTGGCCGTTTTTATCTACCTTTATTTTTCTCCGTTTCAGATAGAAAAACCGGACACAAACCACATAGTGAACGCAACAAACTTTACGTACACTGGTCTGGACTCGACCACTCTCTACGACAACCTATATCCGCAGTACGGTCGCGACTACACCACCGCGGATGGACAGATGGTCGACTTTGCGTCCGTATTTGGGGTCTTGTTTACTGGGGTCACGGGGGTCATGGCTGGTGCTAATATGAGTGGTAAGTTTGTTTTAAGTTATGGGCTTTTTTTGCTCAATTTTGGCACTAATGTCTTTGTCTTTATATGTTATGAAATTTTCTTTGTTATGTATTGTAATTTTACGAAAGAAAAAATAGTTTTCTTCATAGATAAAAGCATTATTTATACAACGTGTAGCAGAAAGGGTATAGTCATATGAAAGGGTGCTATAGACCATCAAACTGAACAACTTCCTTTATGGGTCCATCATCGTAGTTGCGAAAATATAATCAGCTTTCTTATACATTTGGTCGAGTAGGTATTGGAATTTTGTATGGGGCCGTTGATAATTTTTTCGTGATTACGATGATGGTCCCATAGAGGAAGTTGTTCAGTTTGATGGTCTGTAGCACTCTTTCATATGACTATACCCTTTTTGTTACACGTTGTATACTAAGTAACTTACTAATCCAGGTCCCATTCGTTTTTGTGGCCTAGCCCTAACAGTCAGATTCAAGCAATCAACTTAGCCAAAAACCCAGTTCTGGTTTAAGCTCGCCTTTGTACATAAGCTATATATATTATTGCAATTTCTTTGTGTAACTTTTAATTTTGTATGCAATCCAGAATAAGAGTGCAATAGAGAAGAGAATTAGTCTATCGCAGTTCACTAGTAGCCTCTCTCAAACAGCGTCACATCACCCTGTCCTCCAACCTTCCACAAAAAGGACCGAAGGTCTCAACAAAGAGTCAGATAGATTCAGTTACTTTAGAATTTATAATACCTTCGTCTGTGGACCCGACCGATTCGGTCGGGTCGCCATTGTTTAACTATTTATCTACTTCGCTCACAGTTGAATAGTAAAGTGAGTATCTTGTTCCCCGCAGGCGAGCTCCTGAACCCGTCCCGCAGCATCCCTTGGGGCACGCTGGCGGCGCTGGTGTTCACGTTGGTGTCGTACATCGCGCTGAGCGTGCTGACGGCCGCGACGTGCACGCGGGACCTGCTCGTCAACAACTACGTGTATCTGCTGCCTATTAACGTATGGCCGCCGTTTATAGCTGTTGGTGAGTGAGACTGTGTGTTTAGCCTTAAATTGTGTCTTCCTTATGAGTCTCTTGCCTTATGAGAATTTTGTATTATGAGTTTCTTGCTTGATGAGTTTCTTGCCTGGTTAGTTCTTGTCTTGTGAGTTTCTTGCCTTGTTAGTTTCTTGCCTTGTTAGTTTCTTGCCTTGTTAGTTCTTGTCTTGTGAGTTTCTTGCCTTGTGAGTTTCTTGCCTTGTTAGTTCTTGTCTTGTGAGTTTCTTGCCTTGTTAGTTTCTTGCCTTGTTAGTTCTTGTCTTGTGAGTTTCTTGCCTTGTGAGTTTCTTGCCTTGTGAGTTACTTGCCTTGTGAGTTTCTTGTCTTTTGATTTTCTTGCCCGTTTTTCTCCATAAATATCAACGCTTGAGAATGGTCAACTTCAGTACTTCCACAGTTTTTTTTATTGTGGCTGGGACTGTAGCTGCATTTAAAAGTCAGGCCAGTTTCCTCATGAGGTTTTCGTACACCGTTTTCAGTGCAGTGGTGATTAAATTAATATAGTACGTAATTTGATGAAATAAATATAATACATAAAGTACGTAGTTTTACGTGTATATGGCACCGTAAAATTGTGAAATACGTTATATTATAATATCTCTAGCGATATTGTAAAATCTCGAAATATTGTCAAATGAACATACTGCTCACAACAAAACGCATTATTTTTCGTGATATGCATGCGACGGTAGTTAACTTACGCGGTGTGGAGGGAAGGAAGGGTCCCCCTTGCCCAGTGGTACAACTTTCATGAAAAGATATTGTACCTTTCCTGAGAAATACCGATTATTATAACCTAACCTTAAAACACTTTATATTCCCCTAAAAAGCGTAGTCGACGGTGCCCCGCTTCGCGGGGCCCCTATTTCCGAGTGCAGGGTTTAAAGGAACCTAACTAACCTAACGGGGGGGGTGCCCCTAGTCCCGATTATGGGGGCAGAGCATACTTCCGTATGTTCAGTTCACAATAATTCGAGAGTTTACAATATCGCTGGAGAGAAACACGTTATATTGTAATACAACGTGTTTGACAATTTTACGGTGACATATACAGCGTGACTTTTTAGTCGTCTTACAAAGGCAGTCCAGATCATGTATCCAATGACTAGTAAACGTTCATAATAAAAAAATAGGTATTTATGATGTTTGAATAATTTACAAATAAAAAAATTATTCATTATAATGACGCAAGGCGTAGTTTTGTCTAGTTGAAAATGGTGATGGAATGATCTGCACGACTCGTGCGCTAGGTAGGTATACTCTACAGTTTGTTACGTAAACATTTTTAACAGGGAGTTTCATATTTCTAGTGTATTATTTATTTTTCTTCGTACCTATTATTTTAATTACGTAATGATAAAAAAAAAATCGCGCCTAGAGGTATTTTTGTCGGGTACATTGAGTGGACCGTTTTTGTAAGACGACCAAAAAGTCACGGTGTATATACGTGTAAATGTGTGTGTTTCAGGTATGCTAATGGCTACGTTCTCTGCTGGTTTATCCAATTTGATTGGCGCCTCAAGAGTACTCGAAGCTTTGGCGAAAGATAATATTTATGGTAAGCAAATCTTATTGCATCGGAAATAATGTTAAAGGGTAAGGCCGCCAAAATTGTCAATTATATCACAAAAGTAACACAACAGATTTTGTGTTACCGTTACACAAAAGTAACACATATTTTGGGTAAAGGTGGTTTCATAATGGTTAAATATATAACCTAAATAAATACAAGATAAAAAAAATAGGACATGCAGTGTTATAGGAGTAATAAAATACGATATTTAAGCGATGTACTTTTAATTATGACATTTATAAAAATACAATAAAACTTAACAAGAATCACGTACCTACCTATCATATACTGGACCACGAGTTAAAAAAATAAAAAGGATTCCGAGTTCTTTTAGGAATGATTTTGAATTAGTTAGGTAAGAACAACTTTTACTAATGAGCCAACTTTGTAACTCGCCAAAAAAAATCAGGTTCTTTGTTTTTTTTCTTTTGTTCTTGAAATTTTTCAGGATCCGTGCTTTTTAATTTTTCCCTATATCTTTTTTGTCGTTCTGCAGCAGTTAACGGCATTGTCTAAAAAAAATTACAACATAAATATTTAAATATAAGAAAATAATTGACTGTAGTCTGGTCATTTTAGATATAAAAACAGTAGTCAAATAACAAAAATTCCGAGAGAGCAAAATTTTTGTGGAGAGCTCCTCCATCAGAAATAAATATTTAAAAGTGCCCATTGATTCCACGTGTGTTAAAAAAGTTATTCAGGGTCAAAGGTCAAAAAACGAGTTTTTCGTAATTTTCAACCAAACGGTAAGTTTTATCAAAAAAATAGCTCAGATATTTTTTTTATCTACGAGTACAAAAATGTCCCAACTTTTTTTTTCTAAGAGCCTCCGTTTTACTTATATTGATTCAAAATGTTGAAAGATGCCATCGTCTTGACCTTTTTGTCTTGATCGTTTTGACCTTTGACTCCGATTTTTTTTTAAATATTTCTTTCTGATGGTGAACCCAAACTCTCCACAAAAATTTGCCTCTGTCGGTATTTTTATTTCAAATGTCTAAAATGACCGGACCGGAACGTAATAAATTAGGTTAAGTAAGCTTAACTTGCACTTAGCAGGTTTTCAGTATAAAATATCATGCATACAAAATCACACTCAGATACATTAGGTACCTACTTTAAAAAATCAGTCCAAACCAATGATATATAAAACTATAGATACGTTGCCCGCGCTCTGTAGTGGCAACATGAATGCAAGGCAACTTTCATTTAGTCGCGTACCAACCAGTGCCGCGGCAGTACGTGACATTAAAATAACTTTTGTGTATAACTTCCACAAACAACGAAACAAAAATGCCGTCCTGTGTTTTCAGGACATGTCAAAACTATACTTTAACTGTGAAAGCTAGAAAAGTATCATTTCATGCGTAAGTATCAAGAAAAAAATATTTTATTTTATTCTTTTCGATGCCTTCTAATGGCGGTTGGCGCCTGATGTAAGTCACGTGCCGTTAAGGGAAGATGACAACGGAATTAAAGAAATATATTTATCTCTCTCTAACAACAAACATTCCGTAGATGACGTTTAATTTTCTTTCCCTTTCTTCGTGCGTCTAAGTAGCTATCTAGCTACCGACAGTATTTACGCTGTTTTCGACAGCCGTAATGTTCATGCATGACGCGTCTATTTATAATACGTCATTGGTCCAAACACCGTTATGCATGAGGCTTTATAGATCTACTGCGTTACGTAACACAAACTTTTGTGTTACAATAACACAAAGATAACACAAAAGTGACACAAATGTAACACAGGAGTAATACAAATGCAACACAAAGCTACATTTTTACAACAATTTTAGGTTATATTTCGGTTATTTATTACAATTAGACACTAATGGGTGATCTTAAGTATACTTGGGGCCTCATCACCAACAAATATTATACTTAACATTAAAATATCAGTTTCTTACCTCAGAAATCACATTAAATATTTTTTTTTACACAAATAATGAATTGACGTGCACTTTATGCTCCTTTGCTGACGAAACAATATGGCTGTCTTTTTTTTAATTTTGTAGATGACAGTGTTGCCATAATAAAACTGCGTTTTTTACTTTGGCTCTTTAAATAGTAGTTTTGGGTTAAAAATTCGTCACACAAATAAATCGTAACACAAAAGCAAAAGTCATTGTATTATTTTAAACTATCGATAAAACAAGTTAGTTTAAGGATTTCCGCTACAATATTATTATTATAGCAGGGTACTATCATCTAAATTTTCGTCGGTATATATATAATTCAGATATTCTCCACAATTTATTGGATATTTATGCCATAAGATACTGCAAAAAAAGCGACAAAAGTGTCACACAAAACAATTGACGATTTTGGCGGCCTTACCCTAAAATGAAAGAAGAACTCCACTAGCCCTCCATTTGTTAAGCCCGACGGAATCGGTGTGACGCCATTGTTGAACTATTGTGTCTACTTCGCTAACAGATGAAGGTCTAGACAGGTATTCCTTTTTTCAACCCCCTTTTCCAACCTCCAGGTTTCCTCCTCCGCCCCATGGTGTCTCGCTCCGGGAACCCAGTGGTAGCGGTGCTGACATCCTGGCTGCTGGTGCAAGTAGGCATCATGGCCGACTCGCTGAACGCCATCGCGCAAGTCAACTCCGTGCTCTTCATGACCAGCTACTTCGCTATCAATCTGGCTTGTTTGGGCTTGGATCTCGCTTCGGCGCCTAATTTTAGGTAAGTCAACTGTATATGTGTTTCATGTACATAATATTATGTATTGAGTAATCTGAGTAGCTCGTTTTGGTGGTATTACAGAAAAATATTGTTTTTGAATTTAAAATTTTCCTACTTTTTAAATACAGGTGCTACAATTTGAGAAAACATCTCAAATAACTTTTCAATCTACGTGTTAAAGTTTTTGAAGGAGTTTTTAAAAAATGTAGTGGGCGTCCGCTTATTGAAAATTTATCAAAAGCTTTCTACTTATGTGTAGATACTATCTACAAAAAAATGATGAGGTTCGAAATCGTTGTCCGCTAATGGTTATTTAGAGGTTTGTTATACCGTTTATGTTGATCGTTCCCCAGGCCGTCATTCAAGCAGTTCTCGTGGGTGACGTCGCTGCTGGGTCTGGCGGGGTGCGCGGCGCTGATGTTCGGTCTGCGCGCGCTGTACTCGCTGGGCGCGGCGCTGGCGTGCGGCTCACTGGTGGTGGCGCTGCATCTGTTGTCGCCCGCCGCCGCCGACCCCAAGTGGGGCTCGCTCAGTCAGGCGCTTATCTTTCATCAGGTCAGATAAATATTCAATATCATCATCATCATCATTTCAGCCGAAAGACGTCCACTGCTGGACATAGGCCTACCGACCCCAAGTGTCGCCACATTGCCCGGTCCCGTGCGACTCGCATCCAACGGATTCCCGCAACCTTCACCAGGTCATCGGTCCACCTAGTGGGAGGTCTTCCAACGCATCGTCTTCCAGTTTCTTCTTCCAGAACTTTTCGGCCCCATCGGCCATCCGTTCTGCGAGCAATGTGCCCTGCTCACTGCCACTTAAGTTTAACAATTCTTCGGGCTACGTCGGTGACCTTGGTTCTCTTGCGGACGTCTTCATATCTGATTCGATCACGCAAGGAAACTCCGAGCATAGCCCTCTCCATTGTGAGCGACCACGTTTTGGTCGTTTCGTTTTAATATTAAATATACTAATAGCACATTTTTAGAAAATCAGGGTAAAACAGATGGTTTTGTTTCATACAAAACTTGTTTGTATTGATGTCAATTATCGATTTACTTACGTTTTATGCGTGTCTGATCAAATCAGAGTTGTGTCAGATTCCATCAGTGAATGGACTTTAGCTTTGTTCGGTCATATCTCTGGAACGTCACACTTTAGAACATTATCTCTCATACAAAACTTCTTTGTATTGACCAGCTATCGATTAATGTAGGCTTTATAAATAATAATAATAAAAATAAAATTTATTTCAGACCATCGAGTCCATATGCGTTATGCGTTGTTTATGCGTGACCGCTACTTATAAAAAAAACAAACAAAATGGTGGAAGAAAATCCGGTCAAAAAGTTCAAACCTCTGTATTAAAGAAGAAAGCATTGACTTTTTCAACTCTCGCTAAGCGCCGGCAGTTAAAGATCCTACCTACAGCGTGCTTTTATTTAGGCATTCATCTGAATTAATATTTAACACTAAGCCACACCTTCTGTCACTACCTAGTGTCACACTAAGTCACACCTTTTGACCTGGTGAAGGTTGCGGGAATCTGTTGGATGCGAGTCGCAAGGGACCGATCAATGTGGCGACACTTGGGGGAGGTCTATGTCCAGCAGTGGACGTCTTTCGGCTGAAATGATGATGACTAAGCCACACTTACGCATTTCCAAATGTGGGAGACCTAGAAAATGTGCATTGAATTACTGTCTATTTCCAGGTCCGCAAATACCTACTCCTGCTGGACCCACGTCGCGAGCACGTGAAGTTCTGGCGGCCGCAGATGTTGCTACTGATAGCGTCGCCGCGACAGTCCGCGCCTCTCATCGACTTCGTCAACGACCAGAAGAAGGTATGAAATCTTTACAATATCGTCATCTTACTTACCTGTGGGGGGCGCAATACGTTTATGAACTGAAAACTTCTTTAGGCGCGTTGAGCACTTTTTGAGATCATTGGAGCTCGCGTGACCGTCACCTAACGCTTCGTAGCACTCGTAGCCGATCTCTCTCGTAGTGGATCGGCTACGAGTTTACCCTTTTCTATTGGCAGTCTTCAGAGACTGCCCCTTTTTTCTCTTCTACTTTCCCCTGTCAACCGTCACGCTATCATTTACTCCCGTAGTCTTTCATATACTTCATTCATTCTTTCCTTTAGATTTTATTCCTCCCATCCAACTTTTCATTGGTCTTCCACGCCCTCTCCAGCCATTAACATTTATCTTAAAGATACAAGATGCTTTTACAATTATTATTTTGATGTCTTTTTAAACCCAACAATCAAAAGCACTTTGATGGAATGAGTTCATCTGATTTTTTTTCGTGTATTTTAGCGATATCTTCGCCAATCGTGAACCGATTTTCACCTCATCACAAAGCCGTTAACCAGGCATTCTGTACATCAAACTAAGTAACTTTACGCCAAAAATATTGCTGGGAAACAACTTTTTTTTTGAGGTTATAAATCATGTTTTGTGGTAGAACTCAATGTCAATTAAAACATTGTGCTGATGGATGGATTGAATAGTACGGGGTCGTGGAGGTGTCAAAAGTTAAAATCATTCAATAAAACTTATATTTAAAAAAAAACTTGTCAAAAAGTTGTAACTTTGACCCCCCCATATCTCCGTAACTAGAAGGTATGGTGTAGAGCAAAAAAAATATCGTAATGATGGGGAGAACCAGTGCCTTTCGGCTTCGTGAAGAGGTGTTTTACACCCTTTATACACAACCCGTAGTAGATATAGATTACTCAGTTTTCTCTTCTATCGGTATCGGTAGTCCCCAGCCCCGCATGTTTTTTTAAGTATTTTTTACACATTTTCACGTTGGTTTTATTATCTGACAAGATCGTGTTACTTCTCAGGGAGGTCTGTTCGTGGTGGGACACGTGCGGGTGGGCGAACTGGACGGCTCCGGGGATCCTCTGGCGGCCGAGCACAAGTACTGGCTCAAGTTGATCGATCATCTCAAGGTAAGCCGATATTTTAAATGTGATTGTGAATTGAGGCCTTATAAAAAAATACTAAATTTGTCTCAACTCTTAAGGGGCCAGCGGAGCCTGCGGCGTTCATACAAACGTAATACCAAAATAATTTGTAAATCAAACGTATTCTTAGGAAACTGTTTATTTATTTCGATTGGATTACATAATATCTAGGTTTCCTAATAAATATTTTGAAAGGACAATGATTTACAGACGAGATATGAGGAATTTACAATTTCTATAGAAATCTTATTTTTCTCATAACTCTTGTTTAAATCAGTGTCCATTCAAAATATATATTTGGGAACCTAGATATTTTGTAATTCAATTGAAATCAATACACAGTACCTTAAAAATATGTATAATTTACTAACTATTTTGGTATTACGTTTGTATCAAATACGCATGCTCAAGACAAGTAAGACAAGTTATAACATGAAAATACAGTGTTTTAGACAACTTATCATAAAGTGCTTTTTTTCTTTTCTATAAGTGACAGTGACTCAGGCTGTGTGTGTATATCATGTCAAATGTCAATCAAAATTTTTTTTGTACTTACATTTTTTTGGTGTATAGCTTTCATTGTGTATTTTTCAAATGATAGGAAAAACCTAGAAAAGCCTTAAATGTGACGCATATACTACGTTGCTATTGATTTTTAACCGACTTCTAAAAAAGGAGGAGGTTCTCAATTCAGATGTTTCTATTTTATATTTTTTTTTATGTTTGTTCGGGCACAACTCCGTCGCTTGCCAACCGATTTGGAAAATTCTTTTTTTTTGTTGGAAAGGATATTCTTTCCAAATGGTCCCATAGCCACCAAGTCGGGATCTGACGATGGAATCTTGGCGAAATCGGGGGAATTCTCCAAATTTTATATGATAACGTGTTGCGATTTCGGTATTTTTTACAACAAGTGAAGCATTTGCGTTCGATAAGAATCATTCTACTATAAGGTCTGATGATGAAGCCAAGAGTCACGGAACTCCATAATAAGACAATATATCCTAGTCGTGTTTGGGCTTGTTGTAATTGTAACGTTATGCACTTTCCATGTGTATCAAGCACAGTGAACCACTAAAAAGTAAAAATAAAAACTTTTTTGCAAAAAATAAAAGCGAATTAAAAAAAAAAAGTGAAATATAACTTTAGCTTCTGAAGTCGGTGACAAAAAACTAAATCAATCAAACAAAGGTCACCGACTTCAGAAGCTAAAGTTATTTTTCACTTTTTTGTTTTTAGCATTATTCATAAAATCTTTTTATTTTTCCCTTAATTATGTTTGTACAATACAAAGAACCTTAGAACCAAAGAAGATTAAAAACCTCATCAGTGAATGGACTTTAACTTTGCTCGTATCTCGAACACATGACACTTTAGAACATTTTGTCTGAAACAAGACTGGTTTGTATTGATACCAGCTATTGATTAATATAAGTTGTATGTATAGAATCCACTTAAACAAAAATGACAAAATTTAGGCCAGCTAGGCTTTATACAAAAGTCTGCCAAGCCCTTTTCTTTTATCTATCTTTGTCGTAAAATTATTGAACTGTTTTCCCTTTTCTTATACAGGTAAAAGCATTCGTAGAGCTGAGTCTGTCATCATCAGTCCGGTCCGGGGCAGCACAACTGGCGCGCCTGGCCGGTCTGGGTGCTATGAAGCCTGACACCGTACTCCTCGGCTTCAGGGACACTGCCACACCCACAGACTTCTTCAGAGAGTGAGTAGTTTATCTGTAGTATAGTCATTGTCACCGGAAGACTTTGCGTTGGAAGACCTCTCACTAGGTGGACCGTTGACCTGGTGAAGGTGTGCGGGAATCCGCTGGATGCGAGTCGCGCGGGACCGGTCAATGTGGCGACACTTGAGGGAGGTCTATGTCCAGCAGTGGACGTCTTTCAGCTGAAATGATGATGATGATGTGGAAAGCTTGTTCGGAACACGTGAAGCAAACTAGTCAATGAGTCTTTTCTTATTAGTATGTCTAAAATATGGGCAACTTGAGAAAAAGATTGTTTTAAAAAAATGCTGAGATATTAAACTTTGAAGTACGGCCTCCGCGGCAGAGCGGCCGCGTTGACGTTGTGACTTTAAACCGCGCGCTGTGGATAATTTAATTAATTAATGACTGGTCCGAGGTGGTGCAGGAGAAGTGTACCTGGAAGGATATGGGGAGGCCTTTGCCCAGTAGTGGAACTAGCAAAATAGCAAAAATATTTAAACACAACCACTTAAAATAATAGTGCAAACCGGTTTTTACCCGCAATCGGACATGAAAATCGCAATAGCTGGCGAATTAACTCAAATTTTAAAAAGCGGTGAAACTTTACAGTGCTGTAACTTTGGATATCCTGGCCCAAGTTCGATTAAACAGAAACTATTATTATTTACGAGTATGCGCATTAAATGCAGCAAATTACTTTTATCCCTGTAGGGACATGTTTATATGTGTGACGAGATACATGGATGTAAGTGTGCGCGCATAGTATAGGTGTGTATAGAGGCGGCTGCGCCCGCCACTTAAGCTCAGTCGCAATTAAATGCAGTTTACGAGAACACGTATTACCTTTATTATTTGTATCTCTGATACAGTTGGTGACCTTCTATCAATAACCCTCATATTACCCTAAAGTGGTGACCCCCGAGTAAACTGTATTTGTTTATAATTGGTGCCAAGAAAATTATCCGGGATGTTGGCTGCTGCAGGCACGAATCAACCACGTGCTCCAGAGCCGAAACCAGAGCCACGTGCTGAAGACATGTCAGCGCTGGCCAGTATCACAGTGTCGTCGCGCATACCAGACTTTTGGGCGGACCAACCGCGACTCTGGTTCGTTCAGTTTGAGGCGGTTGTGGCAAACCAAAAACTCAGTGAGGCCGCGAAACAAAATTTAGTTGTCACGAAACTAAATAAAACTGCAATCCAGCAGGTCAGTGATCTACTTCTAGCACCAATAGAGACACGTAGATATGATACGTTGAAGGACAGATTGTTGCAAGTTTTCGAAGAGTCGGAGACTCGTCAATTCCAGAAGTTGCTAGGAGAGATGGAGCTTGGAAACCAGAAGCCTTCTCAGCTCCTAAGGCGAATGAAGGACTTGGCACGTGCGAAGATACCAGACTCCACGTTGCAGATTATGTGGAACAGTCATCTACCAGCGGCAGTCCAAGCTGTACTGGCGGTGATGGAAGAAAAGGAGTTGGACAACTTGGCTGTGGTAGCTGACAAGGTCATGGAGGCTACCCGTCCAGCGGAGATAGCGGCGGTGACGCCAAACCCCAACCCCAAGGATACCAGTACTACGTTGGATCTGGCGGCCGCGGTGGAGAAGCTCAACATCGAGGTTGCAGAGCTACGGCGTGAGCGGCAACCACGGCGTGTTAGAGGTAACGGCAACGGATACCGTCGGTCAAGGTCGCGCACGAGAAATCAAAATCAAAATCAAAATCAAAATATTTTATTTCACATAGGCCTGGATGGGCACTTATAAAACGTCGAAAAAGGTGCACGGTTCGCGTTGGTCGATTCCATGGAGAAGAACCGGCAAGAAACTCCATGGTTACTCTTTTCAAATCATTTGGTATTACAATATTATTATGTTTCATTACAGCATTAGTACTAAAGTATGGGGGGACAGCGTAGGCCCGACAAAAGGTCGTTGCTTGCTATACAAAAAATGTAAAACAAAAGGAATATTTAACAAAAGTTAAACAGCATCCGGGAATCTAAAAGGCCTTCAATGTTCAATGAGAGACGTGAGTAGAAGTCGTCGAGACCCCGAATGGTTGTGTTATTATCATTATAAGTTCCGGTCGAAAGCTACTAAGTGTGTAGAACCGTGTAATTGGAAAGCGGCTAAAAACACAACCCCGACGGAAAACTAAAGACGATGCAACCTGTGGCGGAGGTTTGTATCAACTCGTCAAATCGCCTATGTGTTCTAGACCGAAGTAGTAAATTAAAGTTTTTGATAGATACGGGTGCAAACGTATCGGTAATTCCGGTTGCAAAAATGAATGTAAAAAAACTCGCGAGTGATGAATATAAACTTTACGCGGCGAACGGCACCGAGATAGAAACGTATGGCGTGCGTACTTTAACTTTAGATCTTAGTTTAAGGCGAGCTTTCAAATGGACATTCATAGTGGCGGCTGTAAAACAACCTATAATAGGGGCAGATTTTTTGACCCACTATAAGCTGTTAGTCGACTTAAGCGCGCGGAGACTAGTAGATCAAGTTACACATTTAAGGGTTGTCGCATCAGTCGTGTGCCATGGCGAGTATGAGTCATCGGTAAAAACGGTAATAAACAGTGATATGTGGCATGATATATTATGTAAATATCCAGACATTACTAGGCCAGTATCGTATAAAGATATTCCTAAACATTCGGTGTGTCATCATATCGAAACTGCGGGACCACCGGTACATGCTAAGGCTAGACCGCTTCCGCCAGATAGATATAAAAAAGTAAAAGCGGAATTTCAGAATATGTTAGATTTAGGAATATGCCGGCCATCAAAAAGCCCGTGGGCAAGCCCACTGCATGTGGTACCCAAGAAAAATGGGGAAATTCGACCGTGTGGGGATTACAGAAGGCTAAATGCAATAACTAAGCCAGATCGATATCCCATCCCGCGCATAAATGATTTTAAGTATTTAATAGCAGGGAATAAGACCATATTTAGTAAGTTAGATTTAAATAGGGCTTATCATTTCATACCCGTCGCACCAGGTGACATTGAGAAGACCGCAATAATAACACTTTTTGGGCTATTCGAATTTCCGCGTATGACTTTTGGGTTGCGCAACGCAGCGCAATCGTTCCAGAGATTCATGGATACGACAGTTTTACGTGGATTTGATTTTGTATACAACTACATTGACGATGTGTGTATTGCAAGTGAATCGGAAAAGGCGCATAAAGAGCATCTAAAAGCGATTTTTGAGAGGTTTAACGAATTTGGTATTACAATTAATATCTCAAAATGTGTATTCGGAGTATCAAAACTAAGTTTCTTAGGGTTTGAGGTGTCAGCAGATGGCGTTCGTCCGCTAGACGATAAGGTAGAAGCAATCGTAAAATTTCCGAGACCCGAAAATATCGAGCAATTACGTCGTTTCCTCGGTATGGTTAATTTCTACCGTTCACACATTCCAAAAGCCGTCGATTGTCAGGCAGAGTTAAATAGCTATTTGCATAATTCCAAAAAACGGGACAAGACAGTGATTAAATGGACTAATAAGGCTATCGAGGCGTTCGAGAAATGTAAGGCAAGCTTAAAAAGCGCCGTTACGTTATCTCACCCTTTACCCGATGCTAATTTATCGCTAATGTCCGACGCGTCAAATACTAGCATAGGTGCGGTTCTTCAACAACAAGTTGATAACAATTGGAGACCACTAGGATATTTTTCTAGAAAACTGACACAAACAGAAATGAATTACTCTACATATGACCGCGAATTGTTAGCAATTTACATGGCTATCAGACATTTTAAAAATTTAGTAGAAGGGCGACAAATAATAGTTTTCACAGATCATAAACCACTTATATACGCATTTAGTAAATTAAATAGTGATAAAGAAAGTCCCAGACGCATCCGTCAATTGTCCTATATAAGCGAGTTTAGTACAGATATAAGGTTTATAAGTGGCAACCAAAATGTAGTGGCAGACGCCTTATCTCGCATAGAGACAATAAACTGTCCCACGATATTAGATTATGCGGCATTGGCACAACAACAAGCTAGTGACGAGTACTTACTGCAGGTGTTGCGAGTGTCAGATAACAACTTGCAGTTCAAGCAATTTTACTTGCCGGACTGTGAGAAACAAGTTTACTGTGAGGTCTCATCAAACAAAATTAGACCTTATTTAACTGAAGATTTTAGATTATTAGCTTTTCATTCAGTACATGACCTCAGCCATCCTGGCATTAAATGTAGTAAGCAGATGGTAAAACAGAAGTTCTTTTGGCCAAATATGGATAGAGATGTTGCCAAGTGGGCCAGAGCTTGTCCTAGGTGTCAAAAAGTAAAAATTACCAGACACACTATTTCTGATGTAGGCAAGTTTGAACGGGCCGATCGTTTTCAGTGGCTACACATTGATTTGGTTGGGCCCCTTCCAATCTCACAGGAGGGACAAAAATATTGCGTGACTCTCATCGATCGCGCCACGGGTTGGCCAGAACTCGTGGCTGTCCAAAACATCACAGCGGAGACTGTGGCTAGAGCGGTATTTGAATCCTGGATCTCTCGTTTTGGTTGCCCTACTAAGCTTACAAGCGACCAGGGTAGACAATTCGAGAGCGATCTTTTTAGGAATCTTATGAAGTACCTAGGTATACATAAATTACGTACAACCCCTTATCACCCTCAGAGCAATGGTCTTTTGGAGCGCTGGCATCGAGCACTAAAAGTGGCTCTGATGGCACGTTTACAAGACAACAAATCTTGGGTGGACGAGCTTCCGATAGTTTTATTAGGCCTGCGTGCAGCTACTAGAAGTGATAGCGGAGTGAGCGCAGCGGAATTAACCTACGGTAAAACGATTCGATTACCGGGCGATTTTTACGATGAAACCAAAATATGTATGTCGGACTCGGAATATTTACAATTACTTAGGGACGCAATAAACAAATTTAAACCGCGACCAACATGTCATGGCAATTCACGATCATTGTTTGTGTCGAAGGACCTTAAGACGTGTAAAAGCGTATTCGTTAGGAATGATATGATAAGAAAATCACTACAGCCACCATATGACGGTCCATATAATGTAATTAAAAGGCAAGAGAAGACATTTATTATTAAGTTAGGAGATAAGGAATCCTGTATTTCTATAGACAGGCTCAAACCTGCCTATACATTAGATAATAATAGTTGTAGCGACAATGTAAGTCCTAACTTAGATGTAGAAAATAACAGTGACAACAATAATAGTGACAATGATGAGGGCACTTCTAGCAAAGTTTTACATCATAAAACAACGCGAAGTGGCCGAGTTATCAAAACACCGCTACGTTTTGCTAACTAAGCAATGCGAGCGTAGTCACGTACTTAGATGTATTTAATAAATGAAATCAATTGTAATGCACTATTGCATCGTGTTTAGATTAACAAACCTATGTCATTGGAATAAGATAGAAATTCGTGTAAACAAGATCGATTAATTATTAGTTTTATTTTTATGTTAATTAGCTGAATGCACTGCACCAAACTGTAACACTTTAGTCACCTAGAAAAAAGGTATTAATTGCAAAATTAAGCTTCAATATTATGCTTATATACTTAAACATAAATGTATCTAAGTTTATTTAAAAAAGAGCCATCATTGTAGCACCTACTTACATTATTGACAATGGGTTCTACTCAGACTAAAGAGGAACATAATTCAAACAGTGGAATAATCGCACAAAGAATCACGAACAATTTCAATGAAAAATTGGACAATATTGTTTGGATTGTGATCGCTATGGTGATAATATTATCAGTAACTGTTGGATGTGTGGCGTGGCGTCGCTGCAAGAGTACGGCGAAATCATGGGTTCGCAAGCAAACGGCCAGCAACCCAAATATGGTCACCGTGCAGGCGGTGCCGCAGCAGCAGGCAGCAGCAGGCAATGCATACATGTGAACTGCAAATGGTTGCATGTAGGTACGATGCAGTGACAAATTTAAAAATGTATCTTATTGTGTTTTCATAGATGTATAACCTTTAGTTTAAAAATATTTTTGTATAACGTAGTTTAAAAATATTTTCGTATAATTTTTGTTTAAAAATATTTTTGTATATTTTAAAAATATTTTTCAGTTTAAAGGGGGAATGATGTAGGGACATGTTTATATGTGTGACGAGATACATGGATGTAAGTGTGCGCGCATAGTATAGGTGTGTATAGAGGCGGCTGCGCCCGCCACTTAAGCTCAGTCGCAATTAAATGCAGTTTACGAGAACACGTATTACCTTTATTATTTGTATCTCTGATACAGTTGGTGACCTTCTATCAATAACCTCCAAATTACCCTAAAATCCCCTTATCTGTAAAAGGGAACGATCGGGCGTTTTTCTGTCTGGCCGTGTCCGTGGGGGGACCAAATGGTCTCCTTAGGACGCTTTCAATTTAGACGTTTCGTGTCGAACTGCGTGCGGACGTTCGTCTGTTACCATACAAAGCGCGCGGCGCGGCAACCGTGCGGCGCCGGTACCGCAGCGCATATCGTCACCGCACACTGCCGTCTAGATTGAAAGCGCTCTTACCTTCTGCCTATTTTTTACCTAAATTGATGATTAAACCTGTACCATCTATCTTGCTCAAACTTGCAGAGAGTCACAGGTATTTGAAATGAACGAATAACGCGGTGTTGGCAGGGGTGACTCATTTTTTTTTTTTTTAAATCTGTTCTTTCCGTAGCCCCCAGTCTCCGTACAAGACGGACCTGTTCGACCCGGAGTCTGGGTCGCAGATGTTCCCGCTGCGCTCGGGCAGTGCGGCGCGACTGTCGGGCGCCGAGTACGTGCGCGTCGTGTCCGACGTGCTGTGCGTCAACAAGAACGTGTGTCTGTGTCGACACTTTCACAAGCTGGATATGGGGAAGGTGGAGCGGTCAGTTTATTTCTTTATTTATTGATTATTTATTTTTATTGCCTAATCTGGCATCAGAGTTTATATCTCTGACTTAATATGTCGTGGAGTATTATTATCTATCAGGCATGCTTGCAAGTGATAATTATACAATTACGCAAAACTACTACAGAGTGTAAACCACCTCATCACGAAGCCGTTAACCAATCATTCTGTACATCAAACTACTACTACTACTACTACTACTACTATGTACCTATAGTACCTATAGTATAAAACTAACTACAGGCAAAATGCATATATCTTAAGGGCATGTCGAATGTTCAACATGGTGTGCCGGGATGTTGAGCTTGACTTATTTACAAATAGTGTCCAGAAATTTAAAAAAATGTTAAGTAACTTTTTCTTTGAAGTGTAACTTCATTGTATAATGTATTTTATTTTTGTTTACTCTCTTTATTTGTTTCTTTGTTTAACCATAACGCTGCTTGTACCGTTTTGTAAATTTATACATTAGTTTATAAGTGGAAAGTTGTAATTGGCTTTTTTCTACATATTTTACTTTTACTACTCGAATGTATTAGCTGTAACTTTTCTTAAAATTACTAAAATAAAATAAAATAAAAATATCAGGGTTGTTTTGTGACAAGTTTGAATACTTTAAAAGTATTACTTTAATAATAAATACCACGTTTTTTACGTCGTATTTATTATTAAAGTAAAACTTTTATTACATCGTCTCAAACTTTTTCGTCTGTGTCGTCGTCCGGGGCCGGAGTAGTCGATTCAGCCCTTCCCTCTAAAAATATTTGAAACAAAATCACCAACATCATATTTTCTATTTCTCTTTCCAGTAAATCCCCATCTCTCCAATACATAGACGTGTGGTTAGTGGAGTTGCTGTCTCCGAACTGCGACGAGCCGTTCACAGTGCGCGGTCTGTTCGCGCTGCAGCTGGCGGCGGTGGTGCGCTCGGCGCGAGGCTGGCAGCACCTGCGCCTGCGCCTGCACGCCGTACATGCGCCTGCGCAGCACCCCACCACCATACACGGTGAGTTCACAGTTCACAGTGCGCGGTCTGTTCGCGCTGCAGCTGGCGGCGGTGGTGCGCTCGGCGCGAGGCTGGCAGCACCTGCGCCTGCGCCTGCACGCCGTACATGCGCCTGCGCAGCACCCCACCACCATACACGGTGAGTTCACAGTTCACAGTGCGCGGTCTGTTCGCGCTGCAGCTGGCGGCGGTGGTGCGCTCGGCGCGAGGCTGGCAGCACCTGCGCCTGCGCCTGCACGCCGTACATGCGCCTGCGCAGCACCCCACCACCATACACGGTGAGTTCACAGTTCACAGTGCGCGGTCTGTTCGCGCTGCAGCTGGCGGCGGTGGTGAGGCTGGCAGCACCTGCGCCTGCGCCTGCACGCCGTACATGCGCCTGCGCAGCACCCCACCACCATACACGGTGAGTTCACAGTTCACAGTGCGCGGTCTGTTCGCGCTGCAGCTGGCGGCGGTGGTGAGGCTGGCAGCACCTGCGCCTGCGCCTGCACGCCGTACATGCGCCTGCGCAGCACCCCACCACCATACACGGTGAGTTCACAGTTCACAGTGCGCGGTCTGTTCGCGCTGCAGCTGGCGGCGGTGGTGAGGCTGGCAGCACCTGCGCCTGCGCCTGCACGCCGTACATGCGCCTGCGCAGCACCCCACCACCATACACGGTGAGTTCACAGTTCACAGTGCGCGGTCTGTTCGCGCTGCAGCTGGCGGCGGTGGTGCGCTCGGCGCGAGGCTGGCAGCACCTGCGCCTGCGCCTGCACGCCGTACATGCGCCTGCGCAGCACCCCACCACCATACACGGTGAGTTCACAGTTCACAGTGCGCGGTCTGTTCGCGCTGCAGCTGGCGGCGGTGGTGCGCTCGGCGCGAGGCTGGCAGCACCTGCGCCTGCGCCTGCACGCCGTACATGCGCCTGCGCAGCACCCCACCACCATACACGGTGAGTTCACAGTTCACAGTGCGCGGTCTGTTCGCGCTGCAGCTGGCGGCGGTGGTGCGCTCGGCGCGAGGCTGGCAGCACCTGCGCCTGCGCCTGCACGCCGTACATGCGCCTGCGCAGCACCCCACCACCATACACGGTGAGTTCACAGTTCACAGTGCGCGGTCTGTTCGCGCTGCAGCTGGCGGCGGTGGTGCGCTCGGCGCGAGGCTGGCAGCACCTGCGCCTGCGCCTGCACGCCGTACATGCGCCTGCGCAGCACCCCACCACCATACACGGTGAGTTCACAGTTCACAGTGCGCGGTCTGTTCGCGCTGCAGCTGGCGGCGGTGGTGAGGCTGGCAGCACCTGCGCCTGCGCCTGCACGCCGTACATGCGCCTGCGCAGCACCCCACCACCATACACGGTGAGTTCACAGTTCACAGTGCGCGGTCTGTTCGCGCTGCAGCTGGCGGCGGTGGTGCGCTCGGCGCGAGGCTGGCAGCACCTGCGCCTGCGCCTGCACGCCGTACATGCGCCTGCGCAGCACCCCACCACCATACACGGTGAGTTCACAGTTCACAGTGCGCGGTCTGTTCGCGCTGCAGCTGGCGGCGGTGGTGCGCTCGGCGCGAGGCTGGCAGCACCTGCGCCTGCGCCTGCACGCCGTACATGCGCCTGCGCAGCACCCCACCACCATACACGGTGAGTTCACAGTTCACAGTGCGCGGTCTGTTCGCGCTGCAGCTGGCGGCGGTGGTGCGCTCGGCGCGAGGCTGGCAGCACCTGCGCCTGCGCCTGCACGCCGTACATGCGCCTGCGCAGCACCCCACCACCATACACGGTGAGTTCACAGTTCACAGTGCGCGGTCTGTTCGCGCTGCAGCTGGCGGCGGTGGTGAGGCTGGCAGCACCTGCGCCTGCGCCTGCACGCCGTACATGCGCCTGCGCAGCACCCCACCACCATACACGGTGAGTTCACAGTTCACAGTGCGCGGTCTGTTCGCGCTGCAGCTGGCGGCGGTGGTGAGGCTGGCAGCACCTGCGCCTGCGCCTGCACGCCGTACATGCGCCTGCGCAGCACCCCACCACCATACACGGTGAGTTCACAGTTCACAGTGCGCGGTCTGTTCGCGCTGCAGCTGGCGGCGGTGGTGAGGCTGGCAGCACCTGCGCCTGCGCCTGCACGCCGTACATGCGCCTGCGCAGCACCCCACCACCATACACGGTGAGTTCACAGTTCAACCTTTGTGGGGGGACTTTAGGTAACTCTTCATAGAAACTCCAAAAATGCTGATAATTAGTCATACCGTGCATTGCCATGATGGCGAACAAAACTGGAAGAAGAAATTAAAAGACGTTAGCCAATTCATACCACTGCTGGGCAAAGGCCCCATGACTTCCAAATTCTTCGATCCAGGGCCAATGTGGGCCACAAATACGGGTCAAATATTTTTTGAAAATCTAACTCATGGCGGACTAATTAGATTTTTTTGCTATCTGCCCTTTTCTCTCCCTGCCAGACTACAATGTGTTTCCGTTGTAGAAGCAGGTCGTACAGTGACTGTGGGTGAACACTCCGCGCTGGAGTCGCTGGCGGCAGGTCGGCCGGTCGAGGAGAGACTTGAAGAATTGCTCAAGTTGCTCAGGATTAACGCCACCACGCATATTGTGAGTAAATTGTCGTTGTTATTATTAATTACCTTCCATATAGTATATAATAATTCGAAAGTTTGCAAGTATAAATGTTCACATATTTGTATGAAATTTAGCACACAGATAGAGGAGTAAAATTACATGTGTAGTGGATTGTGTTAACATGTATCATGAGAAAAATAAATTACTACGATCGAGAAATTTTTAAGGTGTTAAAAACGCGTAAGCGCTACATTGCACGGAGGCGTGCAGCAGCAGGCTGGTGTGTGGGCACTTTGCTCCCTCCCCGCTGTTCCCAACTCTCTTCCCGCTGTCCTAGCACCTCTCCCCGCTGTTCCCGACCCTCGTCCCGCTGTTCTCGACCTCCGTCCCGCTATTGTGACATCACATGCACTATTTAGTGATGGAAAAATCAAATTGACTCAAAGACGCCGCCGTCGACTTGCTAGTTTTTGGATATCTTTGCCATAATTTCAAAACTGAGTGACTAGCGCTATACACCGATGCAAACTGAGCGCGAAAGTGACCACTTTTTTATCGTAAACTAGGCACGTGAAGTAGTTGCTCTTGCGTTATCTAGATCTGTGGGTGGTCTCAACAATCACATAGCTACTATACTTTTTCTCCCGGTACACACAGGCGAAAAATCAATAAAACTTGGCATAAACCTCAAATTCGTTTAACTTGATATAATTACTTGTCTGTATCATTGTTACACCTAAATTATATCAGATGGGTCGGGAAATAATATATTTAAATAAAATTCAGGACTCCAATTTACTTATACATTTTTTTATTAGGTATTTGTGTTTTGACCATGTATAAACTGTATTTTAACTTATTAAACAGATTTACTATATACAAATAAAATAATAATTAGAAAACAAGTTAGTTATATTACTCCTAAAAATTATGTACGAATGATATCTATACGAGTAGTGAGTACCTATATTATGTACATTAATGAAGATTTTGTTAAAGCGTCTGGACCGGTCGCCTTTAAAACTTTCTTGTATAGATTAAGCAGTAAATAGAGCATACATTGAATGCTAATTTAAGGAATGATACGACAAGAAATTTAGTTTTTACTCTAGAAGAAGATTTATTTTCCAAAAAAAAATAACTGTCTTTCTAATCGACCCATAACTAATGTAATTCCTTAACTATATGTTTGGTATACACAAAAAATAACTATGCTTGCTTCAGGAAGAGCATCCATTGTAGAAACCCCTATTATATTACTTAAACTGTACAAAAATAGTCACTTGAAAACTCACCGAAATTAAGTTAAAAAATGTTCACTGTTCAACAATTCAAACTTTGAACTAAGATGACGTCGATTTGGAGACTCGTAGCCGGTCGGTGCGGGCTCAAGTAGCTAGACCCTTCTATTGTGAGGTATGATACACTAATCAGAGCACGTTCAATGACACTTTTAAATTTTTAGTTTATGCCAACTTTTATTGATTTTTCGCCTGTTTGCGGTAGTGCACTGTTGGGACAATATAACTAAAGAAGCAACTGGCTTGGAAATGAGCTAACAATATGTTGTGTGTCTGTTACAGGTGACCGAGTGGCCCAAACTAGATGAGTATAGTAACAGATACTCTAACGACGATGAGAACAGCATGTACCAGCGAGTGCCTCTCGGATATTTACAAATGTAAGTTCTTATATTAAACTTATACCATCACTTACGGGATATCTTCCGTGATTATTAATTGTTTTGAGCTTACAATCTCAAACTAAACTCAAGCACTTATTTCAATGAGGAAGAAAACTGTCAAATAGTTCCACGTAGAGGGCGCTGACTGTTTGTTACAAACAAACTGTCAAAGTCCATAGAAATTAAAGAATATCTAATTGTTTTGTGATTTTTTTCAATATTATGGGTCGTTTTGAAGCCGTTTGTAGTGGATGCAAAGAAATAGGCGTTGTCACATTTTCAAGATATTTCGCATGAAAACAAGCGGGAAAAAGCACTGAAACTAAAAAATGATGTGGAACTAATAGCATCACGAAGCAACACCTCTTCTGGCAATTTTATCTGGGATTCAAGACTGTTACACACACCGTCCAAGTTGAAATTTCTTTCATACCTAAGCTTCCAACCTCTGAAGAAACAATCAAATGGGTTCTTTTCAAAAAACTTACAATAAGTTATATGTAACCAATGATCACCTTAGTTCGTTTATCATTAGATCATAAAAAGCAAAAAGTAAGTGACTGAAGTTTATTTTACAACTTATAGAACCATAATATTGCCCAGTAAACAGCTTAAAGTCGATAAAACTGTTAAATATAATGTATCTTTTGACAAGCTCCGCTTTCTTTCCTTGTTGCGTTGCTTTTTGTTTTTTCAATTCCCCCTTCGACTGGGTGATACGTCAGGTACCATACTTTGTGCAGCACCACAAATTGAGTAAAAAAACACGCAAAATACGAGGGCGGGTCAATAAGTCCGTGACTTTTGGAATAAAACACAGATTTTTTGATAAATAAATCATTTTATTTTTCAACGTAGTCTCCCTTGAGCTCTATTCACTTTGTCCAACGCTTCTCCAATTTTTTTATCCCTTCCAAAAATATGATTTGTCGAGGTCCTCAAAATAGGCCTTTCTTTGCGAGATGACTTCATCATTGGAGTCAAATCTTTTTACACCAAGCCATTTCTTCAGGTTTGGGAACAAGAAGTAGTCACTCGGAGCCAAATCTGGAGAATAGGGCGGATGAGGCAGCAATTCATTGCCCAATTCATGGATTTTTGCCATGGCAACTACACATGTGTGCACCCTTGCATTGTCTTGGTGTAAAAGAACTTTTTTCTTGGCCAAATGAGGTCGGTTTTTTTTTCACATCGTCATTGAATCGGTCCAATAAGTTGGCATAATTTTCCCCATTGATTATTCTTCCCTTTTGAAGGTAGTCAATGTGGATTATCCCGCGCGCATCCCAAAAAACAGTCGCCATAACTTTATTGGCTGACAAACCCACCTTGGCCTTCTTTGGCGCCGATTCACCCTTAAAAACCTACTGTTTTGATTGTTGTTTGGTCTCTGGTGTGTTGTGATGGATCCATGTTTCGTCCACGGTTACAAAACGGCGCAAAAACTCCTCCATATTGCGATTAAACAACGGCAAACCTTCCTGTGAAGTTGTTACACGATTGCGTTTGTGGTCGACTGTGAGCAAACGCGGTGATCATTCAAAATTGAAACCACTGAGCCATGCAAGATCCCTACGGCTTCAACAATCTCTTGCACTTTCAATCTTCGGTCGGCCAACACCATATCGTGAATTTTTTAGATTGTTTCGGGTGAAGAGACCTCAACTGGGCGTCCAGGACGTTCGGCATCTTCAGTGCTTGTACGGCCACAACGAAATACAGTAAACCACTTTTTTACCATGCTTAATAAGCTCACGAAATTCACTTTTTTCCATTTTTTCCTCAAATTACTGGGTAGTCTGATAAAGATAGCTGTCAAACACAAACTAACTAACGCAGCAAGTTCAAATTTTGACAGGAGTCAACTGACAGATGCCTGTTGACAGGAGTAGTGTTGCTTTTTCAGTAAAGAGGTCAGAAATTCAAAAAGTCACGGACTTATTGACCCGCCCTCGTACTTAAAAAATCGTCCAAACGATGCATAGGTTTATGCCAAAAACTTTTGACTGGTAACAAACTATCAGCGCCACCTTGCGGCATAATTTCTGGGAAACAACCCCATTATACCATTACGGATTTTGTAAATGTCAAAACAAACAAAAAGCGGAGCTACTGTCACAGTCATAAGACATAATTACTGGAGAAAGTACTGTAGTTGCACATTCCAAAGCGTCTCTATGGAGAAGAATGGGCAAGAAACTCCATGGACACTCTTTTCAATCAAAATATATAATCATTAAATCTCGGAATCACTCAAAATATCCCGTAAGTGTTTAAACCGTGTAAGCTTAAAACAAACTTCTTATATAGTTCATGTGCGAGCTACGCTATGCATCGACCTTCGTGTGGCTTGTATGTTAGCAATTCCTTCATCGTAACTAGTTACGAAACAACGGGTTTTTAGACGGCCGAAGGGGTTATATCATCGAGCTCCATCATTTTTTTTGTTTCATACTTGTTTTAAATGTTATAATTTTACTTTGCATACATCTACAACCTGCGTACTATACAAATCAACCATCTGCAGTGATTTGAGTGCGTTATGTAGGGTGAAATTTTTTAATGCCATCTGGAGGGAAAGTAACCGAAATACTGGAGATAGTCAATTTTACTCAAAGGAAACATTCCTTTATTTTTTTAAAAACAAATCTGCATACAAAAAAATGCTTGCCACAATTGGGAATCGAACCCAGGGTCGAGTAATATGGGGTGTCTTTTCACAATTATACTGCGCTGAGAGAACACATGACCATAAGTTTGGGTTTCAGTGCCATTGGCAACTCACCCTTAAATAGTTTCTTCATGTTCTCCTCAACAATAGTATATTTTATAACGAGGGACTAAACGAAGCCGTTATATACCCGAGGTGGTTTGACTCCCGAGCTTGCGAGGGAGGCAATGAAAGCGAGGGTATATTATATTGGCGTTTAGTCTCGAGGTGCAAACTGTACTTTTCACTTCGAGTACGAGAAAAATAGTCATTTAAAACTGAACAAATTTACACTCGACAAAAATTCTGAACTGAGCGGTCAGTTTTTTCTTCTATCAGGTTAGTCACAGATTAACCATTGAAAACACAACACAAACTCACAACATTTTTGCAATGAAGATGATCCACACTCCACACATAATTAGTACCTTCATTACTGCAGCGGCTAGCAACAGTGGCATTGCTTTTCAAAATCAACGATGCACACAAACAACCATAATTTTTTCTCGCGTTGAAGAGTTCATTTGTTTTTTGTTTTTCAATAAACCGCTTTCTATTTGCATGCCAATTCGAAATTTAAATAAAACCTTTGACAAGTTACTCTTTTGTGTTTCAGAGTAAAAGATCGTTCCATTTTTAAATTACTTTTTACTCCCTAGGGAATAAACGGTCACTTTAATCCCGCTTCGTAGGGCTATAACGGCGTACTTTTAAAGCATGAGAAGTGAAAATATTATTATTTTTCATTTATTACCTTTCTCCTGCAGTGTGAACAATATAATAAAGCGTCGCAGCTCTGAGGCGACGGCGGTGACGTTCGTACAACTGCCCGCTCCGCCCAGACTGACCAACACAGCAGCCGACGACTCCGTGTCTGACCACTACTTGAAGGTATGTTGTATCATCACCCCACGTCCCAGCAGTGGGTACAGTTCGTAATGTGCGTAGTGCTGGCTACCGGCGTGTGTGTATGACCAGATGTATGAAACGTAAGCGAAACAAAGGAGTATGTTTGGATCGTAGCTTGTGGCGTTCTATGGTATCTGCCTATCCCTGTAGTAAAACGACGTAAGTTTATAAGATAGTAAATGTCTAATAAGTGTCTATGGTAAAAAAATGCGAGGCAGTTTTTGGGGTCTGTCGATAAAAGTGAAAACTAAGTATATATCTGCTACGGGTTGTGCCCCGCGTACGCCAAGTGGTGCTACGCTGTAGCGGATCGGCTAGGAGTGCTTCGAAGCGTTAGGTGACGGTCACGCGAGTTCCATGATTATTGTTCACTCAAAAAGTACTCGACGAATCATCAATACAATTCTATAACTTCATTAAGGTCGAGGAACGATTTCGACCTTGAAATATATATTGTTACACGAGAGTCGAAAGGAATTGATGTCTTTCACCCGAGTTAAGCATTCTACTTTTCATTTCGAATACAAGGAAAGTAAAAAATAGTTGTTTTATGTTCTTATCTGATCGCCACTTAATAAAGTCATTGTATGTATTTTTAAATTTCTAGCGAAAGATTTTTGATACCTGTATTTGACTAGTCTTAAACAGAATCTGGGGGTCAACATTTCAGAATCACTTGAACTCATTTTTAATAAGACGAATGATGAAATAAGATCATGTAAAAAACACAGATTTCGATACAGCTACAGAATTCGTATCACGCCAAATTTATTCTATTTAAAATTTTAAACATGGAACACACTGCGTCACTGCCGTGGGCGGACCCGCTTAGTTTTTGTTTTTAATTCACACTGGCTGTTTATACACTCACAAGACTGCAACATTTTTTTTTATTACGATAGATTTTCTGCAGCCGATTGCCTGACCTAATTAAGTTCTATTTTTAAATTTATTCCCACTCTGGAGAGGGAAGCAATTACTATGGGTCTTTCCCGCCCAAAGGTGGGAAGTAGCACTTTCCACCCGCTACTCGGATCAAACAAACACTATTTTCCGAGTATGAGAAATGAAAAAGCAGTTCCTGGACCTGTATGAGCTTGGAGGACTGACTTGATGATTTTGATGGTTTTAATTCTGTAACTGCATACGTCTTACAGTCGCGAACGATATTTAAATCAACATACAACCCAACACTGTCCTGCAAATTGCAAAAAACGTAAGAAACTTTGAATTTTGCGGGCTACCTTGGAGGATCATCCTTGACGAGCTAACCCGAAGCACGGATGGAAGTCGGTACGTAATGGGTGATCTGAGAACCCATCCACAGGCTGTCTTCGGCAAGCATTGCTTAACCTAGAAGTTTGACTCTTGTGGCTCATTAACTTTGTGAGTTATAATTATGATTGTTTATTTTCAGGTACTGGACGAATTCACAAAGGACTTGCCCCCTACGATCCTAGTGCGGGGCCTGAAATCCGTGACCTCGACCGCGCTATAACAATAGGTACCTGTGACCTATTTATAAGATCGTAAGATCTCTAGCCTAAAATTATCTAGACAAGTGGACCAATTGTAGGCATACTCAATTTTATAGGTAATTTTATTAGGATCTGCATAAAATTATGAAAATGCGCGCAGACATAATATGGTTGATGACAAAAAAACGAATAAGTCCGTCAGTTATGTTTCCAAAAAAGAATGGACACATTTTTTTTCTGTATTCACCTAAACAAACATAAGGACTGTGCGTCGAAATCTCCTGTGACGTCACATTTGAGTACATTTCTTACCGAAAAGTGACGTCACACGCCCGCACTCATAATCTTCGACGCATTTTCTCTTCGTCATGTTTTTATTTATTTATGATAAAACAAAAAAAATACGTATCCAATATTTTTCAATAATCTAACTGAGGCTCTAAACAGAATTATATATTTTTTTATTCAGTAATCATCCCTATTGGGTAATCTTTTGAACGCCAGAACACGCATGCGAGTGGGTTTCACGCCAAGCCACAATTTCACCTACCATTTTGTCACATATCTGTGTCTTTTGGCGTTCAGGCGCGTAACTTGTCAAGTAAATGTGACAATGGCGTTCGAAATCACAACCTGCGATGGCGTTCATTTGACGTAGCATTTGACTTAGTTGTGCACTCATCCTTGTAATCCGGATGGTACTATTGGCTGATATTGTCATCGAAGGTTGATCTTATATTACCAATAAGTAAATACCATTGTTGGATTGGGAGGTTACAGAAGTTGTGAAAATAAATAAAAAAATAAGTTTAATAAAATAACTAAAAGCAATCTATCACACGCTCTCTAACTTGGTATTAGATTGCTTTTAATTTTTTATCAGACCCGTATCATGTACAAGTTCATAGGAGCGCCTGACGCATAATCCCTCCTCCACCATGCAGCTGACGATTTTTTTTAAGCTCATTATGATGAAAACTATTTATAAAAAGAATTTCAGCCGGCGTACTCAGGCTTAATTTTGTTTTTTTTTTCTAACCTAACCTAACCTCCCAATCCTACAAACATCGCGGGTGCGTCAGCTGACGCTAGGTTAACTTATCAGTCATTCGCGATCTATTGAATAAGATGGCAACCGATCGCCGTAAAAACACTACTTAATATCCAATGGTACCTCCCGTTGATGTGCTGTATGTGTTAATAGGCTATATCTCAATCATATTCGGTCTTGAATTAAAATATTATACACATTTAACAAAAGGGTGCTCTTTTCTAGCTCAATTTTTCAGTTTCTTCCTTATTTCATAACGAAATGTATAATCCTGTTTTTGTACTCATTTAATTTAAATGTAGCCTATGAAGAAAGTCTTATGATTGAATTTTTGTATTTTTAAATAGGCCATATTATCGACGCCTATTCAAGAAAGTTTGAGATTAAATAAAAAATATTTTTTCTGCTTAAACAATATGTACAACAGCACCATAGATATTTATTAAAAACTACTTTACAAACGTTTGATAGACTTAAATTGGTAAACTCCAGTGTTGAAGGTATCTAATATTTCAGCCCTATCGAAATTTTAATCTAAATTGTAAACTCATAGTGTCAATTATGGTATATGTCCTGTAATTGCTTGTTGTTTTGATCTCCCGATATTTTGACACTTGCAAGCGCCATGATCGCGGGTTGACTGAAGAATGCGG
The DNA here is from genome assembly GCA_916618015.1 of Xestia c-nigrum. NCBI lineage: Eukaryota > Metazoa > Arthropoda > Insecta > Lepidoptera > Noctuidae > Xestia > Xestia c-nigrum. Next base: position 15,736,134 of record OU745270.1, read on the forward strand.
GTAGATGGAAATTAAATTGATAGGAGCAGACAAATCTGTCTACCCTCTTTCTTTACCTTTGGAACGGTCACTACTGGAACTCGAACCTAAACAAGTAGATATCCCGTCAGGGGCATTATAAGTTTAGCTACCTATAAACCGTGAACGCTCAAAGCAGTGCAATCTTGGTGTTTCGCTGTTTTGTAATGTTTTAGACTCTATTAATTTTTGTGAAAAAAGACAATCCGGGTTCCGTTTATAAAACTATAATTGCTACCATTTAAGATCTATAATATACATATAAGGTGTTAAAAAATTTACTGCAAGAAACTTGAGGAGTTGTTTGGAATCACAAATAAAAAATAATCACAAAAAACATGTATATAAGTAACGATTCGTTTCAATGTATGCAATATTTTCACTGCGCACAACATTATTGAAAATGCGCACTTGACTGTACTGTGGCTGCACCGTGCAGGGCGCCGCGCTCGTGGCCGTTCACCTCTGCGACAGCGCAAACGTAGACAGCTGATTCTAACTTTCCCATCACATTTTGCTGACTTTGGACTGGCAATGTTTTTTTTTTTTAGGTAAAAACTAAAAATTCTAAAAAGTTTTTTTTTTGGAATACATTATTATGTTTAAACTTATATTGTCACTTACGGGATATCTTTCGTGATTATTTACTATGTTGAGCTCCCGATATTTCGACGGTGTTTACACCTGGGGTTATCTGCGAAGTTACGATCAAAATGGCATAAATGAGGTAGAATTTGCTTTATTTTAGTATTTAATTATATATTTTGGTTCTTTACTTTAATCACTAATTACCTTAAAGCTGTAAATCACACATATTTTAAGATACGTGCACACAAAGCAAGCACCAAATTATTTTTATATAGTAAAATTATATTTGTGTATTTTATATAATAAAATCATTTTAATTATAATTAAGTGTAATATTAAAAACAGTATTTTATAGCTAAATGTGATATGACAATAAATCATTGACTTTATTTTTTACTGTCTGCGTATCATTTTTTCCCACGTTTATCTGGCAGTTCTTTGGTATTGTTCGTCGTTTCGTTGAACTCCTTGAGTTATAAGTCGAGCTACACGATAACTGACAAATGCTTGACACACACACAGATTTGAGTAATGACAATTACTCAAATCTGTGTGGTTCTTTCTTCAAAAGACCATCTCAGACACTAACATCTACATGATCCTCATGTGAATTGAGCAAGATTATCAGGTAGGATTATCAGGTCAGGTACGAAACACCGGCCCGGCCCCATCTAGTTTAAAAAAAAATGACGTGTAAAAGTGTTTGTGAAAATCTACTTACAAAATAAATATCATTTATCAATCAATGGGCGTTTCTTCATTGACGTGCTCAACTCGGCTACCAATACCGACATCGGTGGACGCATCATTCTTTGAACATTTTCCTGTCAGCATGATTTTAATTTGTTATGTCTTAGGGCCGAGCCACACCGACCGGCAGCGATTCTACGAGCTCTTTCATCATCATTTGAGCCGAAAGACATCCACTGTTGGACAAAGGCCTCTCCCAAGTGTCGCCACATTGACCGTGCGATTCGCATCCAGCGGATTCCCGCAACCTTCACCAGGTCATCGGTCCAACTAGTGGGACGTCTTCCAACGCTTCGCCTTCCAGTTCGCGGTCGCCACTCCAGAACTTTTCGACCCCATCGGCTATCCGTTCTGCGAGCAATGTGCCCTGCCCACTGCCACTTAAGTTTGGCAATTCTTCGGGCTACGTCGGTGACTTTGGTTCTCTTCACTGGCAACACACACTGGTCATAGACTTTCGTTTTGAGCCACTCCGATAAGTTGGACGAGAAGGTACCGCGCAGCTTCCGAACGCTGCCCAGCCGAGTCGGATTCGACAATTGACCTCTTCGTCGAAGTTAGACCTATCTTATACAGAAAATCGAAGAGTAGGTATAACATGCCTTTCTGTTTAGCGTTTGTGGACTACGAAGAAGCAAGAAGAAGAAGTACATGCAGTTTATCAACTATCTAGTGTCCACGACACAAGCCTTGCTTAGTGTGGCGCTGTGTGTTAATGTCCAGCAATATTATTATTATTCTTATTACTTTCAGTGTAAAATCACTCAGGTGTGACTCAGCCCTTGCTTTGTGCTTACTCACTCACTGGCGTTACTCTGTCCGGCCGGTCTGTCAAAGCGAATGAGCGACTTTCAGAATCTGGGGTTACATGATGAATTAATACAATTTAGCTTATTTTTGTCCTGTATTTCTCCTGACATCATTTAAACTTTTACAGTATTATTTATCTTAAAGCTAAATATTATTAGCTAATTTAATAATAAATTATATTTACAATCTCATTACTTACACGATATATTTTCACGATTTAAGTCACATTCTTAAGTAAAAGGCCAACCAAGGCAACTGGCGGGTCCAAACTATCCTATATCCATGTAGGTACCTGGAATGAACCGTACACATTCACAAAGTTTCATTGAAATCGCTTGGCTGGTTTCGGAGATGAGCGTGGGCGAATATAGTGATTTTTAGAGTTCCGTACCCGAAGGTACCCAAAGGGACCCTGATACTTAGCCTCCGCTGTCCGTTTGTCTGTCAGTGGGTTCTACGTACCTCATGATCCGAGACAGACAAACAGACAAATAAAAATAAATGTTTTATAATTTATTTATAAATAGCACTTCGTCCGTCCCAACCAAGTCCCAATTGTAATAGCCTGGCTAATTTTCATTATATCAACTTTTAACATATGAAAACAGGAGACTGTCTCCCCGCGACCACGACGCTGGTGCAATCCGGTCGAACCTTCGGGCTTAAAATTAAAAGTAAATTCGCGATAAATACCCGTTTTTATTATTTTGTTATATTTATATCAATATAATTTATAGCCGGTAAAGGTAGGTAGATTAATAAATAATTAGCAGATAATGGCGTCGATTCTGTTGTGCACAAACTAAATTTAATTTAGGTCATTGCTATTTCTTACTAAAAAGCAGTGCGCGAATAGGACGGCTATAACTATGAACTAATTTAGAGATGTCAAACTAGTTTATGCCTTGCGCTTCACCGTGTTTTTAGTCGACATGATTTTACGTGCACCCTTCATTTGAATGGAATTATTAGTTTAAATTAAATTGGACAGCTCTCAATTACGTCCGTCTTATTCTCGTTTTATTAGAGAGAAAAAGATAGCAATAGCCTAAATTAAGTTTAGTTTGTGCACAACAGAACCGACACCATTGGTGAAATATTGTTTAAAATCAGTTGAAGAGTTCTTGAGTCATATCGTAACAAACAAAGATTAAAATCTTTCCTCTTTATAACACAGGGTGTAAGCCACCTCATCAAGCATTCTGTACATCAAACTGCAGAAATTATTGCTGGGAAACAACTTTTATTTTGGGGTGTAAAATCACGTTTTGTGGTATAACTCAATGTAACGCACTCAAAACATTGTGCTGGTGAATGGATTGAATAGTACGGAGTTCGTGGAGGTAAAGTTAAGAGCGGGCCTAAAGCAAAATCTTCAATCTTAGATTAGATTTTTAGAGTAGTAAATCATGTTCAAATTAGAAAAAAAAAATATGTCAGGAAACTTCATTATAAATGTGAGGGTTGAGTCTGAGCAAAAACATAATGGTATAAAATTTTCTCGATAGAAAATCGTCACAAAGTTACCTCTAATTTTCAACAATTTTGGTTTGTATTCTATTTCGGTGCATATTACTGAACCATAAACTACATAAATATTATCACTCATGTGTAACCTAGGGCTGACTCTGAGAAAAATTTCAAAATATTTTCTATTTTAAGAGATAATAGACTCGAAAGAATTTGGCGCTTACTACATTTTTAATCCGCGAAATGCGCCGTCTTCCGTCTCGCGGGACGCGAGCTTGAGACATCAGTTTGTTTCACCGATCAGTAGCCCTCGCTCTGTTGAGACGGGCAGTCTATGTCACTTTGCTCCGCGCCTAGCCACCCTTATTATTTTCATAATATTACTAATTTTTTGTTGAGTAACATGGCTAACAAGAAAAATACAGTAACAAAACGAAAGAAGCGAGAAGTAAAGCAGTTAAACACTCAATTTATGGCTGATCGCCGTAATCAAAAGTACTTATGTATTTTTTACGTGCCTAAGCGCATAGTAAACTCAAAATAAACGGATGATTGATTTGATCGTGCATTATTTTTGTGTGAAATTATGATAATTACATACAACGTTGGATGCGAGTCGCCGTTGACCGGTCAATGTGACGTCACTTGGGGGAGGCCTATGTCCAGCAGTGGACGTCTTTTGGCTGATACAACCCGTACGAATTAACCGTTATGTAGGTATATTATTTATTATAAATTAATAAAATTATGGTAGTTATTATTTAAAGGGATTTGTTTTATTACTTGTAGATACGTTACACACGCGGTACGTTATGTGTTATTATTACGTGAAAGTAGTGGGTGGGTAGGGTAGGTAGAAGGTAGATAGGTAGAAGGTAGGTAGTAGATAGGAAGTAGGTAGGTCGGGTCGACTAGTAAAGATTTAAAATAGACTAGGGCCCTAAGATGGCCGCTTTAGCAGAATCATAATATAAATCACGTTAAAAAAATGTTTCAGGTATTAGTTCCCAGAAAATAATGCAAATCGAGTGATCGAGTTTGTTGTTGGTTCTGTCGGGAGTACCATCGAGGTCGAAAAGAATTTGAATAATGAGCAAAATTTTTCACTAGAGAAGTACGTTTATCTTTTCCTACTACCGAAATCTCACATACCTTATGTGTGCACCTAGGATTTCATAAAGAATTATGAATACCTATTTACAATACTCTGGCCATATTCCGGCTAAGTATTTTTTTACATTTCCAGTATAACGTGGCCTCACCATGTATATACTTTATTGTACAATGAGAGATCTGCATATTTTTTGTATAGCTTGACCATCTGTCGTGCTTACCAAAGTCATAGTATAAACAGGAGCAGTAGTGCATCTACAGCTCAATCCGCATTATTATTACCTACCGTACTTGCCTGTCTCACGGTTGTCACTTTTAGCTATATTTAAATTCAGTGCCTATAAATGTGTTGTCTGGTTTTCATTGAGATCTACAGCATATTTTTTTTAATCTCTTATTTTAAAATTTAGAGGAGCGGGGCGACATTTTGGATGGGACTATCTTTCAAACGATTGTAACGCATTCAAAACATTGTTTTGATGAACTATGTCTCCCAAACTATTATCAAAAAAATATTATACAACAAAGACTGTGAAATTTACGATGAACACAATGTTTACTATTTGTTTTATCTTATATTTCCTAAACTACTGGACCGATTTACATGATTTATGCATAGATATCGGTTTTCAGCCAAGTCCAACGTTTTTACACTAATTTCAACGTCATATCTTAATTAACAAAAAAACACCTTTTCAAGTTACGTAAATATGTGACACAACACTTTAAATTACATTTTTCTTGGTCTTATTGGACTTTAAAATTGTGATGATGCTAATTCATCATAATACTATATGAAGATTCCAATAAGATAGGTACCATCAAAAAATACTTATTTACGACATAAAATTATTATCACAAGTTTTCAAAACACAAAATTTTGATTCAAAACTAAAACGACTCACGATGCCTTTTACGTATGGCCATTACTTGCATCATTGCTTGCACCCTGGTGTGGAGAAAGAGTCTCGTCGCCGACACCGTCAGTAAGTATTGGAAAATAATGGACACATACTTTTTTGGTTTTGTAAATCAATGGACATACTAAGAATTAAACGCAGCATAACTCGGGAGTGGGGGCTGGTGACGTCAGAACTCATTCAAAATTATACTAAGGCGTCACATTCGTACATTTTGGTTTGTGTTCCAAAAGAAAAAATACGGGTTAAATATTTGTTAGTAATCTTAACTGACGGACTACCTAATTAGATTTCTTTTGTCGTCAACCCTATTCGTCAATCATTAGAAATTACGTATTTTATAACTTTAAGTAGGGATTGAGTTACTATACCTACCTAAAATACTGAGAAATCGGCATAACTCAACGTAAACAAAGTCAAAGAATCTATTGTCAGATCAAGTACCTAACATTGTAGTGGGAAAGTAGACCTGCCTACTTCGTCTGTCTAATAGAAGACTAATACAACATAAAAATAACTAGGTAACTCAGCATCAATAATAAATTATATGCTAGAATAAGCGACTTGCTAACCTTTCCTGTTATTTTTAGACACCTATACCACAAATTACCAGATACTACACTCCATGTACTTACACGCGCTAATCACCTACCGAGCGCCGGGCAACCGGTAACCCATAGCGCACTGGGTTGTCAACAGCCGCACATTCCTACGCATATTCCCCAAAGATAACTTATTAAAACTAATTGACCGATTTCGTATATCCTCTACGTTAACAATCGGGAATTTAAAGAAATGAAAAAAATATTAATCATTACATCAAAATAAAACACCTCTACGCAAGTTTTTTAGCATTTTTTTTTTACATATTTCGTTATTATATGTACTTATTTTTAAAACAATTTTATAAATTCTGATGCATTTTCGTCGACAGAGGCAGCCCTAGCAATTCACAATATCCACGCGCCTGCGCGATCTACAAAGCAATACCCACTTTACGTTTGTAAGGTTAGGTACATTTTCGCTCGCAGCGTCTATCGACTTGAAAGTGTAGGCTATTATAGCGGTAGGTATTGCATATTTTGTATGGAGTGAGTTATCTGGTAATCTGTGCCCATACACACAGCAATAGGTTGTCCTGCGATAATCACCCATTTTTAATTTATTTACGTATGCCTTTAAGCCGTGACGCGCGAACTTTGTGCAGTGTGCAAGCCTCGACTGGCGGCAGTAAGATACGGGTCGAGATTTTGTGTGCGTGCGTCGACGTAAAGATAGTATGACGCACACATACAAGCCGCGCGCGGTGCGTTTATATGAAGATATTCTACTTGTCTTTTTTATACTATGCCTAAGTTCCTTTGTTAACCCCTGACGCAAAGATGACGGGGTGCTATAAGTTTGACGTGCCTTTGTGTGTGTGTGTGTCTGTCTGTGGCATCGTAGCATCCGAACGGATGAAACGATTTTAATTTTGTATTTTATTAGAAAGGTGAATTAGTCGGGAGTGTTCTTAGCTATGTTTGATGAAAATTGGTCCAAGATGGCCGCTGACACAAAACTACGGATTACTTACATTTCTTTTTTTCATTTCTCTCGATATGGGTATCAAATGAAAGATTTTGACTAGTACCTACCTACAATCATGACTATATTCAAAGGGAATAAGGAATATTAACGAAATGAGACACGGAAAGTGGAGTGATGCCTGGTTCCCAAAATTTAACTATAATCAATTATTTTATATTTAACTTTTATTACATTATGTGTCGGAAGGTTTTTAAATTTTAATTTAATTTTACTTGTTCGTGTTATTTTATATTAATATTTTCACACAATAATAGAAAAAAAAACTTTCAGGGTTTCCCCCATACTTAGAACTGAAACTCAATTTTTTTTTCTTTAAACCCATACTTGGGGTATCTATGGATAGGTCTTTAAAAATGATATTGAGGTTTTTTTATGTTTTTCTAGAGACACTTCCAAAGTGGTAAAATGTGTGTAAATTTTAAAATAAGAGAATGATTAAACTAAAAAAATATATATGATGTACCATGTAAACTTCCACCGAAAAGTGGTTTGAACAACATCTAGTAAGTATTTTTTTATTACATCATGAACCGTTTACCGTACATTAAATCAATTCATTTTTGAGTTGCTGTTTCAACCCTTCATGGGCGAGTTCGACTCGCACTTGGTCGTTTTTTTATTAAATTGTAAAATATATAATATTTGCTTTCAAGTTTTTATGTAAACAGGTGCTTGGCATTCTTGAGGGTCAATTATTGCGCTTAAATTATTACATTCAATTATTGCACCTGTATGTCCAAGAAAATAGCCTCATGTAAATGAAGCTTCAGTGTGGTAAATAAAACTAATAAACAAATATTAATATGATGATTATACGATATTTCTTACGATCGTTTCTCATTTGTAGCAAAATTAAAAACCAATTTAGGGTTCTGATTATAGAATCGAATGTATAGGTACCTGCAACGTTTGTTTTTATTCCGTATTCCGGAATTGATCATTTTTTTTAACTTTCTGACTACAGAATCAAATGCTAACTAATGTCGAAAAGTAGATTACCAAAATGGCGTAACAAACGTCAAGATACCCCGGTTTGCAAAAAAAAAAAATACCACCTATTTAAGCTCGCTTCCAATCATTGTATCCTATTAATCATGCATTCCGATATCTACAATTCCGATATCTTATATTAAGAAAACTAAGATGAAATAGAATACTTACCTACTCAAAACTTTTATTTCACGACATACAAACAACATGGGAATGCATTGAAGGTGTTAAATATACAAAAAAAAAATAAGAATAGAAAGTGTTTTCATCTATCCATGTTGCATATACTCAGCTCAATGACTTCAAGTACGCGAGTTCGGTCCCGCGCGTCGCGCATTGTGGCGCGCGCCGCCCGTGTTTGATAAACGCACTAATGCGGGTGTGGCGAGACGCGCGGGGGAAATCAGAATTTTTCCTGGCGTTAGGCCCGCTCTTAAGCTAAAATCTTACAACAAAAACTTCTATTTTAAATAAACTTGTCAAGAAGTTGTAACTTTGACCCCCAATATCTCCATATGTAAAAGGTTCCCAGGTATGGTGTCGAACAAAAAAAATATCGCATTGACGAGGAGAACAAGTGCCTTTCGGTTTCGTTAAGAGGTTTTTACACCCTTTATTAGTGTCGATATAATTTCCCGGTTCATCATGCATCCATGGGTATTGAAGTCCAACACGGCCCATACTATGTCCACATAACATACTACATATCACAGTAACTAATGTAATTAGCTATGGTATATTATAACAATACAAAGTATGACCGTAACCGAGTGCTGCCATAACGTTTGAAATTCAAACTACTTGCCTTTTAGACACGGTTCAAACTCGAATGATATGAAAGTACTAGACTTGAAGTGCCGCGTGATTTTATAAATATAGTTGGAAATAGTCGGTGCTGACCTCATAGATAAGGCACATGTTTTTATAAGTACTATTAACTGTATATCTAGTGTAGTAGTTATAATGATAAGCTTTACGGCTGAGCATGAGGTGCTGTATTCGATTCCCAGAGTCGTACAAACTTTAATTAGGTATTTTTTGTAGTATTTTTCATTATCAGCCCTTTCTGGGTCTGTGTTCAGTTGATGGCATTAGCGTCGTCCTCTACGTGGGTGTACTATAGGTAGGATTCCATGCGTGGTGTTATGTTTACGTCTTTACTCTCAATGGCATCGTTTTCTTAATCTAGTCTCATAAAGTCTATAAAATCATTGTTCTGGGTGTACTGTAGACCTCTGTCTGCCCTTTCCAGGACAGTCGTGGTGTTAAATTAAGCTCATAGAACAACAGGATTACTACATCTTCTATCCGTGGTAAATGCTCTCAAAGATGCCAAAGATTGCACTGACTTCATCTCTTCAGGAGACAGCGGTCTGCCTCTGAATTCATCTTCAATATCCTGAAGGGTCCTATCTTTTGTCTCCGGTAACAAATACCAGACCACAACCAAACTATACACCATCATACACGCATAGAAAATGTACGTCCCATACAAATCTATTGTACTTAATAAAAATGGTACAGTTTTTATAGTAACAAACAAATTCGTTGAATAGAACAATACACTTATACCTCCCGCTAAGCTTCGATATTCCAAGGGAAAGATTTCACCAGCTATAATGAAACATAACGGTAAGGATCCTGTTGCTACCGCAAACATATGAATATGTACTATAGAGATGCCTAAACTAAATTCATCTGCTGAAATAAAGCCAGTTTCTTTCGCATAGGAATATGAAGCACTTGCTATCAAAGCAAAAATGTTGATACACACTGTCACACCTAAAATAGTTCGTCTTTTCACTTTCTGAATCACATATAAAGCCGTTGTATTCGCTACTATTCTATGTACGTCTAAAGTAAGTACTAGTAATGGTATGTTACAGTCTTTTCCAACGATTTTGTGGAATAAATCTATAGGGTATGCTACTAGCATGTTTATGCCACTCCATTGACCCAAAATGTAAATGTGGATCATTATGATGATCGGTTTTAGAAACTCCTTTTTCTTCACTGTTGTCTTAAAGTACTCTAATTTATTTCTAAATTTCTTTATCGGTGATTTTGTTTGTCTCATCTCTGCTTTCGCCTCCTTCAACATTATACTCGCTTCTATTATCCTCCTCAGTTCCTCCTCTTCAGAATCTCCTCTTAACCATCTAAAGGACTGCTTACAAGCGTCATACCTTCCTTTCTCCGCCAACCAGCTGGGGGATTCGGGGGAATAAATGACTATGAAGAGATCTACGAATGATACACAGCCACAAATCAAGGCGGTCGTTTGCCAAGTCAAGTAGGATCCTAAGCAATGTACCGTCATTACTGCAGAAGCTATGGAGACAGAAATCGTCATTAAAAATGCCCCTCTGTTCTTCGGGCTGGTATATTCTCCTATGAGCAGTGACCCTAGTGAAGTGCACATGCCCATACACAGTCCTTGAAGGAATCTGGCCAAGAGTAGGATGGTGATGCTGTTGGCAAAGTAGATGGCTGCCCAGCCCAGGATTAATGGCACGATGGTCAGAAGGTTGGCGGTCTTCCTGCCGTATTTTGACATTGTTGGTGGTGCTATGAAGTTGCCGAAGACCAGGGAGATGCCGGGGATTGCAGCTGGAAACAAAATAAAGAGAATATGTTAATCTGACGACAAGCGTTACAGTAGTTCGGTAGACTGATATAACTTTATTGTTCACCGTATTGTAACACAGTTAGGAATAGTACATTTTGAATTTTTGATACAAGTGGAGAGAGTTTGTTATTGTAGTTCAAGGCGGTATTAACACACGAGCCGTAAGGCGAGGGTGTTTTTGAGCCGAGTACTGCAATAACAAATGTCCACGTGTATCAAACGACGTTTTTCGATACACTTTGGAAGAAATAAAATAAAATAATGTCAAATATTTGTGTCCCGAGACTATGATTTAAATTTTATTTTTTCCGCGCTTTACTTTCGCCAGGTTGAAGTAGAGGCAAAGGTGTGAAGTAGCTATACAGTCTAATATATACATATATATATATATTATTTTTTGAATTTAGAACACTAATATTATAAAATATGTTGATTTGTTTATAAAAGTAAATGTCTACACTAATATTATAAAGAGGAAAACTTTGTTTGTTTGGTTGTAATGAATAAACTCAAAAACTACTGTGTGTGTTTGAAATACACTGGATTTTGAACCTAATCATAGTGCGAAAAGAACCAGTTTTCGAGGAAGTGTATTGAAAATATTATAGCATCGTCTGGCTACGCTAAATCAAGCAGGCTGAATCATTTGAAAAATATCTCCATTAGACTATTTGTTGCAAGCTTGATAACCTATGTACCTACTTACGACTGAGCCATTTTTCGTGGCTTATAAAACTATTTGAAAACATAACCATGATCACTCGTACAAGCTAAAATCGGTCTTTGTGTCTGTGAATGACATAAAGTAGGTACCGTTAGAAGAATATTGCGTTGAAGCACATTGTTTTGATCGTGATAGTGTGTAGGTACTTTACAACCGACTAAATGGACATATGATCTAATTAAAGTGCCGGAAGAAACTCTAAACCGCCAAAACTGGAAGACACAAAAGTGTTTAGGTACTATCTACTTAACTAGATTTCGACATAGAGTGTAACTTTGTGCCTAGATTTAAGAAGAAAACTAAACAATAGTTAAACCGACGCAATATTACAATCCCATTACCATTTGACATAATACTTACAAAGAGAAACATTTTAATTTGTAATTTTGGCTTCTCATGGCTTATGAAACCCAATCACTTCGTCACTTCAATGATAAGGGGTCAAGGAGATCGTAAAGATATTGAAAACGTAAACTAACGCACTGGTTTCAACTGCAATCGGATAAATCTTTGTGAGTATGGTAAGATTTATATAATTACAAACAATTAACTGACCCAATGTCCGGGCGGCAAATGCTATCAAATTTTGAATTCGATCTAGGTATAACTGATCAAAAAACCTAGGTAATTTTCATAAACCAGCCAAGTGTAATGTAAGGTTAATTTCTATAAAATTACTTTTGTTTTTAAAACTTGTTTAAATGGATTGCCAATCTTCACAAGATGCTAGTGGTAAGTTGCCTAATGTCAAGAGGTCCTTTCTAGCGGCTACTGACAGCCAGCAATACAGCTTTTCCAACTTTTGAGAAGGGCCTAGAAAGACCTCCATTTAATTATTCTCATCCATTTCCTTCTAGGGCCGTCCTAAAGCTCGCTGGGTTGCCAATATCGTCGAAGTCGCGGGAAACACCTCTATCAGGGACGTATGGAACCGGGAACTGTGACAGAAGAAAGGGATGGCCTCAACCCAGCAGTGGGTGATTCTAGGCTGTAATGATGATGATGATTTACTTCTATCTAGAGCTGATTTAGATCATGTAGACCAATGCTAGCATTATCATCATCATTTCATCCGAAAGACGTCCACTGCTGGACATAGGCCTCCCCTAAGTGTTGCCACATTGACCGGTCCCGTGCTATGCTAGCATATTTTGTTTTAACTGGACGCGTAGAGATCCGGCGGGTAACCCCTGTTCAATCCCTACCCGACCCTTGCCCGAGCCAGCCCGCGAAGCTGAGCCTGTAGTAATAAATCAGTCCCTAATTAATGAGAACCAGATCCAGCCTGTCCCTTTGCTGCCCCCAGCGACGCCCTAAGCCGAAGTTCGTACCCCACAAGGGGTGCCCTTAGAGAGCTGTCGCTTAGTTTTTAGTCATTGTTGCCCTGACTGGAGGGCTTAAATTCAGGGCATCCACAGGACTTGCCCGGTTCAGCAGAAGCCTAGACTGAACTGCGAGATGCCCTACCCAAAAAAAAAAGAAAAGTAAAACAACTGGACGGCCATCTTCTCCACGCTCTGCTACGACGCTGACTGTCTGTTTTCATTACTAATTATTTTTAGATCAAAGTTCTTTGGACATTCGGAAATCTCGCCTAGACCAAGAACTATTGTTCTTATTGTAAAAAAAAAACTTGAACGACCCAATTGTCTGCTGCCTGATCAGATATGCTATGATGCTATTCATTATGATTTCGCACGGACGTCTAAGCTGTTTGCAAATTACTAATTTGAAATGGTTATTAAAATTTCCGTGTTGAGCAATACAAGTTTAACTAATTAAACATAAACAATCGGGGCAAATGACACGTGTTGAACGCTGTTCTTCGCTTTTCACAGGTATAAGCTTCATGAGATCATGATAGGGTGTGATCATCAAGAAATAAGGCCTCTTCATGAAGCCGTCAACCAAGCATTCTGCGAAACTCTACGCAAAAATTAAAGCTAGGAATTATAGCTCAATGTATCAAAACATTGTGCTGGTGGACGCATTGAATATTAGGGGGTATTCAAAGTAAAGTTGTGACATTAAAAACTAGTTTTTCTTTATTTGTGAAAACGTGGGAACTTCCTCTGATATTCAGTACCTTTTTTACCAGCGCTTCTTCGATCTACATTGTTCTCGCGGTACGCTTCCATCTTACTACCTCTTTCTGAGCAAATAACTATGAATGGTTACAAACCTATCCAAGAGCCAGATGTATCATCAATAGGTATGATGGACCCTGAACTCCTGAGCTGCTGCAGCAAGGCTGTAGTGTATCCCACCACTAAGCCAGACCCCGCCATGTTCAGGGACACGCCGGAGGTAACGAAGCACTGGAATATTCAGAAAAACGGGTAGGTAAGTTACATCATCGCATCCCAGTATTAACTGGGTTGTGGAGGTCAGATAGGCAGTCGCTCCGTTTGAAATACGGGCTTTCAGCTGCATCCGGTTAGACTGAAAGCCGACCCCAACATAGTTGGGAAAAGGCTAGGCAGATGATGAAGTTACATCATCGTAACTACATTCCTGTACTCCCCGAACTATTACCACACCCACATTTTGCCAGTTATTTTTAAGCCCCGTGTAATAGGGGGCGAGCCATTGCCATCAATCGGGAACCACAAATCCAGACTCTGTTGCTGTTACTTAGAAATTCTTTAAGGCTGTGGTATCTACTAAATTAGCAACTCTATTTGTGGTGGTTAAAACTTCGTTTGAAATTCTGTTAGAATAAGGTTCTAATCAGCTTGCACTACAAAAGTGTTTGTTACGTCAGCCACAGCGAATAGTGCGAAATTAGTGGTTTTTATTTAATTGTAGCCTAACAAATCATTTGATCAAAATTTCAATTATACGCCTTGTGAAGAAAATAGCGACAAATATTCGTGTGTAACAAAAAACTAAAACTAAATACTTACCGTTTAGGAGTAGTTATGAAATTTTAAAAAAAACTTGACTTTCTTTTTTTTTCATATAGTAATAATAAAGTTAGAATTACTTCAATTGTACAAATTAGTGATGCAACGAATACGAATATTCGTATTCGCCGAATAGTAGACATTTACCGAATATTCGTATTCGGCGAATACTAATACCAATATTTGATTTATCGCCAACTGCTGATCCACTGGCCTTTTGGCGAGAAGATGTCCATTTTCCAAGTCTGAAAAAACTCGCCCAAAAATATATTTCACTGAAGCCATATACAGTCGCCTCGGAAAGACTTTTTTCAACGGCTGGGAACATCCAGACTGAAAAAAGAAATCCCCTAAAACCAGAAAATCTACAAATTTTTCGTTTTTTAAATAAAAATTTGGCTGTTGTACATTTTAATTATTAGAAGAGGTTCATCAAATATATAAGTCACTATTGCCATAGCGAGATATTCGTACTCGTATTCGCCGAATAGTAGGTTTGATATTCGTATTCGTAAAAGTAGGTAGTATTCGTTGCATCACTGGACTACAAATTAAAGTTTCAAGTCTAATTAACGACATATATTTTTTTGCACATTTATAATATTCACTCATCAAAGAAGAGTTACGTGGAAAAAACCTCTCGTTGGCAGATACCACCCCCTTAATAACCTGTTCCGGCTGTCATTTGTAGATCTTTGACAGTCGTATTACAGGTAGTCAGTCGCCCAAAAAGTCTGACAACCAGTCTTACCAATTAGAATCGTATTACCCAGCACAGAACATCTATACCTACAATGTTACCCAGTATTAACTGGGCTGTGGAGGTAAGATAGGCAGTCGCTCCATGTGAAACACTGGTTCAGCTGCATCCGGTTGGATTGGAAGCCAACCCCAACATCGCTAATAAAAGGTTAGGCAGATGATGTTTATGACCTACTTTGAAATGGAACCCAGGACCTTATGCTCGGCAGTCTAAGTAACTACCAACGAGGTAGGCGAAGTAAGTTAGATAGGACAAGTATGTTAGTATTATTAGAATTTACAAGCATGTTTCGAAGTAGCCAAGCCCCATCTTTATAGAGTGGTGGATGAAACTGGGCAGTCAGCATCTGGACATCATTATCATCATTTCAGCCGAAAACCGTCCATTGCTGGACATAGGCTTCCCCAAAATGTCGCCACATTGGTCATGGTGGTGGTGACTGGTCCCGTGTGACTCGTATCCACCGGATCCCCGCAACCTTCACCAGGTCATCGGTTCACCTAGAGGGAGGCTTTCCAATGCAACGTCTTCCAGTTCGCGGTCGCCACTCCAGAACATTTCGGCTCCATCGGCCACCCCTTCTGCAAGCAATGTGCGATCTTGACATAACCCAGCCCATAACATTCCCAATGCTTGGGTTGAAAACGCCCTGTGTGGGTTGGTGTTACCTCCTAGCTGCATTTTTATTTCTACGTAAACATAACTGCTGTTAGGTAAAACTCCTTTTAGCCCCAAAGACGTAGCACGCAGTGACTCCTGCGCACCTTTATAGAGAATATGCGATCAGGTCGGTTCATGGGGCCCGCCGGGAATGACGGGTTGATACCATGTCGGGGGTGCGCGCGAATCTACTTTTATCTCCCGGACCGGACAACTGCTAGTAGTAGGAAACGTGGGTTTTTAGTCAGTTAGAATCCGATATAACCCTCGTTCCGTTAAAATCTTTTCACTCAATAAAAAGAGTAGGTACACTTCCGCGCAATGACGTGATGTCATGTAAACTTGGTGCCATCGATCCTGTCCTTATGTGTCTTTATAATGCGCCATTAGGATGGCACGCTCAAGTCAAATATTCCGATAATTTAACAGTTGAACTAATCAGTATGTCTCGCACGTCCGTATTGGAACACCATAACGGTTTAATATGGTATTTGTCGACAGTATTTTCCAATTGTACGATTTCTTGGAGCTAGTACTTTGTGTGTCTCCCGCGGCGGCTGGGGCGAGAGGTTCTCTCCCTTTCGCGTTCCGCCACCTCCGCGCTGGCTAGCGATCTAAGGGATAAAACTTATGAGCCGACCAAAAATTGAGACTTGGTCAGAAAATCATTTTTCGGAACAAAATACAAAATCCCACAACCTGGAAATCGGGACATTAAACTGACGTAAGCAGGGCACATTGCTCGCCGAACGAATGGCCGATGGGGTCGAAAAGTTCTGGAGTGGCGATCGCGAACCGGAACACGTTGCGATGGATGTGAATCCCACGGGAGCGGTCAAAGTGACGACATTTGGGAGAGGCCTATATCCAGCAGTGGACGTCTTTCGGCTGAAATGATGATGATTGCAAACTCCAACTAACAGATTCAGACAAAATATGTTGCTACCATGACTGTCAGTCTAGGAGTGTTCCTGACTCTCTGCCTATTGAAGTAAAGACTAAACTCTCATGAGTTTATTTATTTCCTAGTATCAGCTAGTCTAATTTAGTTTATCATACTCTTTCTTCAAGATTTTCCACCAAAACGAAGCGTGATCATTATAAATATCAATAGCTACTGCCCGCGACATCGTCTGCGTGAAGTTTTGATATCGCAACGCATCGCGTGCTCAACGGAAGCTTCTTTAGTTTTTTCCCGCTTGCAACATTTCTTATTGCTGCTCCGCTCCTTTTGGGCATAGCATGATATTATGTAGCCTATAGCCTATTTTTTTTTTTTTTTTTTTAGGATGGGAAATCATCAGATGACTTCTCCCACTCTGGGCGGAGCGGGAGGGAGTGTCAGACTCTTACTGTGTTCCTTCCTCGCCCTTTATGTTCCGGGGCCGCGGTATCTCTTTCGAACAGGCCCGCAACCCCGGCAGGATGTAGCCTATAGCCTTCCTCGATAAATGGACTATCCAACGCAAAAATAAATTTTAATTCGAGCTGGCAGTTCCTAAGATTAACGCGTTCAACCAAACAAACAAACTCTTCTGCTTTATAATCTACATCTACACTAATATTATAAAGAGGAAAACTTTGTTTGTTTGTTTGTTTGGTTGTAATGAATAGGCTTAAAAACTACTGGACCGTTTTTAAAAATTCTTCCACCATTCGAAAGCTACATTATCCACGAGTAACATAGGATATATTTTATCCCCGTACTCCCACGGGAACGGGAATTACGCGTGTGAAACCGCGTGACGTCCGCTAGTATTAAGTATAGATTTCATTAGAGATCATTCTAGATACCATTTCATTAGGATATTGTGATTTATGATTAGGAAGCATCGAAATGACAGTTAATAGAGATACAAAAAAGACATAGACTGCTTCGTTGCTCTAGTGGTCGCAAGCTCATGACTCTCGCTCAGACATCGAGTCTATTTTTATTCTGCAGAAAAGAGCCATCAGAGCCATATATGAATTACGTAGACGCGATTCTCTAAGGGAACTGTTTAAGGAAATTAATATCATGACAGTACCTTGTCAATACATATATGAAAACATCATGTATGTTAGGAAAAATCTGCATTTATTCAGTAAAAGAGGTGACAGACACCACTATAATACTAGAAATAGGGACCAACTAGTTCAGCCAGGTTTCAGGCTTGCTAAAGTAGATTCATCTTTCATGGGGTACTGTTTAAAATGTTACAATAAAATACCTCCCCACATTCTACAACTGAATGAGACGAAATTTAAATCCTGTGTAAAACGCACACTATGTAGGCAAGCATATTATAAGCTGGGAGATTACATTGAGGATAAAAATGCTTGGCTAAATGCTGGTCCTGCTCCGCAACCATAGGTGCAAACTTAATGGACAATATTATTGTGGTAGCTGCAGAAGATTGTAAAAATATTCTTGCATTGTATAGATTCCATCTCTTAGTATTGTATAATTGCATAGCACATGTGTGAGTACCATGTACAGTAAAGCTACCATTTGCATTTAGTTATCTTTCATTGACTTGAATATGCCTTGGTGGCTGAGAGAATGTCATGCTCGCTTAAATGTCCTGCTGATGGTGGCGGGTGGGTCGGGTCATTTAGTTCCCTTCAATATGGTTGAATTGAATGGCGCTGATCCATGCGTCATGTTCGTGAACGGGCGCTGTCAGTCGGGACTGGTCATCTCTTAGCTGCCATGGATAATTTGAATTGCTTTATTTTATAAATTATTGATTTATTTCTTTTTTTACTCTGGACGCTCTTATTGTGCACGTCTTTCTACATCGTTCTCACATATATGTATAATCTCAACAAGAAAGATGTAACCAAGATTTTGTAACAACATTTTTGATTGAAAAGAGTGTCCATGGAGTTTCTTGCCCGTTCTTCTCCATAGAGATCTACGCTAGGGAATGGGCAACTACAGTACATTCTCAAGTTATTATGCCTTGTGTCTGTGACTGTAGCCTTTTTTTTTCGTTTTATCGACATTCAAAAGTGCCGTAATGGTCTAGTTGAAATAAATGATTTGAGTTTGAGCTCGACTGTTGAGCATGAAATCCTGAGTTCGATTCCCAAGTCGGGCCAAGTGTTATTGGGTTTTTCCAACAGGAATTTCTTAGTAGCAGTCACGGAGTCTGGTTTTGTGCCCAATTGATGGCAATAAGCCCGTCCCCTATTACATGAGACTTAAAAACAAAACTGTCGAATTATGGGTGTAGTAATAGGTACACCTCTGTACAACCATTCTGCGATTACAGACGTGATGTTATGATATATTTATTTAATTACCAATTTATGTACACATTAAATATAGAGAAGAAGAAAGAAACAGAAAATAGTACAAAGGTGATGTTTATTTCTAAAGAAATCTCTTCCAGCATATACCTGCGAAAGGAGATAACTAAAAAAGAGATATAGACATAGTGTGTAAAAGAAGGAGAGAAAATGGAATACATGTAGCATAAAACAACAACATGTAATGTTTGTTTTTGATTCGATTTATAAGCAATGGAAGTTTTCATTCCCATTTCAAGTACTCAAGATACTCAATTTGTTTATATTATGATAAGATAGTTACGAAATCAATCGTGTTCTCTTCCTACTTTCATTTCACTTGAGGTATCATTACCTAGGTTTTGTTATTACCTACCCATGGTACCCTAATGGGATAGTGAAAGGGTCTCAATCATTCAGCCTCCCTCAAATAATACCCTTTTTTAGGATGGGATCAAATGACTTCTCCCAGTCTGAGCGGGAGGGAGGTTCAGACTTTTACTGACTAAAACCCATCCATATTCCTTCTTAGCCCTTTGTGTTCCAGGGCCGCGGTATCTCTTTGGAACAGTACCGCAGTACAAGAAACTAAAAGTATAATATTTTGCGTAGCCAAGGCTAACACTGAAACTATTTACTAGTAAGATCTGTTTCAAAATGCCTATTATATTCACTGAAATCAATCTTCACAATAATATTCTATTATTTTCCGTTACATTCCTCGATAAATCGATGCCAAAATACATAAAGTCACATGGCAAACTGCAACTCGCATTATTTATTTACAAAAGCTACTAACCAAAAATAGAACAACTTCCCGCCAATGCGAACACACATACCATCATGGCTTCATTATTACCAACCGATAAAAACAAATTAAAAACAAAACACGAACCTGCTTCATAAATGGCGTAATCCATGATTTTGAGCACCCCATTATCGCACTTGTTTTATAAACATCATCACACAACGTCTTTGCGTGAGCTTCAACACATATTTAAAATACTCCCGGTTGATAGCAGTCTAACCTAACCTCTGAAACGATATTGGTGCAAATGCAAAATGTTCTGAGCACTTAGATACAGTCACAAGCGCTGACATGAATCAGTACCTATACACTTGACAAAATTCAAACGTTATTTCCTCATAGATAAATATTGTAACTTTAAGATATGAATACATAACATGTGTTCCAAAATACTACGTTTGTTGTAACTACATAGTTCTATACCTACCTAATTACAAATCAATAAATAGTAAACTATAAGTAGCGGATCATTTATAAAACTTGCCGTTTCCGACTGTATCTGACATGTTAGTGGTTGTGTCTGTACATCTGAATGTTGGCTTCTCTTATTGGTTCGACCTTGGTTCAACTAGTTCTATTTTAGAATGAACTGTCAATAGTCTTTTAAAGCTCGCGTTTAATTGGTTGGCGCGTGTTTTTAATTGATGGGTGGGGTTAAGTTACGGTGTCGCGGTTGGGTTTCGGATGGGTAAGCGAGCTTGAGGATGGCGTATTTTTTAGTGGTGGAATTTTGCCTTCTTAGTAGATAAACTTCGAGCTTTTAGCTAAAGTTTTAGAAGTTAGGAGTCAAATGTTAAATCTTTTTTAAAGCTAACTGTAAAGTTCGTAAATTGCTTAATTTTGCAGTAAATCATAATTTAAATTAAAGGAAGTAGAGCTCTAATTAACTTGGAATTATATTAGTAATTATTTACTTTCATAATCGCCTTATAGAAACCTGATATAAATTTTTGCGATAATCTCCCATTTGTGATTTTGAAACTAGCCTCGGATAGGCGCTAAAGCCAAAGAGCTTGAGAAACACTCTGCTCCGTTCCCATATATCATCATCATCATCATCATCATCATCATGATCATCATCCTGACCTTGTCCCATTCTACCTGGGGTCGACGCAATAGGTGTAAACATTGACGCATTATTAAATTGGAAAGTTGAGATATTGTCTATAACAAAGTCTGTTAGCTCGGCATGCTATGCAATCAGAACCCTGAGGGATGAACTAACTTTACCTCAACTTAGGAGTGTGTATTTCGCTTTGGTTGAGTCTAGGCTCAGATATAGTAAGTATTGAGTTTTGGGGCAACATTTGTCCCAGTTTTTTGTCAGCATTTGTTATTCAAAAAAGAGCTTTAAGGACAATGCTGCGCATGAAACAGACAGAATCATGCAAGGAACACTTCATAAAACTTAAAATTCTAACAGTGCCATGTCTCTATATTCTTGTGTTGCTAACTAATTTGCACAGATTTGAGACTGAAGAGCAAAGACAAGCTAGACATAGTACTCGCAGGAAAGACTTACCCTACACAATTCAACCTAGATTGAAAGTGGGTCGACATAGCCCCAGATATCAATCAGTCTTGATATACAACAAGTTGCCGTTGGAATTTAAAAGCATAACCAGTGCAAATTTATTGAAACACAAATTAAGGACGTATTTATTGAGGAAAGGCTTTTACAGTATTGAGGAATTCATCAATTGACAAATGACAATCATGTATTTATGCGATATTAGCTATTATTGAATTTTATTATTATTTTTTGTATTGCCTTAATCTATCCCAGTATATTCTTTATGTAATTATGTGACTTTTTGTAAAAAGGAGCTATTATTATTCTCATCTTTTGACATTATTATTTTAGTTTAGACATTTTTTTTTTTTTGATTTACTTACATTTTTTTTATGTCCATAAATTTTGTTATTGTAAAAGTAGCTATTAAATTGTTATTTTTATCTTTTGACATTCTTATTATTTTTATGTTTTTAATTTATTCGACTGTTAATTATTTTTTTGTAAAAAGGAGCTATTGTTATTTTCTTTTTTTTATGTTTGTTTTGTTACTACTGACGGAACCTTAGTATTGTAATATAATTTTAAGTTTTTCTACCCAATCTTTTTTGTTAAGAAATAAATTACTTATGACTTATAACTTAACACGTTTCCTCTTCCATTCTCCCCTGTCAGACGTCACGGGCATAATTTACTCCTTTCTCTCTCATATCAGCCTTCACACCATCTATCCATCTTTTCTTTGTCCTTCCTCTCCCTCTCCATCCATCAACATTCATGTTTATCACTCTTTCAGTCACATGCGTTTCATGTCGTTCTGCTCTTTCTGCTCCGTTCCCAAACAAATTAATTATAGAAATTGTAGTGTGATCAGGTCGCTAGGTCGGAAGAGTTGAAATTATATGCCTGTTTGGTTTCATGGTCTGGTTTAATGTGTATTAAAATACTTACCATTTTTTATAAAACAGTTTTGCTGAAGAAGCACTTTACATAAGGCTGTCTACATACATGCTTACTATTACTTACACACTACAAAATAATACACAAATAAGTTCCAGTGGAAGTTTTCTTTCATTCTTGTTTCTTGACCATAGATCTAAGCCATGATAGATTCCTGACCCAGTTATTTGTGTCTGTCTACATCCTACTTCCTACCTTATTTAGACGAAAGTTTGTGGGCTTGGATGGATGGATGTTTGTTATCCTTTCACGCTAAAATAACTGATCGATTTTAAACGAAATTTAGCACACAGATAGTTCAGAACCCGGAGTAATGAATGATAAATAAAAAAATCAAATATAAAATAGCCTTTATTGCTATTTCTTTTACATTAACTTAATATATGCCTACTTGCTAAAAAACGAAATGTACATTCTAATTCTAAAGTGATCGGCAACTGGTTCCTTTTGTTGAACAGCTTGTCTGTCGACAAAGGCCTCCTCTAAAGATTTCCACGTATTCCTGTCTCTTGCTAATCGGCTCCATACTGGGCCAGCTATTTTCCGTCATCTTCCCATCTTTTGTTTTGTCTGCCTCTACTTCTTTTTGGTCTTTTTCTTAATTATTTGTAATTTTACTCTATCCGTCCGTTTTATACCCAAGATGCTTCTTTCCATAGAATTTTGGCAGACTTTTAATTTATTTTCTTGTGACTCTGTTAACGCCCATGTCTGGCACCCGTATAGTAAGCATGGCATAATGCATATTTCGTATACTTTCTTCGTCGTTTGTCATTGGCATATCTTTATCCCTAAATATTTCCTTGCGACCTAAACTTTTTCCAAGTATTGGTTATTTTTCGTTCTATTTCTTTATTCATGCTGCCATCTGTAGATATAAGTTGTTCGTTATTTACTATAATCAGTTCGTTGGGTACTGTCTGTTGGGAATTCGTCATAATTTTGGTTTTCGTTAGGTTCATTGTCAGGCCGGCCTTTACGCTTTTGTCGGATAGTTGCTGTAACATTATTTCCAGAGTTCTTGCATCCTCTGAAAAATTAAATCGTCTGCGAAGCGTAGGTGGCTGAGATTTTCACCATTTATATAGAGGCCATTTTTGGTCCAATTCAGATTTCTAAAAATCATTTCTAGCACCGGTGAAAATATTTTAGGTGATATCGGATCTCCTTGGCGTACACCTCTTTTAATAGAAAATTCACTATCCGTAGATTCAAGTTTACCTTACCTTTAGCTAATTTAAGGTTACCTTTAGCTTTTTATTTTTTTAGTTTCAAGGTGAGGAAATCGACATGTCCTAGAACCAAAAATTCGAAGACATGTGACATCTACCAATCCGCACTGGGCCCGCGTGGTAGATTATAGCCCATTCCCTCTCATTAAGAGGAGGCCGTGTCCCAGAAGTGGGAACATTATAAGCTGATGATGATGATAATGGTGAGATTCAAGTTTAACTTTTGCTGTACTCGCTGTGTATACATTTTTAATTATTCGTATGTATTTGCTCTCACCATGTAAGAGTTCCGTCTATACGTCGTAGTTACCACTGGGGTGGATAATAAATGAGGTCTACGCAAGAACACAGACGGCACTCGCAGCCCCATTTTGTGCAGCAACTCGGTAACACCAGTTGTTCCATTGGCGATCTTGAAAAGAAACACAAGATCTGATATTTTTCGCCGTTTTTATAGTGGAAGGATATGATTTTTTTTGCAACGGTTGGTATAATTCGTAATTTAGAGTAGGAATACTTTCCCTCCAGGTGGCATTGGAAAATTTCATCCTGTATATGCCACAGTAAATGTGATTAATTGAAAATAATTATTAATAATGACCGGTGATTATTAATAATTTTCTATTAAACACATTTACCGTAACATATACATAAATACCTACACGACTTTTTCTGTCAGGTGACGGCAAAAATGACAAAATGAATGTCACCTGCTAAGGTTCTTACCTACCTACCTACCTACCTACCTACTCCTTTTGCCTAGTCCCCGGTCCTACGTCTAGTCATATGTATGCTGCCCAGCTGATTTTTTCTGTGTACCTCTCAAAGTTGTTCTCAACAAACTGCAGAGTTTACCCGAGGTAAATATTATTTTCGAACAACTGCGTGAGGACCGCCATTCACGACATAAGGTTCTGGGATGACGTATTGTCGACATAGCTCCCCAAATAAGTAAATAAGCTGAAGTATCGTGGCAGTGGGTAACAAAAGAATTCATCTGGGCTGGGCAGACATTTGGAAGCTTCACCGAGTCTTCTCGTTGTTTTTTCCACAAAGCCTTAAGACCAAGGTCTTCAATCAGTGCGTCCTTCCTGATTTAATCTGACGTACTGGACACTCACATTAAGACTGATCCATAAATTTAAAGTTTCTCAGCGAACAATAGAATCGGTTATCATCATCATCATCATCATTTCAGCCGAAAGACGTCCACAGCTGGGGCCTAATTCTGCTATTTTAACAAATTCGTCACTCCAACACGATTCCATTGTCATTTTGCTTAAAGTTCGTAATCTGCTAAATTCACAATGGTCGGACAATAGTCTCGTAATAAAATGGTGTTTTAATGGCATTGTCGTAATGTCATTATTATAAAACCCTTAGTACAAATGGTTTTCGAAATCTACTACTAAATGCGAACTTCATGCCAGATTTCATGTACGAGATTAATATTCTATGACATTTCTTTCAATGGAGTGTCAGTGGTTGTTCATTGAGAAGTCATAATGGCGCCATTATGATAGTAGAATTAACAAACTTGTCAAAATTTGACAGAACTTGATCATTATGAAATCAATGAAAACTCTGACACTTTGTAATAGCAGAATCGAGGCCCTGGACATAGGGTTCGCCCAAGTGTCGCCACATTGACCGGTCACGTGGGACTCGCATCCAACGAGAATCGGTTAGGAACATTCTCAATTACCTCTGTTATTCGTGATAGGAAGTTTTCTATGTTCCGCACATCGCGATTATCAACATTCTAAATTAAATAATTCGTCTTAGCGTATCTTGGAGCATACGCAAATCGTTTTAAACTTTATGAATAACTTCGAAGTTTAGTTGTCATATAGAAGTTATTCATAAAGTTTCATAAAGTCCCATTCCACATCTGAGTCAATTTATTTTTTATAATATGTTGATTTTGGAATTGTAATTTTGAACCTTCCGAAATCTTAATTATCCATAGCAAAGCTCCGAGAGAAGTTTAAGTTTGTACACGAACAAAGTTGTTTGGTAATTCCGTAATTTTGTCATCATCACCCGGGGTCTGCGCAACGGTAAGCGGCAACGCGTTTTCGTTTTCTTCCTTGCTCCCCCATCAACAGTAACGCTACTGTACTATTTACTCCCTTTTGTTTAAAAAATAATCCATCCAACTTTTCATTACCTTGCGTCGCTCTCCTTACCTATTTACGTTAATAAATTTCACTCTTTTGTCACATGGTATCATCAATAAACACTCCCGTCTGACCGCTGTGACAGTGTTTATTGCGTAGAGATAAAGTGCATTGAAATCAACACACATGAATGCACACTCCTTACAAAATGAATACAGCACGTAAACAAAGATTATGCCATTGTATTATTGTAATCAACAGGCTATATAAATTAATACCAAACGGTGTTATTCAAAAACAAGTGCAGTCATAATATTTGTCCTTTCATAATCTAGGATTTATGAAATCTGTATGTTACAGGCAAAACTGTTAATCGGTCAAAACTTCACAGATCCCTTTCAACTTCTCTGTAACTGGCACAAATTTTAAACTTCCTCTAATATACTCGTACCTTACCCTAATCCATTCTTCTCATACCACACATCCACCTCAACATTCTCATCTCCGCTACATGCAATCTTTTTTCATCCATCTTTTTCACAGCCCAGCATTCCGATCCATACAGTACGACAGGTCTGTTCACGCACTTGTTTATAAAAGTACATTATCAGTATAATATCTAGATGTACTTAAAGCAATAAAATACCCCACTCATAGCAATAAAACGATAGAATGAGTACACGAGTAGGTTATATTAATCAACACGTGATCACAATGTCAGAAAACAATCATGTTTTCATTATTCAAACATAGCAATTAAGAAATTCCTGATGGCACGTTTGGCGCGCTACATGTCGCGGGTGCGATCCCCGTATGTAACAAAATGACCTTCCAGGTAGTTGCTCCTATGGTCAAGATCCAAGAGAAATTCCTATTGTAGGGGGAAACGTTTTAGAAGTGAACAATTCTTTAAGCGCGTTGAACACTTTTTGGGTGAACAAAAACATAGGACTCGCGTGACCGTCACCTAACGCTTTGTACCACTCGTAGCCGATCCGCTACGGCGTAGCACCACTTCGGCATCCGCGGGGCAGAAACCGTAGCAGATATTATATATCACCGAAAAATTGTCAAACACGTTATATTACAATATAACGTGTTTCTCTCTAGCGATATTGTAATATCTCGAACTATTGTCAACAGAACATACAGAAGTATATCTGCCCCCATTATCGGGCCTTGGGGCACCCCCCGTTAGGTTAGTTAGGTTCCTTTAAACCCTGCACTCGGAAAGTGGGGCTCCGCGAAGCGGGGCACCGTCGACTACGCTTTTTAATGGAATATAAAGTGTTTTAAGGTTAGGTTATAATAATCGGTATTTCTCAGGAATGGTACAATATCTTTTCATGAGAGTTGTACCACTGGGCAAGGGGGACCCCTCCTTCCCTCCACACCGCATGAGTTGACTACCATCGCATACATTTCACGAAAAATAATGCGTTTTGTTGTAAGCAGTATGTTCATTTGACAATAATTCGAGTTTTTACAATATCGCTAGAGATATTACAATATAACGAATTTGACGATTTTACGGTGACATATATGTAGATAACTTAGTTTTCATTTCAGTCGGCAGTCTCCAAAGACTGCCTTTTTTCAATAATTCGGTCAAACAGCTACGAAAAGCGACTGTTATTATAACGAACTAACTTTTGCCTATGGCTTCGCCTCGACGTCGGCAAATCCGGTATAAAAAGTATGGCCTAGGTCTATCGTTGTGCCAAATTTCGTCCGGATCCATATTCTAGAAATAAACAAATTACTTGCACCTAGCCAGAGACTACATTTGTATAGCAGGAATTCGTATTGCATGGCGATTAGAATATTTAATAATTTACCCGCACGTATCAGAGTGCTCCCCATTAATAAATTCAAGAAAGCAATATTTCCCTGGCTTTTAGACAACTGCTGCTACTCGGTTAATGAATTTTAAAATTATAAATTGTGACATTGTGTAATTTTAGTAGTTACACAATGTCAAAATTTATAATTTAAAAATTCATCATTTTGACATTTTATTCATACTTGGTTACTTTGTAAGTTGATTTAATTTTAATATTTCTACACCGGTAACGGTGGTGTATGTGAAACTGACTAATTTTAAGATCTTAATGTACCATATACTCAGAAATAAATAAATCTTATCTTATCTTAGACGTGAAAACTCTGTCGTGTATGAAGGGGCTAAACTCTATTCCTAACTCTTTACCTAAAGTAATCAAGGAATCGAAATCACTTCCAACTTTTAAAGGGCTATTAAAGCACCACCTGAATAATTTATGAATTGTAAGTGTTTATCAATATTATTTTACTTTATTACCAATCGAAACCTTCGCTTATTGTATTCTAATTTTTATGTTTCCTCATAAAATGTAATAATTGTATTATTTTGGAGCGAAATAAATTTCCTAAACCGTAAACAGTAAAACATAGAAAACAGACAAACAGCTAGGTATACTTTTGCATTTAGAATTAGGTCCCATTCGGACATGTCGTGACGGTTAATTTATCTTGGTTTTTAATTGGCAAAACTCATTGACGACAGATACAGGGTGTTTGGCAGAACGTTGAACATACGAAAATGGTGGATAGGTGGGGTCATCTGCTACTTACTGAGCCCTAATTTATTTGGCCCTGGCCCACCGGGTATTTAAAAAGATTTTTTTTTCTTTTTTCTTGTTTCACCCCTTTCTTAACTTTAAAGTGTAAAAAATTAAAAAAAAACGAAACATTGCCTGTTTTACCCATTTTTAATAAAAAATACATTTTAAAGTTAAGAAAGTGGCTCTCGCAGGTCTGCTGGAAGAGATTTCTTATGAAATAAGCAGTACCTTTGTGCTCTTCTATCGTTAATGTAATGTCCTATGAAGTATTTTGTGTGTACATAAATAAATAAATAAATAAATAAATAAAGTGGTGAAACAAGAAAAAAGAAAAAATAAATCTTTTTAAATACCCGGTGGGCCAGGGCCAAATAAATTAGGGCTCAGTAAGTAGCAGATGACCCCACCTATCCACCATTTTCGTATGTTCAACGTTCTGCCAAACACCCTGTATAGTGTCGTCCTCATATGTGAACACCAGGGGGGTAATACTTCCATACATTGGCGTCAAACAAAATTTTCATAGATAGTGCTGCCATCTGTGTGTTTAAGGACACAAACTTTTCAAATGTTTGACTTTTTTACAACCGTCATAAAGAGAACAGCTATTTTAGACAACTTGTCAGTGAAGTAGATAGCCTAGCGGTGACAGCGGTTGCCTTGTGAATAATAGCTCTCAAGTTCGATTTAAAAACGAAAACCAGAATTGCGCATCTATATTGTATTATATAAGGTGTTAAAAAATTAACTGCAAGAAACTTGAGGAGTTGTTTGAAAGCACAAAATAAAAAAAAATCACGAAAAAATTTTATATTAGTAACGATCCGTTTCAAAGATATGCAATATTTTCACTGCGCACAAAATTACTGATTATGCGCACTTGACTGTACTGTGACTGCCCCGTGTAGGGCGCCCCGCGCGTGGTCGTTCACCCGGTCACTCCTGCGACAGCGCAAACGTAGACAGCTGATTCTAACTTTCCCATCACATTTTGCAGACTTTGGACTGGCAATGTTTTTTTTATATAAAAACTAAAAATGCTTGAAAAAAAGTTGTTTTATTTTTTGGAAATATTTGTTTTTCGATACCGAGTACAGTCACGTCTAATAATATGTATACACTTTCCTTAATATTATAGCTATTTTCGCGAAAAATAACTATTGTAACTAGGAAATTGGATCTTTTTCATAAAAATATGAGTCCCAGAATACTATCATGTACGTAATTACATTTTATTTTAATCAGTACATTTGGAGAAACACAATTTAAAAACTCTAAATTGTTTACATATTATTAGACGTGACTGTACGTACATTCGTAATTATATTATAGCAGTTATTTTTTTAACACCTTATATAGTGTATTATCTATGGTGAACACCTCCATTTAAATACACAAGCTACGACATTTAAAACGACACGATGATCTGTCGTCACGACATAGTGGTAATGGGGCTAAATTAAGTAAAGATGTATCCTGATTGCGTCGTTGGTTTAGTGGTCGTAAGCGCGACTGTTGACCATGAGACTTCGATTCCCGTGTCGGGCAAATTGTTATTGGGTTTTTCCAACAGTAAGTTCTCATTAGCAGCGTCGGAGTTTGGATTTTTGCTCGGTAAATGGCAATTGCCTTGTCCCCTATATACATGAGACTTGATCATTATTGTCGAAAGGAGCTGTTCCAGAAATGTCTGGAGTCTGGGCCAGCACTATGTACACTATATGTAAATATCGCTGTTTATTACAGTAACCGTTTTTTATTGTTAACTTTCTTTAATTTCACTTCGTTTCAATGTATTTTCAAATTAACTTGATCAAGGAGAGCAACACAATATAAAAAAAATAGAAAATTAAACATGATGGATCAGAGCAGCATAAACGAACAATGTCATTTTCACAATGACATTTGATTGAACACATCCAATCCGAAATAAAAGCAAGGACAGACTCAAAGACGTCTCTTCTTACTAAGAGTTGAAGTTGAAGTTGACGTCTCTTCTTAAAACTGTCAAAGTCGTCAAACGTCATGTCACACAACTGTTATGGCTGCCCTCAAAATAGGGTTATCTTATTAAAAAACTTAATGTATGTACGCCTGTACCCCTCTTTTTATTTTATTAGTGTTTTTATTAAATTCCTCTATTTTTTTCCTATTTATCAATGTAGTGTACATAGTGGTGGCCCAAAATCAAACATCTCCTTTGAATGAACTATTAGGTACACTTTAAAACCACAACAAAAAGTGGATTTCTACAAATATGCACATAGACGATACGAGCCACTAACTGGAAAGGACCACCAGGGAAAAGAAAGGTTGGAAGACCATACAAACGATGGGTAGACGACGTAGCCTAGACTGTTGGCACAAACTGGCGGACCCTTGCCAAAGATCGGGAGAATTGAAAGCGGATGGAGGAGGCCTTTACCCGATATGGGACTACATCTCCGAAAGATACCCAAACAACACAACTAACTGGAACAAGACAAACAGTATACAATACTTATTGCATTAAAAAAAGTAGTACTTAATATACAAAAACTTAAATATTGAGAGATGGGAAATAAAAGTCTTATTTTATTATTTTTATTAGGTACACCTTTGCATAACCCTCACAGATTACAGGCGTAATGTTATGCTATTTATGAATGTATTGATTTCTTATCAAGTTACTATAATTTAACACGCCTCAACTGCTTTATGACTGGAACATTTCCTCCAAAATATTAGTCATTGAAATTATGTATATGGTATACATAGTTTCAATGACTAATATCTTTATTATGCCTGTTATTGTAAATCTTTTGTTTGTAGCTACGGAAAAAACTCCTTTGTCTTGCCATGCATTGATATTTTCTTGTGAGGCGCTGTTGGTGGCTAAATAATAACAGCTGTTCGGGTCGATCTTTAGGTTAACCGTGCTTACCTAGGTTGGTCTGTGGGTTAGCGACCACCCATTACATACCGAGTTTCCTCCGTGCCTCGGAAAGCACGTTAAGCCGTTGGTCCCGGCAGTCAATTGTAGATCTTTGACAGTCGTTACAGGTAGTCAGTGGCCCGAAAGTCTGACAACCATGCAGTATTACCAAGAGGTATCGTATTACCCAGTACTCACTGGGTTGTGCAAGTCAGATAGGCAGTCGCTCCATTTTAAATGCTGGTATTCAGCGAGTTTCGGTTAGATTGGAAGCCGACCCCAACATGGTTGGGAAAAAAGTAGGTGGCTGTATTGTAGGTGCGTTTACAGCTTACATCAACACAGAAACCTAAAAAATCTGTTCTTGCCTAATCTTAAAACAAGCCATACAAAACTTACATTTTTTTCTGTAGGTACAGACATCGACCTTACTACCCGCAAAACGGTAACTATAAATGGTGAAGAGGAATTAAAACAAACTATTTTTCAATATTTTTTTATTATTGTATATAACAAAAACACTCAAAACTATTGTACAATCTAGTTGTAACGTTGTACGTGGTTGCTAAAACATTTGAATCGTACTTGAAATGAAATATCTATTTACGCTCGCAGCTGAGGGTAGCTGGCGTTAGAGGAATCATTATTAAGATACCGTCACAAAACTCGCGCACGAAACTGGTTGTGGACGAATGTTTCCCCTCTTCATACCGCACGCCTAACGTTCGCGGATTACCAACGGCTCGAGAGTCAAAAGGAATCTCTCGACCGGCCGTGCTGCCACGGCCGGTCGAGGGTCCTTTGACTTCGCACTACACATCGGCAGAGTGATCGCGTGTGCCATTTTTTTAATTTTACCTCTGCCAACCTATCGTTATTGCTTAGAGCATATTATAACTAACATCTAATATTTGCTGCATAAATAATAAAAGTTGAAATCAGTGTAACCCCGATCGGGGTTCTTCCGTACCGGTCAACTTTTGATTAGCTGCCGCTGCAGGGGCTGTGGCTGGACAACTCTGCAGGCTACGCGCTACCCTCAACTGCAAGACCGACCTACCTATACCAAACATCATTCTACAATTCATCTACGTTCTGGAACCTACAGGATAGTGGTTTTCTCTAGGCGGTCTAGAACCCAACACGAGCTTGATATTTAGAACCCACACCAGTCTTTTACTGGGGTGATTATTATTTCTATCTAAGTACCCACAACTAATTGTTTTTTTTTTATTATAATTTTTACTTATAATTTTTACTTATATTTTTCTTGTTATAGTTTGTACTGACTCTTCCGAGTTTCATTTACCGGCTGAGCCCTAAACGTCACATAGTCTTAACTATTATTACCGATGTCGATCACAATGCATCCACAAGATGGTTCTCCTCGTCCCCATTCTACATGGATGGAATCATATTTACCTACAACAGAAACTATCGTAGAGATTATCCCGCAGATCACCCGATCACCCACAACAGTAACGGGTTTTTCCATTAGGAATTTTTCTATAGCAGCCACAGAGTCTGGATTTGGGCTTGGTTGATGGCAATAGAGTAACCCCCTATAGCATCAGACATAGAAGATGAAGAGACATAGGAGTGACCTATTAGGTACACCTCTGCCAAACCCATCGAAGATTACAGACGTGATGTTTTGTCATTATCTAAACACCTATGACACCTATTTAATGTGACCATGTGTCAAGTCTATTAAAGTAATTCTTCATGACTATTTACAAAAAACCCCTCCTTCGATCACAGTTCAGTTCATCATTTTGACTTTAACCTCTTCATCTACATCCATCTTATCATCACGGAACTTTCCATAATTGAAGTAGTCTTCAATCTCCTGAAGAGTCCTATCCTTAGTCTCAGGCAGCATGAAGAATAAAGCTAGAAGAGCAAGACCCATGGTGATCCCGAATACTGCAAACGTGCCATAGACTTTCAAATTGATGAGCAAATATGGAGTAATCTGGAGTCCAACCATCACTCCAAGAGATATAAATGTCCCAGCCGCTGAAGACCCTACTCCTCGATGCCGTAATGGAAACACTTCTCCTAACAAAGCTAAAGGTATGGGAGTACAACCCAAATTAGCAAGGATGAAATATATCACGAAAATTCCTATCGGTATCCAAGTTTTGTCGTTAGGAATGATTGCTTTATCTGCTAAAAAGAGGTAAGTACAGGCTACCATGAGAACTGCACATGCAGAGAATCCGGTGGAGAAGAGCAAGGTTCTTCTGTTCATGACTTTGACGAGAATTGAGGAAGAAACTGCACTAGATGTGATGATTAGGTCCATGGCCAATGTGTAGTAGAAGGACTGAGACCTATTACCAGTCACCTCACCAATGATTTGTAAAGCGTAAGCAGGGAAGATATGCCTTCCACTGGATTCCAATAAAATGCTGCTGATGAAGATTATAAACAGAGGTTTGAGGAAGTCTTTCTGTGTAAATCTTTTAAAGAAATCTTCACATTTGTCGCCACACGTTGTTTTCTGTACTGGTTTCGATCTCTGCTCCATTTGAGCTCTGACTAGCTCTTCCAACTCATTATATGATGCTTCTGATTGTCCTCTCAACCAATAGAAGGAGTTTTCACTTTTCTCATACTCGCCTCTTGAAGCCAACCAGGCTGGGCTCTCTGGCCATGTATAGACAATAATCAGGGCTAG
This sequence comes from Xestia c-nigrum, assembly GCA_916618015.1. Taxonomy (NCBI): domain Eukaryota; kingdom Metazoa; phylum Arthropoda; class Insecta; order Lepidoptera; family Noctuidae; genus Xestia; species Xestia c-nigrum. The sequence goes on from OU745270.1 coordinate 15,770,171, forward strand.
GAAATGAGGAATAAGGGCAACCAAAGCCACTGTCCTCCAGTGCAAGAAATGCCCTATAATATGAACTGACATACCTCCTAAGCACACGGATGCTGTCTTCAGATTCAGAAAGACTCCTCTATACTTTGGGTCTGAGTACTCTCCCACAACGATTGCTCCTAGAGAGACCGTGGCACCAGCAGTGACCCCACCCAAGATCCTCCCAATCATGAGAGCTGGGATCCCCCGAGCTAGGTATATGCACAGCCAACCAATGATTCCTGGTAGTATGACGATGCCGTGAGCCAATCTTCGGCCGTAGAAGTCCATGAGGAATGATGATATGAAGAAACCTGGGATTCCGGAAAGGCCACAAGATGATGCTGAAAAAGAAAAGTTTTCTTATTCAACCTTACAAGCGCGGATTAATAAAAATAAAACCAACAGCAAAAACACAAAAATAGTGAAAAAATTACGATAGCTTCAGAAGTCAGGACTTTTTATTTATTTGATTCAGTTTTTTTTTGCCACCGACTTCTGAAGCTTAAGTTATTTTTCACTTTTTTTGTGTTTTTGAAGTCGGTATTATTTTTCGCAAAAAAGTTTTTATTTTTTATTTATTTATTTGCCAGAAACATGGTGTTTACAAAGGTGTTCATAATATTCCATAGTTAGCACTATGGAATATTATTACTCTTCAATACTGGCGTGATGTTATGTAAGTAACATAATAATATGATGTTGTGTAAACAATAAACAACCAAGCGATTGCAGCAATCAGGACATATTTGCCGTCTATTTTTGAATAGTTTCATTGTATATCTCCGAAGATCAGCATCAAATATGTATTTACCACCAAAGTTAAATGGGACCACCTCAGGAATAATATACTCTTTCAAATAAAACAGAATTTTGGGACTCGGTCCACAAATGGGGGAGAAATTGGGATAGAACCTCCTACTTTTTTGTAGTCGGTTAAAAACCATATAGTGTGTATTTCATTGTTTTTGTCAATTTCTATGTAACACAACTGTGTAATTAATTTTTTAATCTAGATATAACCATAATAAAAGTATGTCGGATTTACCTAGCCAAGATGAGGTGTGCAGATCAGTTTTGATGGGAGAGTCTGGCGCCTGTAGCCCTGGCAGGAGGCTGGTGGTGTAGCTCAGCATCATGCCCTGCCCGATCATGTTGGTCCATACCGCTGATAGGGTCCATGCCTGGAAAGAAGACATTCTGAGTAAGTAAATCTTGGAAGGGTGTTTAAAGTCAATGTAACTTTGCGCTTTGGTTACAAGCTTTATTTCCAGGATTTTTTGTAATACATATAGGGTGTAAACCACCTCATCACAAAGCCGTTAACCAAGCATTCAAAGTAACTTTACGCAAAAATGATTGCTGGGAAACACTTTTTTTAAGGATATAAATCATGTTTTGTGGTAGAACTCAATGAAACGCACTCAAACATTGTGCTGCTGGATGGATTGAATAGTTCAGGGGCCGTGGAGGTGTTAAAAGTCAAAATCTTACAAAAAAAAACTTGTCTAAAAGTAGTAACAGTAAAAGTAGTAAAATAAAAAGCCTCGACAGATAAAAAACAAGTTGAAATTGTACTTCACCATTGAAAAATATAAAACGGGGGAGGGGCATACGTGTGGGCCCACTACTAGACAAATACCTGTGAGCGAGTAACCTATATAAACAATAGCGCACATAATCTTACAATAGAAAGATTGAGCGTTATTGCAGATGTATATAATTAAGGATTGCATGTGAAATAAATAGTTTCAAATTAAAAAAAAAAAAAATGTAAGCTGAAGAGCTGTTGTTTAGCCACGACCTCATTTTGATCTACCAATTTAGGTAATTTCTGCTTTAAATACGGTTTTTCTAACATTTCAACTGTTTCAGAGTTTATCAGTAGATTCACAGTAGATTAGAAATAATGAGATAAGTCCCATTTGCTTCCTTTATACGGGGAAACACAACAAAATGAGGTTGCTTTGTATATTAACTTAGATTCACGTTATCTTAGGAAAACATTAGAAAATGCAGGTAGTTTATGATTTACTCGTAACTAATTAGTATTATAATCAATGTTTTATTACTGCATCTTTAGGTGTGTCAGAAACTCACAACCAACGGAGAGATCAGATTATAATGCAGTAGCGTGATGTACGATAACTGTCCTATGGGATTTTACTACCAGGATAAAATTATCCTATGTGTTAATCCAGATTATAAGCTATCTGTGTGCTAAATCTATACTAATATTATAAAGCAGAAGAGTTTGTTTGTTTGTTTGGTTGAATGCGCTAATCTCAGGAACTACTGGTTTAAATAGAAAAAATCTTTTTGTGTTGGATAGTCCATTTATCGAGGAAGGCTTTAGGCTATAAAACATCACGCTACGACCATTAGGAGCGGAGCAGGAATGAAAAATGTTGCGAAATCGGGGATTTTTTCCTTTCGTTTTTCTCTCTTATGTGACGCAGACGAAGTTGCGCGGGTCAGCTAGTTTCATCTAAATCCATTCAGAAGTTTTTGCGTGAACGAATAATAAACATTCATATGCTTACACACATACCAATTTTCACCTTTGTAATAGTAAGTGTGATTCATGGTGCATTGCTGCAAGAAGAAATGAACAGATCCGCAAGAGAACCAAAGTTACTAACGTAGCCAGAAAAATTGCCAAACTTAAGTGGCAATGGGCAGGACACATTGCTCGCAGAACGGATGACCGATGGGGCCGAAAAGTTCTGGAGTGGCGACCGCGAACCAGAAGACGTTGTGTTGGAATTCCTCCCAGTAGGTGGACAGATAATCTGGTGAGAGAATCCGCTGGATGCGTATCACACGGGACCGGTCAATGTGGCGACACTTGGGGGAGGCCTATGTTCAGCAGTGGACGTCTTTCGGCTGAAATGATGATGATGATGGTGCGTTGATCTTGTGACGCCGTATGCCTGTCGGTTGCAAGCGCGGCAGCTGAGCTTGCGGTCCTAGGTTCGATTTTCAAGTCGGTTAAAGGGTTATTGGGTTTGTCATCAGGAATTTCTCAGAAGCAGCTACGGAGTCTGAATTTGGGCCCAGTTGTCACCCCCTCACACCCATGAGGACTTAAACATAACTGTAGAAATGTGGGTGTACCATTTGCAACCTTATATGTTTTGGGGATTACGGACGCTTTGATATGTTATCATCTGCCTAGCCTTTTCCCAAGCAACTACGTTGAGGTCGGCTTCCAGTCTAACCGTATTTTACATGGAGCGACTGCCTATCTGATCCCCACAACCCAGTTAGTATGATACCACTTGGTAAGACTGGTTGCCAGACTTTTTGGGCCACTGACTACCTGTAGCGACTGCCAGATGACAGCCGGACAGCGAGGCACGAAGGAAACTCGGTATGTTAGAGTTGTCACCCATCCACAGACCAACATAGGCAAGCACGGCTTAACCTAGAGATCGACGCGAGCGACTGTTATTATTTAGACACGAGCTCCTCGCTATGTTATGTTAAGAAAATGGTAAATTAATCATTAGTTTTTAGTGCTTTGCTTAGTGTGGCACTAGGTGGCGCTGTGTGTTAATGTCCAGCGATATCCAGCGATATTTCCATAAATGATGTGGATGTTTTATGCGTTTACAAATTGTTTTAACAATTCATGTAAGTGTAGTAATCTATAACTTACAATACATGAATTATCTAAGCACATCATATTATTTTGATCGCAAATAAAATAAAATTGTTTTATTATTTTCTTAAAACTATAGTCACTATGAATTATTCTTTAATAGCCACGAAGTCATTACAGTCAGTCAAAACATTACTTAATTTACATTCAAAGACATTATAATTGCGGCTATTATTTTCTATTTCTAATAAAAGTGATTTAATTCGTTTAGAGCAAATTGAGTAATTTCTTCATTTTCCTAGAAATTAAAATTACCATTTTACTTACAATATGAAACGGGAAACAATATGCAGTTCATTACACTCATTTTATCCATTCATTTTGAAAGTATGTATTTACAAACAAAAAATATATAATAATATGTAGTATATCAACTGTCTGGTGACCACGACACAAGCCTTGCTTAGTGTGGCACTAGATGGCGCTGCGTGTAATATCCAGCGATATTTATTTATTTTTATTTATTTTATTTTTCTAAAGTAGCAGCTGCGCATAATACCTAAGTATATCAAATGATAGCTGGCATCAATAAAAACAAGTGTTGTATGAAACAAAACGTTAAAAAGTGGTATTTCTCGTAAAGCAGATATTAAAGGACTACAGGAATTAAACGCGAGTTTTATATAATGCCTAAAAGTATATGATTCACTGCAATACACGAAACCAGAAAAATATATGATATTCTTCAGGATATACGAGTATATGCTAGTATGATATTGTTTTGAAAATATAATACAATGAATTTTACTCGATTAAAAAAACACGAACTTATCTCTAAAAATTTATTTCAACCACAAAATAACAAACTAAAATACATGCGATCATTCTGATATTTTGGCAAATAATTCTACAAGCCATATTTTAGCATTTTAGTGTTTCAGTTTTTTAGTCCAATTAATAGATTTTTTGTAAATCGATCGGAAACACTAATTTCGCAATATTTGGCCCGCAGTGACTGACGTAACAACCACTCGACTAGTAGAATACTATACACTATGATAAATTTAAAATCCAAGATGTCCGCCACCCGGGGTTGCGGGCCTGTTCGAAAGAGATACCGCGGCCCCGGAACGTAAAAGGCGAGGAAGGAACATGGATGGTTTTTAGTCAGTAAGAGTCTGACACTCCCTCCCGCTCCGCCCAGAGTGGGAGGGGTCATTTGATGATTTCCCATCCTTAAAAAAAAAAAAAAAAAAAAAGATGTCCTCCAACACAAAATGGCGACTAACATTTTTGTTTCACAATTAAGTAAGTACTTCAATATGGGTATCAAATGAAAGGGCTTGACTAGTACAATAATGTATACTATATTGAAAGGGAATGAGGAATACTAAGGAAAGTGGACGGCTGACTAGTAGGTACCTAGGATCTGACGACTTAACTTTACTTGCTTATATGGGAAAACTACGTTTGCGGGGTCAGCTAGTATTTTATAATAATTTCACTTGGACTTAGTAACCTTATTGGTAATTATATTTTCGAGCCGTTTGGGGTTGAAACTCTAGGACCGTGGGGTCCGAGTGCACACAGCCTTTTTAAAGAAATTACTAAACGCTTAATTGACACTTCCCGTGACCCTAGGGCTGGCTTTTACCTTGGCCAAAGGCTTAGCATTGCCATACAGCGCGGTAATGCCGCCAGTCTCCTGGGGACTTTACCAGTTGACAGCGTTGAGGAGGAGTTTTTTGACGCCATTTTTTAAGTTTTAAGTTTAAGATAGTTTAGTTTATTTTAATTTATAATTGTATGTAGCATTATTCTTTTAAATATAATAAATGTTATTCCATAAATTCTGATGACCTCAAGGTCTATGGAAGCCAGTAATAGCCAGCACTATGAATCGTGTCAAACCAGGTCATAAATAAAGATTAATCGTTAAATTACGTTTCCAATACAATATTGTTCACTTTTTCCTCAATTTCTTTTTAATCGAGGTCTTATTGAATCCATACTGATGCAAGAAACATCTTGGGTTACATTGATCTGTTAGTTATACGTACAAATAACACATCGAACCATTCGTAATTGAGAAATTTTACCAATCAAACTTGAACCTAAATGTTTCACCGATAAAGTTGAAAAATTATAGATATTAGCTTGATATGCGAATCTCCTCCGCAGTAAACAAAATTAAGAGCACATACCCCATTGGGAACTAGCTTTACTTTTTAGAATTAAAAAAAAAAGTTTTGATAAAACGTTTACTGAATTCAATTTTCTACCACCACTTCGCTCGCGATTTCGGTCCCAAAATTGATGTGATAGCTCGCTCGGCTTATATGTGTCACCGTATAATTGTCAAATACGTTATATTGTAATATCTCTAGCGATATTGTAAAGTCTCGAATTATTGTCAAATGAACATACTGCTTACAACAAAACGCATCATTTTTCGTGAAATGCATGCGATGGTGGTCAACTTACGCGGTGTGGAGGGAAGGAGGGGTCCCCCTTGCCCAGTGGCACAACTCTCATGAAAAGATAATGCACCATTCCTGAGAAATGCCGATTAATATAACATAATCTTAAAACACTTTATATTCCCCCTAAAAAGCGTAGTCGACGGAGCCCCGCTTCGCGGGGCCCCTATTTCCGAGTGCAGGGTTTAAAGGAACCTAACTAACCTAACGGGGGGGTGCCCCAAGTCCCGATTATGGGGGCAGAGATACTTCCGTATGTTCAGTTGACAATAATTCGAGACATTACAATATCGCGAGAAAAAACACGTTACATTGTAATATAACGTGTTTGACAAATTTACGGTGACATATGCATGATATAAATTTAATTTATAATCTACCCACGAATAATGTAACTTTCTATCAGGGAAATAATTTTTATGATTGGATCATTAGTTCCGGAGATTAGGTACCCCCGATTACCAGTATAGATAGATAGATATGACCCGAAACAATGCAAGGATTCTAAAGACACCGCTGACTCTGTAATGGAAGGTCCAGGAGTTTGTAACGTGGAATTAACAAAACTCAGACACACATGCACATCAATGCTGGGTCAGTGGGTCGTCTTAGGGGCGGATTTTTAGGAGTTGTAGTATACGCTTATGGGCACTATGAGCAGCAAAGAAAACCCATAAAATTTTTTTTTTGGTTAAAAAAATTTATGGGACTTATAAAAATTTTTCGGGAAAAAAAAATGTTATTTGTAGTAGACTATGAGCAGTAAAGAAAACAAAAAAAAAATTTCGGTCGTTTCCACCTTGTGTAGGCATGAGGGCTGAAAGCACAGCACAGCACTCCATTTCTTGGGTTAGTCGTGTAATAAAAACTGGCAGTTAGATAAAGAGACCACTTAACACTTCTAAAATGTCTTTTTTTTAAACAAGTAGACGTCACGCAGTTTTCCCGTTTCCGTGGATTAAAATATAGCCTTTGTTAGGTACTCTGGTAAAAACGTGTCTTTCAAATTGTAAATTAGGTAATTTAAAAAATCGGTCGATTTGACTTTTAGAGTTAAAGCGTAACAAACAAACAATAAATCAAATCTTTCCTCGAAGTTTACAGGAACGAAACATTACTTCACGTCAAATGCCATTCCCCCGACGCGACGATTAAGACAGAGTTATATTTAGGAGCAGCGGTGGCCCAGTGGTGGCGGTCCCGACTTACGAGCAGTAAGTCGTGGGTTCGAACCTAGACAGGCGCATTAATTTGTGTTATTATACCATCACCACTGCTCTCAAAACGGTGAAGGAAAACATTCATAACTTAGAACCAAAAATTCGAAGACATGTGACATCTACCAATCCGCACTGGGCCCGCGTGGTGGATTATAGCCCATTCTCTCTCATAGAGAGGAGGCCTGTCCCAGCAGTGGGAACATTAAAAGCTGATGATGATGGGATGATGATATATAGGACAACAACATTTCGTCAGGTTAAGTTCCATAAAAAAGGGTGCGATCCTATTGCCACACTGCTCACTGCTGAATCAAAACCAGTACCTTATGCATCATTAGTGCTTTGCGACTATTAAATCGACGAAGCAGTCTGTTGTTGATTAATTAGTATTGTGTTCCTTACTAGTTGCATATCACGGTCTAGTAGCCTCAATTTTGCGATATGGTATTGTTTTTTGAGGCAAATCTACTGATAAAAATATAGTTTTTAAGGCACAAAAAAGATGCATAAGATCGATGTGTGCTCTGACAATTGTCGATAGCTGTGTACTAATTTTTAAATCGCTGAAAATACTTACTTTACCCTCATTATATAATTATATTTGACACACATGAGGTTGTTTGAAAAAGTGACAACTTTACGAGATGTTGCTATTGTTAGCCAATACGCAAACTCTTGAAATAATCAGCGTTGTAAGACGGCCTTAGTTCCATGATCACCAAAAACATGACGGACGATTATCTAAAAACTGCTGTTTAAAATACTTTCTTGTGTGGAAACATGTCACATTGACAGATATCAGTTTAGATAAACAGACTGTTATCTTCTCAGTGAGCATGGATCTTAGTGAGAAAGAGCGTCTTACGCATGGCACCGCGCATTTACATTAAATTACCAGATGTAATAAAAAATCTGAATGCTACACAATTCAAAACAAAATTAAAGCTTTATTGAAAAATGTTATTATACGATTGATGAATTTTTTGAATGATAAATGAATGTAGACCTATTTTATTTATTTTGACTAGAGAATACAGGCAGTAGACTATTCTAGCTGAATATTGACGTTAATAGTAATTAAGCATTGACTGTAGAATGTACTTCCTAATGGGACATTTTGAATATTATTATTATTATTATTTTTTTTATCATCATTCTATGAATTTTGACATATTTTCCTACCAAATAATTTGTGTTTACCTCTCGCATGACTAACATTTTTTTATTTCGCATGTAACCATATATTTGTACGCCTCTTGGCATAAAATAGCGACCTATCTTTAATTTTAGAACTGTATTCACTACCTATGTCACACAAATAAAATTATTTTTGTTTTATTTTTATTTTGTTTTTTTTTTTAGTTGACACTTCCCGTGACCCAAGGGCAGGCTTTAACTTTAGCCAAAGCCTCAAAGGTTAAGCGTTGCCATACAGCGTGGCATCGTCAGTTTCTTGGGGGCATTACCAGTTGACAGCGTTGAGGCGGAGTTTTTTGACGCTATTTTTTAGTTTAAGTTTTTACTAAACAATTAGGTACTTTGTTACTTAAGTAAGTAGGTACTTTATTTAGTCCTTTAATTTAAAAAAACACTCTTTCATCTTTCTTTATCGTGTGGTTAGTGCTTATCCTAGTGTCAATTTTTTGTATGCCACATATGGGCCTCTGACTTGAATTTACAAGTTGTCAAGCAATATTTGTCAGGCATACTGGTTTTCTCACGATGTTTTCCTGCACTGAAGCAAGTGATATACACAACACACATGAATATGAAATATCGGAGGTGCATGCCTTTCACACGGGTGCGTACCATTTGATATAAAAACTAAAGTTCTAACGATCACATGACCTAATTTCATTTCATAGTTTATAATATATAACGACAAAATGATATAATGAGTTATTAATATAGTTTCAGTTTACCTAATTATAAGTGGTTTAATTAACATTTTCTATAATGCACATTTGAACTAGATAATATTTAGTTAGTATAAAAAAAAAAACAAATAAAAAATTGTTAGTATATTATTTAAACGTTTAATATTATTTTGCAACTAACTATTTTGTGTTCTAAATTTTTGCAAAAAACTGATTGGACCATAAACGTCTCTTACTTTCGTGTTCCCCCTGACCCCCTCTATTGTTTGTGAAGTATCTGAGTTAGGTTAGATTAGAACAGTGACCATTAGCGCGCATTACCTACTTATTCATTACATACCGAAATTTTGGCTGAAAATTAGGTCAATAGAAAGTTAGGTCAACTGAACGTTATATTAAAAGAGCATTTATACAAATTGAAAATTATTTTAAATGAATGTTATACTAAATGTTGTTAGAGCAAAAGACATTGATTGAATTAACTTTATTTATTTAATCAGCTAGCAAGCGTTTTGTATACTATTGTTTTTGTGCCTAATAATATGGGTTAATGACCTGAATTAAATGAATTTTATTTTATTTATTTTTTAAAAGAAGTTTTTATGCCTTGTAACATTAGATCACATGAAATTAGGTTATTTGTTTTTATAGCATATGAAAATTATATGATGTGAACGTTATTTCAAGTGAAAATATATTATCTGTTATTATGCCATATACTACACACCTCTTTCACACCACTAGGCTAACACTTGCATCACAGAAACCACTAAATTTTTCTTCACATTTACATCACCACAAAAAAAAGAACAATAATATTTATCTACCTGTCTAAAGAATGGAGACACCATGTTGCCCTGTAGCCCTCACCAGCAACTGTTGGTGACAACTACGAACTACTATCAGTAGGTAATTGTTCATAATCTGATATCGTGAACTTTATTGTGCCGATTATACTCAAATCCCTTTATTGTCTTCTATAACTAGTGGTAATTTGTTGAGATTTGTCTGTTTGTCTGATATTATAATGTTGGAAAGTGATGGAGTATCGCGCAAACGCATGCTTTTTGAAGTTTCCTAATCAGAAAGAGGCTAGAGGTCGGGTACTCACAGGATGCTGGGAACCAGGAGATCACCACACTGTATCACTAGCAGTCGTATTTCACGAAATTTTTTGGTGCTTATTTTACCGCGCGAGTGGATTTGGTGCCGGGCGGTCCTATTGCTGAGTTTCGAACTAATTTTGCGTCTTCACGCCGTCAGATGGCGGGAGCGATGCGTTGTCTTTGTCGCACTCATGCGGTGGATGAGTAAAAGTGGCGGCAAAATTAAAATAGGAAGGAAAAGGGAAGGACTCGGGAATGCATTCCGTGATTCCGATCCCGGTTTCCCGAAGTTGTTCAGAAAGTAAATGTGCAATATTTGCAATCACATCATGAAAAACCGCTCTAACGATTTTTGATGAAAGTTAAAATCTAAAATTGACAGCAGGGACCAACTGGTTAACGTGATTACGTGATCCCTCCATAGACCAACCTAAGCAAGCAAGGCTTAACCTAAAGATCGACCCTTGCGGCTGTTCCTAACTCCTACCCTCCTGTGATTGGTCCTGTTTATACTTTAAAAATCCGAAAAGTATTGTGTGGGAGTCAGTTTTCACTAATCACCGGCAACTTCTCTACATGCCGGGGCTGCGGGATGTTCGAAAGAGATACCGTGGCTTCGGAACATAAAGGTCGAGGAAGGAACATGGATGGGTTTTAGTACCACTCCGCCCAGAAAGGGAAAAGAAGTTATTTGATGATTTCCCACCCGAAAAAACAAAAGGAAACTTCTCTACGATTTGCTTGAGATCGGTCGATTCCGGTACATCCCCCCATTGTCTCTGCCTCGGGAGCAACCACATCCTTCATAAGTCACCACTTTAAGCTTATCACTCAAACTGATAAGCACACTGTTTCATCATCAGCCGATTAAATGTTCCCACTGCTGGGACACAGGACTCATCTCTATGAGTGGGGCACAGCTGTTCAGCTCCATCTTTTTTGGAAGGGTTAGTAGGTATAAAAATATTTCCAAAAACTACACTGATTTTGAGCACGAGCAAAGTCAGGATTCACAGTCAGATTTAAAATAAAATTCATGAGTTATGATTATGAATAAGTACTGTGACTAAATTTTAAGAGGAAACTGACCGGAAAATGTGCTGGTACCATAAAACTTCAGCCACTTCGTCCCCCAGAGGAGAGGAGCTCTGTCTCCTAGCAGTGTAATACGGTGAATTTTGGATGTGATAAAGACTAATTCATCCTTTTCTTCTAAACATGACCCTTCAATTCATGGTTCCGTCATCTACTTCAGCGACGGACAGAAGAACCCAGAATATTTTTACTTAGCTTCTATAATTGTTCCACAGCTGTCCAAAGACCACTCCCATAGCTTTCCACTCTTCTCTCGGTGCGGTTTTCTCTAGTCAATCTTTTTCAAACTCCCCTAGGTCACGGCAGCGTTTTCTCGCTCTCCTGCGGTCGACGCCCGTCTTCTGGCACCCACTGCATGACAACTCCGGCCCTTTGGTCCTGATGTATTCTGCAGTCTTGGCCCGCCATTCCACTTAAACCCAGCAACCCCTTATTTCCCCACATTAGAGATCTCCAACAAACAAACAGCAGTACAACCTCTAAAAGAAAATCAGATGGGTGTAATATCTCCGTGCCCTTCTCTGTAAAACAAGAGGTAGTTGACCTGCCGAAGATTATTATTTACTATTACAATAAATAACATTATACTTATATTACTACAGCCCAAAGAATCACGTTTTTCTTTATTTCGATGCCCTTGTCGAGCGACACGTTCCGAATTTGCGATACAGTTTTATGGTTAGATTAATTTGAAAAGATAGAAAAATGTATGATTTGGGAACTGTTATTTATCACTATTGTTATTGATTACTGTTTGCCTGATAGAAACACTTAGGAGACGCCCCCAGCTACAATATGGTAGATGACAAAAAATAACTGAAATAATTCATCATCATCATCATCATCAGCCGATAATGTTCCCACTTCTGGGACACGGCCTCCTCTCAATGAGAGGGAATGGGCTATAATCTATCACGCGGGCCCAGTGCGGATTGGTAGATGTCACATGTCTTCGAATTTTTGCTTCTAGGACATGCCGGTTTCCTCACGATGTTTTCCTTCACCGTTTTGTGAGCAGTGGTGATGAAATAAATTACACAAAGTAATGCGCCTGTCTGTGTTTGAACCCACGACTTACTGTTCGTAAGTCGGGGCCGCCACCACTGGGCCACCGCTGAAATAATTAGTCAGATAGATTTACAAAAAAAATGGGTTTTTTCTTTTTCACGTAAACAAAAAATGAAGACGCAGACACAGTGCGTCGAAAACTCGTGTGACGTCATATTTGAGTACATTTTTTACCGGAAAGTGTCGTCACAAGCTCTAATTCATGATCTTTGGCGCGTTTTATCGTCGTCAAACAAAATTGTATTAATTTGTTTTTTTATTTATTTATTTATGTACACACAAACTACTTAATAGGACATTACATTAACGATAGAAGAGCACAAAGGTACTGCTTATTTCATAAGAAATCTCTGCCAGCAGACCTGCGAGAGTTAAGTTGGACTAGAAATGTAGACAGTGTTTTAAAAGAAAAATATAGCTATATAAAATTAAACTAACTTAACTTTTGATAAAACAAAAAACACTTGACCAATCTTTTTCGATAATCTTACTGCCGATCTAAACAGCATAACGTTTTTTTTAGTCGGGAATCATCTCTATTCACTGCGATTAGTCAAGTTGTCGAGAGCTGCGATTACTGCGATTAGTCTCATGGCGACATGGAGAGAGCGACTGTCGCAACCCCGTGCGGGGCACGCCACGATAGTGGCGGTAAGTCCGCTCTTTGAGGAGTGGCTAGAGAGGTGCCACGGCGTCCTCACCTTTTCATCCTGGTGGTGATGTTTTGGACTAACAAAAATACGGTCGTGCCCGAGAAGGAAAAACTCTTTTGCTAATAGTAGGAGTTGAGCTCAACGCTGTAAACCAGTATATCCTGGGTGATGAAGCAGGTCATTCAGTTCCGAAAAGTTTACAAAAATACTGAGAAATAAGAAACTTTGTCGTCATTGATCTAGTAGTCGCAAGCTTGACTGCTGAGCATGAGGTCCTGAGTTCGATTCCCGGGTCGCGCAAAGTTTTATTCGGCTTTTTGTACCGGGAAATTCTCTGTAGCAGCCACGAAGTCTGGATTTGTGCCCGGTTGATAGCAATAGCTGCCTTTCACTTTTTATGTCTGTCTCTCTCGCTCTTAGGCGGGCTAACCATGCCCGAGTGGAAGGGACGCGTGCCTCTCACTCGCTCTCATTGTGAGCGCATAACGTGAGCGGAGCGTAACGCAGTTTCTTGAAGTGTCACCCGGCAAACCAATTTATAAGACGTTGTCACGTCAATAATGAGCTGGCCATAAACCTACTTCCTATAGACGGTTCGAGGACTAGCCACACGAAGGCGTGTTATGTTATATTTAGGCCCAGAACGTGGCTATGCCAACCGGGTTCTTCCGAGATAGCTTCAAGGCCACTAGTGGACCTCGCAGCGCCGTTCCTATTAATCTAGGCCAACAACTATAAAACAAGTGCGGGCTATCGTATTTTCTATGTGTGCCAATGATAAGACAATTAGAATATTGGTACGTAGGTCAGAATTATTTATGGTTCTGTAATTAAATTACGTTCACATGATTTAATTTTTATATGCTATAAAAAATCAATAACCTTATTTCATGTGATCTAATATTACATTTCGTATAACATTATTCTGCTTTAATAACATTTAGTATCTATATGTCACCGTAAAATTGTCAAACACGTTATGTTAGACGACTCGAATGGCGTGGTGGTAGTGACGCTGCCTTACGTTCTTAGGGTCCTGGGTTCGAATCCCGGTAGGAGCAAATGTTTGTGTGATGAGCATGGACATTTGTTTCCGAGTCATGGATGTTTATATGTATAATAAGTATGTATTTACAAACAAAAAAGTATATATGTAGTATATCAACTATCTAGTGACCACGACACAAGCTTTGCTTAGTGTGGCCGCAGAAGTCGGTGACCTTTGTTTAATTGCTTTAGTTTTTTTGTCACCGACTTCAGAAGCTAAAGTTATTTTTCACTTTTTTGTTTTTTTTTAAGTCGGTTTTATTTTTTGCAAAAAAGTTTTTATTTTCAACTTTTTAGTGGTTCACATGTGCTTGATACATGGAAAGTGCATACCGTTACAATTACAACAAGCCCAAAAACGACTATGGTACATTGTATCATTATGGAGTACCGTGACTCTTGGCTTCATCATCAGATCTGATGGTAGAATGGTTCTTATCAAACGCAAATGCTTCACTTGTTGTAGAAAATACCAAAATCGCAACACGTTTTCATATAAAATTTGAAGAGTTCCCTCGATTTCGCCAAGATTCCATCATCAGATCCTGATTTGGTGGCTATGGGACCATTTGGAAAGAATACCCTTTCCAACAAAAAAAGAATTTTCCAAATCGGTTGGCAAGCGACGGAGTTAAGCCCGAACAAACATAAAAAAAAAAAAAAAAATAGAAACATCCGAATTGAGAACCTCCTGCTTTTTAGAAATCGGTTAAAAAATAAATAAATATTTGTTTCAGCATTTTAAAAAATCTCATCCAGAGACGTATAATAGAGGGTTTTGTGTTTAAAATGAATTAATTTCATACACCTTTTTAGTATAAAATCCAATGTAATGTTAACATTTAAAAGTTGCTACATAATTATACTTCAAATCTAATAAAGGTAATTTTAATCTCCTAGTTTCCTTGAAATTTGATTTTTGAGGTGAATATGGAATACGCACCAAATAGCGATTTAATGACTGACGATTTAGCTTTAGTGATCAACACACAGCCTAAACCGCTGATCATAGAGACTTGAAACTCATCAGCATTCTCTTGCCTTTATCCCAATTAATTTGGGGTCGGCGCAGCATGTCTTCTCCTTCCATACTCCTCTATTTTCCGTCATCTCATCAGACACTTCTTTTCTTACCATATCCTTCTTAACACAGTCCATCCATCGTTTCTTTGGTCTTCCTCTACTCAAATACCCCTCCACATTCATATTCAAAACTCTTTTCACGACATTTTCCTCATTCTTAAAGACCTGTAACTAGCAGGGTGTAAAGTATGAAGGTTGGATATAGTGCGCCAAGGATCGGAAAAAAAATGAAAGATAAATAAGTTATGGATTCTAAAACCGTTGTTACTAAACCAAGCTTATCTAAAATCAAATGAAAATTTTAAATCTGCCTTGCCTTTTTCCAACTGTTCTACGAGTATGATGGGGTCGACTTCCAGTCTAACTCAATACCAGTATTTTACATGGAGCGACTGCCTATCTGACCTCCACGACCCATTTGCATTGGGTGATACGATACCCCTTGGTAAGACTGGTTGTCTAATCTATTGGGTCGCTGACTACCTGTAACGACTGTCAAAGAACTATAAATGACAGTCGGACCAACTGCTTAACGTGCTTACAGAGGCACGGAGGAAACTCGGTATGTAATGGGTGGTCACCCATCCACAGACCAACCTAGGCAAGCAAGGCTTTACCTAAACGTCGACCCGAGCAGCCGTTATTATTTAGCAACGAGCTTCTCCCCGCAGCCTCTCTTTCAAAATTAAATGAAAATTGACGATTAAAATTATTGTTCGGAAAAGACGAGAAATAAATAAAATTAGAAAGTCATAGGAAGGCAAAAAAAGGCCCACCAATGCGATAGAAAAGGTGTTCAAAATGTATTTGGAAATAAAATAGTGTATCCCAATAACTTATTCAACCGAACACAGTATATAACCTAATCAAGTAATCATTCTATTGGGATTTTGTTTGTTTACTAAATACAATTATCATGATAGGAACCGAACCAATTTAACAAGATCCCTGGCGCACTATCCAACTAACGAAAAAAACTCACAATAAAATTACCTAGTTTTAAGTACAATGTAATTTTTAACTACGAGTGCATTCTGTAGAAATAAATTTATTAGAGTAATCATAGTAATTAGTGCATTCTTAATTTAAATTTTGATATGTAAAAAAAATGGCGTGACTTTAGCCTTTGATCAATCTGTGCTGTTTAATGTTGGGTTGGTACAATGTACGAAAAACTATTAAGATTACCTAAATAAAGCTTAAAACCATATTATAATAATTATAAACAAAATTGTTTTACTTTCCATCAATCGATTTGCTAATTTCCGTAAATAAATTACTCGAGTAAATCGAATTTTACAAAAAAAGAATCGATTTGAATAATCGCTTTCACACATCACAAATAATATCTATAAAAAAAGGAAAAAGAAACTGGTCGTCTATTTTCGAATACAAAATTAAGTAGTGGTAATGAATGTGTTATTGGTCCTATATTAGTGAATTACGCTGAGATCTGGGTATTCTCATGTTGTTTATAATATATTTGAAATGATATTTGTCATAATCTGTTGTCGAATCGAAACGTGTCTGTGTGTTAAAATGTAAAAATAAAATGTAAACAAACAAGATTGGCGCGAAACTTCGACTTTGGATATGAAAATATATTGAACTATGGATGAATTCGTCTCAAAAATCAATAACGAGTTATTAATTCTCAACATAGTGGAGCTTGGATGCCCGAAAACCCCATTTTTTATGATTTTTTGCGTCGGCTGCCGTCAAAATGGCGATGAACGCATTTACGCATATTTGGATTTTATTAGGGTAAATTAAGAATGTTGCGCGCTAAATACAGAACTTTGAATGGCTTTAATATATTATGATCTTTTTCTCCAACTCTCTTAATTAACGCACACTCATAGTCTTTCATAATCAGAACATTAAATATCTACATAAAAAATAAGGATGTCGTATGACTTAATCGCCGGCCCCATTCGGGGCCAGTACCGAGCCAGCGTAGGTTGAGTGCCCGGCCCCGAATGGGGCCCGTACCGAACTTTGTGGTTAAATCTCTTTGTGTAAAGCAAATAAATTGCATACCTGCATTTCCCCGGTGATCTTATTGTTAGAAACGAATAGATTGACTTATTTTGAAGAATAAAACCTTATAACTTTTGTCCAAAACTGCTGAGCAAATACGTAAGTATTGCTCTTTTGTATTTTTGTCATAGATTTTTTTTACTGTTAAGTTAATGACATAGATTTTATATCTGTTCATTCTGGGGTACAGGCTCATTAAATTTTTGGGCAAGTCTTTTATCTGGTTTAGTGGTTCTCTATCGTGATACCTATCTAAAATAATCGTAATATCTTTATATTATAGATAAAAAGTTAGGTACGGTATATTTTTTTTTTGTTCTAATCATGATTTTTCCGAATGATATTTTACACGAACTTTGTATCACATAATATCACATGTTATAAAATGGAAAACCCTAAATACAATATGCCCTAAACCCATTTGTCATAAATATTAAAATAATAATAAATGAATAAAATAATACATAATTCTTAAAACCGTATTTGATAATAATTATAAATCCTAAATTCAAATTATTTAATGTTTTGATTCGCATATTATTTAAAAAAAATGTATTACTAAGCTTTTGCTATGAACTTCTCTCAACACAACACATTTATAAACAATAGTGCTGTAATGAAATGTGTAAAAATTAAAAATTAGAACCATCATAATAGCGCACGTTCACAGTTGATACC
The DNA here is from genome assembly GCA_916618015.1 of Xestia c-nigrum. Classification (NCBI taxonomy): domain Eukaryota; kingdom Metazoa; phylum Arthropoda; class Insecta; order Lepidoptera; family Noctuidae; genus Xestia; species Xestia c-nigrum. The sequence continues at coordinate 15,788,140 of OU745270.1, forward strand.
TTATTTTTGCACTAAAAGGCAGAAAATCAATCAATCAAAATCAAAATCAAAATCAAAGCATTTATTTCAAGTAGGCCAGTTACAGGCACTTTTGAATTGTCGAAACAAAATTGAACATCTAAAGTAGCTACAGTCCCAGTCACAAGACATAAAAACTGTGAAAGTACTGTAGTTGCCCATTCCCTAGCGTAGATCTCTATGGAGAAGAACGGGCAAGAAACTCCATGGACACTCTTTTAAATAAAAATATTGTTACAAAATCTTGGTTACATCATTCATGTTGAGATGGTATATTATGTGAGAACAATGTAGCAAGATGTGCACGTTAAAAGTGTCCATAGCAAAACAAAAATAAAATACAACTCAAAAACAAAATAATTAATTCAAATAAACCATGGCGACTAAGAGATGACCAGTCACAACTGACAGCGCCCGTTCACGAACATGACGCATGGATCAGCACCATTCAGCTCAACCATTTTGAAGGGAGCTAAATGGTCCGACACACGCGCCACCATCAGCGAGACATTTGAGAGAGCATGACATACTCTCAACCGCCAGGGCACATTCTAGTCAAGAACTGCCGTAGGCTTTCAGTGAATGATAGCTTTTTAGTACAAAGTACTCACACAATATGGGCTATGCGATTATATAATACTAACATTGAATCTATACAATGCAAAGATAGTTGTACAATCTTCAGCAGCTCCAACAATACCATTTAATGCTATCAATTTTTGCGCCCCTGTCCTTGTGGAGCAGGACCAGCATTGAGCTAAGCATTTTTATCAGCGATATAATCGCTCAACTTGTAATATGCTTGCTTACATAGTGTGCGTTTAATGCATGTTTTAAATTTTGTCTCATTCAGTTCAAGAATACTTTGTGGAATTTTATTATAGCATCTCAAACAGTACCCCATGAAAGATGAGTCTACTTTAGCGAGTCTAAAGCCTGGCTGAACTAATTGGTCCCTATTTCTAGTACTGTAGTTATGTCTGTCACCTCTTTTACCAAAACGATGCAAATTTTTTCTGACGTACATTATGTTTTCGTAGATGTATTGACAATGTACCGTCATAATGCCAATATCCTTAAACAGCTCTCTTAGAGAATCGCGTCTACGAAGATTATATATGGCTCTAATGGCTCTTTTCTGCAGAATAAATATAGACTCAATATCTGCAGCTCGTCCCCATAGCAAAATACCGTAAGACATTATACTGTGGAAGTAACTAAAATAGACCAGTCTAGCGGTATCTACATCAGTAAATTGACGGATTTTTCTAATGGCATATGCTGCTGAACTTAGCCGCCCCGCAAGAGATGTTAAATGAGAACCCCATTGTAGCCTTGAATCAAGCGTAAGCCCCAGGAAAACCGTTTTATCTACGAATTCAAGTTTCTCATTATTCAATAATATATCACAATCACTACCCTTAACATTCAGTAAAGCAAATCTTATGCATTTGGTTTTCTTTTCATTTAATACCAAATTGTTTGCTGTGAACCAATTTTGGACCTGCAGTAGGGCATTATTCACGTCATCTAAATTTTGTGCCCGTCTATTTATCTTAAAAATCAGAGAAGTGTCATCAGCAAATAACACCATATTTTGAGGTTGGTTTTTCAATAAATAGGGTAGATCATTTATGTATACTAGAAAGAGGAAAGGACCCAATATTGAGCCTTGTGGAACCCCCATTTTTATTTTTGAACCCTGTGAGTTAACACCATTTATCTGAACATACTGTTGTCTATCATTTAAATATGATCTTATCAAACTAAGTGCAAGTTTACCCAGTCCGTAATGCTCAAGTTTCATAAGTAATGTGTCGTGGTTTACGCAATCAAACGCTTTGGAGAGGTCACAAAAAATTCCTATAGCGTCTTGGGACTCTTCCCACGCAGTAAATATGTGCTTTAATAAGGTTACACCGGCGTCAGTTGTACAACGTCCCTTGGTGAAACCATACTGTTGATCATGTAAGATTCTGTTGGTGTTAAAGTGATAGAGCATTTGATCAAGCATTACTTTTTCAAAAACCTTGCTAAAAACTGGCAACACGGAGACAGGTCTATAATTGTTAGTATCTTTACTGTCCCCGGATTTGAAAAGAGGTATGACTTTACTGTATTTCATTAAATCAGGGAAGACTCCTTGGTCCACACATAGATTAAAAATTAAAGCTAAGTATGGGGCTATAGTCTCAAGTATGGATGTACAAACTTTGATAGACATTCCCCATAGATCTTCGGTCAGTTTTATTTTTATTTGCCGGAAAGCTTTAATAACTACCATAGGGTTAATGTGTTTAAATTTAAATTCAGCCAGGCAGCCAGACACATTCGCCTTTAATAAACCCATTGAGACTTCAGGAGAGGAATTAAGAGCCTCCGTAGTTTTTAATGGTATCTCTGTAAAGAAATTTACAAATTCTTGAGCTACTTCCTGATTAGAGCTTTTAGGACCACATGCTGTGTCTAATGTGTAGCTGGTGTTGCGTATTTTCTTCCTGTTAGTCTCGTTATTTATGACTTTCCAAACTGTCTTTATTTTATTTTCTGCTGTTTTGATCTTGTTGCTAATGTGCAGGGCTTTAGCAAACCTGCATGTATTTCTAAAAATTTTTGAATACTTAGCAACATACTTGTTAAAAGTTTCAGTGTTAATAAAAGGCTTAAGGCCATAAAGCTCAAATAGTCTTTCCCTACTTTTTCTGATACCTCTAGTTGCCCAATCACTAAATATGAATTTAGGGCAAATACTTTTTGTCTTCTTTTCAAAAGTTTTGTTGAATTCCGTGTGAACTATTGAAAAGAAACGATTATAAAATTGATTTATATTAATATCGTCATGGCTTATAACACATAGCTTGTTCTGTAGGGAAATATTAAACCCATTTAATTTGCTAGAAGTTATCTAATCTAAATATATATAATTCAAAGGTGACTGACTGACTGACTGACTGACATAGTGATCTATCAACGCACAGCCCGAACCACTGGACGGATCGGGCTGAAATTTGGCATGCAGGTAGATGTTATGACGTAGGCATCCGCTAAGAAAGGATTTTGATCAATTCTACCCCTAAGGGGATAAAATAGGGGATGGAAGCTTATATGAAAGTCCGTCAGTTTTAAAGTTAGGATCTTCTAATTTTGTGTTTAGGCTGACGATTGAAAATTAATTTATGCGTGTTTCAGCGTTTTTGATAACTCCACCCCGAAGGCTTATAAAGGGGATGAAATTGTATGTGAAAAATCCTTAATTTTCGACGTAAAAAGTACAAAATTTGTTATCTGGGCTTATGATTGGAAGCTGACGCAACGGCTTTATTAGAACTTCAACCCTTGAGGGGTGAAGAAAGAGCACCATTTTGTTTTTAATTAAAGTTTTTATTTTTTGAGTCACCAAAAAGTATCAAAGTTAGTAAGTTGTTAGTTTTTTTTATTTCAACCCACAAAGGGGTAAAAGGGGGGATGAAGTTTTGCATTGTAGTTGTTCATTCGTTCACGAATAACAGCAGCAGGAGAGACCTTTTGCAACAGTGCCAGTTAATAGTGCACACGTGACTTCGCGGCTGGCAGTACTTACCGTTTTGTAGGGACCTAGGTAAGCCGAAGATTATGGACTTACGGCAGGAGCAGAAAAAGAAAGTTTGGCAGCCGCCGCTCCTGTGGGTGCCGCCCGCTCGCACCAACTTGCTGCAGCACGCGCCGCTGACGCGCGCGCTGCGTGCACTCAATATGGTGTCACAACAGATTGATTGCTTCAATTGTACACTGAGCGAATTCACACGGGCCGCATTTTGCGCAATTACTTTAGTTTGTCAAATTAATTAATTTATTCAAAACATAAATAATTTAACTTTAAATATAACTGCTCTATTGTATTACGTACCTAAACCTGTAATAATAGTTGTATGTGTAGTTTAAATAAATAAATAAAATAAATTAATCAATTAATTATGTATAGTGGAACGAGATAGAGTGAGTAATAATTGTCGATATCGTATTTGATACCAACTAGATTTTTTTATTTTGTACATTTCTGTTTTTTTTTCTCTTCTGCATTTCTGATCTTACTTTTGGTGAATGAAGATGAAATCAAAAATGGCGGCGACGAAGTTTTTGGATTTTTAATCATGGGTGTCGTTTCCGTGGTTTTTGGTGTCGCTGATAGTGAAAATGAGGTCAAAATTAACACGGAGAAAAAGTTAACAAAAGCAAAAAATACAGTTTTCCTTTTTTTTCTACGGCTTCCCCTGACACTATTTTCACCCTGCGCCACTGTTAGGTAGAGGTGTATCTGTCACCGTAAAATTGTCAAATACGTTATATTGTAATATCTCTAGCGATATTGTAAAGTCTCGAATTATTGTCAACAGAACATACGGAAGTATCTCTGCCCCCATAATCGGGACTTTATATTGTAATATAACGTGTTTGACAATTTTACGGTGACATATCTAATCCTACACCCACATTTCGCACATTTAGCTTAATCCCATCAACCGGGCACAAATAATACAATAACACTTTGCCCGTCCCGCAAATCGAACCCAGGACCTCATGCTCAGTAGCGCTTGCGACAACTCGAACAACGATGCAGTCTCACACATGACCCATCAATATTTTCACGCGAACGAAGTCGCGGGCAACAGCTAGTGTTATATATAATCAAACCGTCAATCATTATAAATCAGTTGAGTAAGAACTTATTGTGGATTTAATTTTCCCGTCAGCAGCATGCAAACATGCAAAAAAACATACATCATGCATGTAGCAAGCATGCACCAAGCATTCAGCTACCATGCAATAAGCATGTAGCAAACATTCAGCTACCACGCAGCAAGAGCGTAGTAAGCATGCAGAAAGCATGCACCAAGCATGCAGCATGCAAGCAAGCATGCAGCATGCAAACGAGCAAGCATTCTAAAATGGGTTTAAAGCATACCACCGCAGCTTCAGCTTGCTGGCCGGTAAAATTTCGGGATGTGAACATTATGGTTACCGAAGTTTATAGCAAACGTGTTACTTTCGGACAAAAAAAAAGGAGATGTGAGGGAGTACCCTCGTTTGGAAAATGATAAAAAATAAAATGAAAATGAAATTCTATTTAGCAGATACTTGTTTTATTTAAACATAAATGCGCTTAGCATTTCAAGCACCATTATTTTGTAAGATATTTATTTGTATCCAGAATTTTTGCTGACTTGGTGCTCGTCTGTCCATTCTGTGAAGTGATGCATACCATCTTCTGCTACTTCTCGTGCGTCATCTCTAAGCGTTTTTTGCTTGGACTTTTATTGCGGTCTTAGCTCAACAGAATAAGATGGTCTGCCTCTAGTGGTTGGTGTATAAATACGTGACCCTTTCATAGTTAGCACTTCAACTACCAATTATTTAAAATCCAAGAGTTTGGTTCAAACTTCTCCAAATCAATCAAGAATTTACTGCAATGACATCAATCATGTGAAAAACAAACTCGCATGCACTACATCGCCCTGAAACTGTACCGAATCAGTAGGCTAATTACTTTTATGGCTATAAGGTAGTAATTGAATAGAAATATACTAGAGTTCTGAAAGCACTTGTACAAGTAGTTGATGATAAGGATGAATAAAGGTGGTCCCACATGAGATCCCTAAGGGATTCCTGAAGTGGCTTTGTACGAATCAGAACTGCAGCCTTTCATCACAACCCAAAGCGTCCGCTTTGTCAGATATAACTTAAACCAACTCAGAGCCGACACACCAGTATACATGAAAAGCTTTTCAACAAGCAAACTGCGATCGACTGTGTCGAAAGGTTTGCTGAAGATGGTACAGACTGCACCAACCTGAATACGCGCATCAACTGCTTCAATAATACATTCAGCATATGTCACCAGTAGCAGTTGATTTAAATTTTTCATATTTTGTTGTTAATAAAGGTCCTCCAAAAGTCGTCGCAACGTGTATTGGCGAGAAGAACATTGTAAGCAGTTACTTTTAGCATTTAGTATAATATAACAGTTTGTAACTTTTGTAGCTACTTGTTACTTGTATTTTGTTGAATGGTATTATTGCGTACACACCGCGGAAACAAAAATTAACAAAAAGTTACTTAGAGTAACTTTCAGCGATAAGCGAGTTCCACGGCATTTGTTCTATGTTATATATTATTGACAACATTCTCTAACAATGTTATCAAAAGTTAGGCAACATATATTACCACGGTAATTACATTTAGTAACATTGAATACCTAACTTTTTGCTATCGGATGTTGCTCGGTAACATTTGGCAACGTTGCTTCACAATAAGTCAGTGCGGTGTGGACGTACCATTTTCACTATATCAGCTCGTTATCAACACTTAATATCGTTAAGTATAGTAAGATTACAACTTGCCAATTGTTTTTGTCACTACGTTGTTGTTTACACTTTATAGCACAATAGTTTTAACAGTTTAGGTTCTTCACGAACTAAAATCACTGGAATAAGTTTTTGCACTGATAGGTACTTTTTTTGTCGGAGCAAATGAACATAGGTGTTAGTTTAAGTTGTTTTGTGAATATTTAGTGATGGACAGGGAGCGAAATCTAATAGCAAAACAATTGTATGTATTAGAGATTGGTGATTGCTTTTCATCGACTATACAGACTATCGATAGCTGAGTTTTGTTTTTTTGCTTGATTAGAACACTAGCTTTCCGTTTGCGGCTTCGCCCGTGTGGATTACACGATTTTTCGACGTTATTTCAGGTTTTTGTCATATTATTCACCTTAAGGGTATGAAAGTTTGTATGCAACTACAAACTTTCATACCCTTAAGGTGAATATGACAAAAACCTGAAATAAGAATTGGTTTTTACTAATTAAACTCTAAAACGAGATAAATTTAAATTAAAAAGATTTTATTTTTAAAATTCGTTTATGATTCAGTTGACGTTGTGCTGCCGCTCTCGCCATAATATTCCTTAGAAAAGAACACGCCCACTTCTTTTTCAAATTCCTTACGGTCATAATTTTCAGAGTACGTCATCAGTTCGATGATGTCTTCTATTGCCTTACACAAAGGGGTAACGTATAGCTTATCCTCAACGACTGTTGATCCATTTCAACTTTGTCGCAAAATCCCGGAAAAGGAAAGCTTGTGTTCTAATCAAGCAACTTTCCGCCTCGCTGTTGCTCTATGCCTAGGCGCCCCATGTTGTTCTCCTCATCGCTGTCACTGTGGTGAAGTTGTCAACAGCCTCGGACACCACGCCCTGCCATGCAGCCGAAGTGCGGGCCGTCTTGTACGGCACGCGAACTTGAATGACATCATCCGTCGATCTCTTGTCACCGTCGGCGTTCCAGCTTTATTAGAACCCAATGGTTTGGCACACGACGATGGCAATAGACCAGACGGCATGTCTTTGTTCCATGGAAGATGGGTGGGCCTCTAGTGTGGGACGCAACTTGTGTCGATACTCTTGCGCCTTCCCATCTTCCTAGCTCATCGCTGTGCAGGGGCTGCCGCTGCGCCTGCTGAGAACCTCAAGCGGCGTAAATATACCTAGTAACCTTATTGGTAACTATATTTTCGAGCCGTTTGGGGTTGAAACTCTAGGACCGTGGGGTCCGAGTGCTCACAGCCTTTTTAAAGAAATTTCTAAACGCTTAATTGACACTTCCCGTGACCCTAGGGCTGGCTTTTACTTGGCCAAAGGCTTAGCATTGCCATACAGCGCGGTAACGCCGCCAGTCTCCTGGGGACTTTACCAGTTGACAGCGTTGAGGATTATAATTGTATGTAGCATTATTCTTTTAAATATAATAAACTAAATTCTTATTACTATCAAGCAAAAATTCAAAACTCAGCTATCGATAGTCTGTATAGTCGATGAATAGCAATGACCTATCTCTAATACATTCAATTGTTTTGCTATTAGATTCTGCTCCCAGGTCATGGATTATATTATTGTGGAAGCTGATGCGGTCATTTGTTATACTAGTCCACTATGAGCGCCAGTTTTAATTCACTAGTGAATTATTTAAACAGTTTTCTTAATTTTGGTTTACCTACGCCAGTGTTTGTTTAAGTTGACTGTTACACAGTTTTACTACCACTACTTAGAAAGATGATTGCTAGTCGTTTTGCGAAATATCTCACAGTTTTAGCAATTCTCAGCTTTATAATGTTGACGTTTTACTATCAATTGGATGTTATAAATTCAAAACGAACCTTGAAGTACATATTGTTATGGTCAAAGAAGTTTGATCCGATTAAGAGTATGCCTGATGGTCAAGAAATATTTATAAAGAGAAGATGTTCCTTTACTAGTTGTTACGTGTCAACGAACAGGCAGTTGTTAGCAGATGTTGCAGATTTCGATGTGATATTGTTCCATGGACGAGAACTCCCCGATCGTGCGTCACAGTTACCACAGTCACGCTCCCCACATCAAAAGTATATCTACACTAACATGGAGTCCTCAGCCAGATTTCCGGTCTGTAACAAAATATATAAGAAGCGTTATTTCAATTGGACTTTGACTTACAAATTAGATTCAGACGAATATTTCGGATATATTAGTATACGAGATAGACAAGGAAAAGTCATAGGTCCTAAGAAAGAGATGCACTGGATGAAAGTGAAAGCAATGAAGCCTATAAACGACACACTGAAAACTAAACTGAGCACGAAGAAAATTGCGGCAGCCTGGTTTGTCACAAACTGTCGGGCGCCGAGTGGAAGAGATTTAGTTGTCAAACAGCTTAAAACTGAACTAGCGAAGTATAACATGGAAGTTGATATATTTGGTAAATGCGGGACGAAGAAATGTCCTAGAAGCAGTATGAAGGAGTGCCTGAAGAAACTGGAGAGGGATTATTACTTCTACTTATCGTTTGAGAACTCATTTGCTGAAGATTATGTGACAGAGAAGTTGTTGCATGCTCTCCAACATTATACCGTACCGGTGGTGTATGGCGGAGCCAACTATACAAGGTTTCTTGCTTTTACATAGTTTTGGTAGAAACACCAGGGGGAGCTCGAGGAGCTCGTGGCTAAATAATATCAGCCGCTCGGGTTGATCTTTCGGTTAAGTCATGCTTGCCTAGGTTGGTCTGTGGATGGGTGACCACACTTACATACCGAGTTTCCTCCGTGCGTTGAAAAACACGTTAAGCTGTTGGTCCGGCCTGTCCTTTGTTCATCTTTGACAGTCGTTACAGGTAGTGGCCCAAAAAGTCTGACACCAGTCTTACGAAGTGGTATCGTATTTTCCAGTATTAACTGGGTGGTGGAGGTCAGATAGGCAGTCGCTTCATATAAAATAGCATCGTCGCTTCATATTCAGCTGCATCCGGTTAGACTGGAACCCGACCCCAACATAGTTGGGAAAAATCTAGGCAGATGATGAGTTTTGGTAGAAAAACCATCTCAATTTTCTAAGGGTGTATCTGTCACCGTAAAATTGTCAAATACGTTATATTGTAATATCTCTAGCGATATTGTAAAGTCTCGAATTATTGTCAAATGAACATACTGCTTACAACAAAACGCATTATTTTTCGTGAAATGCATGCGATGGTAGTCAACTTACGCGGGTGTGGAGGGAAGGAGGGGTCTCCCTTGCCCAGTGGCACAACTCTCATCAAAAGATAATGCACCATTCCTGAGAAATACCGATTAATATAACATAACCTTAAAACACTTGATATTCCCCCTAAAAAGCGTAGTCGCCGGAGCTCCGCTTCGCGGGGCCCCTATTTCCGAGTGCAGGGTTTAAAGGAACCTAACTAACCTAACGGGGGGGTGCCCCAAGTCCCGATTATGGGGGCAGAGATACTTCCGTATGTTCAGTTGACAATAATTCGAGACTGATAAGAGAGAATAATAGAAAAAACACGTTATATTGTAATATAACGTGTTTGACAATTTTACGGTGACATATCATATATTCTTGCTTTCATCCATAAAATCGTATTTAAGCATCACTGTAATTGAGAATTTCACAGTTCACACAATGAAATTCGCTTGAATTTCAGTGTTTAGAGGGCGCTGCTGTTAAACATTTTGTAAATAAGTATGTTATGTATATACATTTCTAAATGTTTTCCTTATCATTTAGAAAGAGGCCGTGTCCCAGCAGCAGTGGGAATATTATAGGCTGTTGACGATTATGATAATGATATGTTTTATGGCATCACTCCCCAGCTAGCATTTTTTGGTAGCCGATACTGTTACGATTTCCCACCCATATAACAATACGAAACAAGTCGACACTAAAAAGTCGACCTACACAACATTTTTGGTCGGTGTTACGACTATGTTTCGGTCGCTGCGACTAAGTGAGGCACTTCTCGACACGGTAACATTTTGGTTTTTAAGTTACGACGCTGTATGGTAACATTGCGCCGACTATTTCAGAAATCATTCGTACCTACAAGAAACAAGTAAAATGTCAAAGAAAACTCTGTGCAATATGAAACCAATTGAAAGATTCACCATTATTATTTTGACAGGGGAAGTTTATTTTAAAAATTAATTAAGTCGTTTTAAATGTGTTGCAATATTAAGATATTAGTGGGAAAAGTTTTTTGTCGTATAATTTAACAAAACACATTAAAAATCATCGATGGGCCATCATATAATTGCAATTTAACCAGTTTATTGAAATGTTTACATGGTTTTCACAACAAGTTTTGATCATGTTCTGAACTCCAGACCTTTTATTTTAATGAAACTGTACACTTTTATGCTAATAGTATAATATTTAATCAAAAACAATCCATTAACTTAAGATAAGAAAAAACTTTTTTTTTATAGCACAATTATTCTAGTCGTATCTAGTAAAAAAGTTACGACACTGCGTCGACTAGCAGACACAAAGTTACTGAATTTATTATATGGTGTCTCTCACTTCTTCGCTTCGTGAAAACTCAATGCAATGTGTATAAAATAAAGTCGCTACAAATCCGTACATATTGTGTTGGCTCATCGACTACAAAGAGTTACTGAAACACGTTCCGGTCAAACCGTGTAGACACTTTTACGACACATATTAACCGAAACGCACACAGTCGCATTGTTTCGAAACAATAACGGAACTTTGTCAATTTGTTACTGAATCAAATATTTTGCAACCAAAAACTGCTATATATCTGCCCATTATGTAGCAAACCATACTGTGTTGCCCGTAGATTATGCTTGCTGCTAATTCTGACACTCGACCTGGGTTGGACATTGATCTCCAGACAATTGCTTAGAGACCGTAACAAACCTCACTTTCAGGCTTTTATCTAAATTCATTAGAGATCGGCGCAGCGTATCTTTTTCTTAAATTCATCTGCACAGCTTTAGCCATCAGATTATCAATTTTTTGCCCGACCATGGCGCAGCTAAAAGGAAGGGTTATGATTTTAGCAGTTCTAGTATGTACAGATTAACCCACAAATTACATTGTAAAGTGTAAACCAAATACCTTGATGGACCGACCGTATGTTTGTATTAACGTACGTTCCACCGTAGCGTCTAAACTATTTATCCAATTTTGTTCAGTTATAATAGATGTTAATGGATTTGTTATTATGACTCGGGTAACATAGGCAGCATTTTAATCAGTACTAGGGTTTTTAGTGGTAGTTTATTACATATATTCTGACTTCTCCTAGTCCTATTTTGCAAAATGAAAATGCAGTAAAAAACACTCTGGCGGTTTTTGGGGCTACCTATAGAAGTGAATGTAGTGGATTGGCTACGAGTGCTACTCAGCGTTACGTGACGGTCACGCGAATTCCACGATTTTTGTTCACTCAAAAAGTGCTCAACACGCCGTAAGAAAATTGCTCTTCAAAAATTAATACATTAGTGATTTCCAGGTTCATGCCGAATGGAATATACCTCTCTGCGCGAAGGTCACGGATCAAAGAGCTGGCAAAGAAAATGGTGGACATTATACATGATAAACAAAAGTATTACAATTTCTTCAAGTGGCACAATCACTACTCGTATCATAACTTGAGTGATTTCAGCGATACGGACGGATTTTGCAGATTGTGCGCTTTACTTAATAATCAAGAAAAGTATTCCAGAACAAGCGTTTATGAAGACTTTATTCGGTGGTGGATGAGCCCAAACCATGGTTGTTAATTTTACCGTATTCATGCTTTTACCGACTGCGGCAGAGAGAAAAAGGAGGGCAATGTGATATTTTTTTCGACTAAGTAAAGATCTCCATTAATTTTTCTTTTGTTTTGAATTTTGTCTTGTTTTGTTTTTTTTTTATGTACTACGCTATAATTTGATTGAGTTGGTGATCAAAATCTTTTCTTCTTTTCTGTTACAAATAGCAAATTTTCGTTAAGGGTGAAACCCCTGCAGAAACTTCTAATATATATGTCACCGTAAAATTGTCAAATACGTTATATTGTAATATCTCTAGCGATATTGTAAAGTCTCGAATTATTGTCAAATGAACATACTGCTTACAACAAAACGCATTATTTTTCGTGTAATGCATGCGATGGTAGTCAACTTATGCGGTGTGGAGGGAAGGAGGAGTCCCCCTTGCCCAGTGTCACAACTCTCATGAAAAGATAATGCACCATTCCTGAGAAATACCGATTAATATATCGTAACCTTAAAACACTTTATATTCCCCCTAAAAAGCGTAGTCGACGGAGCCCCTATTTCCGAGTGCAGGGTTTAAAGGAACCTAACTAACCTAACGGGGGGTGCCCCAAGTCCCAATTATGGGGGCAGAGATACTTCCGTATGTTCAGTTGACAATAATTCGAGACATTACAATATCGCGAGAAAAAACACGTTATATTGTAATATAACGTGTTTGACAATTTTACGGTGACATACCTATACATTTATTCAAGAGACATCTCAGTTAAATCATTTGTGTTCTTCTAGTAAGATGTACAAACGCAGTTACAGTGAGTCGTTTTTATTGTATTTTATTCCTAGATGCAGCACGGATCAATTCTGAAAAAAAAAGTGTAAGTACATATTTCACATATAGATATTGGCTGTCTGATACACGATTACTTGCACTTTATTTATTTATTTATTTATTTAACACTTCAAGCACAAAGTACAGAGGCGGACTTAATGCCAATGGCATTTTCTACCAGTCAACCTTTAGGTGATGCAGAGACAAGCAGTGGTAGGTGTCATTCCTGCATCCAATTATATTATATTTTTTTTATTTGAGTCATTATTTTTAGACTTTATACTATAAAATTTATACCACAATAAAGGCCGAAATATGTGACAAGCAACGGCCACCATCATGTGAAATATTTCACATGATGGTGATATGTATCAAGTTGGGTTGTTTTTTCCAATAATCTTGGTGCGCGTTGACGCGGGGTATCAACTGCACGAGTAGACGCTATTGCTAAGCTCTCCCAATCGCTCAAGGTCGTTAGCGTGAGGTAGACTCTTATAATGATGTTAGGCTCAAAGACCGAAAACGCTCATTTAGTGAAAAAACTGATAATAACACGTTGTGGTTTTTTTCTGGGTTCGAACCCAGACAGGGGCATTACTTTGTGTAATTTATTTCATCACCGCTGCTCTCAATACGGTGAAGGAAAACATCGTGAGGAAACCGACATGTACTAGAACCAAAAAGTTCGAAGACATGCGACATCTACCAATTCGCACTGGGCTCGAGTGGTAGATTATAGCCCATTCCTTCTCTTTGAGAGGAGGCCGTGTCCCAGCAGTGGGAACATTATAGGCTGATGATGAAGTAGGAAGCAAGATCATCAGCCACTTGTGGCGGACTGCTAGGCTAAGAGCCTCCGTTCCCTCTTTCCTATTTATCTTTATTATTAGTCCCCCTAGAACCCCCCCCCCCTAGTGTTTCCCTAGAATTACTCAAAAGGTTGACCGAAGTTTATAGTGGGCGGATTTTCATGGGACTTTTTTATTAACCGACTTCCAAAAGGAGGAGGCTCTCAATTCGTCGGAACTTTTTTTATGTATGTATGTTCCCCGATTACTCGAAGATGGTTGGACCGATTACGATTATTTTTGTTTTGTTTGAAAGTGTATACAGTACAGTAGTGTGTCACAGGTGGCCCCATGATCATCAAGTCAGGATATGATGATGGAATCCTGGAAAAATAGAGAGAACTCTTCAAATTTTATAGGCACGCATGACGCGATTTGGGTGGTTTTCGGAGGAGTACTTTCTTGGAGTGGTCCTACTACAATTTGGTGAAGTTTGATGAAGAACTTCGGAGATAGGCAATGGAACTCCTCAATAAATGATAGCAAATGGACTGGAATTGTTGAAATCTCATGTCTGTCTATTGTCTACACCAGTTAATAACATGACATAACACCAGTATGCTGTGAAGGGATTAGCGCATGTGAACCAATAATAAGTAAAAAACAACTTTAGCTTCAGAAGTCGACAAAAAATACTAATCCATTTAAACAAAGGTCACAGACTTCTGAAGCTAAAGTTATTTTTCACTTTTTGTGTTTTTAGAAGTCGGTTTTTGAGTTCTTAAAGGAATGGAGAATGGAGAAGAAATTTTAAAAAAAATTCGCCGCTCGCCACTTTTTTTTTATATGTATTTCCTTTGGGTTTTATTTTTCGTCAATGAATAACTTCAAATTCGACTGACACATACAATGAATAACTCCAAACTGTAGAGTAATAGTTTCACCTGCGTGCATCCATTAAACGCTAATCTGGGTCCCGATTCTGCTATTTTCATAAATTCGTCACTCCAACACCATTCCTTCTCACCCCATTGTCATTTTGCTTAAAGTTCGTAATCTGCTAAATTCACAATGGTCTCGTAATAAATGTGTTTTAATGACATTTTCGTATTTCCATTATTATAAAACCCTTACTATATGGTTTTCGAAATCTGCTACTAAATGCGAAATGTGGATTCATGCCAGATTTCATATATAATAGATTTAATTAATGTACCAGATTACCATTCTATGACATTTCTTTAAATGGACTGTCAGTGGTTGACCATTGAAAAGTCATAATGACGCCATTATGTTAGTAGATTACCAAACTTGTCAAAACTTGAAAGAACTTCGTCATTATGAAATCAATGATCGACTATTCTTACACTATTGTAATAGTAGAATTGAGGCCCTGGCCTAATGCACATTTCAAGTATTTTTAGAAAATTTCCTATTTTATTCTTATTACTAAAAGATCGAATTTTAAGAGCTAAATTTCTTTTGAAATTGGTAACAAAACTCAGCAAACAGCGAACGGAACTGTTCAGTATATTAGACGACATAAATGTACTGAACAGCCGATTTTTTTCCCGATTTCAGGTTTGGTCCCATAATAAAAGATGTTTGTTATCATGAGCACAATCACGTGTTTAAGTATCGTACAGTACTTACCAGTCACCCTATATAAAAGGCCATTTTTTTCAAAACATTTCTATGACGGTCAACGTAAATATTGTCATGAAAATATCCTTATTATTATTATTATTATTATTCATTTATTTCAGATAAACATCCATATAATTGTTAGTAACACAGAAATACTTTTGAGAAACTAATGTTAGTAATGACAGACATGAGACATTTTAAAACTAAATACAAAAACAAACTAAACAAGTCCGATTGGATACTCCGATACTCGTGCGAGTGTTTATTTGACCGTGTGTAGTCGTATCCAGCGCTCGAGCATTGGAGAATCCCACCGATCCGACAATACGCACAGGATGCTGTTGGTGCTAGCACGCATTATGCGTGTTAAGACAGAGGTGCAACGTTTGCGCATAATTGCAGCAAAGCTGTCTACATGGGCCTCGGCAAACATGCCCGAGGCACTGCAATACCGCGGCAGCCCCATCAGCACCCTGAATGCATTGTTGTACTGCACTCTCAGGTCACTGTATGCCCTCTGAAAATAGTCAACCCACAGGCTGCACGTGTAAAAGGACTGACAGTATGCTTTAAACAACGTAACTTTTACTTTTTTAGTACACCGTGCAAACCTGCCAGCTAACATATTACATCGTACAGACAATGACCTGCGCTAGGCTCTCTCTCAATGTCTTTATCTTTCAAGTCATCGGTGACCCAGTGACCTAAATACTTAAATTTTGTGACTCTTTTTATAGAGTTACCTCCCAAGAAAACTTCAGGTACACAATCATAACATTTAGTTCCTGACTTAAAAACCATAAGTTCAGATTTCTCTGAGTTGTATTTTAGGCCATGGGCCTTCGCATAAGATTCACATTTATGTAAAAGTTCTCTCAATGCACAGACCGAAGGGCTCAGCAGCACCATATCATCAGCATAGCTTATATTATTGATACAAATACCATCTATGTGACATCCGATCCTAGTGCTGCGGAGCTCTTCGATTAACTCATTCACATAAAAATTAAAAAGGCGAGGGGAGGAAAGCCCCCCCTGCCTCACCCCGCAATCTAGCTTGTATTCATCCGAAAGTGTGTCAGCCCGTCTTACATGGTTTTTCTGCTTGTCATACCAATGCATCAGTACAGACACTATTTCCCTGGGTACACTGGTACTCTGAAGCTTTTCCCATAACTTATTGTAGGACACCAGGTCAAAAGCTTTCGATAAGTCCAAGAAACAAGCATAAGACTGGAGTTTTCCTAGCTGTATAGTACTGGACAGTCTGTTTGAGCGACAGAATAGCACTTTCTGTTGAGAGGCCAGGTCTAAACCCAAACTGTGCATCGTTCAGTTTCAAGTGTGTCCCTAAGTGTCGGTCAATAAGACTGTCCAGTACCTTCGCTATAATTGTAGCCAGAGAAATCGGCCTATAGTTTGAAACATCCGAAGGGTCACCAGTTTTATTTTTAATAATAGGAACTACTACGGTTTGCATCAATTTCTCAGGTAAATAAGAATGACTTAAACATAAATTAAAAAACAAGGACAGCACTCTTGGAAGGTGAAAACCAGCGTACCGCAGATGCTCGATGCTGAGACCATCATGCCCTGGGGACTTTCCACTCACCATTTTCCTTATTACGGTGGCTACTTCTGCCGCAGTAAATCTTACGCTTACCTCCGAGTCATGGGCCACAGCATCGGGCATCGTTGGTGACGCCGGCCCCAGCGGAGATTTTACATTAAAATGGCGACGAAATACATTTGCTATCTTACCAGAATCATGGACCCCCGCCACGCTCACGGGAAGACTCGGTCTAAGATTCATCTGATTAGTTGATTTCCAAAACTTATCAAACGCATTACTTGCATGGTGTTCAGCAATAATATTCATTTTAATTTGTTGTTGATTGTTTTGGCACCATTTTAACTTGCATTACATCTGCTATCCCCAGATAACAAAAAAAAAAACAAAAAAAAATATTAAGTGGTAAGTACTCGATAAATACAAGAGTGCTGAAATATTTTTTGTAACTTTCTTCTCCACTCCTCAAGAAACTCAAATAAAAAGTCCCATGAAACTCTGCGCACTATAAACTTCGTTCCACTTTACTGTCTAATTGCACTTGACTATATACAGCGCTCTTGTTTTCCAATATTTTTGGAAAGAACTCTTTCCAAAAATATTGGTCATCCCGTCATCTCCATCTGAGCCAGCCGCGTCGCCATTTGCTGCTGTTTAACTAGGTATTGAATAACTTATACATATTTATTTTTTTTGTCGTGGAAGCCAAAACATGATTATCAGTAAATTAATTATTGGTTTTATTGTTAACTGACTGCGGCAGAGCGAAAATATCCTTCTGTCTGTTTGTACCAGCTAATTTTTGAAACGGATAGACCGATTAACGGCCATTTTCATTAACCTATCCACAGGTTTCGGTAGGTTGCTATCTCTTTATGTCTGACATTGTGTTTGTCGACCGATACAAACAAAACGTCAAAAGCTTGCTTTTATTTTTCTATGAATAGAGTGACAGGTAAGTGATGACCACTCGTAGTTGCAACTCGATAAGGTTGCTTAACCCTTTAGTTCGCAGGTGAAAAAATGTTGCAATTGTTTTCTTTTTTCTGTTTGGGGGGTATGTTTAAAGTCTAAATAGCATTAGAAAAATGTTTAAAAAAATCTGACTTATATACTTTTTGAGAAAACATATGTTGTTAAGATACAACGTTGCGAAACATTCTAGTCAGTAAATGGCAGAATATGTGTTGTACACTACCAACATTGCGGCTTGAATGGACAGTTATATTTAGAATCAAATGAAAAATAAAATGTGGACACACAAAGTTTATAGTAATAAAAACACACAAAATCAGCTTTCTTTTACATGTTTATCGTCATTTAGACGTTGACATGGTAATGGTAGTAACAATTTCTCTTTTCCAACATACACAATCTAAGGTTACACTTATTGCAATATACACTGGTATAACCTTTTTTACAATACTTGCATCTGCCTTGAGACACAAATGTTGGTAAGTGGCCTACATTGTCATAGCGAACAGAATCTGGTGGTCTTGGAGCAACAGGAGCCTTAATCTTGACAGGTGCTTCATTTTCTTTTGAATGTGTTTGTCGAATTCTATTTTTTTGGAACAGTTCTGTTATCAGCTGAACTCTAAACTTTTTGAGAGTTAATGGTTTCTTGATATTTTGACAATCCCTTCTATAAAGCAGCCTGGCATTATTGACGCAAATGTCAAGTGCTTGAGCAAATAAAGCCATATACCATCTTTTTGTTTTAAAGTTGGAGCGATATAATGACACCAACATGTCGGCTAAATCAAAACCACCCATGTGAGCATTATACTGCTTCACTATTTGCGGACAATCTACATCAACCCTAGTTTTGGTTTCTTTCTAGTAACGTTGATTTTTTCTTTTGGGTGTGAGTCAACAAAAGAACTTGCTAAAGTGACTACTTTATTATCATACCACTTGACCACAGCAAGCTTCTTCTCATTGCAGGCAACTTGTTGGCTGGTACCCCTGCCCTTCTTTGTAAGCGCTTTGTCAGAGAGTAACATTGCTTGGCAGCCTCTTAGTCGGTTACTTCTGATCGTTCCTAAGCTGAAAATGCCGTATTCGTTGCGTAAGTGGTGGATAAGTTCGAGCGATGTAAAAAAGTTGTCGAAGTAGACCGTTGCTGGTTTTTCTTGTATGGCCTTGCAAAGAGCTATGACAACTTTAGCTCCAAGACCTAAGCTATTTTCATAGTCCGTAAAGTGGCGGTTTCGGAATGTATCTTTACCAGCATATGGTATGAAGTCATATATTAATCCGGAGACTCCTGCTCGCACAAATATCTTAAATCCCCATTTCTTGGGCTTCTTGGGAAGATACTGGCGTCTACTTCCTGCTCGTGTTCCCTTGTAAGGGACCATCATTTCATCCACACTGTAGCGCCCTTCTTGCGCGAGCAGCAAACAATTCTTACGAATTTTCTCAAGTACAGGTCGCACTTTGAAATAGCGGTCATCATTTGTGTCAGTGTTGTCAACAAAGTGGAGGAATCTTCTTATTTTTTCATATTTTTTTAGTGTCATAATATCAGCAATTTCGGGGAACCTCAACGCTTTGCTCCAATAGTCACGGTAAGCTGGCATTTGGACCACACCCATCAAAAGAGTTATGCCAATAAAATCACTTATGTCATCCTTCGTAACGTTTATGCTTTTTGAAACTTCATGTTGAACTGAATAAAGATTCGTGTTTTCTGTGATGAGGTCCGTTATGTCTTCAGAGAAAAAATGCTGGAAATAGTCAAGAGGGCTTTTCAGGCCTGCATCAAAAGGAGGATTATACTGTGATAATTCTACTACTGCTGTGTGGAGAAATTTACCTTTTTTGAATTTGAAGTTCATGGGTTTTCTAACAAACCTTTTGACTCGTTTTGTCAAAAGCCTAGGGAGTGTGGTTGCCTTTCTCTTTGAACGAGTTGTGGTTGCTGGTGAGCTAGTCAAAGGCGATAAGATGGATGATACCGAATTTAGCATGAAAGGAAGTTGTTCTTGCGGTCGACCGGTAGGAAACATTTCATTGATAACAGGTGACAGTGGAATGGTTTCTTCGTCCGATAATACTGGGTTGAAGTGTGCTGGTTGGTGATCTTCATTATCAGAAAAAATGTCCAACTCATTTAGGGAAGAAGGATAGGATCTTGGTTCTGAACTGCAGTATGTAATATTGTCATCGTCACCTTCGTGAAGTTGTAAATTCTGGATGATAACTTCATCGTCAGAGCCGCTACTACTACCATCAGAAGGTGCATTTTCAGGTGGTACAAGTGCCATAATCGTACGTGTTCGATGCCATTTTGGTTTAATCTGAAGCAAGCAAAAACAAAAAACCTGCAAAACCGCCCCAAAGCATAACAAAATGATAATCGCCAATAATAATACCAAATAAGGGTTTTTGAAAACATTTACCCATAGTATTAGTAGACAGTCCGAAATATTAAAAATATCTAAGTAAAAGTGCAGTGTTGTTTAGAAGCGACATAAAATATAGCAGTACTTGATAAGCGAAGCGAGCAGTGTTGTTTCTGAACGACATACAGAATGTTCGGTAATTTTCTGAGTACACCGCAGTGTTGGTCACAAACAACATAACATTTCACGGGCTCGTAAATTGAATATTCGTTGTTTAAATGAGATGTTTTTTACATAAATCAATAAAGGTGATATTTCTTTAGAAAATTTTCATGCAAAATATCCATAAACTGAATTGAAACGTCCAAAATCTAAAATTGTTTACCTTACACACGTGCGAGACAGGTGTCCTCGGCGCCATCTTGCTAGGAAAAGAGAGAAAACATTTGCGCAAATTGACAGTTATGTCATTTTTCGGTTGCGTTTCGTTTTTGCTAAGAATTGATTTATAAAAAACTAGCGCCCGCCACGCGGTTTCACCCGCGTAATTCCCGTTCCCGTGGGAGTACGGGGATAAAATATATCCTATGTTACTCGTGGATAATGTAGCTTTCGAATGGTGAAAGAATTTTTAAAAACGGTCTAGTAGTTTTTAAGCCTATTCATTACAAACAAACAAACAAAGTTTTCCTCTTTATAATATTAGTGTAGATCAAGAAGATATCAGCAGAAAATTAACAAGATTTTTTTGTTTACAATGTCGTTCAGGCTTAACACTGCGAATACTA
The DNA here is from genome assembly GCA_916618015.1 of Xestia c-nigrum. Taxonomy (NCBI): domain Eukaryota; kingdom Metazoa; phylum Arthropoda; class Insecta; order Lepidoptera; family Noctuidae; genus Xestia; species Xestia c-nigrum. The sequence continues at coordinate 15,809,219 of OU745270.1, forward strand.
CTTAACCGAACTATCCTGTGGGTGGCCAAAAATTACTTTAAGGCCCCCAGCCAGGGCTTACAAACTAAAAATATTTACATTTAAATGACGATCACTAAGGGCACCCCTGTGGGGTTCGGGCCTCGACTTAGTGCGTCATTATCGGGAGGGCAGCAAGGGACAGGCTGGGTCGGAATATTATTTGGGGAGTAAGTGACCCTTAAAATACTAACTTTGTTTATACAAACACCGATAGCGACGAGGGTGGGTCTAAAGGGTGTAAAAAACTTCTTAACCAAGCCGAAAGGCACTTGTCACCGTCTGCATTGCACTTTTTGCACCAACACAATCTTTTGAGTGCGTTAGGTACATTGAGTTCTTGGTACCACAAAACATTTTTATTTTAAGTCTTTTCCCAGCAACATTTTACATAAAGTACTCATTTTGATGTACAGAATGCTCGGCTTTGTGATGAGGTTGTTTACACCTGTATAACTGACAGAAGTAAGTTATAGAAAACGGCCTTTAGACGGGACTTTTACTGGTAGCTATTGCTCAACCGAGATATCGTCCACTTCCGAGATTTTACCACGCTCACAACCACTTCTAATTAGATAACACACACAGCTGCACTAATAATGCACAAATGGCTACTCGAAAGTATGTATTCGTAGACAGTCGATTCTATTGTTTGCAGTAAAGGGTGACGCACGCTAGACCGTGCCGGGTCCGAGCCGAGTGTCGACCGTAGCACAATCCATTGTCCGTTGCTCGGTAGCGGCTCGGACTCGGACTCGGACTCGGCTCGTCCAAACAAAATTGCACGGTCGACACTCGGGTCGGAGCCGGCACGGTCTAGCGTGAGTCAAGCTTAATTCTGATAGTAACATGAAATAATACTATCAGAATAATACTAAAGTAGTATGAGTATTATTCGAAAGAGCCTAGTTTTGTATAAAATATGTCAAGCTACTTGATATGGTATGTAAGTAGTGATATAATACTAGTCAATAATAACTTAATAAAATGATTTATACTACATAAATTGCAATCCACATTCATCATCTTTTTCATCATTCCGCCGCTTCAGATGCCCATATCACAAACGTTTCAGTGAACGGCACCACTTTCACACGTCCATGCTGGATATACAGGATGTAAACAATTTCATCACGAAGCCGTCAACCAAGCATTCTGTACATCAAACTAAGTGACTTCACGCAAAAATTATTGCTGGGAAACGACTTTTTTAAAGTGTTAAAAATCATGTTGAGTGGTAAAACTCAATGTAACGCACTTAAACATTGTGCTGGGTGGATTGAATAGTACGGGGATCGTGGAGATGTTTGAAGAAAAAATCTCACAATAAAAACTTGTTTTAAATCAAATAAAAAGTTGGAACTTTGACCCCCAATATCTCCGAAACTAGTAGGTTCCCAGTTATAGTGTAGAACAAAAAATGATCGCAATGACTGACGGGGAGAACAAGTGCCCTTCGGCTTCGTTAAAAGTGTTTTACACCCTTTATTTAAACAAATCAACTTCAGACGTAGATAAAAAAATTACACCTAGTACAAAAGTACCTCAGTTTTGTACTGGTGAAATTTTGAAGTGAAAACTACTTTAGGCGCGTTGAGCACTTTTTGAGTAAATATCATCAGAACCCGCGTCACCGCCACATACGTTTTTTGTAGCACCCGTAACCGATGCACTACGGCGTAGCTGTAGCGGATCGGCAACGAGTTTTCACTTCGATCGGCAGTCCCCAAGGACTGCGACGCATGCTTATTTTTAGAATCAAAACTCGACAATTAGATCAACTGATTTTGTTTCATTTTCAGGATTGATCTGGTGGATAGCCACAAAAAGTTGTTTGTAACAAAAGAGTAACTTATCAAAGGTTTTATTTAAATTTCGAATTGGCTTGCAAATAGAAAGCGGTTCATTTAAAAAAAAAAACAAATGAACTCTTCAACGCGAGAATAATTATTGTTGTTTATGTGCATCGTTGATTTTGAAAAGTATGTGCAATGCCTCTATTGCTAGCCGCTGCAGTAATGTAGGTACTAATTATCTGTGGAGTGTGTATCATCTTCATTGCAAAAATGTTGAGAGTTTGTGTTGTGTTTTAAATTGTTAATCTGTGACTGACCTGATAGAAGAAAAAACTGACCGATCAGTTCAGAATTTTTGTCGAGTGTAAATTTGTTCGGTTTTAAATGACTATTTTTCTCGCACTCGAAGTGAAAAGTACAGTTTGCACCTCCAGACTAAACGCCAATTTAATATACTTACCCTCGATTTCATTGCCTCCCTCGCAAGCTCGGGAGTCAAACCCCCTCGGGTATATAATGGCTTCGTTTAGTCCCTCGTTATAAAATATACTATTACAGAGTTCAACACCCCTGTTCAGGATTTTATAAGAAATTACAAAACAAATAATAATTTCAGTATAGTAATGCGAAACAGATGTTTTTGGGTTTACCTTCTTGTTTAAATTCTGCTGTTTTTATAGAAATCAAACAAGACTTTAGACGTGAAAATAATGTTTATGGGAGAATTAATGAATTTAGAAAAAGAAAAAACTAAAATTCTTAATATATTTATCGACACACATAAAACTTAATAATAAAAGCACACAACACACTCACGTTGTATATTTTCATCAGTTTCTCATCACAAATTGTCTAAAACTATCTTTATACTTATTTCGCAGACAGATAACTTTCAACGTTGACTGCATCCTCTGCGAAAGGATTCATAAAATTCTACTCAAACTTGGCTTAGAAATTATACCTAATTTTCCAGTCTTACTCATTGATCATCTTAGTATTAGCTTCCTCATCATCATCATCTTCAACATTCGCGAACCTTCCATAGTTGAAATAATTCTCAATCTCCTGCAGAGTCCTGTCTTTGGTTTCTGGCATTATAAAGTAAAGTATAAAAAGAGACACCCCCATGATAATTCCATAAACAGCGAAGAAACCATAGACTTTTATACTGTCTATTAAATGTGGCGTCGATTTCAGTCCCCCCATCAAACATATTGATATCCAGACTCCTGATAAGGCTAAGCCTGCTCCTCTATGAGATAAGGGGAAGACTTCCCCCACTAAAGCTAAAGGTATAGGTGCACAACCCAAGTTGGCAAGGATGAAGTATGACACTAACATGGACATTGGTATCCATGGACGTCCACCAGGTATTATACCTCTGGCTTCTAAGAAAAGGTATGTGCAAACTGCCATTAATACTCCAAAAGCAGCAAATCCAGTGGAGAATAATAGTGTTCTTCTGTTCATCATCTTGACTAAAGCTGAAGCAAATAAAGCACTCGCAGTGATAATGATATCTGACCCTAGAGTATAGTAGAAGGATTGTGAAGTTTCCCCTGTCATCTCAGCCATGATATGAAGAAGATATGCCGGGAAAATGTGTCTCCCGCTCATTTCTAAAACGACAGTTGCTAACAACATTATTATGACTGGTTTCACAAAGTCCTTCTGAGTGAATTTCTTTAAAAAGTGCGAGATTTTCTCCGAGTATGTCAATTTAAATTTTGGTTTTGCCATTCGTTCTTTTTGCGCTTTTATGGTCTCCGTGATCTCTTTGCGGGAAGCTTCGCAGTTCCCTCGAAGCCAGTAGAAGGCTTTCTCGCTTTTGTCGTATCTTTGTTTTGAAAGCAGCCATGCAGGACTCTCTGGCCATGTGCAGACGATGAGCAAGGCAATGACAAGAGGCGTTAACGCAACTAATGCTATTGTCCTCCAGTGGAGGAACCGACTTATAATATGGATAAACATGGCTCCCATGCATACTGACGCATTCTTTAGATAAAGAAACACTCCTCTATACTTTGGACTGGTATATTCTCCAATAACGATGGCTCCTAAAGAAACCGTAGCGGCAGAAGATAGTCCACCCAGAAACCTTCCAGTCATGAGAACTGTTATGTCGTTAGAGAAGTATATCATCAGCCAGCCGATTACTCCTGGCAAGATTACCAAGCCGTGGGTAATCTTTCGTCCGTAGAGGTCCATGAGAAGTGAAGATATGAGGAAGCCTGGTATGCCTGCGACGCCAACGATAGAGCCTAGAAAAAGAAAGATGATATTAGATTACATTCAAGTTTGTAAGTCAAAAGAGGGTCTACTCTATAGTAATTTCGCAAGAGTTGGAGTTTTCATTCTGCCGAACCGGTTGCATCTCAATGCCAGATTTTGCACACCTCCCAACCACGTTATGGGGTTTTACGGTATCCCTTGGTAAGACTGGTTGACAGACTTTCAGGTTTGACTCGTTTAGTCAAACCTGAAAGTTTGTCAACCAGTCTTCTCTTAATGACGGTCAAAGATCTCCAAATTTCAACTGGAGTTATAAGGCGCTTCTCACACATCACCGCGATTGTGCCGCGTCCATCTCTACGATTATGCGGTGCTTGGCACACGAGACACCTCCTCACAGATTCTATCACTGAGGCATACGGTTATATTAAAATGTTTGATAAGTGTATTATGCTAAAATTGCATTTGTTAATCCATCTCCCAAATTATGATGATTACTGATATTTAATGGTTACAGTGACATCAGTTGAGTTCAACAATGAACGATTATTTATGCATACTGTTTGCGGTTCATGATGATTCGTGTATTTAATCAGTTGTGTTTCTTGCGTTATTGTCTAGGTATGTTTATTTTATTTGTAAAGCTGGTTTTATTCGATACAGGTCGACTGCTTAAAAATAATCGACTATGTGAAAAGGTCATCGAACTCATTAAATTCTCTGAATGAAAGAACGAGTGGGAGTAAACTGGACGGGAAGACATCAGGCCTTGACCAAACACCTCGATGCATATCTTACCGAGCCATGATGCAGTGTGCAGGTCAGCTTTTATAGGAGAGTCAGCCATGCTGAGTGCTGGCAGCAGGCTGGACGGGAAGCTCAGGATCAGACCCTGACCGAACATGTTGATCAGCACCGCTGACACCGTCCATGACTGGAAGTAAAGAGACATAGGTGTAGTTACATACTTTATTGGAGTACTTATACTAATAAAACTCTTTGTTAAGTTCTAATATTTGTATGCCTTTCCTTGGCGAAACATGTTAGTTTATAACCCTATTTTTATAAGTCCTTAATGTATAGTCAGCAAAACAGTTAGGTATGCAGGCTATAGCAATGTTCTTACTTTTTAATATAAGTGGAAAAGTGTTATAATAATCCTTCTGTTTGCAATTTCATCCAAATCCTTTCAGTAGTTTCTGTGTGAAAGAATTAAAAAAAATCGATTTTTACAGACATTTACATTTATAACAGTCGTAAGAAGATTGCTAGCCTGCATACCTAACTGTTTTGCTGACTGTACCATGTTTTTACAACAAAAAAATGATTTTGTTCTATTTTGTACATCAAAATTGTAACTAAAATACTACTAGACTACTAACTTCTTTGACAATATTTTTAAATCAAATATTTAAAGTTGAAATGTCTGTAATTTCAAAATAACAGTTTATACTGAACGCATACAAAAGTATACAGGGAGGAAACGGGTGGTTCACAAAGCCATCAACCAAGCATTCTGTACATCAAACTGAGTAAAGCTGGTGACAAAACAGGACCTATAATGCTATACTATATTGCATGGCGGTCACATTACGCGATGTTATCACAAGCATTATTGCAATTATAGCAAGTTGCGGGACTGTTCGAAAGAAATACCGCGGCCCCGGAACATAAAGGGCGAGGAAGGAACAAGGATGGGTTTTAGTCAGTAAAAGTCTGACACTCCCTCCCTCTTAGATAATTTCCTATCTTAAAAAAAAAGGTAGGACTCAATATAATATAATAATTGTATGTTTAACTTTAAGGTTTACATACATTTAATTGTTTTATTTTTCTTTACTATCTCTACAACAATATTAATTACCCCGGACTACTTTGATTTCATTTGAAAAGAGTGGCCATTCTTCTCCATGAAACCTACTGTTTTCAAATGGGCAAGGACTCAGGCCATTCACAGCCGGTTTTATCGGCCATGTGTAATTTAATGTTTATGTTCTATAACAAGTCAATTATAAGATTAATAATATTTTATATATTTGTTAATTATTATTCTATTATTTAATGGCTAAGCATAGATAAAAAAATTGCGAAAGCCTTGTGGTAAATCTTTTGTTAATTTCGAATTAAAAAAAATAGTCACACAGTTAGCTTTTTAACATAAACTCAAAAGTTAACCGTGGGAACAATTTTTTACTGTGGTGCATACACTTCCGAATTTTTGTATTATATTATTACTTAAGTGAGACGAAATCACAATAGATATGTAAGTATTTTTTATTTAAATTACGTTACAATAAAATAACTTGACGTCATAGTTTTTTTTACTTTTCTATGAAGTGCTCGTGTATTTTTATTTTCAACCGACTTCCAAAAAGAGGAGGTTATGTAATATCTTTTTAGAATCTTTTTAGACAAAAAGTTATATTGTCCAAAAAAGAATTAATGTAGAACTCATGTACAATTAGCAAAAATACTGAAGTTGAACGAAGTTTATAGCTTTCATAGTACTTTTTATTAAGTTTCTAGAGGTGTGGGGAAGTAAAGAAAAACGCGGCTCGCGACTCTTTTTATAGCACTTACTTAACTTTTTGCATTTTTTTTTTCTTTCATGAAAATTTTAAATTTCTTCTGTAGCGTAATATAATGCTTTGTTTGTGCATCCATTAAACTGGTTTGTTCATTTGGTCATTAATGTCGAAGAAATTTATTTTATTGAAGATTTCCTATTTTCTTCGCACATACAATGTGGACACAAAATCTTTCATGAAAACCCCATTCAGGAGTGTAGTGACTAAAAGTTTATTCGTAAATATCAGTTTTTTTCACACCCATCTCTAGTTTTTTAGTAAGTAACTCAATAGAAAAAAAGTCGTGCAAATCCGACCACTTTGAACTTCGTTCCACCTTTTTGTAAAACTGCATTCAACTATCGACCGTAGGCAGATAAATTATATATTATTTACTTAAAAACAAGATTTCAGCGTTTTCAGTGATCGGTTTTATAAATATGCATGACACTTACGAGTTAAAAAAAATATATATATAATTTTGAAAACATTGTTAATATTTAAAGGCACCAAAACGAAATATTTACTTGTTGGAACCATACCCTTTAAATTATGATTTATTTAAAAGAAGAGAACCGAAAGCCTTTAACTATTAAAAATAATAAAAAAAATACCTGTCGCAATAATGGAGACGACATTGTTCTATAATCCCTTCACCATCATACTGATCACAAGTCACCACTCATGGCCGCCACTGCCCCAGCTTTGACACTTCTGCCAAGAAACAAGAGGTTATATTAATAATACATCTGTTTTACCTAACACAAACACAACTGTGTGAACCTGTTTTTGTAGTAAGATTTATTAAAATAAACCTGCGTTTCCATTACGCAGATTTTTTTGCAAATATAGTTTTAGAAAAAAAAATGAGAGAAAAACATTGAGAAAGAAATAACAAAAGCATGATGGATCTGATCTTGTTAGTGGGGTGAACATGGCCAAAGACCGCACAAGAGACGTTTGTTAGGAGGTCAAAGGAATAAAATAAAAAAAGAAATAATAATAAATAATTTTATATACCTACTGCTGTTAGAAATCTACCTATAAATCCTAGGTACTAGGTATTTTTTTTTATTGGTTATCTGACAGATTTTGGGTAGATACAGATTCTACAAAAATATGTCAAATAGAATGTCACTAAAATAGCAAAACAAATATATTTGTTTTGCTATTTTAGTGACTAGAATGTGTTCAGACGGATAGACCGTCTGAACTATAATTATAGACGTCTGAACTGAATTATAATTTATAGACCATCTGAACACATTCTATGTCAGGTTATCAATGCAAACAGATCAATTTATGTCAAATCGAATAGCATTTAAGTAGAACGACAATTAATCTTTGGTAGGTACCCATTAGAGTCAGATTACGTTATTATGTTATTTAAACTATGCAAAATAATCGCCATCAGTTGATCAGTGTCAATAGAATAAATACAACAAGGAAAACCATGACACTAATTCATATACAGGATGTATTCTATTGGTCTGGACCCGCTATAGGTATATGAGGTCATTTGCTAATTATGGGACCCTACTTTTTAAAACCACCAATGTTATCACCAATGTTTATGACCACCAACAAATTAATAACAACAAATACTTCTAAAATATGCAACAAAACAAGTTTGGAAACATGTCCAAACAGTATAATTGATTTGTGAAAATATTAAGATAAATGGTATTCTTGAATGATACGTGGTTTCTTAAGTTTTACAATTTTTACTTGTATGATTTGTGCATTATTTCATAAAACACGACGCCATATCATAAGCATTTTACTTAAAAAGCACTATACTATATTTTTCCCAAGCTCTAACAAAAAAACAAAGCTTTGACTAGGGAAAGAAGGGTTCAATAATTAGATAGTAAATAGGTAACCTCCTCTATAAAGGGTGTAAAACACCTCTTCACGAAGCCAAAAGGCTTGTTCTCCCCATCATTGCGATGATTTTTTTTGTTCTACACCATAACTGGGAACCTTCTAGTTACGGAGATATAGGGGGTCAAAGTTACAACCATTGACAAGTTTTTTTTTATACAAGTTTTTTTTTGTAAGATTTTGACTTTTAACACCTCCACGACCCCCGTACTATTCAATCCATCCATCAGCACAATGTCTTAAATATGCGTTACATTGAGTTCTACCACAAAACATGATTTATAACCTCAAAAAAAAAGTTATTTCCTAGCAATATTTATTGCGTAAAGTTACTTAGTTTGATTACAGAATGCTTGGTGAACGGATTTGTGATGAGGTGGTTTACACCCTGTATAAATAAGTTGATTTCGAAATGTCAGCAACGCGTATAAGACTGATCTTGACTACATAACATAAACATTAGTTCTGTAATCTGTATCTGTCTTGACAATCACGAACTGAAAACAATTGTTTATTAAATTTAACCACTTACGGGCACTTTTGAATTGTCAAGGCATCAATCTTTTAGTCAGAAAATTAATTCCTGAATTTTTGTCGCGCTGATAGTCGGTCGTGTATGGTCGGTCTCGGTCGTGACGTCAGCAAGAACAAAATACGGCTGTCGGTTGCCGCTACTAAAGAACACAATGTAGGTATACTCGTTCGCGACCGACCGTGCTTTACCGACCAAAATGCAGCCCTAAGGCAACTCCTGCCCGGGTTGCGGGCCTATTCGAAAGAGATACCGCGGCTCCGGAACATAAAGGGCGAGGAAGGAACATGGATGGGTTTTAGTCAGTAAAAGTCTGTCCGCTCCGCTCAGAGTGGGAGAAGTCATTTGATGATTTGCCATCCTAAAAAAAAAGGCAACTCCTGCCTGGTCTAATTATAGTCGTACCAAAACGGTAGAAGAAGCTACGCATCAACTATTAATGTTAATTCATCATAATACTTCATTACTAAAAACATATAAATCTGTTCTAATCTCCGTGACTGTGTAAAAAACCCGTCACCTTTTTTTTGCACTGACGTCACATTTCTGTGTGAAAGTACAGGGATACACAAAACTGTTTTGACAGAATATTAAGAGGAAACAAGGCCTGCGAAGAATTAAAAAAAGCGGCACAGTGCGAGTCCGACTCGCCCATGAAGGTTTCCGTAGCAGCAATGTAACATAATACGTACGACGACGTATCGTATGATGACGTATTAAAGAAAAACTACTTACTAGATCTCGTTCAAACCAATTTTCGGTGAAAGTTTACATGGCAATGTACATCATATATTTTATTAGTTTTATACTTCACTTATTTTGTAAAAAAAAAAATTGAGTTTCAGTTCTCCTCTCCAGACCTCCAAAATTTATTGTTTTTTTTTTCTATTTTTGTGTAAAAATCTTAATGCGGTTCACAGAATACATCTAACTACTTACCAAGTTTCAATAGCATAGTTCTTGTAGTTTCAGAAAAAAGTGGCTGTGACATACGGACGGACAGACAGACTGACAGACAGATATGACGAATCCATTTTTTCCCGTTTGGCTAAGGAACCTTAAAAATGGTATTTGATGCCGTCCCGCTGCGTCAAGCCTGCCCCGGAGAGTGGAGAAGAGATTCAAATTTTTTAACATCGACAATGTAAGGTAATCAGTCATCAATTTCTTTTATGTTAAAAACTTTTCTATGTTGTCTGGTGGATTTCTAGTTACATTTTTATGTCAAGTTTATTTTTATTTTTGGAGATACATAATTTTCTTTGCTTATTGGTTGCTGAAAAAACAAAAATGACAGGGTACCTTCCTGTCAATTTTGTTTTTTCTACCGCAGACATTATTCAGGAAGCAAAAAGTAAGACCTTTGTATGGCGAATCGCAGCCCCTGTGTCCTCTTAAACGGTTATGTTTCACAGTCACAAAAAACCAACGCTTGCTAACGTTACCTAAGTTTACTTATGCAGTACGATTTGAAATCTTGCATTAATTAAATATTATGCAAAGAAGTTTAGGAGCCAAAACAAAGTCAATATTGAATTACTTAGGATTCTAAAATCAAGGTTATTGTCATAGTGATGATGAAGTTTTTAATTTCGATGTGTACGTTATTTTTAAAGCATAGGACGAAATACGCATACCTACCTATACAGGGTGCAAACCACCTCATCACAAAGCCGTTAACCAAGCATTCTGTACATCAAACTAAGTAACTTTACGCAAAAAATATTGCTGGGAATCAACTTTTTTTTTTGAGGTTATAAATCATGTTTTGTGGTAGAAGTCAATGTAACGCACTTAAAACATTGTGCCGATGGATGGATTGAACAGTAGTCGGGTCGTGGAGGTGATAAAAGTCAAAATTTTCCAAAAAATACATGTATGTAAAAAAAAAGTTGTCAAAAAGTTGTAACTTTGACCCCCTATATCTCCGTAACTAGAAGGTTCCCAGGTATGGTGTAGAACAAAAAAATGATCGCAATGATGGGAAGAACAAGTGCCTTTCGGCTTCGTGAAGAGGTGTTTTACACCCTTTATATTGGTAGCTCGTTTTGTACAACTTACTTAATGTGTATTGGCTCTATTGCATTACGATGTTGTATTAGACTTTTAAGCATAATATGAGCGAATACTCACAATTACGAAAATTTTATTATTTAAATTTTGTTCAAATACCTTTTCGTTTTTAAACAGACCGAATTTCGGCCATAGCAACGAATCTTCTATCAACGAGCGAGGTATCTTGTTTTGGACAAGCCCGCCACACTATTCCCAAACCGCTGTAGCCGCTGCCGCCGAGACAATGAACCTCGACGAAGTCCCAGAGAAAGAATTTAACTATCTTGGATCCCGCAACGAAACCCCCCGGATATAGGCCGGGAATCCAACTCGACCGGAAAAACATCAAATGTAATGCTCAGCACGGGGGCGGGGGAGGCAAACCACCCACTTACAATCAACGGCCAGCTATAAAGGGGATTACAGAAGCTAAATTAGCAACTCTATTTGTGGTGGCTCAAACTTTGCTTGAAATACTTTTAGAATAAAGTTCTAATATATTGCAAAAGTGGTTGTTACGTCATTGATATTGAAAGGGTCCATATTGGCTCACCTAAAGTTCTTTACCCGAAATTGATCTTCCTAATGATTTGTAATCCGAATGATCACTCTTCCTAAAATGTATCATCCAAAAATTCTCATTCATTCTATTTGTAGTGCTACCGGCGATGTTCATAACACTCATGTTTCCGAAAATTGTAATTAATCTTTAATCTAAATATATAACTCAAAGGTGACTGACTGACTGACATAGTGATCTATCAACGCACAGCCCAAACCACTGGACGGATCGGGCTGAAATTTGGCATGCAGATGTTATGACGTAGGCATCCGCTAAGAAAGGATTTGATCAATTCTACCCCCAAGGGAATAAAATAGAAAAAAAAAGGGGATAAAATAGGGGATGAAATTTTGTATGAAACTTTGACAATTTTAAGCCGATCGGGCTGAGACCTTGCATGCATAAAACTACTATGACGTAGGCATCCCCTAAGAAAGAATTTTAATAAATTCCACCCCTAAGGGTATAAAATAAGAGATGAAAGTTTGTAAAAAAAAAATGAGATTTTCGACTGATTGAACTGTAATTAAAGATTGGAAAAAGTAAACCCGCAAAAACTGTACCTAATTAATAATAATACTTCTTAACGCGAGCGAAGCCGCGGGCAAAAGCTAGTAATGGTATAAATGTAAATATATTGTAACTCCTACTGTTTTTTATCGAAACGCTTTTATCCCTAAACATCGTCTTGGAGGCACTGTGATAAAAAATACTAACCCAACCAACCAACCAAACCAAACAATTTTGAGGTAGTTGGTCCTAACCTGTTTTTTTTTTTTATTTATCGCTCAGAAAAAATGAATTACGCATACCCTCCCATCGGGGGATGAGAGGGGTATGTGGGACTCCCCGGTCTGACCCGGTATACCCACTAAAACTACCCAGCGACATTACCGCTTCGTCCAAGTGGCGGGGGATTGGGAAACCGGCATAGTCTTTACGTCCAGTCCTCCGCCGACGATTGCCTTTCATGGCGGGCCCCTCACAGGGACCCGGGAATGACTGACGGAGGTGGTGACGGGTGCAATGCGGGCGAAGGCACCCCCGTGCCTGTCGCCCAACCTAACCTATGGATCCCTTCCACATCGTTTTTACGTCAAACGGTTAGTCGGAGACAAAAAACGCCAAGACACTTTTAGCCTTATAATTAGGTGTTTCATACGATACAATCGAAAATAGATGAAGAAATCTAAACAAAAAAGATATGACTTTGAATAATAGTGTAATCTTAAAAAGATGGTTATGTTGAGAAAATATAGGAAAACCAATAAAAGTATAATAGCTGTTCATTGCTACTGACATTATGAAGTTGAATGATTCGGAATTATGAGCATTAGAGACAAAGTAGTTAGGAATTGTGATTGTTATTATGAAAAATGTTAGGAAGAATATTTTCGGATTTCCGATTATCGGAGTTGAAAATTTTGGTGAACTTTGGCGCACCCCATTGAAATGAGTGTTTTCGATCGATTTACAGATAATCTATTGATTGGATTAGTCCAACAATATCATCAATTTGTTGCTTGTAGAATTATTTGCCAAAAATCTGAATGATCGCATGTATTTTAGTCTGATTTTTCCTCATCAAAAGAAATTTTTGGAGATAAATAAAGTTCGTGAATTTTTTTCGAGTTAAATAATCGTATTATTTTTTCAATACCATATCATACTAGCATATATCCTGGAGAATATCATATATTTTTCTGGTTTTGTTTAGGTATTGCAGTGAATTACTTATGTCATTGTCGATACTTTCAGACATTGTTAAACTCTCGTTAAGCTCCTGTAGTCGCCTTAAGAAATCCTTAAATGAAATGGAAAAAGTAACACTGTCTGACCTGGAAATCAACCCAGGACCCCGCACCCAGCAGTCAGGTTTAATACCTATAAAGCAACTCAATAAAATACAGATATAAGCATGTGAAGCAAACTCTACAAGTCATGTTCACATTGCAACATTATTATGTCTTAAACTTAAAATGTCAACTATATGTATGTATTAAATACTAGGTTAAGAATAGTATACTTAGGTCCATGTTCACCAAAAAGATGACGGTCTGATTATCTAAAACAGCTGTATAAATCACATTTTTGTATGGGAACATGCCACAGTGACAGCTGTTTTTAGATAACCAGACTGTTACCTTTTCGGTGAATAGGACCTTAGAGGTGCACTGTCAATCAATCAATATATATGTCACCGTAAAATTTTCAAACACGTTATATTACAATATAACGTGTTTCTCTCTAGCGATATTGTAATCTCGCGAATTATTGTCAACAGCATACGGCAGCAACTGAACATACGGAAGTATCTTTGCCCCCATAATAATCGGGACTTAGGGCACCCCCCCGTTAGGTTAGTTAGGTTTCTTTAAACCCTGCTCGCGGAAATAGGGGCCCCGCGTAGCGGGGCTCCGTCGACTACGCTTTTTAGGGGAATATAAAGTGTTTTAAGGTTAGTTTATATTAATCGATATTCTCAGAAATGGTACTTACAGTATTTTTTCATGAGAGTGGTACCACTGGGCAAGGGGGACCCTTCCTTCCCTCCACACCGCGTGAGTTGACTACCATCGCATCCATTTCACGAAAAATAATGCGTTATATTGTAAGCCAGTATGTTCGTTTGAAAATAATTCGAGAGTTTATAATATCGCTAGAGATATTACAATATAACGTATTTGTCAATTTTTCGGTGACATAAAGGGTGTAAAACACCTCTTCACGAAGCCGAAAGGCACTTGTTCTCCCCATCATTGCGATTATTTTTTTGTTCTACGCCATACCTGGGAACCTTCTAGTTGTGGAGATATGGGGGGTCAAAATTACAACTTTTTGACAAGTTTTTTTTTAAATACTAGTTTTTTTTGGAAGATTTTAACTTTTAACACCTTCACGACCTCCGTACTATTCAAACCATCCATCAGCACAATGTTTTAAGTGCGTGACATTGAGTTCTCCCACAAAACATGATTTATAACCTCAAAAAAAAAAGTTGTTTCCCAGCAATATTTTTTGCGTAAAGTTACTTAGTTTGATGTACAGAATGCTTGGTTAACGGGTTTGTGATGAGGTGGTTTACACCCCGTATATAAAAATCAATGCCACTTTTCGTTGTAATTGTATAACTCAAGAACGGGCTCACCTATCCAAACCAAATGTTTAGGCTTTGTTCGAATTATTTAGGAGCGGTTCTTCACGCAGACGAAGTTGCGCGGGTCAGCTAGTTTTTCATAAATATACGTCTGATTTTTAGGTGGCCTTATACCCGAAATCATATTATTATTCAAACAGGTAAATGGCATGGAGTTATCAGTCGAATAAGTCCAATTACAAGGAAATTAAAACCACTTTTTGTGATATGATTTATTTATGATATAAATAATTATGACAAAAAACATTAATAAGCCTCAAAAATCAACCCTTTATTTACGAAAAAGGGCTAAATTAGTGTGTCTGTATGTAATTTGTAACATCCGAAACACTTTTGCTCTTCAGTGTACCTGTTTTATGATTTCACGAATCAGACAGATCGAATCTTAACAAAGAAACATTAATGAAATATTGTGGGTAAGTACAATTTTAACTTTTCGTGTAATTTTGACGACAGCTTATCACTTTGAATCTTGCATGTGTAGACTGATAAGACTATTTGGAGAACTTAGCATATTTTTTATACTAAAGTACATAGCTTTTGCTCGCGGCTTCGTTCGCGTTAATTTATAATTTGACCATCTCCAAACTCGCACCATTAATGTTTCTATAATAACATTTCAATCATGATTCGAAATATATCTACGTGCCGTCATTTATTATCGTATTAATAAATCAATCACACATAAATATTGCTGAACTTTACACACAGCGCCATCTAGTGCCACACTAAACAAGGCTTTTATTGTGAACATCAGGTGATTGATATACTACATTTATACTTTTTGTTTGTAAATACATACTTATTATACATATAAACATCCATGACTCGGAAACAAATGTCCATGCTCATCACACAAACATTTACTATCTACCGGGATTTGAACCCAGGACCCTAAGAACGTAAGGCAGCGTCATTACCACTACGCCGCGCCGTTCAGGTCGTCAATATTAAACGTTATTGTTTTTTTCCTCAGGAATAGTATTTTTTTGTGCGATGAAAGATACACTAGCTGTATACCTGGCAACGTATACTTTGTAAGATTTCAAGAAAATCGGTTCACTGGTTTAGTAGTAAAAAGGTAACGCATTTATAATGTTATTATTAGATTTTTTTTGGTGAATTTAAGCATTGTTAAGTACAACATTTATTTAGATTTTCTGGTTAGATATTATTATAACTAAGTATAATCATATACCTAAGGGAAGGTGGTACTTTGGTAACAATGTTTACTTAGATCATCGCTAGATACATATTATAAGTCGCAGCGATTTCCAAGATGGCATTTAGATTTTTGACATTTTGGGAAAAGTGTGATCTGCTTAGCGACTGACTAATGACGACCTGATTGGCGTAGCGGTAGAGACGCTGCCTTACGTTCTTAGGGTCCTGGGTTCGAATCCCGGTAGGAGCAAATGTTTGTGTGATGAGCATATATAGACATTTGTTTCCGAGTCATGGATGTTTATATGTATAATAAGTATGTATTTACAAACAAAAAAGTATATATGTAGTATAACAACTATCTAGTGTCCACGACACAAGCTTTTCTTAATGTGGCACTAGGTGGCGCTGTGTGTTAATGTCCAGCGATATTTATTATTATTAAAAAGAATAGGCAATTCGCGTCTTGCGATTCAATGTCGTGTGTACGGACCGTGCGCTGTTCGATACTCGCGACTTGATACTAATGTGGTATACAACATTAGTGTCGAAGATTTGCGTAACCTTGTGTACGAAGGGGTTTACTTTAATGTGGAAACGACCAATCTTTATTTCATGTCATTTATTTTATGATATTGTTGTTATTTGACAGTTGATAGTTACCGGTAATCAGAGATCCGAAAGTCTGAGAGACACACAAATCTTCTATTCCGAGAACTGGAATGAAGAATAATAAATCTGCGAATCTTACTTACATAAAGGAATCGAACCCACTACTCTCGCCGTGCCAACCAACCACGCAGCCGCTACACCTTACGCAATGCGACTTGCGTCAAATGACAATTGCGTCTGTCATTAGTATCCTTCGCGCGAATACTCTCGCGTTTTTAGTCGCATCGCAAGAACTTGTGGCATGGTCGAAGCAATTTCTTTCATTGGTCTATTTCCGCAGCCGTTTTTTCAATACGTGTGACGCCTGAACGCAAAACTCATTGAGAAGCGTAACTTATCAACAAATTATATATGTTGTTGATTACGTTCTACGCTCAAAACACCGGGTAAATGGTACGGTGTAGTGGACAGACTCCTTTACGATTAACTAACGCCTAGGATGTAACTATTAAAACTCTTCTATCTTTTTTTTTTTTATAAATAGACATATTCGTTCTAGTTTACGATTTCACTTTTTAATTTGTCGAAATTATGGAAGTGTGTTATAACGCGTTATACAACTATGCTACTGTGCTCAATTTAAATTGTTAATGACCTAAACATTCATCAACAGTCATCATTCATCAAAGAATAATGGTCCAACTATGAACATAATTAAAGATTTTAATTTATAGGATTTTTTTTGCAATTTGCAAAAACACACTGTCGATGTCGCTCCATTAAAAATACAATACAATTCATATACAGGGTGTAAACCACCTCATCACGAAGCCGTCAATCAAGCATTCTGTACATCAAACTAAATAACTTTAAGCAAACATTATTGCTGGGAAACAACTTTCTTTTTTGGAGTCAAAAGTCACGTTTTGGGGTATAACTCAATGTGACGCACTCAAAAAATTGTGCTGATGGATGGATTGAATAGTACGGGGTTCGTGGAGGTATTTAAAGTAAAAATCTTGCAATAAAAACTTATATTAAAAAAAAAAATTGTCAAAAAACTTGTAACTTTGACCCCCAAATACTCCGTAACTAGAAGGTTCCCAGGTATGGTGTTGAACAAAAAAAATATCGCAATGATGGGGAGAACAAGTGCCTTTCGGCTTCGTGAAGAGGTGTTATACACCCTATATTTAAGACAGCTGCACCCGGTTAGACTGGAAGCCGACCCCAACCCCCCCAAAAAAAAGGAAAAGGCTAGGCAGACGATGAATTTCTCAGTTACGAAGTCTAGATTCTCAGATCAGCTAAACAGTGCACAAGTTTCCAAACGTCGCCGTCGTCACGGACTAAATTGTCAATTGCTTATATCATGAATTCATGATAATTATATTCACTGTTTTTTTTTAACCTAATCTTTCTTATTTCAAACAATTTATACTGCTCCCATACCGACTTATCGACTGCTCATTGGCCAGGCCCAATCCTTCTTTTGATCTTGCTCGTCATAAGTGCTTGACATTTATTTGAGGATAATGGTAGGTAAAACAGGTAGAAAAAGAACTAGTTTTGTAACGCACAAGAATTGTATGTACCTGTATAGAAGGTTTGTTTGTATAGACCGGACTGTCTCTCCTAAATATTAGCCTATCCTATCTAGAAGAGCAGTATTTCACCCGTCTTTATGTTGTTTATTTGACCAAACTTATATTTTCACTTACGGGATATCTTCCGTGATTATTTGTTATGTTGAGCTCCCGATATTTCGACGCTGTTGCAAGTTTAGTTTTAAACCGTGAAAGCCTAAAACAGCGTTTGTATAGTTGAACCTAAAAATTTTGTAAACTTTGCAATACCATTTTAAATATTTTTTTATTATTATTATATCCTTTATTCATTCTAACTACTTATTTAATACAGTAAGTACCAAATATATCTTAAAGAAAAATCTAAAAAATACATTTAAAAATATAAAAAAAAATGTGTTATTATTATTAACTTCTTTTATTATTTTTTGTGCATATTATGAACATTTTTAAATATTCTAATATAAAACTATATGAAAAAGAACATTTAAAAATATAAAAAGTAGTTGCCCACCAGTGCTGGGGACAGGGTTCGAGCTGCCGGTGGTCAGGGCTCTTGAGAGAGGAACCTCAAAACAATAATATACCTTATTAATTATTATTATGTACATTGAAAATTGTAATTCCCAATTTCCAAAAAATATATTGAGGTAAAATCTTTAACATTATAAAGAATAATATTTTTCTTTTTACTGCGATGTTGGTCTAGTGGTGGGTTCAATTCCCGTGTCGGGCGAATCGTCATTAAGTTATTCCATTGGGAATTTCTCAATAGCAGCCACGGAGACTGAACTTATGCCCAGTTGATGGCAATAGGCTCGCCCCAATTACATCGGAGTGAAAATTTAATGTCGAAATGTGGGTGTAGGTGTAATATGAGGTACACCGCTGCCTAAAGCTTCAGGAATTACAGGCGTGATGTCATTTAAATACAATTTTCACATACTTAGGTAATAAAACAAGGTCCGGGTCGTACCTTATAATTATTACCTAAGTACTTATATGATTTTTTGCAACCACAGTAAATCCCAATCTGCACAAAAACGTATCTATGTAAGTATTTAAACAATAACAAGCATAGTTGAAGGTATGTTTAAATAATATTAATTTAATCTCATTATAAATAAATGTACCTAGTGTTCCAAATAATCAAGTCAAATCTTAGGTAAAGCACTTTACAGGGACAGCCGTCAGCGCATTAAGTTTCCAGAAACTGTCAAATGTCATCTGAAACTGAAATCATTTGGAGAAATTCAGCGTGTATATTCGAGCCATGTGTTGACCAAGTAAATTATAGAAGTTTTGCATATAGACTCTTAGATCAGCCAAACAGTGCGCAAGTTTCCAAACGTCACAGACTGGGTTAATTGCATAAATCATGATAATTATATTCACTCTTATGATGACGAAAATCTTTCTTTCAAATAATTTATCATGCTATTTATATACCATGGTCACATCGACTGGTTCTGTGCTATTCTCGTCCAGTGGCTTCCGACCTTCGCCAGGTCGTTGGCCAGGTTCCACCCTTTTTGCAAAAAAAAAAATCCTACCTAGGTACTACAGACTTTTGTAAAAAGAGTCGAACCTGGCCAATTACAAGAACACTTTGCTTAAGTGTTCTTGAACTTGACATTTATTTGTTTTTTTTTGTTTTATTTTAGTTTAGTTCGGGAAACAGATAAAAAAAATGCTCTTAAACTAAACGTATTCGAAGGCCATTTACTTAACAAGATTCAGCAGATAAAAACATTCGAAAAAAAAAACAAAATGAGGTAATAAATAATAGTATTTTAAGTCAAGTAACCTGAACAAGATTTTATACTAGTTGGGACTTCCCAATTTTTTATAAACGTCATCAAGAAACTATTAAGGGGCCGGCAGAACATGCGTTTTTCATTCAAAATTAAAATCAAAATCAAAATATTTTATTTCACATAGACCTAGATAGGCACTTATAAAACGTTGAAAAAGGTGTACGTTAAGTTACATAAACAAGAAATAACCAAGCGATTGCAGCAATTACTGCAGCTTTGCCGTGTATTTTTGAAGAGCTCCATTTATATCTCCGAACATCAGCATCAGATCTTGATCAGATTGAAATGGGACCACACGGAAAGCATCAGCTTTCAAATAAAAAAAAAGAATCATCAAAATCGGTTTACCCAGTCGAAAGTTCAGAGGCAACAAACATTGTCGAAATCTGGGAGTATTGTACACATCTGCGTACCCCCTCAGAGCATACAGGCGTGATGTTACGTCATGACGTAGTATGAAAAATGAACCTACAAGCGATTGCAGCAATTACTGCAGATTTGCCGTCTATTTTTGAAGAGTTCCATTGTATATCTCGGAATATCAGCATCAGATCTTCATCAAATTAAAATTAAAGTTCTGAGCTAACAAACACAAAAAAAATAAAAACAAAAAAAAAATACAGATGAATTGAGAACCTCCTCTTTTTGGAAGTCGGTTGATAAATACACACTACCTTAAGAATATGTTTGATTTACAAATTATTTTGGTATTACGTTTATATGAAATTCGCATGCTCCGCGGGACTCTTTATGGATTGCATGAAGGACATGAAAGATAAAGGAGTAAATGATAGCGTTGCGGTTGACAAAGGAGAATAGAAGAATATAACGTGTTGCGCCGACCTCAAGTATTAAATAATAATAAATAAATAATAAATATCGCTAAAAATTACACACAGCAGCATCTAGTGCCACAATAAGCAACGAGGCTTGTGTCGTGGACACCAGATAGTTGATACACTACAAACATACTTTTTTTTTGTAAATACATACCTACCTTATTATAACAGCCATGACTCGGAAACAAATTTGTCCATGCTCATCACGCAAACATTTTCTCCTACTGGGATTCGAACTCGGGACTCAAATAACGTAAAGCAGCCTCACTAACGCTGCGCTATTCGAGTCGTCGTAATACATTATTCAGATGGATAATAAAACACAATACATGCCTGAGGACTGCAATCACTGCACTTTAATCCATTTCTTTTTAAACTTTTCACTGAATTAATAACTTTTTCCACTGAACACCACACTGCATTTACAGCAACACCATTTACAATACACTGGGTGATCCCTCGTTCGAAACTACGACAAAATATAGTAAACTCTCTCGCGCCTACACATTGTGCTATATAGTACCCCCACTATAAGTAAAACAACAGATTCGTAATTCAGATCTAACGCAGGGGTGATCAACCTTGGGCGCGAACGTCAGGCGTAGCAGTTCTCGCGGCTCATCCGCAAAAGCGACAGTAGGCTGACAGCGGTGTTTTTTAGTGGGTGCAAACCCCATATAACCATAACCCAAACCGTCTCCCTGAACGATGCGGTATGCGTTAGTCTTTTTTCACCGTAGGTATAAAAAAGGAGTGTTCTATCTGTAATGTACTTACGTATATTTATTTATTCAGTCCAGCGTATACCATTCACTCACTACCATTCACTAAATTAAATACCTATTCGGTGTAGAACCACAAATATCAACGTCTTCCATTCATCAACAAACAAGTTCGATCCAGAGTTGGTCTCCACGAACACGTTGAGCATCGTAAGAACACGGTTTAGGGCAAGTGGATCGATCTATAGTGTGATTAAATTGGATATCAAACAATTTATGATTTCTAGAGCGAATATAATTATTTGGAACAGACAATTGACACCGCTCTGCATGTATTTCTGAAGCGTCGGTAAAACCATGTCATAATTTTATACGCAATTGTTATTTGCCCAACAGCATGCCTGACTTTACATATTTAAACGTGGATATATGTTTTTGTCATCTTTTGCAAGCAAGCAGAATCAAAACTCAGAATTTTGTAACATGTATTTATAATGGTCAAATATATTTTTTTAGTTATTTATTAATTACTCTGACTTTCCTCAGAGTAATTAATAAATATTTTTCAAAAACTCTTAACTCTCTTATCAAGTTTTCAAGTGACCGTCATAAATTGATCCCACATCAACACAATCACAAAGGTATTTTTAAAATAATCAATAGTTTGCCCTGTGCCATGGGGCATGAAAGCCACGGAGCCCAAGGCTTTCATGGTGGCATGCCAATAGTTGGCCATCCCTGTGTCCTTTCTAAAGAATTAGACAAAGATTCGAGTGACTCTCATACGGCTATCAAGTTTGAAACAAATTTTTATCGTGTTATTATGTAAGTTCCCAGATGCATGTTACGTATAACACACAGCACTTTTTTTGTGTCTGAAATTTAATCACTGATTGATGAATAGTCTGTGTTTATTGACTGGTCAAAAAATAGTCTTTGAAACGATTGTCTGCATTTTGTTTCATTTGGGAACTAAATTCCCTCTAGAGAAACCCTCGGTTGATCGGTCGATCCCTCGGTAGAGGGTTTTTAAATGTCTCTATTTATATGTATAACCCTGGTGGAGGTTCCGGGAATCCGGTGGATGCGAGTAGCAAGGGACCGGTCAATGTGGCGACACTTGGGGGAGGCCTATGTCCAGCAGTGGACGTCTTTCGGCTGAGATGATGATGATGATGATGATATGTATAACTTTCAAATATATAGCTTTTTGGCGAAAATCTAATTAAATGTATATACAGTCGACTTACTGGTAGTAAACAGTGAGTGGCTAAGGGGTATCATATTTGATATTACCCTGTACTAGCAGGGTTGTGGAGGTCAGATAGGCAGTCGCTCCATGTAAAATGCTGGTAATCAACTGCGTCCGGTTAGACTGGAAGCTAACTCACAGGTGATAATGATGTATTGATGGCTGCAACACCAAGGGTAGAGCCGCACTAGCTCCGCGTGGTGGATTATGAATCAAATCAAATAATTTATTCGCATCACTATCACTACATAATTATTATAAAACAGTCTCCCGCCGCGTCTGTCTGTCCCTATTAGCTTAGATCTTTAAAACTACGCAACGGATTTTGATGCGGGTTTTTTTAATAGATAGAGTGATTCAAGAGGAAGGTTTTTGTGTATAGTTTTACGCGGGCGAAGCCGCGGGCATCGGCTAGTAAAGCATATAACAAAACAATGAGGATCCTCATATTAATCATTTCTGTTACACAAAATATTAAAAAAAAGTTTAAATAAAAAATAAACGAAATGGGTGACATTATAAAAATTTTCTATTCTTTTATCTAAGGTATTCTTTCTTTTTCCTGGGCTTTTGATAGGTAATTAGGTAATTAGTAAGGTAAATGTACACACATACATCACATCACATCATCATCATCTACATCTATTGACTAACCAGGTGTATATTTTTTTCGGAATAAACTAAAAACAACTACCGTCTTTTAGTTCATTAAGTAATAGTAACAGTTTGTTCTATACATATCAGTTTTTTTTTATGTTTGGCCAGGGAAAGCTATTGGGATAACGGGTATGGCCCAAAGACGGGGAACGTTATAATGCTGGTAGTAAATACCTAAATGCTGTAACAATAGAACAATCCAGACGTACCTAGACTTTCACAAGGAAACTATGTTAAATGTCAGCGACTCGGTGCCCTGTCAGACCTCTGTGGTTTATGATTCTCTCTGTTACTTCGTTATGTTGTTACACATCTGAAATTACATACAGACTGGTCGCACTTACTTCCTCGTTTCATAATATCTTTTAGTAAGAATAGTGTTGTTTAATTTGGTTTTAAGACAACTGACTTTATAATGTGTGTTATCTATGCCAGTTACCAGAGGTACACACCGTTACTTGTGAAATATGGGTGACCTAATCATCTCTGCTAAATAACACGCTCGTTCACACTTTGTTTATTTTTTTATTCTTAACCATATATCTGACCGTGGCATAATTGGCATCACTTTGGGCCCTATCAGTATATATCAGCGCTGTGACGTTTTTGTTTTTAAATGTTACATCACCAGGCTGAGATATGAGCCTTTTGGTCTCGTACTGTACTTTTTTTTTTGTTTTTTTTTTTTTATGATGTTACTAGCTGACCCACGCAACTTCGTCTGCGTCGCATAAGAGAGAAAAATGAAAGGAAAAAAAAACCCCCGTTTTTGCAACATTTTTCATTCCTGCTCCGCTCCTAATGGTCGCAGCGTAATGTTATATAGCCTAAAGCCTTCCTCGATAAATGGACTATCCAACACAAAAAGAATTTTTCAATTCGAGCCGGTAGTTCCTGAGATTAGCGCGTTCAACCAAACAAACAAACAAACAAACTCTTCAGCTTTATAATATTAGTATAGATTATATTATATATATATTATATAGTATAGATTACTTTTCTTACTATGTTTACTTTTTATTAAAACCACAATTTTTTCTTTCTTAAACTTCTGGGGTATGTTGGCGTGAAGCTGAGTGTGTGACCTAGACTTAGAGCAAAAGAATCGAAAGTTAATTACGAAATTCCGACCAGCATAGTATTCACCTCGCAAAAAAACTTGAATTGCAAATACTAACTTGCAAAATAAACTTGCATATCGTTAGTCATTCTAGTGCAGTAAGTTGATGTTGCAGTTTTAATTTATGTTCTACAAACAAACAAATTTTTAAATTAGACTATGAATCAGCTTTTTAGGGTTCCGTAGCCAAATGGCAAAAAACGGAACCCTTATAGATTCGTCATGTCTGTTGAAACTTGTTAAGTAGATGTATTCTGTGAACTGCAGTAAGATTTTCACACAAAAATAGAAAAAAAAATGTTGAGGGTTCCCGATACTTAGAACTGAAACCCCTTTTTGTTTTCATAAATCCCATACGTGTGGGGTATCTATGGATAGGTCTTTAAACATGAAATTGAGGTTAAACTGAATAGTTTGCGCGAGAGACACTCCCAAAGTGGTAAAAATGTGTGTGTGTGTCCCTGTAACTTCATATATTTTTTTTAGTTTTATCAGTCTTTTATTTTATAAAAGACTGATAAAACTAAAAAAAATATATGATGTACATTACCATGTAAACTTCCACCGAAATTTAGTTTGAACGAGATCTAGTAAGTAGTTTTTATTCATACGTCATAAATCGTAAACCGCAATTTTGATACGGAACCCTTCATGGGCGAGTCCGACTCGCACTTGATCGCTTTTTTATATTTAAACTAGCTGACCCACGCAACTTCGTCTGCGTCACATAAGAGAGATAAACGTCCCCGTTTTTGCAACATTTTTCATTCCTGCTCCGCTCCTAATGATTGTAGCGTGATGTTATATAGCCTTAAGCCTTCCTCGATAAATGGACTATCCAACACAAAAATATTTTTTCAATTCGAGCCGGTAGTTCCTGAGATTAGCGCGTTCAGCCAAACAAACAAACTCTTCTGCTTTATAATATTAGTATAGATAATATAATGTCTTATGTAAGTAATTTAAATATCACAAGCTCCCAATTCGTGCACCCAATCATGAAATTACATACAAACTTTTACCCCGACCGGTAAGAGGATGCATTTTCAAAAAAATACGTATTTAGTGCTCAGTTGCTTTTTCATAGCGTGGCGGTTGGCAGAGAATCAATAATAGTTCTTCCCCTCGACACGTCTGATTAATGGTATGGTACAATAAAATAAAGCTATTATCATGACTTTTAAAATGGTACAAAGGTCCTACAATTTGATGCATCTCAGAGAACACAGCTCACACCAAGGTTAGCAGCTGGGTACCAAGAAAGAAGAATGGGCATTCTCCTTTCTTAGTACTCACCGGGTTAAATTAATAGAGATAAATCAATAAAATTGGTAGCAAATGTGAGTCTGACCAGTAAAAACAGAATTTTAATTTTGAAGAAGTTACAACTACGATAAATAGAATTTCACACTTCACCGGTTAATTTTACTATTATATTTTATCACACATCATTGGACTAACAATCTAAATTAACGACTTGGCATCATGATTAATTTGAATGAAATTTAAATATAAGTAAAAAAACTAGCTGTTGTCCGCAGCTTCGCCTTCGTTCGAGCCAAGTTTCATCGAATTAATTTGTCTCAGAAAGTACCTACTACTAAGTTGTATCATTTACAAAATGCTTCCTCTCTCCTAACTCACTTATTTTGCTGTGCCCGACAATCCATGTGATCTAATAACATTTAAACTCACATACACAAACATCCACACCCGGAACAACTACCTGTAGCAGCAGAGTAGCACCCAGTCGCTCAGTCACTGCGCCAACCGTGCAGTCAATAAATTAGCATGGATATTTGGCCAATGTCCTTTACGTAACGAAGTTTGCAATCGTTAATCTTGTTGACGTATTTAATTTATGTGGTAATAGATATGGTTAAATAATATTAAACTAATAGTTAAGAAGAAAAGAGATGATGATTTATAAGGCGATGAATTTAACTTTAAGATAAATAAAAATGATTTATAAAGGTAAATCATATGTTTAACAAAACTGTATTTTGTTCTTGTTATATATATAAATATCTGCCAGTTTATCATCGTTTCTTGTCAGGTGAAAGGTTTTACAAGCGAATACATTGATAAGCCATTGACAGTTGAAGATTTTTGTTTTTTGATATTAATTAAGACTTTTAAGTAATAAAATCAGTGACGAAACACATGATCGCGTGACTTCGGCAGGTTGCAGACCAGAGCAGCATACAGCTAACACAGTATAGGTTCAAGAAAATCAATGAGTAGGTATCCGAAATCAGCTTAAGGTGTCCCCAATAGCCTTCCACTCTTCGTGTGCAACTAGCAAAATCCCGCGGCTTCACACGCGTGGTGATCGGTAATGACAAGTTATCTTTTTGAGAATTAAAAAAAAAACAGTTTCCAATAACTCGATAGATGGCGTTGAACTGACAACGTTACTAGGAGCCAAAGCTAAAGCGCTTGAAAAAAACACTCGTCACATACGCTCGTTGACTGAAACTTTCATTTGCATAAGCTTCTGAATATAACCATAACGTCCAAGTGAAATTATGTGACGTTCTGTTCCTTGCAGTAACATACCGAGATCAGCGCCATCTAATACGGATTATAATACGACTAGCTGACCCACGCAACTTCGTCTGAGTCATATAAGAGAGAAAAACGAAAGGAAAAGAAATCCCCGTTTTTTGCAACATTTTTCATTCCTGTTCCGCTCCTAATGGTCGTAGCGTGATGTTATATAGCCTATAACCTTTCTCGATAAATGGACTATCTAACACAAAAAGATTTTTTCAATTCGAACCAGTAGATCCTGAGATTAGCGCGTTCAACCAAACAAACAAACAAACAGACAAACAAACAAACTCTTCTGCTTTATAATATTAGTATAGATGTATCAATCACACCAACCAGGATATAAACTACTTGTGTGCCAAATTCCGTAGCGTTCATAAAGAGTCACAAAAAAATATTTTCATCCAACCTCACATAGTTTGGCATTTATACTCAATACTCAAACTGTATTTTCATTCCACAATGTATATTTTGGTGCTCTTGGCTAAATAATAAAAGCCGCTCGGGTCGAACGTTACGTTAAGCCGCCACCTTTACATACCGAGTTTTCTCCGTGTCTCGGAAAGTCTTACCATGTGGTTTAATCATCTACCTAAGATAATGAATGTGTATTTAGGTGGTAAGTTAAAAACATTGTGAACATTGTGAACCCCTGTCGGGCACAGCAAACAATAAAAATATTGTACTTATAGTAGGTATGTATAATAGTAAGTTATGATAAGATTTTCTCCGGACAATCTTCCAGAAACGTCCAAGTCATCACTACATCAACGTTTTCTAGGCCTCTCTCGACGACGGCGTCCGTCTCCTCTCACAGGTGCCGGAGACGAGCGCCGTCGTCTGAGGGAGGCCAGAGTCGTCATGCAGTAGGCTGCATAACGACTCTGGCCATCGATCATTGGCCCATCGGTCTTGCTTCATTTTTTTTTTCTTTTTTCCTTTATTGGCCAACCAACAATTGTTTACACTGTAATATTTCGAGTAATTATCTACCATTATCTAAGGTTAGTGTAACAATTTCTTACAGGTTAGCACCGCATGCCCCATAAACATATTAGAAGTGCCACAAGTATTCTATTATAAAATTAGTGTCTAATTAACTAAAACTAACAAGTGTAAGTTCAAATTATGTGTAGGAATATAAAACTAACATTAACAGTAGAAGTAAAATGCAATAGAACAAAACAAACAAAGACACAACAAAACAGAAAAATAAGACAATTTAAATTGAAACAAAATTAAATTACAAGTAAAATTAATGTAACAATCAAAATTTACATTAAATAACAATGAAAACCGTAATCGAGATTACAGGTAAGCAAACTCAAAATCAAAATTAAAAGCAATTTAAAATTAAAATTAATGTACAAGAAAAATGTTAAAATTATAATTAGGGTCAACATTTAAGTTAAACTCGACATTAATAATTATTAAGTTAAAATCAAACTTAAAACAAAATAAATTATATATTAATAATAAACAAAACAAAGCAAAAATCAGTTCAAAATTGACATCAATGTCAGAATCACAATTAACATTAAAATTAAAATCAAAATCAAAATTAAAAAAAAAAATCAAAATCAAAATCAAAATCAAAATCAAAATCAAAATCAAAATCAAAATCAAAATCAAAATCAAAATCAAAATCAAAATCAAAATCAAAATCAAAATCAAAATCAAAATCAAAATCGTTTTTTATTTTTATCATTTTACAAACATGACCCATCAATTTTCACGTTTTATTTGTACCGTACGGGTGGTACATATTGCCCTGGTGCCCGACCTGCCTTTGCGTACTCATTCTAAAATAAAGTCATCGCGGTAATAGGTAGTTGATTTACTTTTACTTTCAGTACCTGCCAACTGTGGAGAGAACACTTTGGATAAAATAAGAAAGTAATAGTTACAAAAGGAAGTCTAGAAGAGTGACAAAAGTTGAAAGGGAATCATTGTGCTTTTATTGGAGTCCTTTATTTCGGATGGGACATCATCAAATGACTTCTCCCACTCTGGGCGGAGCGGGAGTCAGACTTTTACTGACTAAAACCCATCCATGTTCCGGGGCCGCGGTATCTCTTTCGAACAGTCCCGCAGCCCCGGTAGGCTCTGGCCCTTACGGGCCCGTTCATCTCTTTGAGGCGCGCGTGGAACACGATCGCGCCGTCGACACGACCTGTCGTCATAAGACGATACGGACGGCTAGCTAGCCCAAAGCTTACCGTCCACAGGCTCAAAGGCTTGGTTAGATAACCAAGGGCTGTATTACCCCGCGAGCCTGTTGCTGTAGCCGAGGCCATCGACTTAACATGCTTTCCAAGTCGAAAAGGACGATATATTCGTAAATCCACGGCCCGACCAGTGCATCTGTAATTTATAGCCACATCCCATAGATTTTTGACTTTTTATCATCTTCATCGCTGATGATGAATGTCTCTTTGTCTATACCAGATACGGACGTGGGTATTTTGCTTCGGTTAAAGAAAACATGGTGAGGAAACAAGCATGCCTAAAAGATATTTCTCGACAGCTTGTGAACAAAGACCCATGGGTGGCATAAAACTAACACCAGGTTATAATAGACACTAACCACACGATATAGAATGAAGTCGGTTTATTTTAGTCCTTACACTTCCGTAAACTACATTTATAATTATCCACTTCTTTACGTACGTCATTATTTTTAATATTATACGTAGAAGTTAGTTCAATGCGTAATTATTACCAGATAATCGACGTAAGACGTAAAATATAGGTTACGTTAATAGGTCTTAAGACTCTGTCAGACCGAGTGGCCGTGGCTGATTGATAACAGCCGCCCGCTTCTGTTAAAGGTTAAACTTAGGATGGGTGACTATTCATTACATACTGAGACTCCTCTATAAATGTAAAAGTCCGTTGACAAAAGCCCATCTGTCCTCCATCATTCATCATTTCAACCGAAAGACGTCCGCTGCAGGACATGGCCTCCTCCAAGTGTCGCAATATTGGCCGGTCCCGTGCGACTCGCATCCAACAGATTCCCGTAACCTTCACCAGGTCATCGGTCTACCTAGTGGGAGGTCTTCCAACGCACCGTCTTCCGATTCGCGGTTGCAACTCTAGAACTTTTCGGCCCCATCGGCCATCCGTTCTGCGAGCTGAGCCCTGCCCACTGCCACTTAAGTTTGGCAATCTGTCCTTCATTATCCCAGTTACTGGGTTCTGTAAGACAGACAGGCGGTTGACTGGTCGGTATTCGACTGAAATTAAACCCAAATAATGGGTGTAAAAGTACCCATAACAAAACCGAAAAGCTCTTGTTTTCCACATTGACATTGCGATCTATTTTTTGTTCGGTACCACACCTCGATCTTTCTAGTTTCGGAGATATTGGGGGTCAAAGTTCCATAATTTCCACAAGTTTTTAATATTATAACATTACTCTAAATACCTCCACGAACCCCGGAATATTTAATTTATTCACCAGCACAATGTTTTGAGTGCGTTATATTGAGTTCCACCGTAAAACTTGATTTTTCACCTAAAAAAAAGTTGTTTCCCAGCAACATTTTTTGCGTAAAATGACTTAGTTTGGTGTACAGAATGCTTGGTTGGCGGCTCCGTATACATCATGTAGGTTAAGTTGTGAAAAGACTAGGCTAGATCATGATTCGGTCAAACCGGGAAGAACAAATGTGATCACCAAACTCAGACAGCCAAATGAACCTCCTTTTTTTTCGTACGGGAAATCATCAAATGACTTCTTCCACTCTGGGCGGAGCGGGAGAGTGTCCGACTTTTACTGACTAAAACCCATCCATGTTCCACCCTCCTACTAAGGTACTTAAGTATCTGTTGGGGTCCAGTATCTATATGTCACCGTAAAATTGTCAAATACGTTATATTGTAATATCTCTAGCGATATTGTAAAGTCTCGAATTATTGTCAAATGAACATACTGCTTACAACAAAACGCATTATTTTTCGTGAAATGCATGCGATGGTAGTCAACTTACGCGGTGTGGAGGGAAGGAGAGGTCCCCCTTGCCCAGTGGCACAACTGTCATGAAAAGATAATGCACCGTTCCTGAGAAATACCGATTAATATAACATAACCTTAAAACACTTTATATTCGCCCTAAAAAGCGTAGTCGACGGAGCCCCGCTTCGCGGGGCCCCTATTTCCGAGTGCAGGGTTTAAAGGAACCTAACTAACCTAACGGGGAGGTGCCCCAAGTCCCGATTGTGGGGGCAGAGATACTTCCGTATGTTCAGTTGACAATAATTCGAGACATTACAATATCGCGAGAGAAAACACGTTATATTGTAATATAACGTGTTTGACAATTTTACGGTGACATATACACACCGGTTTGACAGAACCCTAACTATTCTGACGTTTTAAACTCGTAAAATACCTACCTTGTGAAAAGAAATAAGTAAATGAATAGGCAATAACTCTGCAGTCTATGATTAAAACAGATAATCGATTAATAAATAATTGCATTTACTTATATCAACAAGATTATTTTATGGAATCAGGCTTTACTTCGTAGAAATCCATGACATTATATTTTACGAAAAATGTATGATAAAAAATATGGACATGCAGAAAATGCGGTAATAAGTTAGCATGTCATGCGGCCAAACCATGAAACACGTATCGAGTATCGGTTTCTACGTAATAAAGGGTACCTGTAAAAAAACTCTTAATGAAGCCGAAATGTACTTGTTCTCTTGACTTACAACACCTATACGTCTCCCGTATTGTTCAGTCCATCCCCAGCATAATGTTTTGAGTGCTTTATATTGGGACGGGGGGGGGGGGGGGGTCGGGTGGGGGTCGGGAGTCGGGAGTCGGGATTAAATTAAAGGTAAATTCGCGATAAATACCCGTTGTTCGATATTGTTTGATACACCTTACTATTTTCATCGTACTTTATTAGTCAGTGACATGTCCCATCCCTAATCCTTCCCCCGTACCTCACTTCACTTTTTTTGCAACCTTACGTCCGGTCGCAAGGGCGCGCGCGCATTTGAAGAAAAAATCGATTTTCAAATAATTTGTTGGCCAAATCTAACTCTTAACTAGTGATCTCGCTATTGTCGTAATATCGGTGAAGTGGAATTACTGTGGTGGACACTCAAGGACAATATTTTTGTTATTTGTGACCGCGTGCACGCGGTAGAAGATCCGCCATCAAGACAAGAAAATAAAAATAACGGTGAGAGCTGCACAATCGTAAGTGTTCTGTAATCCCTTTAACCCCCTAACCCTTTTCCTGTTTAGTCACTGATCGAAATAAGTACGAAAATATCAGCTCTATTCAGCAGTCAGCTAGCCATTATCTCCATATAATATTTAGACGCCATCTTTAAAAAAACATCTTCGCATTTTTAGTCTACAATACAGTCCATTTTTCAGGTGAATACTACTCCTAGTTTTATTCATCTTTTGAACCACGCGTCTGTTTAATTTAACAGACCTTTGTTTTCCCTTTCGCTTTTGAAACACCACCCGTATTCATATGTCTACACTAATATTATAAAGAGGAAAACTTTGTTTGTTTGTTTGTAATGAATAGGCTTAAAAACTACTGGACCGTTTTTAAAAATTCTTTCACCATTCGAAAGCTACATTATCCACGAGTAACATAGGATATATTTTATCCCCGTACTCCCACGGGAACGGGAATTACGCGGGTGAAACCGCGTGACGTCCGCTAGTTTCAAAATAAAGTCGTTCGCCAGCATTATTTTTTGCGTAAAGTTACTTAGTTTAATATACAGAATGCTTGGTTGACGGTTTCGTGATGAGGTTGTTGTATTTGAAGTTTTTTTTTGTTAGCCTATCTATACATACTGTTCTATTACTGGGCAAATGCCTCGCCCAATTCCTTCCATGTGCTCTTATACCGAGCCTCCTCGGACCAGCCCTCACAGTACTCGTCCAGATCATCTCGTCACCTCTTTCTGGGCCGACCTCGGCAGCGCCCGCCCGTCGTCTGGTAACCATTGTGAGGAGACTCAGCGGTCATTCTGTGCATATGGCTGAACATTTGAAATTAAATGAAATAAATAACAATCGAAACCATCATGTAAGCAGTTGCATGTTCTGCTAATTGCTCATTCTTATCACGTAGGTACCTTAGTTTTACCGATAAATCCATGGTTGTTAATTGTTATTGCAATCTGCGATTGTGTGTAACAGAAATTAACACAATCGCTACAGAATGCCTAGAAAATGTTGACAGGCGTCATTTATGGAATTAAGGCCAAGAACTATACACATGACAGCATAATTAAACCTATACGATGACTACGAGCCCCGTACAATTCAATACATTCATCGCACAATGTTTTGAGTACAAAATGTTTTGGAAAACCGTGATTTTTGACTGGTGGTGGTTCCATTCGGGTCGTCAATATCATCATCTACCAAGCCTTTTCCCAACTATGTTGGGGTCGGCATCCAGTCTTAGGTACTGGATGCAGCTGAAATCCAGTATTTTACATGGAGCGACTGCCTAT
Source organism: Xestia c-nigrum (assembly GCA_916618015.1). Lineage (NCBI taxonomy): Eukaryota > Metazoa > Arthropoda > Insecta > Lepidoptera > Noctuidae > Xestia > Xestia c-nigrum. The sequence goes on from OU745270.1 coordinate 15,842,854, forward strand.
GTGACTTCCACAACCCAGTTTATACTGGGTAATACGGTACCACTGTTCAGACTTTTTGGGCCTCTGCACTTTTTTGGCACTGCCTGTAACGACTGCCAAAGATGGAAAAATGACAGCCGGAACCAAATGCTTAACGTGATTTCCGAGGAACGAAGGAAACTCGGGTGGTCACCCATCCACAGACCAACCTAGGCAAACACGGCTTGACGTAAAGATCGGTCCGAGTGGCTGTTATTATTTAGCCACGAGCTACTCGGATCGTCAATAATTAGGGGATAAGAGAGAGAGCAGCGGTGGGCCAGTGGTGGCGGCCCCGACTTACGATCAGTAAGTCGTGGGTTCGAACCCAGACCCACTGCTCTCAAAACGGTGAAGGAAAACATCGTGAGGAAACCGGCATGTCCCAGAACCAAAAATTCGAAGACATGTGACATCCACCAAACCGCACTGGGCCCACGTGGTGGATTATAGCCCATACGCAAAATACGCGCTTTGACGTAGAGTTGTGGACACCAGCCCGTTGTACAATACAATACAATACAAAAATGGGATAAATATTATTCCTGCCTAAACCTTTGGGGATTTCATGCGTGAGGTTATACGGTCTATCCGTTACCATGGCTTCATATCGGTAGATTATGAAACAGTAGGAGCAGCACCCATATTCCTTTTGTACACCTACACTAGTTAGTACTGAATGAAAGCCGGCGTGAATGGGCGCGACTGTCGGGTAGCGCAGCCATTTTCTTTTTATAGGTACTGAAAACAATAATCGTAAAGTGTTTTAAATTGTGACCGTCAATTGGCCTTATACTCGTGTCTTATCCTAGTTACTTACTCGTACGTAGGTAATGTTAACCTAGTATTGGAGTATACGTAAAATGTCTGAGACCAAAATATCTTGTGTAAGCCCGCCGTGTAATGGAATAAAGTATTGATTTTCATGAAATAGGGGTGCGGTAAGTGTGTCAGCGGTAAGAAACGGGTAGGGTTGTGTTTCGTCGGTTTCTTTTAGCAGTTTTTCGATTTTCACACTTATGACCAAGAAAACATGACATTATTACCAACAACGGTTGTAATTTTTTTTGCACGGAACACTAATTCATTTTCCAAGATTAAAGTAGCTTAAGTTGCTCCTAATAGTTATAATATCAGCCATCTGAATTATGTACAATATTTACATACTACATTTAAAACTATATATAATTACAAAAATAAAACTAAACGTAAAACTACAATATATATACAACAATGTCAACAGGACACTTAGGCGTCAAAGTACTCCTCCGCATCGCTGTCATCGGGAAACGTGCCCAGAAGACTAGCAGCATTGCCACGTTGAATGGCAATGCTAATTCTTTTGCCATCTGACCCCTGAATATAAAACCCGACAAAAATCGTCCAGACGTTTCGGAGATTAGCTGGAACAAATAGCCAAACAAACAGAAACCCAAAAATTTAAAAAAAAATGTGTTTTTTCGTACACACTTTCATATACAATCATTAGCAAGCTGGTATTTTATAAAATACTAAACAAACAAAACATGTTGTTTTTTTCGGAATGTACTGACGCAAAATACAAAATGTTTACTTAAAGAAAAAACCTAAGTATAAGTCCTAGTTTAGCTTCGAAATCGTAAAATAGCAAAGCTGTAGATTGAAGTAAACCTCATGAGAAATAACTCAGCCGTTTATAGATTCGTAATAATGATACACGGACGTGTTTACAAGAGCGTATAGGATTGTAACGTACTTTGTAAACAGTTGAACTGCACTGAAGCTATCTTCATTGCGTTTCAAAACAGAAGATGGCATTTTGCCACCAAAATCTTCTATTAATACGTGCCCATTTTATCGTTCCGACGTTTCCGATCACTGCTCAGCTCCTAATAATGCTAGCGTGATAGTATTTCCATTTAAATGTTTGTGAAAAAATTATCTATAAATCGGTGTAATTTTCATCAAAATAAGTGCAGTGGTTTCGGAAGTATGTGCGAGTAAACTTCGGTCAATGTCGTGTCAGTAGTTTCAATGTCAGTATTCAGGAAATTATGTGACATTTATGTGGATTGTTTATAGTCTGTGGTAGTATTAAGAAAGTGAAAATGTACTTGTGATTTTGAAGCCATAGAACTGCGTTTCTTGTGAATAACGGAGAATCGAAAATGAAATATCCATAAAACAAACCGGCAAAATGTGCCAGTCGCATATTACACACCTTTCATTTTTTGTTTATTATTTGTTGTCAAAGCGGCAACAGAAATACACATTCTATGAAAGTTCAACTATCTACAGTTTTTACGGATCATGAGATACTGCGCTCCAAAACAAAAATTACTGACGTTGCTCAAATAGCCGCTAAGCTGAAGTGGGACTGGACTGGCCACGACTGCCGCATGCCCAATGAGCTGTGGGCCAAAATAGCCACTTTATGGAGCCCTGATACAGCCAGAAGGCGTCGCGGCAGACCTCGCAGAAGACGGCGGGACGAGCTGGACAAAACTTATTACCAGTGGCCAACATTAGCCCTAGATCGAAACAATTGGAAATCATGGGAGAGGCCTTTGCCCAGCAGTGGGATAATGCAGGCTAGCAGTAACAGTAATAAGATACTGCTCGTTGACAGACGGACTGACGGTTACCGGTTACGGAACCTTAAAAAAGTTTTTGCGAAATAGTGATCGTAATTTGGCGAAAACAACTATTTTCACAATACTTAGTTCCTGTACCGTGACTTCCACGTTCATCATCATAATTATCTTTCTCCTGCCAAGGATCCCAACTTATTTGGGGTTGGCTTCCAGTCCTACCGGATGCAGCTGAATACCAGTATTTTTCATGGAGCGACTGCCTATCTAACTAACACAATACAGTTAGTATTGGGTAATACAGTATCTCTTGGTGAGACTAAGACTGGTGTCAGACTTTTGAGCCGCTGACTACCCGTAACGACTGTCAAAGATCTACAAACACTGTTTTAGGCTTTCACGGTTTAAAACTAAACTTAAATTAGCCCACCAACCCGCGATCATGGCGCTTGCAACAGCGTCGAAATATCGGGAGCACAAAATAACAAATAATCACGGAAGATATCCCGTAAGTGACAATTTAAGTTAATAACAGCCGGAACCAACAGAGGCATGAAGGAAACTCGGTATGTAATGATGGTCACCCATCTATAGGCCGACCTTGGCAACTGCAGCTTAACCTTGAACATCGACTCGTGTCGCTGTTACTTTTTAGCCACGAGCTCCCCCTCCTCATCATCAAAAACTGTCATAAATAGGAGAAATAAGTTTCTGTGACGTCAAAATTCCTCGTATCAAACGTAAAAAGGAATTTCGACGATGCTAATGATGATAGACCGGTGTTAGTACGCATTCTTTTCGCATATCTAATGAACACACGTGTCACAAATAGATGACGAACTTATCTAAATTGGTCTAGCACTTCATCTAGACGTAATATTATTTGTCGTTTTTATTTTACTCTCTTCACGTGATTGTACGTAATTATTGCTTTTAGCGATAAGAGCGCCCCTTGTAAAATGTTTTACATTTGTACCTGTGATTTTTATGGTGTATATAATAAAGAGTATTCTATTCTATGCTTTAAATATAAATATCGCTGGACTTTACACACAGCGCCATCTAGGGCCACACTAAGCAACGAGGCTTGTGTCGTGGACACCAGATAGTTGATATACTACATGTATACTGTTTTGTCTGTACGGTCGAACAAGCTATTTGATTTACACTTTACAATTTAATTTCTGGGTTAAACTGTACAACCAATCGACCGTACATGCTACTTATTATACATATAAACATCCATCATCATCATCATCATCATTCTCTTGCCCTTATCCCAATTTATTTGGGGTCGGCGCAGCATGTCTTCTTCTTCCATACTCCTCTATTTTTTGTCATCTCATCAGACACTTCTATAGAAAACAAAAACAAAAACATCCATGACTCGGAAACAAATGCTCATCACACAAACATTTGCTCCTACCGGGAATCGTACCCGGGACCCAAAGAACGTAATTATTAAGGCAGCCTCAATACTACCACAATACTACTGCGTCATTCGGGTCGTTAAAAGTTGCACTATTTTGCAGTATTTCTCATGTTCTACTATTTTAAGCGGGTTCCCTACTTGTTTTCGAAAGTTGATGATCCGATTTTTATTATATCGAACACGGTGTGTCGATAATTCAGTTGTACGATGTTTTATTCCGTCGATGCGTTATTGGTGCGATGTAACGTTTGTTCGAAAAATCCTGTTACGAAAAACCCTACAACGATTGCTCATTAGTTCGGTAATTTATTAGTTCGAAAGTATGTCGGTTTGAAACACCTACTGTTGTCCTTGACATTTAATTAATAATCTTATGTTGCATTACAGAAGTTAAGAAAATACATTCCTTTTATTGAAAAAAAATTATAATTCTTGTTTATTATTTACATCAAGTAAATATATTAAAATAATCCTAATCTATCTATACCTAAAGAACTTAAATTAAAATATATACAAAAAAATGTTTTATCTATGTTACTTACTGTAAAATTTATTCTAAAAATGAAATCCTAAAATAAATTGGCATACCAGTACTTAATCCTATTATTTTTCTGATTTCTTTTTATTTTTATTTCTTGATCTATGCTGATTATGTTCATGTTTATATCTTTTTTATTATTTTGTTGTTGTATGATTTTTTATTAAAATATATCATTATTAAATGAGTATTTTAGGTGTTGTGTAGCAAAACGGAAGCAGTACGGAAGCAAAAATATGACGTTTTTGCTTCCGTAGTGGGCGAGGATTAAAAAAAAACTTAGAATGCCCTAGTTGCTTTCTTTTCCATGCTGCATATCGAAATAGACTATTGAGGTATGACAGTTTTGGCTTTTGAGGGTATCAGGCGATTGGCTAGCAACCGATCACTGATATTGTCTACGTTATCTTTGGCCCATGCCACAGCTAAACGTGGTGAATTTGTTACCTGTCTTCCTCAATCTAGGAAAGTTGACGTGAAGATATGTATGGTATTTAATGTATTTCCTTAACGTCTATAATGCAACATTAGATTATTAATTAAATGTCAAGGACAACAGTAGGCGTTTCAAACCGACATACTTTCGAACTAATAAATTACTGAACAAATGAGCAATCGTTGTAGGGTTTTTCGTGACAGGATTTTTCGCACAAACGTTACATCGCACCAATAACGCATCGACGGAATAAAACATCGTACAACTGAATTATCGACACACCGTGTTCGATATAATAAAAATCGAATCATCAACTTTCGAAAACAAGTAGGGAACCCTTTTAAGCATGGTTATTATGGCTATTTGGTTAGATTACCAGGTCGGGGTAGTGTTGTTGTATTTGACTTCTGGAATTTCTCAATAACAATAGACACGTCTCGAATTACACGGGTCTTAAAAATAACGTACAATTTGGGTTTACTATAGTGTAGATAACAAAAAAACCTAATTTGTCCGTCAGGTAGATTCTAAAAAAAACATTTGAAGCATATTTTTTCTTTTGTTACGTAAATCAAAACTGACAAAAATACGGCGCTTTTAAAATTCCCAGTACGTCACGCCTAGGTATAATTTTTAGCTAGTTCTGACGTCACGAGCCCCACTCCCGAGTTTTGATACGTCTTATCTTTGTCAATATTCATTGATTTACGAAAACAAAAAATACGTGTGCATTTTTTTTCAATAATCTAACTGACGGACTTAATATACAGGGTGTAAACCACCTCATCACAAAGCCGTTAACCAAGCATTCTGTACATCAAACAAAGAAACTTTACGCAAAAATTATTGGTGGGAAACATCTTTTTTTTTTTGAGGTTATAAATCATGTTTTGTGGTATAACTCAATGTAACGCACTTAAAACATTGTGCTGATGGATGGATTGAATAGTACGGGGGTCGTGGAGGTGTTAAAAGTCAAAATCTTACAAAAAAAAATTGTATTAAAAAAAAAACTTGTCAAAAAGTTGTAACTTTGACCCCCCATATCTCCGTCACTAGAAGGTTCTCAGGTATGGTGTAGAACAAAAAAATTATCGCAATGATGGGAAGAACAAGTGCCTTACGGCTTCGTTAAGAGGTGTTTTACACCCTTTATACTGCCGTCATGCTTATTATATTAGGTTTACTTCTGCAAAACCCTCCGGAGATAAGAGTCGTAATATTATCTCGGTTCTCATGCTTCTAAACTGCAGTGATAAGAAGTCTTCGAGCTAATCATTGTTTTTAATTGATTTTATTTTCACTAGTCACTGTTTAAAGTCCTGTGCGATTAGTTTTAACCTATGCCTAGCCGTTCAGGCATGACATTATGTTGTAACAGCGACAATGGAATACTAAATACATGAATACCTATTTCCCATGTGATTTACATTATTATGCCCGTCTATATTTATCAACAATATGTACCAACGCCGATCTAGTATGTTTAATATAAAATATCTCGACTAGCTAGTCCTATACATTTCATTCTTCACTAGAAAACTAATTAGTTCCTTTTAAATACTACCACAGACTAAACAAAAGCCTGAATTCAGTGGACCAATACAATTTAAACTGTAATACTTAGAGTAAAGAGGTTTTTAAAGTACTCAGTCAATAAGACAACAAAATCCTTTCAAACGAGTGCACATTATAATTATTTTAGTACATTGTTATTATTTGAAAAGATTAACTTTGTAAAATACATTAGGCTCTGTCGCAAAATTGATGACAAGGAATCCTTTAATGGCAGCAGAGGCGGCGTAAGGCGTGGGCGGTGTGGGCCACCGCCCACGGCCTCGCGGTGCAAAGGGCCTCGCGCTTCACAGACGAAAAAAAAAATTAAAAGTACGGAAATTCAAAAGTACACGCCACAAGGTTCAGTATGAAGTTATAGTACATTCCAAATCCGTGCATTTAGGATAGTTCGGTGGTTCGTACCTAATTTCCCCGTACATCGATGTTTGACAACGATGATAATGATAACCTTAGACGCGACTCGTCTAAGATTTATATAATACTAGCTTCTGCCAGCGGCTTCGCCCGCGTGAAGTTTAATAACTGTCCCATGGGATCTTACTACCGGGATAAAAAGTATCCTATGTGTTAATCCAGGTTATAAACTATCTGTGTGCAAAATTTCATCCAAATCCGTTCAGTAGTTTTTGCGTGAAAGAGTAACAAACATCCATACATACATCCATACTTACAAACTTTCGCCTTTATAATAGTAGTAGGATTTTTCTTTTTTTCGGATGGGAAATCATCAAATGACTCATGGAGTGTCAGATTTTTACTGACTAAAACCCATCCATGTTCCTTCTTAGCCCTTTGTGTACCAGGGCCTCGGTATCTCTTTGGAACAGTGCCGCAGCCCCGGCAGGCATCGGCCCTTGCGGTCCCGTTCCATTGCTGACATCGCTTTGAAGCGGGCGTGAAACACTCGCGCGCCGTAGACATGGTCTGTCATCATAAGACGAACGGACGTCGAGCTAGCTCATAGCTCACCGTCCACAGGCCCGCGCCTACGGTGCACGTCTGGTGCGTCTCCCGCGGCGGCGGCTGGGACGAGAGGTTCTCTCCCTTTCGCGTTTCACCACTTCCTTTGCTAGCATGACTGCTTCGCAGAAAGAGGTTACGGCTTCCCATCCCGTCTCGCTCCGGACCATTCAAAACATTTTTATCTGCGACTTTTCTGTTAGTATTTGCACTCGACTTCCATTTTTTTCGCGGGCTCACTCATTCATTCAAGCAACTATCACATGCAGACGCAGTCGCACTTCATGTTACTTAAATAATAGTGTTACATATTTTTAAAAGGATAACACGTGTTTAATTATTAGATATTCGAGAGTGATACCTGATTTAGAAAAGAGTCGTAGATACAGAATTATAATCATCAAAATCATAAATCAAATCCAATTTTTCAAAGTCAAAGTAGTTTTAGTGTTTGTAGTTTTTTTTTTTTTTTAATTACTTTGAACAGGTTGACATTTGTATTAATTTTTGTTTCAATGACTTAGACCATTCTTGACATTTTTTATTGTATGTTCCATTAATTTTTCCATTGACATGCCACTTATCTTCAATTTATAATTTTATTGTTAACCAATTAATTATTTACATGCACAAATGACGGCAAAATGTGGAGCACTTTATTAAAACAGAACATCTATGTACCCATTGCAAAAAATAAATGATTTGATTTGTTTTTTTTATTTGATTTGACCTTTGTGAACTTGGACAATTGTATTAATGATTTTGATGATTATAATTCTGTAACTACATGTGGGATCGTATGGTGAAATAAAAGTAGAATTTCGAAGAAAACTCGTATATTTACTGGTAAACTTAAATAAAAATAAAAATAAAAAAATACACGTCTATCATTTAACACTCATCGTCTCGCCATATTTCTTTTTCCATCCTCCTCCCTCTTTCGCACATCTACCTTTCACTCGCACCTTTGCATACGTTCCCTTTTACACAAATTCATTCCACACTCGGTCATCCTACACACTGTCTGCCCTCAGACACAATGTTACGAGAAGAGACTACAAATCTCATAGAATCATCATAGCTTGTATGAACAAGTCTAATTTGTACATAACCTCTTAAGCTTAGTCTTATGTGAACTACAGAAACATAATGATTTTAGATCTTAAACAATAAAATAACAAACCAACATTTACTTTAGCTGAAGACAACTTATCAATATGTTCATCTATTATAGGGAGTGGGTATTCATCTTTAACCATTTTACTGTTAATCTTTCTATAGTCAATGCATATTCTTAGACCACCATCCTTTTTTCTTACTAGTACTAATGGGCTGGAATATTCTGAGTAACTCACCCTGATAATTCCATCTTCAAGCCATTCTTGGATTTGGCGATTAACATCCTCTTGTTCCTTGAATGAGATTCGTCGTGGCCGCTGAGATACTGGTAAGTCATCTTTGAGAACAATTTTCAACTCTATTGGGGCTTCTTTACTTTGTTGTGGCACATAACTAGTTACTAACCTTGTTACTTCTTCTTTTACCGCAGGATTACTGACGTGAGCTAAACAATCAACTGAACTAGAGAAATATGCAACATCTTTCAACCATTCATAGTTTGGGTTCATCCAATCATCTTTCGGCAATAACCAAACCATACAATCTTTCATAAACATCATAACATTTCGCAAGAAAGCATTACCAATTATCATTTGAAATGGTACAGAGTCGTTAGGCATTACATAAAATGTAGTATTACGGTATAAACAATTATCAATCGTTATGTCTAACATGACAACACCACATGACTTTACTTGCGAGTAGCCTAAACCGGTTAACGTAATATTGTTTTCGTTACACTGCACAAAGTCTATCTTGCTAAGTTCGTTATAAAAGTCTTTTGACATCAGATTCACATCACAGCCCGAATCAATTAACGCACTAGCCCTTTTACCGCGCACAAACACTGGTTTTAGTGGTTTTATACGACGTACAATGTTTACAACCGGTACATTTTCGACAGATTTCTTGTTTTGTTTGTTTACATTCGAAGTGTCAAATCCAACAACATGGCCGTCGTCTCTATAGCCAATCGCCGTCCACCGTGGTATCGTATTGCCAACATCATAACACGAATCATTTGTCCTTGTCACCGTGTAAACTTCGCCTTGAACATCGTCTTGAACTTCGTCGCTCGCGCAGCTGGTGGCGCCCTCTTGCATCATGTTGAAGAATCTTTTCTTCGACATCTGATTGGTTGATTCTCGTTGGTCAGTGCCAACCTTCGGAAATTGTTCGTGTTCTTGATCTCCGAATCCGAACGCGCCCGATGCCGAACTAGCCATCTTTTTCTTTGGGCAATTAGGAGAAATATGACCAAATTCATTGCAATGGAAGCACTTTTTTCCTTGCGACCGATGAGGACAATTTTCTGACGAATGATTCTTTTCTCCACAGTTGAAACATCGCATCATTTCAGCCGCGTTTCTTCTATTATTATTAGCACTCTGTGTGCCACTTGGCGGCTTACTACGTCGAATATCTTTAACTGAATTTTTCTTGAACGTCGCGTACAACTTTAGTTTTTCTTTCAGGTCCGCGTACGTTGTGATACCATATAACATTATCTTATTTATTTCATCATCTATGATGCCGTCCACTATATATTTGATAGCGACATAGTCAGGCATTTTTCCGCGTTTACCTAATTCCTTCATAATCAACATGTAGTCAATACATGACTCGTCTTTCTTCTTTCGTCTTGCGCTCATCAACTCGTGTATCTTTTTAACGTCTAAAGTATCAGGGAATTCCTTGCCGATGGCCACTTTTAAATCTTCCCAGGATTTGAACACTTTTTCGCTGCGCAGCCACAATGCTGCTGTGCCGGTTAGTGAACGTCGAGCCACCAATAATACCTGAGTCGGACTCCACTGAAATACGTCACCATGCTCTTCTATTTCCTTTATCCACATAGACACCGTATGCGTTTCGTCTTGCGCACTGAATTGTCGAATGAGTTGTTCCGTTAGGTGCAATAAGTCGCCGTGTGCCGCTCGTGCCAGCGCTGGAGGTGCCGCTGCATCTTGAAACTCAAGGTCGGATTTCGCCGTCATCTTAATTTATTTCTCGTAGCCGTCGTAACAATAATTTGAATATCGTCGTAAACGTCGTCGTCGTTGTTGTTGTCCGTAGGATCCGTTGGTGAAAATCAATCGTCGTGCGTCGTTATGGGTTATGGCGTCGAATATGTGCTCGTGCCTCGTGCTTCGTGCTCATACGCACGGTCGGTCTTTTACTCCACTTATTTCACCGTAATCCCGGGCGAGCCCCCAAGTTTGTGGGATCGTATGGTGAAATAAAAGTAGAATTTCGAAGAAAACTCGTATATTTACTGGTAAACTTAAATAAAAATAAAAATAAAAAAATACACGTCTATCATTTAACACTCATCGTCTCGCCATATTTCTTTTTCCATCCTCCTCCCTCTTTCGCACATCTACCTTTCACTCGCACCTTTGCATACGTTCCCTTTTACACAAATTCATTCCACATACATAATTATGTCATAAAGTCGCAAACGATATTTTCATCAACATACAACTTAGCATTGCTCTGCAAATTGCAAAAAACGTAAGAACATTTGAATTTCGCGGGCCACCATGACCTTAAACTTCAAAGTACAAATATTAATTGTTCCAGTAGGACCCCCTTTCTTAGAATAAATCCTTGAAAAGTCTAAAGTGGCTTTAGATGAAGTAGTTGCTTGTTTATAACGGGTGAAGAGTGCATTGAAAAACAAAATCTAAAATAAAAAACTAAAAACAGTAACAATAAATTATCATGTGATAACGGGCTACTACGGAACCCTACAATGCGCGTGGCGCGACACGCACTTAGCCTGTTTTGAATTTTCGAAGTTTAGTCATTGGAGATCACTATGGAGTTTAGTAAAACCAAAAGTAGGTAATTTCTGTTTTTTCGAAAAAATATTTTTCTTTTTTTTTAGAGTTACAAAGAAGTATTAGTAAAAACTTAGATTTGTTTCTTTACTACAAAAATGATCAATTTGAAGTGATTTTTTATTTTCCTTTCGTTTTGCACCATCCGAGGGCCTCGCTAAATGTACCTTGCCCACACTGAATTTAGGTCTTGCGCCGCCACTGAATGGCAGTTTTGCAAAAGACCGTGATTATTGAAAACTAAGTAAGATTTGTTAAATGATTAAAGAATATAATTATAGGGTGACTGGCAATGAGTGTGCGAAACTTTAACATGATTGTGCTCATGATAACAAACAACTTTTACAATGGCACCAAAGCCGAAATCGCGAAAAAATATCAGCTGTTCAGTACATTAGGCGAACGTAAATAAATAAATAAATATCGCTGGACATTAACACACAGCACCACCTAGTGCCACACTGAGCAAAGCTTGTGTCGTGGACACTAGATAGTTGATATACTACATTATATGCCTTTTTGTTTGTAAATACATACTTGTTATACATATAAACATCTACTATAAACATATACTGGGATTCGAACCCAGGGCCCTAAGAACGTAAGGCAGCCTTACTACCACTACCGGTCGTAAATGTACTGAGAAGCTGTTTTTTTATTCGCGATTCATGTTTGGTAAAGTAAAGTAAAGTAAAGTAAAGTAAAGTAAAAGTAAAGTAAAGTAAAAATTTATTTGTCCCATAGTAAAAGTTGTTTGTACGCCAATAACGATACCCCTTGAAGACTGCGGGGTTACCACATCGTCCAAATGCGATTCAATTTAGGTTTAAGCTGTCATTTTCTGACAGTTTTTCTATGGAACTGACAGCTTGCGACTCAGTTTAGGACCTGAATTGAATCGCATTTAGAGGTTGTGGTAACCCAGCTGGTTGTCATACTCTCAGGCGACTGACTACTTGAAACGACTGTCAAAGATCTAAAATTCATAGCCGGGACCAACGGCTTAACGTGGAGGAGGAAACTCAGTATGTAATGCGTGGTCACCCATCCACAGTTAAACCCAAGCAAGTGCAGCTTAACCGCTGAAGGTCGACCCGAGCGGCTTTTATGATTTAGCAATTTTAAATTGGTTGCATGGAGCTCCTGAGCTCCATGCAACCAATTTAAAATTGTTAGATGTCCAATACAAAATTTCATTAACTCGATCCAAATGTATAGGGCATATTTTTATTTGTCATGGTTCTCTTCTCTATACATACAGAAAGTTTTCCAGGTCAACGTTCTGTTATCACAGCCTTAGGTCATGTTCACCAAAGAGATGACGATCTGATTAACTAAAACAGCTGTTTAAAACACATTAGTAGGGGAACATGTCACATTGACAGCTGTTTTTAGATAATCAGACTGTTATCTTTTCGGTGAACATGGACCTTAGAAATATGACCACACCTTCTTGGTACAGTTAGGCACCGGCCACACAGAACAGACGCAAGGCACGGAGCCGTCGCAGTCGCGGCGCCCGTTTAATCTACTTGCATATAAAATGTATACAGCCGTCGCGACGTAAAACACACAGAAAAGACGGGACGCCGTCACGACGTTAACTCGTCGGCGTCCTATTGGAAAACATATAGAAAGGACAAGGCGCGGGAAGGGCGCGGAGGGCAGGTTCTCACAGCGCTCGCCCGCTCGCCAAAATCGGACGGTTAAATGCCGGGAAAAGCTTCTAGTGCGCGCCATAAAAAGTCGTGACGACGCCCTGTCTGCGACGGGTCCGTGTCTTTTCTATATGTGTTAAAAAGTCGTGACGGCGCCCTGTTTGCGACGGGTCCGCGCCTCGCCCTCGTCTTGCGTCTTTTCTGTGTAGCCGTTGGCTTAGGTCTCAGTTGCTTATGGTAAGATAATTATACTAGTTTCCGTACAAGGAAACATGTTTACCCATTACTCAATATTTATCTACCTACTACAGCTAGTACCCGCGACATCGTTCCCTTGAAAATTTTGATATGTATGTGTGAGGCTAAAAAAAACGTACGACCTACTCTCGGACCTACACAAAAAAAATTGGTCAAGTCGTTCCGGAGAAATTCGACAACAAACATTGTGATACTAAGGCCCGTCTTCTATAACTTACTTACGCATAACTGTCAGTTAATATGCTTATGTCTTGTAGCTATCGCTGTTTCTATGAACAAAGTTAGCTGGAAATATGCTATCCGCGTCACCTAACTGTCATTTCATGAAAAGAAATTCTGTGACGTTTTGGTCTAACCATCCGTAAGCAAAATGTCAAACAGACAGAGATAGCAACCTACCAAAACCGAACAGTAAGTTATTGAAAATGGCCGTAACTCAGTTGGTCCACTGACTTTAGCTACTCTATGACACAATATTCACTATCGCTGAATCGCACCACGTGTGAATCAAGGTTCAAATAAAAACTGCAATTCATAATTAAAATCTAACAGTAATAAACGTACCTACATAAGTATATTATCGTTCGTATCATATTGATAATGTTTACAAGTGGACACAGAACTGGTGATGTCGGCTTCGAAATCAAACGTGTGTGTAAAGTCTCAGTGAGTCGAAGTGAGTTTTAATATTTAATAAAAAAAAAATGGCGAAGAAGACCTCGGGATGGATAACGCCGTTCAAAAAGCAGGTGAGTTGGTGATTTAATTACTTTTTTTATTTTTATTCCTATTACTTTGTGTAATTTATTTCATTACCACTAATCTCAAAACGGTGAAGGAAAACATAGTGAGGCAACCGGCATGCCCTAGAGCCAAAAAAATCGAAGACATTTGTGACAACACGCACTGGGTTCGCGTGGTGGATTATAACCCGCTCCCTCTCATACAAAGGAGGCCTCTGTCCCAGCAATGAGAACATTAATAGGCTGATGATCGATGATGACGATTCTTTAATAAAATGAATGGAGAGAGAGAGGAAGACCAAAAAAACGATGGGTGGATTGTGAGGAAACTTATGAAAGAAAAATGCGTAAATTATAAGTACAGAGACGGTTGACAAAAGAGAATGGAAGAAAAAATGTGTTGTGCCGAACCCAAGTTACATTGCACAAGGGCAGCTAGGAGGAATTATGGGTTTAATTTACAGTTACTTATAATGTTTAATTTTTGTTTCTTTTGGGTGATTTGAAATTGAACCGAGTATTTTCTGACTATCATCTGTCTAGCCTTTTCCCAACTACATTGGGGTCGGCTGAATACCAATATTTTACATGAAGCGACTGCTTTTCGACCTTCATAACCCAGCTAGAACTAGGTAATACGATAAGCCTTGGTATGACTTTCTGACCATCAAATTCATTTTGTAGTGTTACATTGGTAGCATTGGAGCTGCAGCGGTGGCCCAGTGGTGGCGGCCCGACTTACGAACAGTAAGTCGTGGGTTCAAACCCAGACAGGCGCATTACTTTATGTAATTTATTTCATCACCACTGCTCTCAAAACTGTGAAGGAAAACATCGTAAGGAAACCGGCATGTCCTAGAATCAAAAATTCGAAGACATGTGACATCCACCAATCCGCACTGGGCCCGCGTGGTAGATTATAGCCCATTCCCTCTCATTGAGTGGAGGCCGTGTCCCAGTATAGGCTGATGATGATGATGATGACATTGGTAAGTACCTAGTTGATGATTGAGTATGGTTTGATTCTCGGGTCTGGCTAAGTGTGACATTGGGCCGACTTAAACATAATTGGTGAAATATTACTGTAATAATGGTCTTGATCTTCTACCTTCCCCTTCGAAGCCTTTTTTTTTTTTTTTTTTTAAGGATGGGAAATCATCAAATGACCCCCCCCACTCTGGGCGGAGCGGGAGGGAGTGTCAGACTCTTACTGACTAAAAACCATCTATGTTCCTTCCTCGCCTTTTACGTTCCGGGGTCGCGGTATCTCTTTCGAACAGGCCCGCAACCCCGGCAGGCTTCGGCCCTTGCGGGCCCCTCTTCTTTTGCTGACATCTCTTTGAGGCGCGCGTGGAACACGAACGCGCCATCGACACGGCCTGTCGTCGTCGTTAGACGGCCGGACGGCCAGCTATTGCCCATAGCCAGCCGTCCACAGGCCCGCATCTACGGTGGCCGGTAGCCACCACGTGGCCTCCGACGCCCGTTGCGTCTCCCGCGGCGGCCGGGAAGAGAGGATCTCTCCCTCTCTCGTTCCGCCACCTCCTTCGCTAGCATGACTGTTTCGCAGAAGGAGGCGACGGCTTCCCATTCCGTCTCGCTCCGGACCATGGATTGAACCAGGGCCGGACGCGAGAGGTCGCCGCCGCCGATCGCCGCCACGAGGACACGGCGGAGCTCCGCCCACGCAGGGCAGACTTCCACCGTGTGCTCCACCGTGTCCTCCGGTCGATCCTCGCAGTGGAGACACCCGGGCGATTCCTCCCGCCCGATTCGGTGCAGGTACCTCCCGAAACATCCGTGTCCGGTGAGGACCTGCGTCAAGCGGAAGGTGAGGACGCCGTGGCGCCTCTCTAGCCACTCCTTCGAAGCCTACGAGCGTGATGTCATGATACGTATTTATATTTGTGTGAAAGTTTCATTTACAAACATCATTTAAAACACCTTTTATTGTGCATTTGACCGTTTTATAGAACGTACTTTATTTAGTAAAGGTCACGGACTGTGTAATTGCTTCTGGATGGATAGACTGAAAAGTCACACATCAATTGGAAATTGGGAAAAATAACTTCCATATTTATGTATTTACATATTTTTCGTAGTAAGTTTAAAAACTCAAGGTTAGCATACGAAAAAGCTGAATCTTACAAGTACAAGCACTTACTATGAATTTAAGATGCTGGACAAAAAGTTATTCAAGGTGAAAATAAAACTACTAAAATGTACTGTTTGGCCTCAAATGGTAAGAACCTCCAGTATCCAAAATAAGAGTATACCTACTTAATGCGTATCCGTTCTGTCTTCTATAGTTAAGTAGGTACTTACTAATATTATAAAGAGGTAAAAATTGTTTGTAAGCTTGCATGTAGGGGGTAATCTCCGGAATTATTGATCCAATTTTAAAAAAAATCTGCTATTCTTCTCAGTTTTGTGCGTCACTTATCCATCCGTTTCTTGCGATTTTGACGATATCTTCAATAGTTCAATTGAAATCATCATCATTGTAATAGTTGTGTCTTGGATGATTGTATCACCATACAATAGATAGTTTTTCACAATATTTACCCACTACATTATCTAATTTTGCCGAGATATAAGTACCAGGTACTAAAATTCAGACCAGTAATTTGCTACAAAGTTTTGCAGATATTAAACCCAACCACTGGAAACTCTGTCTAGTAGATACCTAACAATGTGGTTTTATGTGCTCATCTTGGTCTCATAATCTCTGCACTGAATACGTTGTGCCCAGAATAGATATTATGATATTATCTCAAACAAATCTGAGAATTTCGGTAAAAGAAGAATTGTAGGTTTCCATCACCTGCCTAGTCTTTTCCCAACTATGTTGGGGACGACTTCCAATCTAACGTAATGCACCGGAATACCAGTATTACATGGAGTGACTACCTTTTAGACCTTTACAGTCCAGTGACTGAATAAAACCAGTTTTCAGGCTTTTGGGGCACTTGTCATCTTCATTCAGACGACTCGAATGGCGTAGTGGTAGTGACGCTGCCTTACGTTCTTAGGGTCCTGGGTTCGAATCCCGGTAGGAGCAAATGTTTGTGTGATGAGCATTGACATTTGTTTCCGAGTCATGGATGTTTTTATGTATAATAAGTATGTATTTACAAACAAAAAAGTATAAATGTACTATATCAACTATCTAGTGTCCACGACACAAGCTTTGCTTAGTGTGTGGTACTAGGTGGCGCTGTGTGTTAATGTCCAGTGATCATCATCATCATCATCACTTGCCCTTATCCCAATTTATTTGGGGTCGGCGCAGCATGTCTTCTTCTTCCATACTCCTCTATTTTTCGTCACCTCATCAGACACTTCTTTTCTTTGCAGTGATATTTATTATTTATTTATTTATTATTCTCTTGACCTGCCCATCCCAATTCATTTGGGCTTAGCGCAGCATGTCTTCGTCTTCCATTCATCTCTGTTATCTACTCGTCATCCCATCAGACACTTCCTTGCGTGATAACTGCCGTATCATCTTCACTTCGGGCCACTATCTGTAGCGTAAGTCAGAAAGCTTTAAATGACATCCCGAACCAACGACTTAACGTGCTTTCCGGGGCAGGTCTCGATTATTAGGTCGCAAATGGTCGCCCAACCTCGTAGCCATCTTGGTAAGCGTAGCTCAAATAAATACGTTTAGGGGATTGGTATTTATTAACTCTCTAAACTAACTGGATATACATGCACCAAGGATGTCTCCTTTATACGCTACAAACCGATCAATGTGACTAAGAGACTGACAGCATTGCCAGTATTGCCACGTTGTTCTGCCCAAGGTGAAAGCCAGCTCTCCGGCCACGGAAAGTGTCATGAGTTCATGACTCATTTCACAATTTTGCTCAAAAATGTAGTAAAAGTATCGAAAAACAAATTAATGTAGATTCATTCACGTATTGGATTAAAATAAATACTACTCGTGAGCATGCAATATGTATTTATCTCGCGTATAATCATGATAAGATAACAAATCCGCTTGTTAAAGTGATAGCGGGCCTATGTTATCACTTATCCGCATCAAGTCAGTTTTGAGAGAAAAACGTTATAAAACTATGAATGTTAAAATATTTGTTATGTTGCTGCGTCGCAAGTGTGGCTGCGGTTCGTTTCTACGTCATCATCATCATCTCAGCCGAAAGACGTCCACTGCTGGACATAGGCCTCCCGCAAGTGTCGCCAAATTGACCGGTCCCGTGCGACTCCCATCCAGCGGATTCCCGCAACCTTTACAAGGTCATGCCCACCTAGTGGGGGGTCTTCTAACGCATCGTCTTCCAGTTCGCGGTCGCTACTTCAGAACTTTTCGGCCCCATCCGCCATCCGTTCTGTGAGTAATGTGCCCTGCCCACTGCCATTTAAGGGTCGTAGCACACGTCGATACGTGCGCCGATCCGATGATCCGAAAGGGATCGTTGCCGTATCAACTCGAGCCGTTTATTATTATTTGTATGACACTCCCTACTGCAACGCACACTAATCGGAATCGTAACGTAATCACCTCGCCTTGGAACAAGCTCACGAACCGCGGTGCGGTGCGTGGTCGACTTACGGTTCTCCGTACCCTAGCTTACGGCTCTCTCCGTACCCTAGCTTACGGCTCTTCGTACCCTAGCTTACGTTAACGTTTGGATTCAAACTAGTGCCGCCCAGCCGTCAACCAGCGGTCGGCGAGCCGTAAGCGCGGCGTCGCCGACCTATAGCCGAGTCGACGTGCCGGAGCTTCTGATCCGCTTACGTTACGTGGACGCCTGTTTGACGCCAAGGGGAAAGGCGAGGCGGTGACGATCCCTTTCCGAACTGATACGTGTGCTACGACCCTAAGTTTGGCAATTCTTCGGGCTACGTCCTTGACATTGGTCAGATAAAGTATTATTTGGATTTTCAACCAGGAATTTCTTTGTAGTTAAGTCGGTCTGGTTTTGTGCCCGGTTGATAGCAATATGTAGTCTCCTACTATATAGTACTGAAACATAACTGTATTGTGTCCAGTAGTCTTAATAGTAGTAATGACCTAATCCTTCTGGGTTCAAACGTAAATTCAGAAATAACACACTTACGAAGGTTCATCTAAATCACAATGTTTGAGTCTGTGTGCAAGCCAAAATATTGTTAACAAAAATGTTGTTTGTTGTTGTTTGTCTACTTAATAACTGGACCGTAACTGGAACTTTAAGTTGGCGAGTAATTCAGCAACTCGTCCTACACGTCCACGGCCCATTTTTGACGAGTTGATGAAAATCAAAATAAATAATATTTTCACTTCTCATGCTCTAAAAGTACACCGATATAGCCCCACAAAGCGGGATTAAAGTGACCGTTTATTCCCTAGGGAGTAAAAAGTAATTTAAAAATGGAACGATCTTTAACTCTGAAACATGGTCACAAAAGAGTAACTTGTCAAAGGTTTTATTTAAATTTGGAATTGCAATGCAAATAGAAAGCGGTTTATTGAAAAAAAAAAACAAATGAACTCTTCAACGCGAGAAAAAATTATGGTTTTTTGTGTGCATCGTTGATTTTGAAAAGCAATACCTCTGTTGCTAGCCGCTGCTGTAATGTAGGTACTAATTATCCGTGGAGTGTGGATCATCTTCATTGCGAAAATGTTGAGAGTTTGTGTTGTGTTTTCAATGATTAATCTGTGCCTGGCCTGATAGAAGAAAAAACTGACCGCTCAGTTCAGAATTTTTGTCGAGTGCAAATTTGTTCAGTTTTAAATGACTATTTTTCTCACACTCGAAGTGAAAAGTACAGTTTGCACCTCGAGACTAAACGCCAATATAATATACCCTCGCTTTCATTGCCTCCTTCGCAAGCTCGGGAGTCAAACCACCTCGGGTATATAATGGCTTCGTTTAGTCCCTCGTTATAAAATATACTATTTCAGATGGTTTGATGGGTTTCAAAATATTGTGCTTGTGAATGTATTGAATAGTAGGGGGACGTGAAGGTTTTTAAATTAAAAATCTATTCTTAATATTATAAAGCAGAAGAGTTTGTTTGGTTGAACGCGCTAATCTCAGAAACTACTGACTCGAATTGAACTATTATTTTTGTGTTGGATAGTCCATTTATCGAGGAAGGCTTTAGGCTATATAACATAGGGCACGCCACGATACTGGCGGTAAGTCCCCTCTTTGAGGAGTGGCTGGAGAGGCGCCACGGCGTCCTCACCTTCCGCCTGACGCAGGTCCTCACCGGACACGGATGTTTCGGGAGGTACCTGCACCGAATCGGGCGGGAGGAATCGCCCGGGTGTCTCCACTGCGAGGATCGACCGGAGGACACGGTGGAGCACACGGTGGAAGTCTGCCCTGCGTGGGCGGAGCTCCGCCGTGTCCTCGTGGCGGCGATCGGCGGCGGCGACCTCTCGCGTCCGGCCCTGGTTCAATCCATGGTCCGGAGCGAGACGGAATGGGAAGCCGTCGCCTCCTTTTGCGAAGCAGTGATGCTAGCGAAGGAGGTGGCGGAACGAGAGAGGGAGAGATCCTCTCTTCCCGGCCGCCGCGGGAGACGCAACGGGCGTCGGGGGCCACGTGGTGGCTACCGGCCACCGTAGATGCGGGCCTGTGGACGGCTGGCTATGGGCTAGCTAGCCGTCCGGCCGTCTAACGACGACGACAGGCCGTGTCGACGGCGCGTTCGTGTTCCACGCGCGCCTCAAAGAGATGTCAGCAAAAGAAGAGGGGCCCGCAAGGGCCGAAGCCTGCCGGGGTTGCGGGCCTGTTCGAAAGAGATACCGCGACCCCGGAACGTAAAAGGCGAGGAAGGAACATGGATGGTTTTTAGTCAGTAAGAGTCTGACACTCCCTCCCGCTCCGCCCAGAGTGGGGGGGGTCATTTGATGATTTCCCATCCTTAAAAAAAAAAAAAAAAAAAAAGGCTATATAACATCACGCTAAAATGATTAGGAGCGGAGCAGGAATGAAAAATGTTGCAAAAACGGGGATTTCTTTTCCTTTCGTTTTTCTCTCTTATGAGACGCAGACGAAGTTGCGTGGGTCAGCTAGTATTACATATTACTAACATGTACTGTACTTATTAAAAAAAAACCTGGAACGAAAAAGTTGGAACTTTGACCCCCCATAACTCCGTAACTGGATGGTTTCCAGGTATGGTTTAGATCAGAACAATCACTATGACGATGACGGGGAGAATAAGTGCCTTTCAGCTCCGTCAAGAGTCTTTTTACACTCTTTATTCTAATTTAAAAAGTTTTAATTACTTCGGTCTTAACAAAAAACACACATAATATAACACCACACTGTACTAATCCCACAAAGAAAAGGTTAGTTTAGGTCTGCAAAGAAATAAATTAATTTAGCGTGTACGGTCAATAGTTACTTTGTTAATAATTACGAGCCTACATTAGATTAGTTTTATTCATGTTCAAACTTCACAATAAAGTTATAAAAATATTAGAATATACTAGCGACTTGCCCCGGCTTCAATCGGGTGCAATCGGATACAAACCTTCTTCTTGTATTACTAAAAACTGCATTAAAATCCGTTGGGCGTACAGAACTACGGACTCCTCTCAAAACGGCAGACGTAAACATCGTGAGAAAACATGTCCTAGAACCAAAAAAAATCGAAGACATGTGACATCTACCAATCCGCACTGGGCCCGCGTGGTGGATTATAGCCCAGTCCCTTTCATAGAGAGGTGGCCGTGTTCCAGCAGTGGGAACATTATAGGCTGATGATGATGATGTACAGATAGTGGGAGCGACTTTGTTTTATACTATGGAAAGATACAGGATTAACACGAAACCAGTGTAAAAGTTAGTTATCAACACCTCTTCACGAAGCTGAAAGACACTTGTTGTCCCCATCATTGCGATATTTTTTTTGTTCTATACAATACCTGGGAACTTTCTAGTTACGGAGATATGGGGGCTCAAAGTTACAACTTTTTGACAAGTTTTTTTTTAATACAATGTTTTTTGCAAAGTTTTGACTTTTAACACCTCCACAACCCCCGTACTATTCAATCCATCCATAAGCACAATGTTTTAAGTGCGTTACATTGAGTTCTACCACAAAACATGATTTATAACCTCAAAAAAGAAATTGTTTCCCAGCAGTCATTTTTGCGTAAAGTTACTTAGTTTCATGTACAGATCTTGGTTAACGGCTTTGTGATGAGGTGGTTTACACCCTGTATATGTATAGTTAGTTAGGTCATTGACCCACCTCCACCACGCTTTTTTGGTGAATATCAAGTGTTTTGAGGTGAGGTTACATTAATCGGTGTTATATTAATCTGTGTTAGTTCGTACGAAGAGATATTAGCGAAAAGGTAATGACCGATAAGAATATTGCGATCTTAACTGTATACTAACACTAGACAATCAAAATGTTGAGATGGTTAAATATTTTCTCAGAAATTATTTTTCCACTTTAACACTTTTACTACTGATTGTACCTTTTAGTGACGTGGGACGAGTTGCAGAATGAAATAGTATATTTTATAACGAGGGACTAAACGAAGCCATTATATACCCGAGGTGGTTTGACTCCCGAGCTTGCGAGGGAGGCAATGAAAGCGAGGGTTACACAATATTTTGACTGCGTTACATTGAGTTCTACCGCAAAACATGATTTTTCATAAAAAAAAAGTTTGATTTATAGAATGCTTGGTTGACGGCTTCGTGATGAAATTGATTTTATCCTGTATATCCAGCATGGACGTGTGAAAGTGGCGCTGTTCACTGAAACGTTGGTGATATGGGCATCATTCCTCCGCTTCAAAAGAAGCGGAGGAATGATGAAAAGGATTATTTATTTTATTTTATTTTATGAATGTGGATTGCTATTAGAGTAGAGAAAGACCTAAGAAACGATGGATTGAGTGTGTGCAAGAATAAATGGATAGAAAGGAGGCTATTACTGAGATGAAGAATAATAGAGAATTATGAAAGAAGGAGACATATGCCACGCTGACCAAAAATGAATTAGGATGAGGGCAGCAAAAGGGAGCACCATGAGTATCCTCATAACTGAAAGGCCTTTTAGATGTTCATTCCATAACTTGTTCTCCATATTTAGATGGATAAAGCAATAAAACCTCTTTAATGAACATACTAATGCTAACACCTTGACTATGTCATGTTTTGTGGGTCATATTGTCGGTACTTAGTTAGACATTCATAAAGTGGTTTCTCTTGACTTGTATTGTGTAGAGGAAATATAGGTGAGTTTATTTATTGTCTTTGAGTTGTCCCTATAGAGGGCAAGCTAAATTGCTCTCGGAGATAATTATTCGAAAGACTCTTTCTCCTTACAGAGTGAAATATAAACTAAAGTAGAGTAGGAAGTATTTCGAAACACTGGTCCTAAATAAATATCATATCTTGGGTTATATATAATATCTTGGGTTATTGGGACCAGTCTTTAAAATAAAGGTGGAAATTCATTGTTTTTTTTTTGTGAAAATATCTAATAGTTCGTTTGGTTTAAATTGCTCCTTTGTCCTTTTTTTAAACGTTAATCCATAGACTTTTCTCCTGTATCGTGGGTGCGTTTACAAATATTTAAACTTGCACACACAAATAGCCTAACCCGGAATAACTACCTGAGTGAGATACTTATACCTACATACAACTATTTGGTACTAGCACTTGTCCCACGGCTTTGTCCGCGAAAATTGTGATAGCTCGGCTAATTTGCACGATATAAATATAATTTATAGCTATGTTACTCGATACAGATGTAGCTTTGTAATGGTAAAATTTAATAACTGTTTAAATCGATTGAGTAGTTCTTGAGTTAAATCGTAATAAACACATAAAAACAAAACATCAAATCTTTCGTCTTTATAATATTAGTGTAGATGTAGATTGTCGGGGATCGAACCAGCTACACGCAGTGCAGAAACCAATAGCTCAGCCACTGCGCCACCGTAGTCAAATTGTGTTATCAGATTTCGATTTCACGCTAATTTCTTAGAGTAAATTACGGGATACACATCATTATGAGAACCATTGTGGAACTAAGTAAAATATAATATATTCAAGCTGCGTCGTTGTAATTGCATATTAATATAGCTATACGTAGCGGTTGCCTTGCCATATAAGTACCGACGTAGCCTAACTGAAGCAATTCTTGATAGAACTCATCATCATCTGCCCAGCCTTTTCCGAACCATATTGGCTTCCAGTCTAACTGGATGCAGCTGAATACCAGTATTTTACATGGAGCGACTGCCTATCTGATCTCCACAACCCAGTTCGCACTGGCTAATACGATATACCTTGGTGAGACTGGTTGTCAGACATTTTAGGCCACTATCTATAACGACTGTCAAAGATCTAGATAAATGACAGACGAAAACAACTGCTTAACGTACTTTTCGAGGCACGGAGGAACCTCGGTATATAACGGGTGCCGACTTGGCCTGAAGATTGATGTGAGCGTCTCTTATTATTAAGCCACGATTTTTGATGGTATGTTACGCACCTATCCAAAGAGTTAGTCTTTGATGGTATGTCCCGCGCCCATCCAAAGAGTTAGTCTTTAATGGTATGTTCCGCGCCCATCCAAAGAGTTAGTCTTTGATGGTATGTTCCGCGCCGATCCAAAGAGTAGTCTTTGATGGTATGTTCCGCGCCCATCCAAAGAGTAGTCTTTGATGGTATGTCCCGCGCCCATCCAAAGAGTTAGTCTTTAATGGTATGTTCCGCGCCGATCCAAAGAGTTAGTCTTTATTGGTATGTTCCGCGCCGATCCAAAGAGTAGTCTTTGATGGTATGTTCCGCGCCCATCCAAAGAGTAGTCTTTGATGGTATGTTCCGCGCCCATCCAAAGAGTTAGTCTTTGATGGTATGTCCCGCGCCCATCCAAAGAGTTAGTCTTTAAGGGTATGTTCCGCGCCGATCCAAAGAGTAGTCTTTGATGGTATGTTCCGCGCCCATCCAAAGAGTAGTCTTTGATGGTATGTTCCGCGCCCATCCAAAGAGTTAGTCTTTAATGGTATGTTCCGCGCCGATCCAAAGAGTTAGTCTTTAATGGTATGTTCCGCGCGCATCCAAAGAGTTAGTCTTTAATGGTATGTTCCGCGCCGATCCAAAGAGTAGTCTTTGATGGTATGTTCCGCGCCCATCCAAAGAGTAGTCTTTGATGGTATGTTCCGCGCCCATCCAAAGAGTTAGTCTTTAATGGTATGTTCCGCGCCCATCCAAAGAGTTAGTCTTTGATGGTATGTTCCGCGCCGATCCAAAGAGTAGTCTTTGATGGTATGTTCCGCGCCCATCCAAAGAGTAGTCTTTGATGGTATGTCCCGCGCCCATCCAAAGAGTTAGTCTTTAATGGTATGTTCCGCGCCGATCCAAAGAGTTAGTCTTTATTGGTATGTTCCGCGCCGATCTAAAGAGTAGTCTTTGATGGTATGTTCCGCGCCCATCCAAAGAGTAGTCTTTGATGGTATGTTCCGCGCCCATCCAAAGAGTTAGTCTTTGATGGTATGTCCCGCGCCCATCCAAAGAGTTAGTCTTTAAGGGTATGTTCCGCGCCGATCCAAAGAGTAGTCTTTGATGGTATGTTCCGCGCCCATCCAAAGAGTAGTCTTTGATGGTATGTTCCGCGCCCATCCAAAGAGTTAGTCTTTAATGGTATGTTCCGCGCCGATCCAAAGAGTAGTCTTTGATGGTATGTTCCGCGCCCATCCAAAGAGTAGTCTTTGATGGTATGTTCCGCGCCCATCCAAAGAGTTAGTCTTTGATGGTATATGTTCCGCACCCATCCAAAGAGTTAGTCTTTGATGGTATATGTTCCGCACCCATCCAAAGAGTTAGTCTTTGATGGTATATGTTCCGCGCCCATCCAAAGAGTTAGTCTTTGATGGTATGTACGAGCGCTACTCGAGACAAGAGCTAATAACAGATTATTATTTAGCCATGAGCTCCTTGTTTCTTGCTTCTGAGAGCTTCTAGGTAGGACTAATAGAGAAAAGTCAACATAACATCTCGGCTTTTCTAACACGTCTCCCTAAAGGGGAGGTAGCCTACAGATTAAATCAGTTGTGTAGATCCGAGCCTATTGCCAACAACCGGCCACAAATTCCAACTCCGAGCTACTTAGAAATGCTTGATGAAAAACCCGACCTTGTAATCGAACTCAGGACCTCATGCACAGCCATTGCACCCGCGACCACTGGACCAATGAGACCTTACCTTAGCGCTAATACCTGACCTAGAGAAAACAAGATACAAAGGTATAGTAGTTTCTCAAAAGTATTTTTTTTCCTAAAACTTTCGTCTACATCGTTCCCAAACCCTATCGTTATCAGATGCATAAAAAACAATAAAATATGAAGTAATCCGCAGATATATGACAATAAAATCGCATACTTGACCTTGTAGCCATTATTTATCTGCATGCGGAAACTACCGGATAATAATGTACCTATTACAAAAGGCAGATAGGAAAGCGCCCAGGTATTAATCATCATCATCATAATTTCTGCCGAAAGACGTCCACTGCTGGACATAGACCTACTCCAAGTGTCGCCACATTGACCGGTCCCGTGGACCTGTGCCCTCAATCAAGATGAAGATTTGGAAATCAAACACAAAATATTTCAATTATAAGAACAATCGTTTCGTGTTACAGGTACAAATACAATAGCGGTCTTGTAGGAGGAACTAGAATAATTAATTAGATATAAAATTGATAGAAAAATTTTGTTCATTAATAAGTGGCCCGAAAGTCTGACAGGACTCGTATTACCAAATACTAACTGGGTTGTGGAGGTCAGATAAACAGTCGCTCCATGTAAAATATTGGTGTTCAGCTGCATCCGGTTAAACTGGAAGCAGACCCCAACATAGTTGGGAAAAGTCAGGCAGAGATGGTGGAACAGATCAGCAAACTAAACAACTTTCTCCACAGGACTTTCGTAATAGAGAAGAAGATATATTATTATGCCGCGTTGACCTCAAATGAATTGGGAGAAGGGTAGGAGAATAGCCGGGGTTGCGGGTCTGTTCGAAAGAAATACCGCGGCCCCGGAACATAAAGGGCGAGGAAGGGACATGGATGGGTTTTAGTCTGTAAACGTCTTACACTCCCTCCCGCTCCGCCCAGAGTGGGAGAAGTTATTGATGATTTCCCATCCTAAAAAAAAAAAGTGTAGGAGAATAGGCTAGTATCCACCACCACTAAATCGCAAATGTATTTGGTCCGTTAGTTAGAGTATTGAAAAATAAAGGACACGTATTTTTGTTATTGTAAATCAATGAATATTAAGATAAAACGCGTCAAAACTCAGGAGTCCGGATCGTGACGTCACAACGCAAAATCATACCATGGCGTGACGTATTTTGAATTTTTAAAACAGTCGTATTTTCGTAAATTTTTGCTTATTAATTTCACAAAAGAAAAAATACGGGTCAAATATTTTTTGATAATTTTTCAGGACATAAGCCTATTATGATGACGTATTGGTTTCACACAGACAGTTATTGTTTAGTTTTTTGGTCTACCAAATCCGTACATATAACCTTTATGAGACATGCTGTTTACATAATATATTACCTCATAAGTAACAAGGACAATGCTAAGAAATAGCCCTTGAATTTGAAGTTGTTCAGATAAGCATTTATTATCACGAAAATAATGTAGGTAGCGCCCTCCATGGATAGTAGATTTTATAACCTTACTAGCTTCTGCCAGCGGCTTCGCCCGCGTGATGTTTGAAATTGTCCCACGGGATCTTACTACCGGGATAAAAAGTCCTATGTGTTAATCCAGGTTATAAACCATCTGTGTGCAAAATTTCATCCAAATCCGTTCAGTAGTTTTTGCGTGAAAGAGTAACAAACATCCATACATACATCCATACTCACAAACTTTCGCATTTATAATATTAGTAGGATCTATCTGTAATCTATATCTAATCATAATTTTATCAAATATGATGTAAACAAGATTTGAACATCTGATCTGAGAAATACAATCAAGGACATCTAGTATTACTGTATTTAGATATTTGTCTAAGTAACATCATGCCACGATGCCACGATGGGTTAGGCACGGGTGTATCTAATAGTACACCAGTACACCCCACATTTCGCATGTTATTTTTAAGTCCCATGTAATAGGGGGGCAGCCTATTGCCATCAACTGGATGCAAGTCCAAACTCCGTGCTACTGATAAATTTCCTCATTACAAAAATCAATGACTCTTTGCCTTTGCCCGACGAAAATGATGATGATGATGTTGTATAATGTGTACTATGTTCAGTAGTTTCGTCAGGTGACATTGGCAGGATCGTTCAATGTAAAATACTCAATACTCAATACTCAAACTTTATTTGCATTCCACAATGTGTACTTACTAAATACTGGTGTTCATCAATGAAAAATACCATCGCAAGCAGAAACGCAACAAATATTGATTTCCATGATTACTTATTCAATATTAGACAAGGTTCGATCAAAGAGACATACATAAGACTGCTCATTATTTAACAAAGACCTAATATTTAATGATTTATTTTAATTTTTTAATCGTTTTTACCTCTACTTATGATTTTTATGAAAATTGTGTCTTCAATATAAGGTTTACTTACACTGTCTTTTAATTATCTGTGTATTTTTTAACAAAGTATACAACAGTCGGTCAATGTATTCGTTATATAATCATTAACTAATTACTAACAAAAACATACATAGTCCAAAAAGCAATTGTTTTTATGAACCATTTTCTCAAATTTTCCAAAAATTCAAGGAGATATCTTCAAAGCAAAAAAATTTATGTACTTCTGGAATTGTAGCAGCATGAACTCCAGATTTGTGCCCTGATAGCAATAAGGAAATACATGAAGATGAACTGGTGAAATGAACGTGTAATAATAAGAAAGAACACCTATGGCGATCCCTTGCGCAAGTGATGTCATGTCAAAAAAACAGAAGAATTTGTTGTACAGAAAATTAAGTCTTTTGATACCTACTGAACGTTACTGAAAAAAATATTCCATCAGCAATTCCACCACTGCAAACCGTTGCGTTTACGTCAGATCTGCTTCTACGAATTAGGTAGGCGCTAAACACAAGAATAATATCGCAAATATCTCCGTATATCAATCTTAGTTAGGTACTAAACAAATCTGTTGATTTGTATCATTCAGCATACTGTTTTAGGATCGGTTCTAATTCCGAGTCCAATCGTAGTTGGTAGTGTCAAGGTTATGTGCGTAAAATTAATATTTTCCAAATAAAGTGTTTGAGTGAGCTAAGTAGGACTAACTAACAAGCGAAATAAACGTAACGCAATTTCGATCGAATTTTTTAAATCGAAAATAAGCCAACCCCGTTTTTGGTCTACTGTTGTGTACCTACTGAATGGCAAACCTTCAGGCCTTTAAAAAACCTATTTTACCCATACTTTGTCCCATAATGTTTACGCTTCTGCACCGTCATCGGCACAGCAGAAGTATGAGCGTATTCACATAGAAAGTTGGCTATATACCGGTGCCGATCTGCCAGCACTTATCGGAACCGGTCCGCGTAGGTAGTCGGGGCAGCAGGCAGTCTCTATTACTTTACTTTGTACTGAACCAAGCACCGAACGTTGCCGATAAGTTTCGACCTGCTTATCGGCGCCTATGTTTATATCCTCGGATTCCTTAGTTACCCTTTTGGTGGTAAGAAAAACAGAATGTAAAGTTCTTCATCCGCCATAGAAAAGGGAAGATTCTCAGACCAGACAGGTGTTGTCTGGTGGTTTCTGCGATCAAACAGGTGTCCACACGTCACCAGACATCATCATCATCTCTCTAGCTTTTTCCCAACTATGTCGGCTTCCAGTCTGACCGGGTGCAGCTACTTACCAGTATTTTACATGAAGCGACTGCCTATCTGATCTCCACAACCCAGTTAGTACTGGGGAATACGATACTTCTTGATAAGACTGGTTGTCATACTTTTTGGGCCACTGACCTATAACGACTGTTAAAGATCTACAAATTATAGCCAGGACCAAAGGCTAACGTTTTTCGTGGCACGGATAAAACTCGATATGTACTGACGGTGGTCACTCATCCACAGAACAACCTAGGCAAGCATGGCTTAACCTAATGATTGACCCGAGCGGCTGTTATTATTTTGCCACGAGCTCCTCTCTAGGTCATTAGACATACACAGTTTAATAATTCAGTATTCTTGTGACATTCCAGTGTTTCGTCACAAGCGGCGTCTGTCTGAACATGGCAGCCCACGGTCTCGTCATGGGGTTTAACGCCATCCTTCTGCCGCAGCTCCGGAAACCAGACTCCATCATACCTATCGATGACTCTTCTGGATCTTGGGTTGGTAAGTTGTTAGTTTATTGATAAAATAGACTGTGTGGCATATTTTAAAAGCACTAGTGATTCAAATCCAGAACGAAATCAGTTGTCTTAGTCCATACTGGGCATGTGATATGAGTAAAATGGCTTTTGGTGTAGAGAGGAAAATCAAAGAAGCGATGAATGAAATGGGTGTAATATGGAAGAATATAGCTAGGAAAGTGGTGAATACTGAGTGACTCGCTAGAGAGAGAAACAAAGAAGGAATGCTATCGCACGCAGCAACATCAACGATGCGTTCGGCAGAACACTTTGTTTCTCGCTCTAGCAAATAACGATTCACTAAGCGACTGAAAAGGATAGGAGCATCCTTTATAGAGCAGAGAAGTATGAAAATAAGAAGTTATTCTGCGCTAACTTAGAATAAATCTAGAAAAAGGTAAGAGAATGATGATGAGTAGCAATTTGATGAAGCAGAATGAGACAAACGTGCTGTGCAGAATAAAGACCCTCGAATTGAAACACATTGTGTTGAGAAGATTAGCTATTGAGAATGAATAGTATGTAAACTGTCCTGTGGCCGGTTGTACTAAGTTCTAATCGCTCGTTTTTGTTTCTATCCCACTTCCTTTTGCACAGAGGGGATGATTATTCAAAAAAAAGTACCGTTGAGAAAACATATGAAGGAAAAATAACAAATATGGTAATTTATTCTCAAACATTCTCAAACATTCTCAAACATTTACGTATTGAGATTGCCACAGGAAGTTAAATAATAGTCAATCTTAGATACGACACGCAAAATATAATTATTTCCCTTGTGTATAAAATTCTATTAATTCATAAAATATGCACAATGCGTAGTTTTAAACAATACCAAGTCCACAGATGGATTCAATAAGCATAGACAAGTTTTCCCATCCTATATTCATTGTGTTAATATAAATTTATATTTATTTACTTGTCTTTGTATCACTTATTTAACAATTTAATTAGACAGAATTTAAAACTCCTGAACGCTGTTCGCTGGTAATGCCCCCATGAAACTGGTGGTGTTGTATGGCATTAACTGAATGTTTTATCTCATTCCAGCTTCGATCATCGGTTTCGCGCTCGTAGCGGGGAACTTCGTCGTGCCTCCCATCATGGCGAACTACGGCAGAAGAACTGCCAACCTCATCAGCATCGTACCTCTCATCACTGGCTGGTTCTCTATCATCCTGGCTAAGAGTGTCCCTGTCCTTCTCGTCGCTAGGTTTCTCCAAGGACTCTCTATGGGCATGAGTGCTTCTCTAGGCCCAGTCCTGATTGGAGAGTACACTAGCCCTCACAATAGAGGAGCATTTTTGACCATGATTTCCTTATGTATAGCCACGGGTGTATTAACAGTTCATACTATGGGCTCCTATCTACATTGGCAAACGACTGCCTTAGTATGTGCCTGCATTGCCTTCGTTGATCTAGTCATTATTATTTACTCTCCTGAGTCTCCAAGTTGGCTCGCTGATCAAGGGAGATACGAAGACTGTAAGAAAGTCTTCCGATGGCTAAGAAATGAGAATGAAGAAGAAGAATTACAGAAAATGATTGAAGCCAGTGCTATAGTAAGAGAATCTAAAACCGACGCCAATATTTCTCAGTCTTTTGGCAAGAAAATCAAAACTGGTGTCGTCTACTTTAATGCTACTATCAAAAAGAAAGAGTTTTACAAACCAATTTTCATAATGATGCATATTTATACTTTAGGACAATGGGCAGGAGCGAACATTTTAGCTGCATACACGATAGATATTTTCCATCATGTCATCGGTACTGAAGTTAACATAGCTCTTTTAGTCATCACCCTTGATGCCCAAAGAATCTTTTCGAATGCAATAGCTGTGTTAGTTATCAAGAAGGTGAATAGAAGAACGATGTTGTTTGCTACAGTCATCGTCAACATAATTGCTTTCTTGCTCACAGCAGCGTATACTTATTGTAAAGGCCAGGGGACTCTGCCTATATTCCTCGACCATCCAGCTGTTGGTGTGGCATTAATCCATCTTCACATGTTCACAATCGCAACTGGAACTGTTCCTTTACCATTCATCATCGCTGGTGAAGTCTTCCCTCTAGCATACAGAAGTCTAGCTGGAGGTATCAGCGTCCTCTTCCTGTCTTCTAATCTTTTCATTACCGTTAAGACGGTTCCCTTCTTCTTCGGTACTTTAGGTGTCCATGGAGCCTACTGCATCTATGCGGCTGTAGTCGGCTACTGTCTTGTGATAGCTTACTTCTTCTTGCCTGAAACGAAGGATAGAACACTTCAGGATATTGAAGATGAGTTCAGAGGGAGACCTCTATCTCCTGAGGAGGTAAAATCTACTCAATCTTTAACGTCGTGGAAGTTACATAGTAGAGACAGGCGATGCAGTAGTCCTGTTGTCTAAATAAATGTAAAGTGATACTTACATAATGTGATACTTGAACGAAATTCTTTTTAATTAAATAGTAAATTACAAGAACAGTATTTTTTTAGATTAGAATATCAATTTTGACTATAAAAAGCTGAAAGTGTGATCCAAGTGTAAAATGATGATTGACTTGTAAATAGCGTTTAACAAGGTAGTTATAACTAATTTATAAAAAGCTTGATATTATAGATAAGTAAATTATATAATAAATATTGTTTGAATAATATTCAAAGAGAAGTTTTATTTTAACATCGCTAAACAAAATTTGTTTTATGTTTTTTTCTTTCATATACTGATGAAGGCTTCGCAGGGTACAATACTTGAACCTTAAAATTGAGAATAATTACAATAATAACCAATTACGTTAATCCAAACAGTAATTAATACTGCCATCAAAACTTACCTTGATCTAAATCATTGAAAGAAATATATAATAACTAGCTGACCCGCGCAACTTCGTCTGCGTAAGAAAAACCGATAGTTCAACCAACCTAACAAACAAACTCTGCAGCTTTATATTATTAGTACAGATTGAAGTCAGTAACAATTTATTTTTTCTCGAATAGGTTTACATTAAACGCCAAAATATTCAAATTATGTTTTTCCAAATAAGGACTCTTCCCTCGACAGCCTTACGTTTCTATCCTTGGACAATATCATACTCCAGCTAGGTCGAAAGTTCTCATCAAGTGGCATGACATGAGCCGATACTCGTTAACGCTGCTTCAAACTGTTGGGGGCCTCTCGCATCTGCCTTCCTTCTCCAAAGCCAGACCTTCAATGGTAGTCATACTCCAGGCAGGTCAACACAATACGATGTAAAGGCTGTAAACTCTTGAAAACCTATTGCAATTTATTTTCGTCTTCGTCGAGACCTTCGATGACAGTCATATTCTAGCTATTTCTAAAGTTCTCATCAAGGTGCATTAAGTGAGCCCATTGACGATATAGTTACTGTTAACTGTTGAGGATCTCTTGCTACTACCTTTAATCTCCATTGTTAGACCATCGATGACAGTCATGCTCCAGTTCTTATCAAGATGCACGAAATGAGCCTTAAACACGATAGAGCAGATTTGAAGTGTTGCGGACCTCTTGTGACTGCCTTTCGTCTCCATCGTCAGACCTCCGATAATACTCATACTCTAGCTAGGTCTAAAGTTTATATCAAGGTGCATGAAATGAGCCGACACACGATATAGCTGCTGTAACTGATCACAGTCAAACTTCAGACAGGTCTAAAGTTGTCAAAAAGGTTTATGAAATAAGCCCCAAAACGATCTTCTTCTTTATCGTGTGGTTAGTGCCTAACCTGTTGTCAGAGTTTTTATGCCGCCCAAGGTCCTCTGTCTTCCTGCCGGGGTTGCAGGCCTGTTCGAAAGAGATACCGCGGCCCCGGAACATAAACGGCGAGGAAGAAACATGGATGGGTTTTAGTCAGTAAGAGTCTGATACTCCCTCCCGCTCCGCCCAGAGTGGGAGAAGTCATTTGATGATATCCCACCCTAAAAAAAAAACAAACAAAAAAAAAGGTCCCCTGTCTTGGTTTTACATGTCGAAAAATAACTCTCAGGTATGCTGTGGTTTTCTCACGATGTCTTTCTTCACCGAAGCAAGCGATCTTTCCTTCCTTATCGTGTTGTTGCCTAACCTGGTGTCAGAGTTTTTATGCTGCCCATGGGCCTCTGACTTGGCTTAACATGCCAAATGTCTCTCAGGCATGTTGGTTTCCTCACGATGTTTCAGCAAGCGATGATTATACAATACGCACATGAATTCGAACACAACTATTTTCAATAAGAAATGGGACAAACTTTGCTAAACACGCCTTTCAATAAAAAAAAACATGAAAATCGGACTTCTCTGGAAAAAGTTATGCGTCATCACCATCATCATCCATAGTCCGACTTCACCGACTGCTGGGTACAGGCCTCTCTTTGTTTGTGCCAAGCTCCACGCTCTTGTCTCAGTCTCATCCAGGATATTTCTGCAATGGCAACAATATCGTCTGCTTATCTCACCGCTGGAGATAAGCAGACGACAGCAGATTTCTAGAATGAATGCCACTTGGTCGCAGCTTTACTCCACCTGACATCACCGCGCCTTGCTAGGCTACTCCATTTGAATTATCATCATTCATCATTATTTCAGCCGAAAGACGTCCACTGCTGGACATAGGCCTATCAAGTGTCGCCACATTGACCGGTCTCGTGCGACTTCATCATTCGATCATTTGATATTGCTCAGGCATAATATAGGTATCTACATAAAGAAAAACAGGCGTTGAATTGAGAACTTCTTCCAAAAAACCAAACTTTTGACATTTGACACGGGAGAAGTCATTCCCAGAGTGGGAGAAGTCATTTGATGATTTCACATCCTAAAAAAAAAACAAAAAAAAGACATCTGACACGGGCGAATGCCAGTATCATTCTTACACGGAAAATCATAACACCGTGATTCAGAAAATGGAGTCAAATGAACAACGCCATTTATAGAGCACGAAGTTAAACTGCTAAAACATATGCATGGAAAGCGGTCGAAAGGACATTCTACTGGCTTTGTAGATTTTTAAAGCAGGGTCATGTTGACTAATCTCTTCTTCTCTATCTTGTGATTGTTATTCATTAGTACCATTTTGGTTTTATAGATGTCATTGCATGTATCCTTGAATTATTATATTCCATACATCATGATGATAAGTTCTCCTTAAAAACTTTAAAGTCTTTTGATGGAGAGCACCGATTGCAAAGAAGCAAAAATCAAAACTTTCTCTAACTTATGCACAATAATAATTGGTGCATTAAATCAAACCACATTGGTTTTATAATTTACACGTAAAAGGGCTACGTAGAGACACATACACAGACGAAAATTTAAGAAATTGTAGAAAATAGGTTCGATGTGTGATCCTTTTACAGTTTAAGCGCCATGTTTACAGATGTATTATTTGAAATAAATAATTCCCAGTTTAAGTTTTAAAAAAAATATGTATGAAACAATGATTTGGAAACATGTAAGCTTTAAAAAAAACAAAATACTTTGTTACAAAAAGTGAAAACCGGGGGGTTTTTGAACGTGCGAACCAAAGTTATTATCGGAAATCAAACAGCATTACACAAAATCAAAAAGTGTTTTATGTCTTGATCTTGCGACTCCCTGTTCGAAAGGCGGTTGCCGTCACCGACGGGCTATTTGTTCTCGTGACAATATGTCTAAAATAGTTATTCTATTACAATGTATGTTATGACAGTTGTCAGTTGTCAAACAGTTGAAAACTATAGACAAAATGCAATATTGCTCATCCCCGTAAGTAATTAGCGTGATAATATATAGCCTATGTCCTTCCCCAGGTTGAAATACATCTCCTTGCCAAATTTCATTACGATCCGATCAGCCGTTTTGTCGTGAAAAGGTAGCAGACAGACAGACAAACAGAGTTACTTTCGCATTTATATAATGGTATGGATATGGATATTAATAATAAGTAACAGGAAAAGCTAGGTCACTCAGTTTTCAATCTGATTCTTGACCGTATTGTGGTGTTTAATTAAGCTAACTACGATATAAACTAACCGTTGTGCCGTTAAATAAACGTTGACCAACGTTATAGGCCACTTTCCCAAAAATAAAACAGCATAGAATTTCTTCGCTACATTGAAGTTATTAGAAGTACAGAATCATGTGCTGAATTCGTGTTACGAGTATAATAGTTTTCGCATCAATGTTTTCTTTGCTAAAAATGTGTCGTTTTGTTACTTTTTATCGACAAATTCAAGACAGGTTTCTGCACTCGGCAAATAAATAAAATGGTTTAGTCTGACATAGGATAAGCCATTATTTAAATAGACTGTATAAATTGTCTAAAAAGATAGCTTATACTTCTGAATATTTATTTATTTGTTTATAGTATTTAATTACGAACTAAATAGAACGTCAAATTAACAATTTCTTTATTTTTAAATGGTACAACCCAACTGAATTTAGCAGAAGAACTTTATTATTCATTAAATAAATGGCACTGAAAGTGATAATAACCTTCGTAGTGATTGTGTTTGTAATATCTGCAATGGCAGATAATTCTGATGACTTTGTCGGTGCTCAAGCGCTGAAGAGACTCCTGACGGTGTACCCCTGGGTAAATGAAGCCTACCGCCGCCTGAATAGGAACCAGACACGGCCGTAATTCTACGTACGTACGTGTAATTCTATGACCCACGCTAGACCAGTAGGGCTATTATGTAACTCGGTTGACAGTTCGAAATGATAGTAATTGGGCTCAGCGTATATCAATTAACTGTCAAAAGGCTAGTTTCGTATTGTGTATAATCAATCGCGATCAAATATGACGTCATTGACGTCTTTCGTGGCTGATAGTCACCGTAACTCATTTTGACAGATGCTAACGTATCGATACTTATACTACTGCGATTATGTAAGCCTAATGGATATCTAATTGATAACAATTGAGTCTCTAATAGCTATCGTGATATACGCTACTCCTAAGTAGCGTTTTATAGGATTTTGGGAAATATATCGAAGCCGATTTCAAATGTAAACGTTACATCTTTTGTTGTTTTACTGTAATTTGTGTTTGTGGTGAAGTATGGCACCTAAATAATTCTGAGATTAGCTGAATAAGAGCGAAAACAAAGTTTTGGAATGGTTTTGTTAGTTCTGATTTCAGCCACCACGTGCCAAAATATCCTTGTACAGACCCTTGATCATTGTACAAATTAAAAGGCTTGATTTATTAATTAATACTTAATCAAGCCTTTGAAAGCGTTATAAAACTACCTTGAATAGAGGTAGTTTTATAAATAGCTCGTAATACTTTTACAAGCTTTAATCTATATTGTTTTGTGAAACATGTTGAAAAAAAAAAACAATAAATAAAAATGCTGTACTTACACCAAACTTTTTTTATTTGTAATAAATTACATTTGAGGACATACTAAGTACTACAAAACCGTATATTTAGAATGACTATTTAACAATGATCCAAAACCTAATCCCAGTCCATCAGAATACACTATGATATTATTTTGCGCAAACAACAGAGCAACAGTATGATTTAGATGGGTAAAGTAGCAGTAACAACTTCATATATCATTTCTTAATTTTATTATGGCTACTTAAAATTGGACATTTAGTTATGGTATCGTCCCCAGTAAAATCTATGGTGATCGTGGGCTGCTCATACTCCAGTCCGGATACATCATGAGCTCGATAGACAGGTAATTGGTGTCAATGATCTCTTTGCTAGCTTTCAGAGTATTGATGGAGGTTGTCCACTATTGACTCTATTTCAACTTCAGTTTCTCCTCGCTGCGCTGTGTTCATTTTGTCACTCATGTCACAAACGTAGCTCTCCGCAGGTCATCATATAGTCTGCAACACCTGAAATGTGACAAGAAACAGCTGAGTAGAGTCCCTATAATGCACGTCACTGTAATGCACACACCAGCAATGCGCGACACTGGATTGTACAACACGAGTGTGTACGCCCATGTAAAAGAAACCATCACAATGTTTCCAATTACTCGGCTGTACCTTGCTTGTCCGACCCAACAATGCACGGCATGATAATTGGCGACATCACGTGACTGTTTTGAATTCCAATGACGTGCATTGTCATGTCGCGCATTCTCGGCCTGTACCAGGATTGGCCGGCCTGATAATGCACAGCACATCAATTGGAATCAAAACAAACAGTGACGTCACATTAAAAAAGTAAAAAGCCATGTGACACTAGGGATGGGAGGTATCACAAATATGATTGATTCATGATTGATTTTGTTTCGGTTGACGTTCAATCAATATAATAATCTGTGAATTATTTGTGTACCAGTGTTTTTAGAAAAGTTTAAAAACGCTGTTTGGGTTTTCTTGTTGAGTTCTGGTTGTAAGGCACCCTCCTACAGCTAAATCCGGAAGAGAAAATGGTCCTGAGATGGAAGAAAGGAAAAGATAATGACAACAAACATGATTAACATCAGCAACGTGCAAGCGTTTTCAACAAGAAATTATATTTCATTGATCAAGTAAGTACCTACCTATGCTATTATACTAAATATAAGGCTAAAAGTGTCTTGTTTGTCTCCGACTTACCGTTTGTCGTAAAAACGATGTCAAAGGGATCTATAGGTTAAGTTAGAACTGTGACCAACTACCTCGAAATTTGTCGCGAAATTTTTCTAAGTATTTTTTTCATAGTGCCCATAAGACGACACTGACCCATTATTCTCTGATTCTTTCCGTAACTTACAAATCGTCTCAATTATTATGATACCCTATGATTATCAGTGTGTAAATTATTAGAGCTCTTTATCTGGGGGCTGTCAGTTTGATCCCTATGGCTTTGTTTGTGATGTAATTAATCAATCCTTGTAGGTACTCTATATTATTTACTAATATGTAGGTCCTTACTATCTGATAAATAAATACCTATCCACAAAACATTCCTACATAATTACCCACAAACACCAGCTGTGGAGACAGTGACAAGATCTACAACATAGCACATATAGCTTTAATACAGAATAAAAATAGCAATATATAAGTAGGTACGTACTATATCTATACCTAAGTGCTAGCAGTCGAGCTATGAAAAAATTTCATCAGTGTTTATTTTATTAAACCTAGGAATTTTGTAGAAGGTTACCTTTAGCTGCCATCATAATAACTTTCTAATGAATCTTATTTATTTTAGATTTTCACTGCGATCGTAAGATGTGTTCGACTCAAACTTGATGGAGATCTCCATCAAGTTTGAGTCGAATTATCTATAATTATAAAAGCAATGAAATATTTGCCCCGAACATAGTCCATACCATGATTGTGTCGCTGCTTGCTGCTCAAGGGGACCGCAAGCCTGGAATTCCATTACAATATATATATTATATGGTTTCATCGCAGAAGGAAAGAACACTTTAGTAAAAAGTTAATTGGTTATACCTAGTCAACAACCCGACCTGTCAGTCGACTTGTCAAGTAACGAAAATAAAATTATTGAAAAAACTCTTAGAATTATTATTGGATTGGTATGTAGTGTCAAAAGTGTAAGAAGAAACTGGCGAGTAATGGATCTCCTTTTCTATGCCAAGGTATTTGCCTAGGAACATTCCATAGGAATTGTGTAAAAGGCTTGGCAGCAGACATGAAAGCAGGTACAACACGAATTTTTTGTAATAATTGTGAAGATGAAGAGCCCGAGGAAGAGGAGCAGGAAGTAGAGGGACAAGGGTTCGAAAAAATCCTAAAGGATATACAGAACAAAGTCAATTCCCTTTGGGGATTTCAAAAACAGCTAAATTCCATTATGATTAGCATGGCGGTTCTATGAATGCTTATCTCTCCATCTAAAATACTCTTAAAAACCAACTAGTTTTATTTTTGATACAGACAATAATAATATACTTATTTTATTTTTTTTACTGTAGGTTCATATCTGATCACATTTTAGAAATCCATGACAGATAAATAGCCTTTAAAATAGTAGGTACCACCTACTAATTGAATGTTACATAATTTTATTTGTAATTAAAATTAGGAAATAGGTAGGTACCTACTTAATATGTGTAAGAAAATGTAGTGACTTGAGGAAAGTTTTGAGTATGAATGTAGATGGGTAGGTATGTGAGTATAGGAAGACCAAGACGAGAAGAAGAAGACATGCTGCGCCGACCCCAAATGAATTGGGATAAGGGCAAGAGAATGATGAAATTTAATTAAATTATTTAATTTCATTATCTTTTTTTCACTCTTCCTCGTCCGTAGTAGGTATGTCCTGCAGGATACTCCTTTCCCTTGTGCTCCACACAGATTCCGTGACCATACATACATCATCTCTTGATCTCTATTCGTACCTAGCTTGCTTCTTTCCATAAAAGTATCATTAAATAAACAAAAATGCAGTTTATATATTATCATCATATCAGCCATAGGAAGTCCACTACTGAACATAGGCCTCCTAAATAATATAGTGTATAATGAAGTACCTAGGTAAGTTAATTTAAAATGAACGTCAATATGGCGGGACCACGCCAGGTTTTGCGAATATCATGTGAATAGGATATAATACAATATTTCTACTATTTCATACTTTCATAGAAAAATTCTACATCCATAATATTTTCAAATATGCTGCAAAGAAAGTAGTCTAGCTATTTTTATATCACCACTATTCATTTGATGAGGAACACATGGCGACATTTTGTGTATTCAGTTTAAAATCCTTTAAACTGAACACACAAAAACTCAATACGAAATAGTAAGTTTTAAAACTATAATTACATATAATTATACTTTTAAATAGTTTCAATAAATAAATGTTTATTAAATTTACATAGGAAAAGCGCCTGAAGAAAAAGTATAATTTTATGCGTTGTAGTACCTATCATTTTATGGCTCATACAATTGAATAGAGGCTTTACTTTTTCTTTAGGCTCTTTTCTGATGTAAATATAAGAAACATTTATTTATTTAAATTACAGTCTTAAAAGCATTATAATGATTCAAACGTAGTCAATACGAAATGGTACTCGTATTGAAATTTTGTGTCATCAAATGAATTGAAGCATTGCGTGCAACTAGGGCGTTACACCAAAAAGTAACTTTTGAGATAATTGAAGTTAAAGTTTTTGGTATGTTATAAATTCTAAATGAATTAAGATAAATCCCTAGAACTTTGAAAATTACGGGTAACAATGAGTAAGTTGTAAGATTATAATATTATTATTATTTTCAAATAGAAACTTCAAAATAACATATTTTTAGGTATGTTATCCGCCCTTGTTTCATCCTACCCATAAATTAATTGGGCGTTCATATTTTAAATGGTTTTGAAGGCATAAATGATGGCTTTAGGTGCTTTAAACAGTCATCTTTTTATAAAAGTAAATCACAACACTCATTTGCTTTAATTATTTAAAAGTTTAAATAATATCTGTGGGCTTGTTTTCTTCCATAACTTTATATTCTTAAACTTCTTCTTTCCTTTCTTTTTTAGAGGAACCTAATCAGTCTGGTCGTCATCTGCACAAAATCACTGATTTCAATAATTTCAGCCATGTTTTTACATTAAAATAAACTTTCGCATACTACAGGTCAGCGTAGCAAAATCCTCTCAATTATTATCTATCACACCATCTAGAATCACTGCATCAAAATGAGTTGTTGCCATACAATATTAGATAGCGCAATGTTTAATTTGGTGCAATAATATTAAAATGGGCTTTGGGTGCCGAACGCCCTTGTTGCTCCCATTGCTTCAATTAGTGGTCCCGTCATTTTGATATCAAATTAGCGGGGCCACTGTCTTTGCAGAATAATTTAAAACTAGTTTCTGCCCGCGGCTTCGCCCGCGTGAAGTTCGATAACTGTCCCACGCGATCATACTACGGGGATAAAAAGTATCATATGTTAATCCAGGTTATAAACTATTTATGTGCCAAATTTCATCCAAATTCGTTCAGTAGTTTTCGCGTGAAGGAGTAACAAACATACACCCTCACAAACTTTCGCCCTTATAATATTAGTGTGATTCTTTTTATTGACTAAATTACAACCGTTCTATCACACAACATAGGTACTATTCAACCATTCTATCTCCAGTACTACTGGACTGGACAGAATTGAATGAAGTTAGTAGATAGTGATACCGTCAGCAAAACGTCATCAAATGAAATCTGCTTTTGACTTCAGCGAGATCATAACATGCATTAAAACTCTAGCGAATACTGTGTCTCTGTAACGTCATCGCGTAGAAAATAACCAGGATCAACAGTAACGTGCCGTCCGCATCCGAAGCACGGAATCATCTTACTTTCTAAACAATCAGGTTATTTATTTAACCTGCAATGCCCTAACTAAACTTGGAACAGTCCCATAAGATATTTTTTGTGAGACAGTGTCCCCACCGGTAATCGAACCCAGAACCTCGGATCGCGAGCCAAACACTCGGATCACTAGACAATGGAGGCTGTTAATTTGTTGATGATCTAATAAAAATAGCTAATTGTTCATCATCATCATAATTGCAGTCCACTGCTAGACATAGGCCTCCGCCAATCGCCAAGGTGCACCACAAGGTCTAGTGGTTAAATTGGTCTTTGAAATTTTGTTTATTCAACTGAAGACCGCTTTCACATTAAGGCGACTTTGGCAGCGCGACGGTTGCGCTGTCAGAATTTCATATTAAAACATATGCTGCGGCGCGGCTGTCCTTATAATGTGAAGGCATTTGTGCTTCTGCCGCGCTACTGTCGCGCTGCTAACGTCCTAGTGTGAAAGCGGCCTAAGATCCCGCCATGTGTTTCTCATCAAATGAATAGTGGTCCCGTCATTTTGATATAAAAATAGCGGGATTTTCCACTTTCTTTGCAGAATATTTTAAAATGTTATGGGTGTAGATTTTTTTATGAAAGTACTAGCTTCTGCCAGCGGCTACGCCCGCGTGAAGTTTCAAAATTGTCCCATGGGATCTTACTTTCGGGATCAAAAGTATCCTATGTGTTAATCCAGGTTGTAAACCATCTGTGTGCAAAATTTCATCCAAATCCATTCAGTAGTTTTTGCGTGAAAGAGTAACAAACATACATCCATCCTCACAAACTTTCGCATTTATAATATTAGTAGGATGAAATAGTAGAAATATTGTAGTATTATATCCTATTCACATGATATTCGCAAAAACTGGCGTGGTCCCGCCATATAACGTTCAGCAGTTCTCTCCTTTCTCTTTCTAGCGACAGCCAATCCAGTGCATAGTATATGGTCCAGTCATCCAGTGTACTGTACATAGTAGAGTTCAGCGTGCCGGCTCACTCGTCCGGTGATTTATGCAACCGAATAGGAACACCCATCTTCTAAACATTGTCGAATAGCACAGGCTCCATAATTTTGTATATTGCCAGATTAATAGCCGCCAAATTGTGCCTTTTTATGGTCGGGGGGTTAGTTGGATGGGTGAGGCCCCTTTGCGCCCCTAGGTCCGGGCCAAGGTTAATCCGGGCAACAGGCTTACCAACATTACATAATATGTTGATTACTGGACTGTTCATATCCTGAAAACATCCCATTGGATGATAGCAGGTTCCCCTGATGGATAAGTAACAAAACTTAACTCAATTACATACAAAATGGGAAACCCAACAAGTAATTATTTGCCCAGTTTCGAATGCAAATGTACCTGAGTGGTCTAAATAAGTGTTACTTTGGCGTTGTAGACCCAAATTTTTCTGCTAATATAAAAGTAGAAATTATAATAATTATGTATACCTACCTAACTTTTGATGCGCAATATATGTTAGGCCTTCCTGAAAGTGTTTACTTATTAAATTTTGGAAAACCCATGTATTTTGATATATAAAAGTATAGAATAGAAAATAAAAATGCTGATATTTTTTTTGTGTTTTATTTAATAAGAGAATCTTGTGTATTAATCAAACCACAAGTTTAAGACAGTAAAATATGGTTAAATGGTATATTTGTCTGTTCTTGAATCAAGTTAACTAAATAATAACAAGATATAAGAACGGGGACTGTTTTGAATTTTCTTCAAGACTCTAAAGCGT
The DNA here is from genome assembly GCA_916618015.1 of Xestia c-nigrum. Taxonomy (NCBI): domain Eukaryota; kingdom Metazoa; phylum Arthropoda; class Insecta; order Lepidoptera; family Noctuidae; genus Xestia; species Xestia c-nigrum. Next base: position 15,887,355 of record OU745270.1, read on the forward strand.
TTAAATCTTCTCTCCTTTTGTCATCCTCTATCATCTCGCTACAGTCCAATGTAGACTCCATTTAAGAGATTTTACAGATATTGATTCTGCATGAGTTGCACTGGGAGTATAAGTCGTATCGCTATCTGATTGTTCCAATTTTATAAATATTTTACTCAAATAATTTTTACTTGGTATTGATGGGTTTATAAAGGGTGTAAAACACCTCTTAACGAATACGAAAGGCATTTGTTCTCCTCGTCATTCTGATCATTTTTTTGTTCTACACCATACCTGGGAACCTTCTAGTTACGGAGATATTGGGGGTCAAAGTTGCAAGATTTTGACAAGTTTTTTTTTAAATACCACTTTTTATCGCATGATTTTTACTTTAAATATCTCTACGACCTCCGTACTATTCAATCCATCCATCCGCACAATGTTTTGAGTGTGTTACATTGAGTTATACCACAAAACATGATTTATAACCTCAAAAAAAAAAGTTGTTTCCCAGCAATATTTTTTGCGTAAAGTTACTTAGTTTGATATACAGAATGCTTGGTTAACGGCTTCGTGATGAGGTGAAATACACCCTGTATTAACACCACAATGCTTGATTTTAAATGGTGATGTAGATACAGAATGTAGCGCTTTGATGGTGACGTCATCTGATTTACCAAACTGACTTTTGTTTGGTAAGCTTTACTTCTAAACATTTTCCATATATTATGTACTTGAATTGATTTATCCAATACTCTTGGTGATATATGTACTTGAACTGATCAATCCAATACTCTTGGTGTTAATTGGGGAACTTCTGCTACATTCTGCTGAACTGTAAAACAAATATTTTGTTATTTAAGTGTTTTAAGAAGAGGTTTGCAAGTGTTATTCAGACTGGCTGGTATGAGAGATAACGGATGTTTGGATTATGTTTGTTAGGAACACTATGTGTCATTTTTCTATTATTCTGTACTCAGAGTCATGAGAAATAAAACCAACTAAATTCTATGTGCTTGTTATTTATTCTTGGCTCTCACCAAAGTGCAATGTTAGAATTATTATCAACACAAGTAGGAGATTACTAGGTCACAGAAAACTCTATGTAGTTTTGAGTGTACCTACAATGTACATAAGTAATAAACACTGAGAATAAATTACTTTTATCAATGCTATATTCTAATAAACATGTTAATAATAAATACCTGAACTACTGGATGCAATTTCTTTGAAACTTGATTGTTTTGTAACTGTTCATTTTTCTTCTAATTCCTTTTTACACTTCAATAATCATCATTCTTCGTTTCTTAGCTACCGTACATAGGGTCGCTCTGTTGTATCAGATGGTCGGTTTTCCTGTCTGGTTGGCACATAAATATTATGGGGCATATATCCTGGTTTCATACGTACTTGTGACCCCATCACATGATTCTTCATATAGCTTTCCATATCATTTGGCAACTGAAAAAAGACAAGTTAACGATTATGATCGTTAGTAAGAATGACATCCAAGACCAAAACAAACATAACCTCAAAATTGCATAGCCTCAATATTTTCAACTATTTCACGTCCAACAAACATTTTAAGTTTAGGACCTATCAATATATGTTAACATACTCACATCAAAGTGGTCTTCACAGAAATAAAGTGGCGAATTCGTGACTAAGTCGTTCGAGTTTCGCCGTGCAAGCTTTAACCACTTATCTCTTATTATTTCCTTGTTTGGTACATACACAAACACTTTGTTGGGTGTTGTTATTGATACTGCACACCACTTAAAAACTTTGGAATTCGTTTTAAATTTAATATTTTGTTAACTTCCTTCGCTACGCATAGACACAATGGCATTGTTTACCTAGGTGTGACCACAGAGTATATAATCACTACTAGATACGTTTAGGTGTGACGTCAGAGCCGACGCCATGACACCTGAGAGCTGTTTTCGCGCACTATTGAAAAAATACACTTCTGGACACATCTATTGGCTCACCTTAGAGTTTAGGTTTCGATGGCCCCTACCGAAATATGATTGCTAGATTGAAAAAAAACTGTTGATGCAGTTTTAAACCTGATACATTTTACCATCTTTTTCGATCGTATTGTTTTAAATTTGAATTCAGAATACCATACGACATGGAGCTACGCCTAACAAGTCGGATATGCGCCTTGTTAAAGGCAATTGATTTTTGAATAAAAAAAATTGGTTGCCTGTAAAGTCGGTATACGGGCGAAAGTTTTACGTGACAACGACTTTGAGTGGTAAAATAATTTTAATGTGAATATTCATTCGTATAGTAGGAAGAAGGATGAAATGAACCGGTGTGTATGCCTATCTCTCTCACTCTCTCTCTCTCGCTCTTAGGCGGGCTAACTGTGCTCGAGTGGAAGGGACGCGTGCCTTTCACTTTTTATGTCTGTCTCTCTCGCTCTTAGGCGGGCTAACCATGCCCGAGTGGAAGGGACGCGTGCCTCTCACTCGCTCTCATTGTGAGCGCATAACGTGAGCGGAGCGTAACGCAGTTTCTTGAAGTGTCACCCGGCAAACCAATTTATGAGACGTTGTCACGTCAAAACATGTTTTATCAAATAAAGGTTTAATTTAATAACGCGTGTTGCCTCCATGGGCATCTACCACAGCTCTCATACGATTAGGCATAGGTAGAGTTTATCAACCGCTCTATGAAATTTTGAGGGATCATCTCCCAGTCCTCTTCTATGGCAGTTTTCAACTCCTGCATCGTCTGGGCAACTGGCTGACGAGCCCTAACACGTCTTTTTAGCTCGTCCCACATATGCTCAATGGGGTTCATGTCTGGGCTTCTGGCTGGCCAGTCCATAACTGTGATGTTCACATCCCAAAGATATTCCCAGACGTTGCCGGCCGCATGGGCTCTTGCATTATCATGCATAAAAAGGAAATTTGGGCCCACATAGTCCGCGTATGGTATCCCATACGCGGACTATGTGGGCCTAAGTTTGACAAAAGTACATTCGTGAGTGCTTAGAACCTCACGTGGTAACGTGAGGTTCTAAGCACTCACGAATGTACCTTTCAGCATTTAATGTTGGCAGCCGTGGTCCTGTAACAACCTCAAGTTGAGTTTTGCCGCTCGCGGATATACCGCCCCAGACAGTCCATGAGCCACCGCAATAAGCAACCCTCTCTTCAAAGCAGCATTGAGCGAAACGCTCTCCCTTACGTCGGTAGACCTTCTTCCTTCCATCATTGCCATGTAACACAATTTTAGACTCATCAGAAAAGAGTACACGGCTCCAATCTTGCTGTGTCCAATTTAAATGACTGCGTGCGAAATGAAGGCGCGCTGTTCGGTGGGCTCGCGTTAGTTTGGGCCCATTATAGCTGGCTTGTGTGGTACCATATCGCGTTCTTTTAACCTTCTCCGAACAGTTCGAGCGCTCACAGATACTCCGTGGAAGTCGCGAAGTTGGTTTTTTATCTCAATGGAGGTAAGGTGACGATTTCTCAAGCTGGTCGTCACGATGAATCGATCCTGCCTTTCAGTTGTGACCCGAGATCGTGGCCTTCCTTGGCGACGAACAAAGCCGCCAGTCTCTAGGTACCTCCGATAAACATTTCGGACCGCAGATCGACTTAAATTAAGTTGAGCACTCACGTTTCTTTGGCTGTGTCCGGCCTGAATAAGTGCCACAGCTTGGGCGGCAACTTCAGGTGAAGTATCCATAGATTATTGATAGAACCTCACCTTCATGTTAAGAATAAGTAATGTTTGATGCAAAACCAAAGATATCAATCACTTTTTCAAGAATTAAATCCAAGTAAACCAATAAAACCAAGTTTTGATATCAACAAACAGGCTCCAAGTTGTCTTTTGTTTCTTTAAATTCTGTGTTCGAAATTCAAAAAAAGACTATTGAATGAAATTGTGAATGTGCCAGGTTCAAAACTGCATAAAAACTTTTTGCTCGACCTAATATGAAATTTTAGCTAGGACCAAACGAAACTGAAAATACAAGGTGGGCCAATAGATATGTCCAGAAGTGTATTAGAAAAATGGCTTTAAACTTCGTTAAACTTGAGTTTAATACCGAAATAAAGGATTTTTCGTAAATAATAAATGTGTACCCACATTAGGGAAGAGGATTTCAAAACCTTTCGTCACGCCTAATCAACAAAATCATCAAAACAATCCACGGATCAACAATAAGAAAATTTGAATTTCGCGGGCTTACAATATTTTTTTATTTTCAATATTGCGCGGGTTTTTTTTATATCATCTCATGGTTTGCGACTAGAGTCACATTTTATTTCCTAAAAGCTTTTCATCAGAGCAAACATTTTGGAAAAATAGAGGGTTTTGTTAAAACAAAAAAAAAACTAAAAAGCTCCAACTCGGAAACGGTGCGGCTTAGTTTCATGCTTCTCTGAACCTAAATGGTTTCTGAGGACTTAGTTAATAAGGTGCTGCAATAATATCATTAAATTTCCCGAAAAAGAAAACCCGTGAAAATTTTTCCGCCATACTGCCCTCAACTATACACTCGAACCGCAACCATGCCGGCAGAGGCGCTATTCAGGTCGTCTTGAGTGCAGGTGCAGGGACACCTGGGACATTCCAGCAGATGACGACCGCCTCGCACCAGTTATGCTTTTTCATTTGCCTTGGCACTCGATCCCGAACGAGTTTGAGTCGAGGGAGTCCCGGTCGACTTCTGAATGGTTTATAAAAAATAGGTCGGGGTTTCCCAAGTCGGTATAAAAAGTCAATATAAATAACAAACAAACACATAAAGTAAGTCAACATAAGCCTGCGTCATCCCACTACTGAGCAAAGGCCTTTCCCCATGACTTCCAGTTTTTTCTATCCAACCGTCTAACGACGACGACAGGCCGTGTCGACGGCGCGTTCGTGTTCCACGCGCGCCTCAAAGAGATGTCAGCAAAAAGAGAGGGGCCCGCAAGGGCCGAAGCCTGCCAGGGTTGCGGGCCTGTTCGAAAGAGATACCGCGGCCCCGGAACGTAAAAGGCGAGGAAGGAACATGGATGGTTAATGAGGACCACTGGTCGTTGGTTTTATCCAGCTCATCCCGCCATCTGCTACGAGGTCTGCCGCGGCGCCTTCAGGCTGTGTCAGGACTCCAGAAAGAGGCTATTTATTGGGCATGCGGCAGACGTGGCCAGTCCAGTCCCACTTCAGCTTAGCGACTTTTTGAGCAACGTCAGTCATTTGTGTTTAAAAATAAAATAAAAACAAAACACAAAAAGAAAACCCATAAGCTGGCTTCGAACGCTCTGTGCCACTCGACCAGACGACTTGTTGAACTCATTGGCCATAGTGATTATATACTCTGTGTCCTTGGCGAATATGGTAGATTTTATGCTACTTCAACAGGTCGTTCGTGATTGAAGCAAACGCAAAAGGCGAAAAAGTGTAACTATAAATTTGAATTTCGCGGGATCAGGTTTTTCTTTTTTTCAGTATTACGCGGGGTTTTTTTACATCATCTCATGGTTTGCAACTAGAACAACATTTTATTTCCTGTAAAGTTTTTCATCCAAGCCAAGCAAGGTTTTGTGGTTTTGTTGAAACAGCTCCACTCCAACCTGCTAAAGCTACACTTGTAAACCTAATACGAAAAAAAAAAGTTTGTAAACAAATTTAACAAAAATGTAAAACTTTAATAAAATAAATAACTACTGTTTTATTAAATACAATATATCAAAATAAATATGTATATTTCTAATGCTGCTACATTGTTTGTTCTATGACTAGACTGTTTACCTCTATGCCTTTGTCTGTGGTAGGAGATATTAAGAAATAAAAAACACTTCTCTCTGGTATCGTATAACAGCAATGTGTATTTTATTTAATAATAATACTATGCTACTAAAAACCCCTAAAACCTATAAAATAAAATAATAACAATGAAATATCACTATCAAGATATTTTAAGCGTTTTCAATCACGCAATCAATCTATCAATCGTCTTTCGGAACAGCACTACCTAGTTCAAAATTCCCAGTCACCTGATTGGTCAACCAATCGGCCAATCACGCGATGTCGCCAATTATCATGCTGTACACTCTTGGGTCGGACAAGCAAGGTACACCCAAATAATTGAAGACATTGCGTGTTGTACAATCCTGTGTCGTGCGTTGCTGGTGTGTGCATTGTCATGGTGTACAATATCAAGCCGGGCAATCTTGGTCCAGGCCGAGAATCCGCGACATAACCGCGTACGTGTTTTGATTTCCAATGACGTACATTCCAATGTCGCGCATTCTCGTGCCGTGCATTGTTGATGTTGTACATTGCTGGCTCCCGCTGAGTATGTTAAGAGAATAAATATTATGTTTGTTGGAACCTTTAGAAAGTAGGAGCTTAATGTTAGAATTAAGTAAAATATTAAATGAAAGAATAAAGGAATAAGAAAAAACAATCTAAAATTAGATTTCTATTTATTTTAAATTTGATTCAATATTCTCAAACTTATTACAGGTAGGGAACACTTTGGGGAAAGGCTATTTTTCCATTTATTTTGAAAGCTAAGATTAAAGGATTGATATGAACATAAGTTTTATGTGGGAACAAAGTTTAAATATGTATTTTACAATGAACTAACTGGTTTACTAATAATATTTAGAGCATAGCTATTAGAGACACCATAATATATGTGTGATGTTGGGTTTGTAGTGAATGTCCTTTACAGGGGCAAGTGTTTTCGTGCTCGATTTTGCGTCTACAATTTGACAAGCAAAATTAGACATAATTGTAGCTGTAATTTACTAGGACGCCGCTCCGTGTCTGTGTGATGTGTAGTATGTAAATGATACAACAATAATATGTAAATTAAAACAGAATACTCACCAGGTTCGAAGAATTCAAATTCCCAGTCCAAAAGTTGACAGCTGGAACATGACTTATCGAATGTTACGAGTCATCACAATATAAACAGGCTTACACAACAACTTATCACATTGGTCAAACATACATAACATAAGTTCCTATAATAATTTTATTAAAGAAGTTTTTAGGTTAGCTCAATCAAAACACAATTTAAAAAAACAATGTCACGTGTCATATAAACCGCTTAATATAAATGTTCCCTAAAACCTAGTATTGTAACGCTGAAAGGGCGCTACTCAACTTAGCCGCATAATAGTCGATAAAAATTAGAGTGGTAAACTACTGAGTCGATGATAAGCGTACCCAGGACGTTAGTCACCGTAAATTGATATCCATTCAGTGTGTTATGGAATACCAATATTATGACATTCTCGATAGCTATCAAAGTTCGATTAACAACCGAAGCTCGTTAGTCACTGGATATCAGAAAGTTACGTAATAGCCCTGCAGGCCGGGTCCGAGCCGAGAGTCGGTCGGAGCACAAACCTTGTCCGTTGGTCTAGTCGAGTGCAATTACACAAAAAATACTCGAAAGATGGAACGAAGTTTATAGTGGTCGAATGGTGCGCTTAGATGGTTGCGTTTCAAAATAGGTACGCTCTGAGGAATACCTCGGTTTTTCATGAGTTCTTAAAGGAGTGGAGAAGATAGTAAAAAAATAAAAAAAATATTTATTTAACACTAATTTGGTCTGTTTCTTTTTTCATTGTTGTCGATTTTATAAAAATATTATTAAGTACTTTTTGAAAATTTTCTATTTTTTTGAAATTATTTCTAATGACTTGGAATAATTATTTAAAAAAAATAATCGGCAGCGGCGAAATTTCTTTTTTGCTTTCTTTTCCACTCCTCTAGGAACTCAATAAAAAAAGTCCCATGAAAACCATCCACTATAAACTTCGGTCCACCTTATAATTGTCTAATTGCACTCGACTAGTCGGTAACGGGTCGCAAGCGTGAGTACGTCCATACAAAATTGGACGGTCGACACTCGACTTGGACCCGACACAGTTTATCGTGAGTCAAGCTTTAATTGGCTAAACCCAACGGTGGCACATTCCGAGGCCCATGAAAGCACATGGCCTCGGACTTGTGTAATGCCACCTCGAGACCCAGTTGCCGGATCCTCTCTACGACTATTGCAACCCCGCGTGTCATTAGCATTACATCGGCCGACGCCTCGTGTGACCTCCCCCGTGCCAGCACCGGTGTCGTCAGCGTAGCAAACGACACTAGGGAGGTCGGCGCGCAGCACCCAGTCGTAACCGATGTTCCACAGGGGCGGCCTCAGAACCGATCCCTGTGGGACACCGCACGACATAGGTATTTTGACGCTAATATCTCCGTAAATAAAGGCTCCCAGAGAAAAAAAACACAATAAAGGGGAGTACAAGCGCCTTTTAGCAAGGGTACTTTTACACCCACTTTCACGTGATTTCACGCGATGTAGGATCTTAGTTCTTAATTTGTGCCCTAGATGTCGCTAGCCTTCTTTTTGTCAATTTGATTATGTTTGCAACAGAATACCTAAATATTATTTTTTTGTAAGTACACAAGAAAAGAAAATAAAGTATTCTGCCTCCTAAACTACACTATTAGCCTGTGATTTAGGATCTGAAGGTGAAAGCATAAAGATTGCCCGCGAAATTCAAAAGTTTCTTACGTTTTTTGGAATATGCAGGCCTGTGGTAGGTTGTATGAAGTTGAAAGTATCATTCGCGACTGTAAAACGTATGTAGTTACAGAATTATAATCATCAAAATCATCAATACAACCCTCTAAGTTCATATAAATCGAGGAACGATTTATTCAAGATCAAAGTTGTTCCTTTACTTATGTGAGCTTGGGGGGTTGTATTGATGATTTCGGTGTTCATAGTTCTGTAACTACATACGTCCGTACGTACAACGATATTTTCATCCACATATAACCTAGCACTGACCTGCAAATTGCTAAAAAACATAAGGAAATTTGAATTTCGCGGCCTACCTTGATGCTTCCCCCTTAAGAAGGACCCGTATTATTTCAATTCAATTCAATTCAATTTATTCAAGAACAATTTACATTGTGTTTGAAATCTTAAACTTAAAATAAATGAATAACAAAATAAACGTCAGCTAAAATTATAAAACTAACACAAAATTATAGAAAATATTACAAAAATTAGAAAAATCAAAACAATACAAAGAAATCAATACCAAAAAAATTACGCCTACAAAAATAAAAAAAATACAATATAACATTATTATCCAATATTACCCAGTCTCACATAAACTGATATCTATAAAATTAATAAGTGGATATGTCATCGTCTATCGAATACAGACATTTCTCCAATAGGAATCCTTTGAGTCTTGACTTAAATGAGCTTTTTTAAATTATACACTCGAGAGCAATGAATCCGGGTCACTTAAAGAATCCTAAAAATCTCGGAAACTAAAAATGCTAGGTTAATGCAATAAATTGTATTTAATAGACAATGTAATACTCCTTAAATGAAGGTAATAAAACTTCTTAGTTATTGTAAAGTTATATCATAAAAAATCAAATTTGAAAAAGGGCCACTTTCGAAGATGGAACTACGAAATTACAGCATTTGGTTTTGCTTTTGTTTGTAATCTGTCATATATGTGGGTACATAAACCATGTTGATAGTGCTCTATATTCATTATTCAAGCTGAAATTATGTCGCTTACGCCTGAAGAATGCACCAGAATACTTACAATGCTGGAAACCGGCCGGAGTCAGCGCGATACAGCCAGGACTGTCGGTGTGTCGCTGTCAACAGTACAAAGAGTTCTCCGACGTTACGAAGAAACTGGTTCTAAGGTACGCAGACCAGGAACGGGCAGAACCAGGTGTACCACAGCACGAGAAGACCGATACTTGGTGAACACCATGCTTCGAAATCGCTTTCTCACAGGAACTGAACTCACAAATCAGTTTCGACGCCTCGGAGGAAGTAACCCAAGTGCATGGACAGTAAGACGTCGGCTTGCTGAATCTAACTTAAAACCCCTTAGACCTGCAAACGGCCCTAAACTGGAGCGTGGGCATCGTATTTCAAGACTAAGATATGCCCAGAGCCACGTAAATTGGAGTATTGAAGATTGGTCAAAAGTTATGTTCTCCGACGAATCAAAATTTATGCTCTACAAGCACGATGGAAGACACAGAGTGTATCGAAGACCAGGGGAAAGATTCAAGCAAGCATGCATCGAAGAAAAAGTAGCCTACGGTGGTGGGTCTGTACTTGTGTGGGCCGGAATTTCTTCTGAAAGTCGCACAGAGCTGGTGATCATAGAAAACGGCTCTTTAACTAGCGTAAGATATGTGGAAGAAATCCTCAATGATCACGTTGGTCCATTTATGGTCAATTTAGGTGAGGATGCTATATTTATGCATGACAATGCCCGACCTCATACAGGTAGGATTGTGAATGACTACCTTCAAGAGATGAACATTACTCGTATGGAGTGGCCAGCGCGCAGCCCGGATATCAACCCGATCGAGCATGCTTGGGACGAGCTAGGCAGATGCGTAAAACAACGAAACCCTCCCCCAATCACGCTTCGTGAGCTCAAAATTGCTCTCACAGAGGAATGGGAGAATATTCCCCAAAATCGTATTAGGAACTTGGTGTACAGCATGCCAAACCGCGTAAACGCAGTAATGGAAGCACGAGGAGGCAATACGAAGTATTAAAATTCAAGAAAATCGTAATAAAGTTCAAAAATTTCATGTTTCCTATTTTTGTTTTAAGGAGAGATCAGCAGTTTTTTTCTTTATGTAATTTTGTGTTAATAAAATGTATGGTGACTCATATTTTTTTTACTTTCATTTAAGGAGTATTACATAGTCTATTAAATACAATTTATTGCATTAACCTATCATTTTTAGTTTCCGAGATTTTTAACATTCTTTAAGTGACCCGGATTCATTGCTCTCGAGTGTAGTTTTTAAATCCAATGGCAACCTGTTAAAAATCCGCGCACTATGCTGAACAATATTAAGTTGGGGTATTATTTTGTTTTTAGAATCTTTCCTGCGCGTACTTTCTCTCACCAGTCTCTCCTAATCTGTTTCATAGTTATGTAAGTATTAAAAAAAAAAACCATAGTACTAAAACAAAGAGGCTGGGCACAGTTAGAATTTTTAAATTTCTAAAGTGCGGCCGACAGCTCTCTATTTGCGATATCCGGACCATACCTGATATTGAACATACCTGTCGTTGTTTTGAGTCATGTGAGAAGCCACTAAAAGATAAATAACAATTAAATAGCAATGGGCACATTACTTCAAGTTAGTTACCTCCGGAATTCCGGTGAACCGAAGTAATAACCTTTTAGAACTGATAACCTGGTTGTTATTACATTGCAACTGCTAATTTTAACACTTTGTTGCAGGTAAAGTTAAAAATTTACTCAAATTCAATACAAATGTAATTTAATATGAATAAAACTGAAATGGAAATCTTTCAATTCTATTTAGTTTTGAAAATAACCGTTATTTTTGTATTATAAAACAATTTGCAAATAACATTGGTGTGGTGACGGTAATCTTAATGTCTGTTGTCTCATGTTATTTAAAATGTTTGTTCTTGAAACTCCAAAGGCAGGCTAGAACTTACCTGGCGCTCAAACAGCTGCTCCTCAAATCCAGGTAAAACAAGCTATTCAATTATTTGAATAGAATCAATCCAAATAAACTTTAAGACTTACCGTTCCTTCAAAGCATTATGGGGCAGCAGCTTTATGGATTTTAATGATCTGAAATAAATGAATTATTATTCCCTTTATTCATTTTTAAACAAATTCTTTACATTTTTAAATATTAATATAAAACATATATAAAAAAACATTTAAAAATATAAAAAATTGTAGCCCACCGGTATCGGGAACAGGGTCCAAGCTACCGGCGGTCAGGGCTCCAGAGAGAGGAACCTCCTAACAATACGAGCCGTGTCAAGGAGTACCGCTTTCTGAATCAAGCCCTTGATCCAGCTGCCTAACGAGAGCCTCCTCAGGTATTGGTCAATTATTATTATTATTAAAGCAGTTCGGTGACGACGATGTGCGATGATTTTTGTTCATCCAAAAAGTTTTCAACGCGCCTGATGAAGTATTCACTTCAAAAAGTTAATTAATCTTAAAATTGGGAGAAATAAAAAGGGCGACATTTGCCCAGCCTTGGCAAACAACACACAGCCATAACCACTGAGTTTAAAAGGCTTGAATTATTATGTCACGAGAGTTTTTTTATAGCATTTAAGTCACCCAAGGAAATCTACCCGTAGTGCTAGGCAACTGGGCCTATCCCAGTTGTATTCGCCCATTGGCCTTGTTTCGTTCTGTCCCCTGCTTATATGGAGGGAAGTGGACATTTCGTTTTTTTTCCTACTACTCCGTTATACTTTCTGATTAATTTCGTTGCGGGATCCAAGACATTCTGGGACTTCGTCGAGCTTCATGGTCTCGGCGCTTTTCTGGTGGTCGCCAGTGTTGATTCTGGGTTTCAGGAGTTACAGTGGTTTGGGAATAGAGTGGCGGGTTTGTCACCAAGGAAAGATTTATATTTCCATAGGAAAGATTTCGTTTTTTTTAAGCATTTAAAGTAAACAACACCAAAGACATCCTAAAAAAAGTCCTTTAGTTAATTTGAGGGACGAAAGTTTTCTAAGTAACATACATAACCTCTTGCCTTTTTAACCGACTTCTAAAAAAGGAGGAGGTTTTCAATTCGGATTAAAAGTGAAAATTTAAAACTTTTTTTGCAAAAACTAAAAGGTTTTTGCATAGGAGAATGAAACTAGTCACCTACCACGATCTTTAGTCCTGACATACTCGTACTTACGGGTAATTCTTTCGCCTCGTCCACGTTCAAACTTGACAAATGTAGTCTTAATGACTTCTCAACAACCCCACCAATAAGGTAAGTGTACATAATACAGGGTGTAATCAAACCCTCACGAAGCTGTCAACCAAGCATTCTGTGTGTTTTCTGGGAAACGACTTCTTTATTGGGGTGAAAAATCACGTTTCACGGTAAAACTCAAGTAGCTGAGTATTTGAGTAAAAACTTGTAAAAAAGTGGGAACTTTTGATCTTCAACTAGGTAGTAGGTTCAGCCCAAGTATGGTCCAGAGCAAAGAAAAAGTATCACAATGACGGGGAGAAGAACTGTCATCCGGCTTTTACACTCTTTCCCCCTCCTTCCACTCTTTTCCTCCTCTTGTTTTATTTTATTCGACCCCTCCCGTTCGGTTTTTTTGCAGATGGGAAATCCCACCGTGCACACATCTTGTTCTCAGTATAAATTGCATCTCAGATACTATTACATCAGGAAGTTATGCAAGCATCATCGAGTCATTCAAACAACAAGAAGTTTATTTAAATTAAATATGAACAGTGCAACATTCCTGCAACTTGTGATGTAAGATGGCGGATGTACTTAAAATAAAACGAACTTTATGGCTTCAATTTATAAGGCGATGTGATCCCTGTGTATACAGTTGTGGTGTCACTTTGTAGGTGCAAGGTACTTGTGTTTTAAAAGTAAGTGTAAAGTGGAATTTAGTGTTTAAGGTATACCGGTTAAACACGATTTCAGGACAAACTAGTTTTGCCTGGGCTAAACTGAAACTTTAGCTCGTTCTTTCATCCTAGTCGAGGGAGACCAGCCCCCATATTCACAACGCTTCAATTCACTTCCGATTCGGAAAGTCGTAATGTCTATCTCGGTCGTTTTCGTAATGCCAGAAGAAGACAGATATACGAGTTGTAGAATCGGAAACTAGTCGAACGTTTGTGAATACGGGGTCTGGTCGACGGAGCCCCGGGCTCCTACCTCCTGAATGGTTTATAAAAAATAACCACTAAGTGTGATATACTCTTCTAACCTAATCTATACGTGTCTGGGTGCCCCAAGTCGGTATAGTTTAGTCTAGGAAAAACTAGTTTGTCCTGAAATCGGGTTTGGCCGGTAACATGTATCAGGGTAGCTCGCAAAATTCTTTTTCCCTTTTTTTGCCATTTACTGGTCATTGTCAGTCTGCGTCGTGCCTTGTGCGTGGCTGGCTGATGTCGCAAGCGCAACTGCTGATCATGTAGTCCTAGGTTCGATTCCCTGGTTGGGCAAAGTGCAGCCACGGAGTCTCTATTTGTGCCCATCATCATCATGTTACCACTGCTGGGAAACGGCCTCCTCTCAATGAGAGGGAATGGGTTATAATCCACCACTTGAGCCCAGTGCGGATTGGTACATTTAATTTGTATTTGTTCCCGGTTGATTTATTTATTATTCATTTAAAATTATGTAAATAACACCTTGACAGGCAATGACCAGTTATGTTTTAAGTCCTATGTAGGGGGGCTATCCCCCCTACATAGGACTTAAAACATAACTGGTGAAATGTGTGTGTGTACCACTAGGTACATCTCTGCCAAACCCTTCGGGAATTACAGGCGTGATGAGTGTTATGTATGTGTGTGTGTGTATGTGTGTGTATGCTGACCCACAGCGGCACTTCCACCACATAGTTCGTTTTTTTTTTATCACTCTACTAGAAATTGCGGCTTTAATTTAAGTCGGGATTGACTTGGACTTTAAACCGAGCAATGATTGTCAACTGGTAGAACGGTTCTTCACAAGGTAAAATAGAGCTTACCAACAATAATCTGATTATTTGCTGGTAAAAACCAGATATTTAGAAACCCGTCTTTCCTTAAATTGAAGCCACAAGGGAACAATGAGTATTTTTTCACGGCGCCATTATTAAGTTACCCTGGAGTTACCATAGGAGAGCAGCGATGGCAAAGTGGTGGCGGCCACATCTTACGAACAAGTAAGTCGTGGGTTCAAACCCAGACAGTCGCATTACTTAGTGTAATTTATTTCATCACCCTTGCTCTCAAAACGGTGAAGGAAAACGTCGTGAAGAAACCGGCATGTCCTACAACCAAAAAAATCGAAGACATGTTACATCTATCAATCCGCACTAGTCCCGCGTGGTGGATTATAGACCATTCCCTCTCATTAAGAGGAGGCCAGTGTCCCAGCGGTGGGAACATTATTTGGCTGGTGTTGATGATGTAGTTATTAAACTATGACCTTTAAGAAATCGTTTCTTTTTGCGATTTCATACGCATGTTTCCTATTAACTGTGACTGTGGCGTAGTATTATTCTTTAATCGTGATCATCCTTAATATAATTGTGATAGAAGTTTTTATTAAATACTGGCAACAGTAGAGGTAACAGTCACGAACCCTTTGTGCACCTTAGACGTCATAGTTAATTATTATACCGTGTGCTGCTTATTACCACCTCACTAATTCAAATGTTTGTGTTTGGTATTAGCTAGAAATATTTAGTTTAATCCTCCATCTAATCGTTATTCTTCACCATCGTCATCATCATTGGCTGCCTTGTTCCAAACTGCAAGTCTAGGGCTTCCTTCTTTTGTGGCATACGGACGGATCTATCAGTCTCTCTCGCGCACGTCTACAGACAAGTGCGTGTGAGAGACGCGGATAGATCGGTCCTTGTGGACGAAACGTTAGGGAGTAGGGCTGAGGCCCTACTCCCTCACGTTTCACTCTCAGAAGATTATAAAACTCGCGCAAACCTGAGGGTTTGCGCGAGTTTTATGATCTTCTGAGTAATATCCAGTCATTGAGGTGTAGGTATGCCAACACTCATAACCATAGAGTCTGATAACTATAGAGCAGAACTGATATTTCATAACACTTTAAAACCTCGCACCTACAATAGAATATAATCTTCATCTTCAACTCATGGCCACCCAAAGTGTAGGTCTCTTTCAAATCTCTCCACTTTTGGCAGTTTTTGTCATGTCTATCCAGTTTCTTCTAGCCACTTCAATCAGATCTTCTAGCCACCTAGCCGTTTGTCTTCCTACATTCCTCCAATCACACCTATCTGACTGCAAAATAGTCGGAGAGAGTCGTAGAGGCAAATGAAAATAATTCTACTCCTCCAGGATTCACAAGCACTAAAACTATACATTTAATCAACAGCTTCTTCTACCACTCCACAATGACCCCAGTCAGCCGCAATGTCTCCAGAGTCCTCACGATGGTGGTGCTGATGATGTGCTGGTTCAGCGCCATGGCCTTCAGGAACAGCTCCCGGATCCCCAGCAAGAGGGTTCCCAAGATCAACTACTCAGTAGACTTCGATTGATTCGGTTTTATTTATTAAAATTATTGTGTAACTGACGAGTAAAGTTTTATTGGACGAAAGTAAATCCAGCCTAGATCTGCAGGTGTTGTAAAATTTGGCAATGATAAGCTATCAAACGCTAGCGTTCAAAATTGTGACAATTGGAGTCAAATATCAATTTATTAGGACTTGGTCTAGTGGTTGTAAGTGCTACTTCTGAGCATAAGGTTCTGAGTTCAATACCCAGGTCCAGGTTTCATTAGGGTTTTCCATCATGAATTGCTCAGCAGTAGCCACGGAGTCTGGGTTTCTGCCCAGAGCATGCCATGCACATAGCGATAAAATGTAGGTGTACTTGGCCCAGACCATAAATCATAATTCATTGATGGCATGGCAAATAAAAAACAACACCATTCAAAAATACTTTTACGTTTATTATTTACAACATCTATTTACAATACTTAATACTTTCTCATTATCACTAGTTTAGTATCTTTCACCGTCTGTAAAACGAAATCAATAAACTTAAAATGGAATAGGACTGCTACATCTTCTTTCTGACATTCTTCTCTTATACGCTTGGATAGGGTCTACCTGCAAAGATTTCCTGACTTCAATCTCCTCAGGAGCCAACGGTCTCCCTCTGAACTCATCTTCAATCTGCTGCAAGGTCCTGTCTTTAGTTTCTGGTAGTAGGAACCAGATTACGATCATGCAGTAAGTGATTATGCTACCGTACACCATATAGGTTCCATACATGCCCACAGTTTCGACTAATCCCGTGAAAGTCTTTAGAACTATGAAGAATGTGGCTGAGAAAGATGCTAAGCTGATGGTTCCACCAATACTTCGATACTCCAAAGGAAATACCTCTCCTCCAATCACGTTTGGCAAAGGTAACATGCCTGTGGCTACAGCAAAGATCTTGAGGTTGATCAGTAATATTGGTATCCATAAAGCATCGTATGGTAAGGTCCCTTGTTGCTTGAAGTAAACATAAGCAGCCAAAGCGAACTGAATGAAGATCGAGAGGCTTCCAGTTGCAAACATCATGGTTCGTCTCTTGAATTTGTTGATAGCATATACAGCTAAAGCATTTGATATAAATCTTTGGGCTCCCAAAAAGATCATCCAAAAATGAGCATTTACTTCGGGTCCCATCACGTTGCCTATGATCAAAGTTGAAAAAGCAGACATGGTAGAGCCTCCAGCAAAATTAACCAAGACATGGGCATGCATCATCAGGATAATAGGTTTGTAAAACTCTTTCTTCTTTATTGTTGAAACCATATTTAGGATACGAATTTTCTTTTTGCCGAAACTCGCTGAGATCATCGCTTTTTCGAAGAGTAGTCGACTTTCAATCATTTCTTCTAACTCTTCTTCTTCGTCATAACCTCGGAGCCAGCGGAACACCCTACGACATTCCTCATGTCTTCCCTTCGTGACCAGCCAGCTTGGAGATTCCGGGGAGTATATAGTCATGATGAGGCTTATGAAAGGGAAGAATGCGCAGACCAGAGCCGTCTGCTGCCAACTCAGAAGGGACCCAATGAGGTGAACGAAGAAAACGCCAAATGATTGTGATAAAGAAACGGTGGTCAGGAAAGCTCCTCGGTTCTTTGGACTCACGTACTCTCCAATGAGGACTGATCGTAGAGGTGATAGCATGCCGATTGATAGACCCTGGAGTATCCGACCAGCGAAGAGAATCTGAAATAGAATCAATTAGATGAATATTTAGTTCGCATGAGATATATCACATAACCATAGAGTTTTTCCGTTCGCTTTTTCGACCAATTATGACGTGATTAATATTGCAGTATATTTTAATTAAACTTGGCTGCCTCGTTACATGAGGTCCTGGTTTCGATTCCAGGTCGGGTAAAATCTTCTTGAGTTTTTCTTAAAATTCTCATGATGGAAAAACCCAAAAAGACTTTGGGTGACAGGTCATAGTCTGCATTTGTGCCCTTACGGCAATAGGTTTGCCCCCTCTTGCATGAGTCTTACGCATTACTATCGAAACGTGTCAATCAGGGTCTATTCGTCCTACGAAGTCATAGACAAACTGTGTGAGCTCTAGTCCTACCTCAAAGTTCGTAGCTATGGTGACGATGAACCATCCCACCAGATTAGGTACTGTTGCAGTGAAATGGGACATCCTTCTGCCGTACCTCTCCATGATAGGAGGTGAGATGAAGCTCCCGACCAGCTGCGTGACACCCAGAATTGATGCTGTGGAATTAAAAAGAGCGGAGAGTTATTTACGAATATTATTGACTACTGCAGTATTTCTCTTTCGACTGCAGTGAAACCAATACAGGCGTTTAAACAGTGATTGCAAAAAGTTTATGAGAAAAAAAAATAGAAACATCCGAATTGAGAACCTCCTCCTTTTTTAGAAGTCGGTTAAAAAGCAAGAAAACTTATTGTATCAGGCCAAATCATTAATGACTCTGCCTTGTAGTGTAAATGTGGTGATGATCCACAAACGAAGAGGCACTTAATATCGTGTCTGTGATCTGTTGTTTGTTCACTACAGGAACTGATGGATGCTACCGAAAGTGCCATTAAAGTGGCTCAGTTCTAGGCTGATACAATATTTAGATTACCATCGACACTCGAGAGCGGCCAAATCGGGAGATTTCATTTCGAGAGGTATCATACAACAGACAGTTACAGTTGCCTGCATAGTTACTTACGGTCGCCTGTTCTAATCTTCGGAGCATCAAAACACAATAAAAAAACTTGGGAGGCAGTAATTGACTGTTTCTTGCATGAACCACAGGCTTATTAAAGTCCAGATTGGTAGAAAACCAGATTTCTATGTAAGTTTTGGTATAGACAAACTCGTTCACGTGGAGCTTTACTAGTGTTACTTTAATTCCTTCCAAAACTCGGGCTAAAACTCTTACCAAACGCCAAAGGTGTCCAATTAGATAGTTTTACGTACTGAGGAGCTCCTGGCTAAATGATGAACAGCCACTCGGATCGAGCTTAAACCTGGGTAGCCTAGGTTGGTCAGTGAATGGTGACCATCAATTCCATAAAGAGTTTCCTCCGTTCCTTGAGATCATGTTAAACCGTTTTGTAGATCTTTGGCAGTCATTTCAAGTACCTAAAAGTCTGACAAACAGTTTTACCAAGGGGTATCGTATTACCTAGTATTAACTGGATTGTGGAGGTCAGATAAGCAGTCGCTCCATGTAAAATACTGGTGTTCAGCTGCATTTGGTGAGACTGGAAGCCGAACCCAACACAGTGGGGAGAAAGCTAGGCAGATGATGATGAGTTATAAATACTGACCAATCCATGACGCTGATACAAGGTCCAGTTTAAATTCGGAGTCCACGAGATTCAGCTGCGGCAGTAAGATGGCGGGGTAGCCGATCACGCAGCCGTGTCCGATGATGTTGCTGCCAACTGACGCTGTCACGAAACACTGGAAAACAATTGTTTAAGAGAAAATATTATAACAAAGAGCCATGTGACGTGTTCTTGAGTTGAAACCGCGTATTTGCAAAGGAATGGTAAGATACGTTTAGGTTAGATGGAGTGACGATCTTAGCAAGGTACAACAGCCGAAATACAGATCAATCAAAACCATTTGACTACCAGTCTTATCAAAGAGCACTGTTATGGAAACTGTAAATGTATGTAAAATACTAGTGCTCATCTTCAGCAGTAAAGCTCGGTTTCCACCGCGAAAGAGTATTGAGCTAGGGATATGAAATGAAATGAAATTTTATTTGCTAGAATTGTAGTATACAGGGTGAAATTGAATAAATGCGACAAATTTAAATATACAATAATACGTGTTGTCAAGAAAATGTATAAAATATAAAATTAAAAAATAATTGATCAGTGTTACGAAAACCGTTAAAATAATAAAAGTATCAAAAATCTTGCCGACTCATCGCAGTGCTCAATATAGCGGTCATTTACCTAATTTTGCCTTAATTTTTCTTATTTATTTTGCATATTACTGGAATACCGATAATTCGTACTTAAATATAGATAATAACATCAATGGACCTTTTGAAAACGATAATCGCGTATTTTTTTTTAACGATTTAGATTGTAGAAAAAACAGTTTATAATTACTATGTTACTGTAACTGAAGCTCCAATTTCATTTTGTCGCATTAATTAAAATTCACCCTGTATAAATAGATGGTCGAGTTTTAATACAGTTGCTCACACTATTCGCTAAAACTAGCATGCAAAATTTAATAATACATTTATGAATAGGTACATGAATTTATCGCAATTGGTTTGTAATAATAATAAGGATGTCAACAAAACCATTGGCAATAAATAATACGAATGTCAACAATAAGAATGTCAGCTATGAACGTTAATCATTTAATAAAATGTCAATCTTTAATGTTAAGATACTCATTCACAGAATAAAATGTCTTTTCTATGAGCCATCTGAATAGCGCCGTTTTAAATCGATTGATTGGCAGTTTCCTATATGATTTTGGTAGTTTAGAAATGGCTAAGCTAAGCGGACTTCCTTTCCATGAAATAGGTTTGCGTTTCCACCAGGAAAGAGTTTAGTCGTTTCCCCATTGTAAAAGAGAAATGATACGAGAATGAGCAGAGCGAGCTCATTTCCAAATTTTTTTGCCTATTGAGTCGTTTTCGTCCGAATCTTTGTTGATGCAAACACATGTAAGCAGTTTTCTCTTGAGAGGTAAAAGAAGTCAGCTCAGCTTGCAGTCGAAACTGGGATTATAGACTGGGCTGCAGCAAAGTTGGGACAAAGATAAGATCGGTCATGGATATGGGACCGTTCACATTTGACCATTTGCTGGGATTATAATGAACATCGACGACACAGTTGGCGCAGTGCAGCTAGCAGCATACAGCATATCACGGGTTCGAATCCCTCACGAAACAAATATTTGTATGTCCCACAGGTAGTTATTCCGGATCTGGATGTTTGTGTATGTTAGTTTAATTGTTATAAAGGCGCCTACAATACAGAAGAGTTTCCTAGTATGTTGTAAAAAAAGAACTGTTTGTTAGATTAAAATACTCACTTGTTTCAAGAACGGTGAATACCGGCCTTTCTTTTTTGAGGACATCACTGAATATTTTTACGACACTTTTCACTACATCTATAAATTTAAATGCTTGTTTATTTATTACTATCTGTATATTTTTCCTAACTCACATCCATTTGATACAGGAAAACTTCAAAATTAAAACGTAAATGGTTATAAAAAAAACAGTAAAATATAGATTAAACTCGGTAGCCATAAATAAAACCTGAAACTACAGACTGCTTATCTATAATTGAATGATTTTACAAGTAATACGTATCATTAGGTATTTGTGAAAAACTCTTGATGATTCTTCCGAAGAATCGAAGATGATTACTGAAAAACGCAGTGGCGATGCCGCCTAATCACAATGGAAGAAAAGATGATACCAAGTAATCTCAAAATGTTAAACGTAAGTTTATTTAAGGTGCTTAGACGAGCTAAATTAACAACTCTATTTGTGGTGGTTCAAACTTCGTGAAATGCTGTTAGAATAAAGTTCTAATCAGCTTGCACTACAAAGTGGTTGTTACGTCAGCCACTGCGGGCCAAATAGTGCGAAATGAGTGGTTTCGATCGATTTCCAAAAAAACTATTGATTGGATTATAAAACTAAAACTTGTAACTATATTGCTTGTAGAATTGTTTGCCAAAAAATCATTATCGCCGAAAACATGTATGCACTTGTTTTTTTTTGTATTTGAAAATTTAGGCAGCGTCATCCAACCATCCAAACGTCTTCGTATGGTTACATTAACTGTTGCCGTCTACCAATTTCAACTGTTTTCATTTTCTGTACAGAACACTAATCCTTTATCTAAAATAAAAGTTTTGTCACTCCATATACTATCAGCTATCTGTCAGTAAATGTCTTGTCATAATCAAATAGCTCCTTCAGAGATTGGCCGGAACAAACAAACAGACAGAAAGACAATAATTTCAAATATATATTTTTGTTTTATGGACCGTAAAACATTTTCACATGCAATGCAATTCAGTAAATAACTGTTATTTTGAAATTACAACGAGACACTTCAATTTATTTATTTGTTGTAGTTTGTATATGTATTGATTGAAGTCTCCGTGTCGATGCTACGATTTGCAACAAAGCCTTGACTCCAAAATGATATTCTTCTCTGGATTTTGTTAACACTTAATTATTAAACAATTAATTTAATATTTTTGATTAAGTTTACATCAGATTACCAATTGGTAAATAAACTTAATCCAAAGTATAAAACGAAAAAAACAAAAACATTAGACCAAGAACTTTCCAACAGTCTTAAACATGAAGATGTAGGAAGATGTGATGTGTTATCTGTTTGTATTATAGCCATACATTTTTAAATCTAATTTATTATATAACTAGCTGATGTCCGCGCCTTCGCCTGCTTACAAATTATATACTATAACCTTCCTCAAGAACCACTCTATTCGTTGGTGAAAAAAACATGAAAATCGGCGCAGTAGTTTTTGAGTTTATAATCGCGAACAGGCAGACAAACAGATGCGGAAGAGGACTTTGTTTTATAATATTATTATGTAGTGATAGTGATAGCCAATATAATTTATCTAATTCACATAAAACTCAGTCTCGTGATAGCTGATAAAAGAAGTTGTCAGCTATCAGTCATTTGTGTTATCAGACATAATTAATGACTAAAGAAGGGCTAGGTTTCTCCTGGGCAAAGGTTAAAGAACAAGATTCAGTAGATACTGTTCAGAAATACAGGGTTAGTTTTCTACTGAAATTTAAAATTAAGATCTAGGTATCAAACCAGAAGAGCATTTTAAATGTTATTGCCGAAAAATCTAAAATAAACCCTAGGAAGTGGCGAAGGACTGTTCGGGAGTCTACTTTATGTAATTTGACGTTCTAAATGTCCTGATTGACACACTAATTAGAATAAATGATTAGGTACCCGCCCGGGTCGCTAGTATGAAAATAAAAATAATAATTGGTTCAGTACACGTTTCCAAATAAACTTCCAACCCCTAGGAATTCTTCCTTCCGTATTTATATTGAGGTAACAATACAATGCCAAACTTAGTAATGTAGACTATTAGGTAAATGCGATTTATTTCAGAATTATTTCAGAATCAGAGGGGAAAGTGTTTTTAGATAGCTGGTTTTATTTTAATTTCAGAGTTGGGTTTCTAGTATTTGTAGTAACCGTTGATAATTTTCATTAATGCGAAGTAAATTCCCCTTACATAAAGGAAATTAAAAGAAATTAATTAGTTGCACGAACAGAAATTTTCGTATTCCTGACATAAAATGTTGGCTACAATCGAAATCACTTGATTAAAGTTTTATCACTTCTATCACAAATCACTTGTAATTTACTAGTACACCTATCTAACCGATTTAAAGTCACAAACTCTCAGCTTCCTACATCACTTTAACAACATTCTATGGTCGTACGCCTATCCGAGACGACAGTTCGTGACTTGGTCATTATGTGAAGTAAATAAGTGGCTAAACTTAACCTTCGATCCGCGGTTTGTGTCCTTACATAGTCATATGATTGGTCACGTGGGGGTGAACTGCTGAATTTCAGATTAATTAAAACAGGCAAAAATAGTTCTATGTACAAAAAGACGATCCTGCAGACCAACTGCGATTATAACTTAAACGTTAATAGCACGTTGATCAAATCTCAGGCCATGGCATGCTAAGACAGACCCAGAGGTCTAATTGTGTGCTTTATAATATATTTAAGTGTGTCAAATGTAATTTATAAATAAATAAATAAAAAAATCTTTTCTTTCTTTCATGTGTGTATTGTATTATTAAAACTTGCTTCGGTGAAGGAAAAATATCGTGAGGAAACCAGCATGTCTGAGACATATATTTTCTCGACGACACACGCGTAAATCCAAGTCAGAGATGGGTCTATAACTTAGCTTTACATGCCGCATAAAAACTCTGACACCAGGTTAGGCGTTAAGTACACGATAAGAAGAAGAAAGAAGATTAACTGGGTCATAATCATGACATGTTTGAGAGAATGAGAATGAGAATACCATTGTATTATACCTGGGAGTCATCATCATCATCATCTGCCTAGTCTTTTCTCAAATAATATTTCTTCTGCTGATTTTCAAGGTAACCGCTAATCTGCTCCGGATCTCAGGTCCATCTTCACCGAAAAGAACAATGTCATCGGCAAACAGCATGCACAATTTAAACCCTTAAATACCTCTAGCCGATCCCAACACATAACAGGACTAACCTACTTGCCAAGGCACCCCTTACCAGAGCTATCCGTACCATCAACGACCTTCAAACTCAGATTGATGTGTTTACATGTTGTTTTAGTGAATTCGCAAGGGTATTACTATTTATATTATGCTACAAGTCAAATAATATCTAATAATTTGTCTTAATTTTGGTACAAGTACTACGTTTTTGTTAGTAATTGTTTAATGTTTTTGTGTTTTTAATTTTAATAATGTTATTGGTGTTTTAATATTATATAATAATATGTTTCTTTTTTGTAGGTTAGGTTAGTTAATTTGGTTATAAGTATATAGTTTAGGTTAATAGTATAAGTTCTTAGCTGTCGCATTAGAGTGTACCCTGTAAAGATAGTTTAAGCTGTTTTAAATAAATAAAAATATTATGTTGGGATCGGCTTCCAATCTAATCGGATGCAGCTGAATACCAATATTTTACATGGAGCAACTGCCTATCTGACCTCCACAACCCACTTAGTACTGTAAGTAAAACCTGGGAAGTATATAGAGTTAATTCGTGCTACTGGTCAAACTTGTATCTACATCTGGTCAGCTGCTGGCAACACCGATGAGTTCAGTGTGGGCTGTAGGCTTGCATCAAGGCTTCTAGTTGATTGTGGACACTCTGACACCGAACAAACAGGAAGAAGTACCCTGGTACATGCTGTTTGCCGACGAAATTGTTCTTTTCGGTGAAGATGGATCTGATATCCAGAGCAGATTAACGGTAAGCTTGAAAATCAGCAGAAGTAAACTAAATACATGTTCTGGAATTTCGGTGGTCTCTTCATTTCTGGAGCCATAGCTCTAGACGGCGCTCCAGTCTTCTTCGACTTCTCGTTATCTCGGTTCACTCGTGCAAAGCTATGGCAAAATAGATCAGAGTGTTAAGCACTTATTTAACACGGGTAGATGAAATGGCGGTAGGTCACGGGAACAATCTGCGACTCCCACATTCCCCTAAAACGCAAGGGGAAGAATAACTAAGTTAAATATAGCCACGTCGTCGCTTAGCTAAATCATACAAAATATACAGGGTGTATATGTCACCGTAAAATTGTCAACTACATTATATTGTAATATCTCTAGCGATATTGTAAAGTCTCGAATTATTGAAAAATGAACATACTGCTTACAACAAAACGCATTATTTTTCGTGAAATGCATGCGATGGTAGTCAACTTACGAGGTGTGGAGGGAAGGAGGGGTCCCCCTTGCCCAGTGGCACAACTCTCATGAAAAGATAATGCACCATTCCTGAGAAATACCGATTAATATAACATAACCTTAAAACACGTTATATTCCCCCTAAAAAGCGTAGTCGACGGAGCCGATTATGGGGGCAGAGATACTTCCGTACGTTCAGTTGACAATAATTCGAGACATTACAATATCGCGAGAAAAAACACGTTAAATTGTCAAACACTGTTTCTCTCTAGCGATATTGTAATATCTCGAATTATTGTCAACTGAACTTACAGAAGTATCTCTGCCCCCATTAGGTTAGTCAGGTTCCTTTAAACCCTGTACTCGGAAATAGGGCCACGCGAAGCGGGGCTCCGTCGACTACGCTTTTTAGGGGAATATAAAGTGTTTTAAGGTTAGGTTATAATAATCGGTATTTATCAGGAGTTGTAGGTACCACTGGGCAAGGGGTACCCCTCCTTCCCTCCACACCGCGTGAGTTGACTACCATCGCATGCATTTCACGAAAAATAATGCGTTTTGTGGTAAGCAGTATGTTCATTTGACAATATTTCGAGTTTTTACAATATCGCTAGAGATATTACAATATAACGTATTTGACAATTTAACAGTGACATATACACTCTTCGTGAAGTTGTCAACCAAGCATCCTGTGCATAAAAAAAAGTAAACCAACGTAAACATTTTGCTGGGAAAACACTATGTTTTGGGTGAAAAATCACGTTTTACGGTAAGACTCAACATAACGCACTCAAACATTTTGCTGATGGATGGATTGAATAGTACGGAGGTCGCAAAGATGTTTCAAGTAAAAATCTTACATTAAAAACATGTATTAAAAAAAGTTGGAACTTTGGCCCCCAATATCTCCGTAACTGGAAGGATCCCAGGTAGGCATGATTTCCAAACAAAAAAATGATCGCAATGACGGGGAGAACAAGTGCCTTTCGGTTTCGTTAAGAGGTGTTTTACACCCTTTAAATACTGAGAACACCCATCTCTTGCTGGACCTCCCTGCTGTAATTTGGGTTCTTACGGCAGGGAAGGCAGTGCTGCGGTGCGCCTATAGAAACACTCATAGCAACTACACATGCAGGAGCGCGTTGTAGTACGCGCGCGCGCAGGCCCGGCCTCAACCAACAGGCTATCCAAAGAAAAGAAGGGTGCGTTTTCAAGGTAACGCTATCAGGGCCGCCATCCATCTTGTCTTGTCAAAGAAAGCCACTGCATGTGACCAAGGTATTTGTGGCCTCCACTTGGGGGTACCTACCAACAACGCTAACTAAAAGTTTTCCACCTTGACGCGCCCATTCAGTTCATCATCTCTGAGTTAGGACAAGTGCATCGAACTAGTGCGTGCAAAAAGTGGTCGGCACGGCAGAATGCGGTGGACACTGTCCACCGCTTTCTGCCGTGCCGACCACGCCGCCTGTGGCTGCGCTGGCGATGACCACGTCGAGTGGTAGTGAGGCTTGTTCGAGGTGGCCTGGAAAGAATATACGTGGGTTTAAGCCCAGCGGCGCCACGGTGGGACCATCCCATTTCATAACTTTCCCATTCGGCAACTAAATGAAAGACGTGCAAAACATGTGAAAGAATGTGTGAACTCGCTACTATTTTAGTCTTGGCTGGCTCGTATCACGCCAAAACCTTCGGCGAAAACAGGAGTTATTTGCTATCTTACTTAATAACTGCTTTTATAAATAACAGAGTTTGTGAGTATGAATAGAGTTGTTTGTTACTCTGTCCCGCAAAAACTACGCTGTTTTGTTTGTAACCTCGAATAACACAGAACATTTTTTTATCTTTATCCCGGTACTACAGTTTCAAAATAGTTCAAACTCAAGATTTGCCAGCGAGCAATGGAGCGCAGCATAATAGGTTTTAAGCGAACAGATTACATAAGAAACCCTACCTTTTTTTGTTTCTTTTTCGCATGGGAAATCATCTAATGTCTCCTCCCACTCTGAGCGGAGCGGGAGGGAGTGTCAGACTTTTAGAAGCTAGTAAGTAATCAGATCATTTGTTCAAGATCACGCCACACATACACCAGGCCCCTTATTCACAACCATTCGACTCGCTTCCGATTCGGAAAGTCGTATATCTTGCTTCTTCTGGCATTACGAAAACGACCGAGATAGACATACGACTTTCCGAATCGGAAGCGAGTCGAATGGTTGTGAATAAGGGGCCAGTAAAGTAAAACAATACTTTAATTGAGCCGAAGCACGTGACGCACGAAGTTCTAGATTGGAGCACACATGGTAGAGTGGAATTAGGTCAATAGCTATTACTAAGTAGGTATGTTGTGAAACTTGAGACGGTTAATTGAAATACAAAGTGTTACTGGTTTGTTTTGCGAATTTCATTTTGCGTTGCAACATTTTGGGTCAGGGTTTATCCAGGGGTAATGTTTTATTTCAGCCGTTACTCTGTGGCTGAACTGACCTCGAGTAGAAACCGACCTAAAAAGAATATGCAAGAAATACAAAACTCTTTTTATTTATTAAAAATGTATTGGCATTATGGTGCGCTTGTTTAAGTTTCTAATAAGTACTTGTTTTACAATTTATTGTTTTATGTAGCATGTTTTTGGTGAAACGAAACGCACTCTCAAAACACGTCGTTCTCGATAACGGCGATAGTGACATCAAAGTTCATATTATGTCAAAATATAACTTTTATTTGAAATGTAGGTAAAGTTGCACTACGATTTTATTATAATATCGTTATCGCAATTTTTGCTCGAATAAAGCACATACAATTAGTAAAATTACTTTAATAAGGCCGAAAAAATAGATGTAAACAAGGTAGATTTTGATAAAAGACGTCAAAGTATGGTCGCGACAATCACGGACGTTTGAACTGACGTAGAAAATTGCAGGAGTTAAGTATTATTTACAAGCGACAAGCAGTAGTTGAAATTAACTTTTAATACTTTTCTTGGGTTGATAATAGTGTAGTTGATTGATTTAAGGCGAGCTAAATTAGCAACTCTATTTGTGGTGGTTCAAACTTCGTTTGAAATGCTGTTAGAATAAAGTTCTAATCCGCTTGCACTACAAAGTGGTTGTTACGTCAGCCACTGCGGGCCAAATAGAGCGAAATGAGTGGTTTCGATTGATTTACAAAAAAACTATTGATTGGATTAAAAAACTTAAACAGTATCATGCTAATATATTGCTTGTAGAATTGTTTGCCAAAAAATCAGTTTGTGTTTGTTGTATGTTTTTTATTGTTTGAAAGATATTTTTAGAGATAAGTTCGTGATTTCTTTTTATCGAGTCAAATTGATTGTATTATGTTTTCAAAACAGTATTATGCTAGCATATGTCCTGAAGAATATAACATATTTTTCTGGTCTTGTTTATAGCAGTGAATCATATACTTTAAGTAATTATAAAACTCGCGTTTAGCTCATGTAATCGCCTTAAGTGAAGAAAAAAATACATGCATATTCTCTATTATCATCTGCCCAGCTTTGTCAATACTGTATTATAATGGCTTATTGATTTATAGCTATGT
Organism: Xestia c-nigrum; assembly: GCA_916618015.1. NCBI lineage: Eukaryota > Metazoa > Arthropoda > Insecta > Lepidoptera > Noctuidae > Xestia > Xestia c-nigrum. The sequence continues at coordinate 15,916,427 of OU745270.1, forward strand.
AAACCTTCTTCTGCCTAGCCTTATCCCAACTATGTTGGGGCCAGCTTGCAGTGTAATCGGATGCAGCTGAATACAGTGAATACCAGTCAGTTACATTCAGCGTCTGCCTATCTGACCTCCACAACCCAGCTAGTACCTTGGTAAAACTGGTTGTTAAACTTTCGGACCACTGAGTAACTGTAACCACCGTCACAGATCTACAAATGACAGCCGGGACCAGCGCCTTAACGTGCTTTCCGAGGCCTGTTCTATTGAGAACTGACTTTTATCAGCTAGCACGAGACTAAGTTTTATGTGAATTAGATAAATTATATTGGCATAATAATAAACTTGATTTATTAATTATTGCCAAACTGTAGGGTTATTTATAATAAAAACCACAATAACACCACAAGAGTAATATAATTGGAATATGTAAAGAAGAAAATAAAAATTACAACAATTAAAAAAATCTTAAATAATTAAAGTTGATTAAAAACTAGTTCTTATAGTATTCACTGTGAGACCAGCCTGAGGGTATTAAACTTGATTAAAAGTTATGGTACACAAATAGCTATGATGACATCTTCATTTTTAAGGCACCATTAAGAGGTCGTATATTGATAAAACTACAATACAATTCAAAAGCAATAAATGAATCATTTAATAATTTTGTAAATAACCGAGTGCGAATAGACAAGAATTACTAAAATCCAACCTCTCTAAACTTTGTTCCATCGACATGGAACAATCAACAGTAGCACCACATATTTAATATAAAACAAAGTCCGCTGTCGCGTCTGTATTTCTGTTCGCGATAAACTCTAAAACCACTGCAGTGAATTTCATGCTGTTTTCACCAATGGATAGAGCGGTTCTTGAGAAAGGTTTTACTATATAATTTGTACGTGGATGATGCCGCTGGCATCAGCTAAAGGGTTTTTAAATGTTGTTTTTAATACTGAAACTCAAGTAGGTAATTACTTTAACTTGACTATAGATATCAGGGTTAATCTTTCACATTTTATGCCAGCCTCAAGTCTTCTATTTTCCTGCATCATCACTGCTAACCATTTGTAATTCATTCTTAGAATTTTAATAAACGGTTTTATAGCTTCCTGAGCGACCTTATCTGAAAATAATAAGTTTAATTCACCAAATGAATTGCAATAAGTTAAAATAATGAATGGCTGACATGTGATATGTCACGTCTAGCACTAAACACCCATTCCAAGAATCATATTACTCATCACTTTATTTGTGGCAGCTGGAATTTCCGAAAGAAGACACAATATTACACAACAGGAAACATATTACAAAGGCTCACTACAAAGAATCAATCATTGTATGAATTTGTATGACAAAAACGTCAACTCAGTGTAGACCGCGACATTCAAATTTTGCTTACGTTTTTGCAATTAGATTGTATGTTGAACAATATACCTATGTTTTTTTTATATACAAAATCAAAATGTAATCATTAAAATATTACAACACTATTATAAGTTCATATAACGCCATTTAATGACTTATTCATTAAGAGCCCTCTTACAGTCCACTAGCGCCGCCAATCGAAAAAATGTCATAACTCGTAAATAGAATCAAAAATACAAAATGTGGTCTATTATTACTGTAGAAAAGGCAATAACGTAATTTTATAACACCTTATCAACACTTGAAATATAGCTGTTTAGCTAAATCGTGCATTCAAAACATAAACGGCCGTTTTTGTTACAAATGCACGATTTAGCTAAACAGCTATATTTCGTTATTGCCTTTTCTACAGTAATAATAGACCACATTTTGTATTTTTGATTCTGCTCTTAAATAGTCAAAAATAGTATTAAATGAATTCCTATAAAGCTTTTTTTAGGGGTGAAAATTTATGTTTTGTGATAAATTAAATGTAAACGCACTTAAAACAATGTGCTGATGGATGGATTGAATATTACGGGGGTCGTCGAGTTGTATAAAGTAAAAATCCTAAAGTAAAACTTGTCAAAAAGTTGTAACTTTAACCCCCAATATCTCCGTAACTAGAAGGTTTCCAGGTATTGTGCACCTACAGTAAAACATGATCGCAATGACAGGGAGACGGGGAGAGCCTTTCGGCTTCTCTTCCATCTCACGCCTCTCAGCCACTCTCATACAGGTGCTACCAGTGACCTTGCGAATATCGTTACTCCATCGAACCAGGATCTCTCTTGTAGACGTACGACCTTTCGACTTTTTGATGTTTCTAAAATTATGCAATAGGTAGTTTAGACCAAACAGTCAATTATTTTAAGCCAGTCTTACCAAGTGGTATCGTAGGAGGTCAGACAGGCAGTCACTCCATGTAAAATACTGGTACTAATCTGCATCCGGTTAGACTGGAAGCCGACCCGAACAAAGTTGGGAAGAGGCAAGGCAGATGATTATTATTAACTTATTTTAAGTTTTTTAGTTTTTACTGGCATTCAGCTGCATCCACTTAGACTATAGAAGCCGTTTCCAACATAGTTGGAAAAAGGATAGGCAAATGATTATCATTCAATTATTTTAAGCATTATTATAATTATTCATGATACTGCAAAACGTAGGCCTACGTAGCAATAAAAATAGTAAATAATTATGCAAATACAAAATACCTATAAACTCTAACATCAGACCGTGGGGAAAGTCAATACGATTGCGCAAGAGTTGCGCTAGGAGGGAGAGAACTAGTGATGTGCTAAGTATCGATACTTTCTGTCAGGTTGTATCTTATTGTTTTGTTTGGATAAAGGTTTTTTAAATATTTAAAACTCCGTCCTATTTACACAATTCATAATTTTGGTTGCTAGACTAATATTACGCTTTATTTTTAAGTATAGGTATTATTTTCTTAATTCGAAATTTGCGTTACCTACTTAAAAGAAACCTCATTTGAATTTGTATAAACTGTAGTTTATAGCCATTAGTCAGTTGTTATTCACATAAATCATGTTAAATATACCATTGTGTTTTTGTAAAGTTATGAAGTTTTTACATCTGTATGAGAAAAGGCCTTCACCCTTTATTTTTTTTAATTTTTTTTAGGATGGGAAATTATCAAATGACTTCTCCCACTCTCCCGGCGGAGCGGGAGGGAGTGTCAGACTAACAAAAACCCAGCCATGTTCCTTCCTCGCTCTTTATGTTCCGGGTCGCGGTATCTCTTTCGAACAGGCCCGCAAACCCAGCAGGCTTCGGCCCTTGCGGGCCCCTCCCTTTAAGGCCTTCATCCTGGGATAGTATCGTCCTGGCAATATAATGGCACTATTTCAGAGTGAGAAATGTGGATATCATTTCACTTTGAAAGTCCACAGACACTAGAGTTGGACTGCTGAAAATATATTAAATCAGCTTTTTCTATGGAAAGGCAATGATTCCGTTATGTGTCATATCTCAATAATTCATAAATATTGATCTATATTATTGAGAATAAGGGCAAAAGAATGATGATGATGATGATTATTGATAATCATATTATCACATCACATTATTGATGATGACTAGATCTCCAGATGTTTCGAGATGAACAATTCGGAGTAACCCGTCTGTGAAGCTCGACCGAATCGGTTGACGCCATTGGGTGTTTAACGATTGTGTCTACTTCGCTAACAAATGAATGTTTAAAGATAATAAGCATTATTTATAGAATTATAAATCATAAATAATTAACACGTAAAAAACTAATTAGACTTTTAATATTAATTAATTAGAATTTAAGTAGATTATGAAACATGAATATTGTCATAATTTCATCAGCTTCTTAGGCCATTGGCCGTTTGTTTGGGAGCCAAACAAACCGTCCAGAATCATAGGTGGATTTACGAGTACTTTTTTATCGATAAAACCTTTTTTTGCAATGTCTCACAACACTAACTTCTGCTTTTCCCTCCAATACTAAACTGCTGCCAAATAATAATATGTTTTGATGTAATAGTAACTTGTTGCGTTCTTGAGAATCAAAGTGACATAAAAAAACGTTGTGGTTGGTCAAGTGATATATGTGCATGTGAGCGGGGCTCAAAAGCTTTACAAGCTTTTTCCTGAAACTGTTAATTGGAAGTGTGTTTTCAGTGCTACATTTGGATCACTTAAAACGAATTATGTAAGTAATTATTAACTCTAATTTAATATACCTATTATATTGGTAAATGAATGGATAAAGTAAGGAATGAGTATATTAGAGGAAGTCTGAAAGTGGCGCCGGTGACTGAAAAGTTGTGTGGTAATCGGTTATCGTGGTATGGGCATGTGATGAGGAGGAATGAGGAAAACTTCGTGAAAAAAGTTTTGAGCATGAATGTGAATGGGTATTTAAGTAGAGGAAGACCAAATAAACGATGGATGGACTGTGTTAAGAAAGAAGGATATGATAAGAAAAGAAGTGTCTGATGATATTACGAAAAATAGAGGAGTATGGAAGAAGAAGACAATCGTGCTGCGGCGACTCCAAATAAATTGGGATAAGGGCAGGCAAGAGAATGAATGAAAAAAATGAATTGGTCTATTGTACCAACCAACGTATACTTAAAAGACACTTAATACCAAAATAATGTTTAAATCAAACATATATTCTTAAGGTACCTACTGTGTATTTATTTCGATTGGATTACAGAATATTTATGCTCCCAAATATATACATGTATTATGTTGAAAGGACAATGATACAAAGACGAGATATGAGGAATTTAAAATGTACCTATATAACTCAACTCATAGGTCTTGTTTAAATCAGTATCCAATCAAAACATACATTTAAACTTAAGTTTTTTTTTTTTTTTAAAAGAAAACAACTACTATTTTGCACTCATGCACCGCTTTGCGGTTAGTATTGGCATGTCCTAATTCTGGAATGTGGTTATATTAAGATAGAAGCGCCAATGAAGACCACGTATTGCTTAATTGACCTCTCTATTACTGTAGTCATTCTTTAATACAATAATAAACAAAGATTAAACTGATAAACAACATTAACACGAAGTTCAAAGTTATTTCAGTACCTACAACCGGTTTTGTTTTTCCTGGTTATATAACAATATTAACAACTTAAATCAATAAGCTTGTAGTTCCGTGTCTCCAGATATTGAATTTGTCTATTATTTAATTTAGTGGTCAAGGATATGTTTACGTAACTAGTGATGTTCCCGTATCGATATATTTCACGTGGGAAGGGTCACGGTAATCGATACAGTATTGGAACGTCAATTTATTTTATACCCACTGCTTTAATTTAGCATTTTATCTATAAATTACTTAAAATTGAAGTGCTTGTTTGTAATTTCTAATTAACATCTTTTTACAGAATTCATAATAATATGAAAGCATATTTTTGTCCCACTTTCTGTCTGTTTGTTCCGGTTAATCTCCAAAACGGCTGGTCCGATTTTGACAGGACATATATTTGAAGACAGCTGATGTTGTAAGGAGTAACAAAAGCTCATTTTATTTTAGAATAATCATATGGGGTACACATATAAAACCCCAAAAAAAAAATAAAAAGAAAAAAAAAATTAAGAAAAAAAACGGCTAATACAACATAGTTCCCTAATGAATGGACTGCAACCTATGATGCGTACGTGACTTTTTACGCATATTCCTAATTAATATAGGAAAAACAGACAAAATACCTAAGCGAAATATGTTACTCTATTAGCTCGTAAAGTCTTGGAATTTTATTCCAAGAATTTAAACATAACAGGAAAAAACTAAACCAAATATTAAAGACCCACTTTTAAAACCTACTTCCGTTTTTAGAATCTATTTTTATTCAGAACTAGTTCTATTTATGTAGCTATAATCTTAACTAATAATATGAAGCGGTAAGTTTTGATATATGGCGTAATCTTCGAAACTAGAGGAACTCGGGGCTAAATAATAACAGCCGCTCGGGCCGATCTTAAGGTTAAGCCGTGCTTGCCTAGGTTGGTCTATGGATGGGTGACCACCCTTACATACCGAGTATCCTCCGATCCTCGGAAATCACGTTAAGCTGTTGGTCCTGACTGTCATTTGTCCATCTTTGGCAGTCGTTACAGGTGGTCAGTGGTCCAAAAAGTCTGACAACCAGTCTTACCAAGTGGTATCGTATTACCCAGTATTAACTGGGTTGTGGAGGTCAGATAGGCAGTCGCTCCATGTAAAATACTGGTATTCAGCTGCATCCGGTTAGACTGGAAACCGACCCCAACATAGTTGGGAAGAGGCTAGGTAGATGATGTAATCTTCAAAACTACTGAGCCGATTTTGAAAACGGCTTCTCTTATGGGAAGCTGCATTATTCCTTATGGCATATGGTGTAATTATAAATACTAATAATACGAGTATTTGCCTAATTTTGTCCCTGTTCTGCTCGTACAGGGAACGCACGAGCATTGATCACCGCGCTTGTTCAAGACGGGTTGGCAATATCAGACTTACATTAATTTGAAGTACAAGTTTCCTCACGATGTTTTCCTTCACCGAAGTCTGTAATGTCTAAAATATTATGAATTGAAAAAGTCATATGTGACATAAAGGGTGTAAAACACATCTTCACGAAGACGAAAGGCACGTGTCCTCCCCATCATTGCGATCATTTTTTTGTTCTACACCATACCTGGGAACCTTTTAGTTACGGAGATATTATGTGGGGTCAAAGTTACAACTTTTTGACAAGTATTTTTTTAAATACAAGTTTTCTTTATAACATTTAGACTTCTTACACCTCCACGACCCCCGTACTATTCAATCCATCCATCAGCACAATGTTTTAAGTGCGTTACATTGAGTTCTACCACAACACATGATTTATAACCTCAAAAAAAAAGTTTTTTCCCAGCAATAATTTTTGCGTAAAGTTACTTAGTTTGATGTACAGAATGCTTGGTTAACGGCTTTGTGATGAGGTGGTTTACACCCTGTATATTCGACCATAATGCGAGCAATGCCGCGTCAAAACAACTAGATAAGTATCGATAAAGAGTTTAATTTTGGCAGCCAGTTACTCCGTTAAGAATACATTTGATTTACTAAGTTGCTCACACATTACAAAGTATTGGTGAAAGTAGATACAAGTAGTAATTATACTATTGCTCAATGATCACTTAGCTGATAACCACCTATTAACTAGAAAAGTAACGGCGAGGTATTCGCGTTCTAGTCCACAACCTCATACGGTGCAACTGACGACGTACCTTGCGTCAATCGACACGCGCGTTCGTTCCTTGTATCTGAGGACATATGCAACAATAATCGATCGCCGTGACATAAGGCATGCTGTCAACTGTTTCTTTCCGTTTTATACGCAATGGCTGACACAACAGTTGCTTACTACTTAGTTGGGAAAAGGCTAGGTAGATGATGATGCCTTTTGTTACTCTTGACGCTAGTCTGAGGTATTGAACGTTGCATAGAATAAGTTACTGTCACTGTCCCATCTGACCACTAAGCAATAAATACGAGTAGTATCTCATCATCAGCCTATAATGTTCCCACAGCTGGGACACGGCCTCCTCTCAATGAGAGGGAATGAGCTATAATCTACCACGCGGGCCCAGTGCGGATTGGTAGATGTCACATGTCTTCGTAGTTTTGGTTCTAGGACATGCCACCGGCATGTCCTAGAACCAAAAATTCGACGATTCGATTCTCAAAACGGTGAAGGAAAACATCGTGAGGAAACCGTTCCTCACGATGTTTTCCTTCACCGTTTTGAATGAAATAAATTACACAAAGTAATGCGCCTGTCTGGGTTCGAGCCCACGACTTACTGTTCGTAAGTCGTGGCCACCACCGGGCCACCGCTGCACCGAGTAGTATCTACGTACGAGAAAACAAAAGTCAGATGTTGACAGCGAACCAAGAGAACCAAACAACCATTGGACGCAACTTGTGAAGCGACGCGGACGGTACTCACTCGAAGGAAACAAGTGAAGCGTGCCGCATCGTCCGTGGTCGTGCACGGGGTCTTACCATGGAAAGTGACAAAGTGGTATTCCACGGAGGAAAGTAACAGAGTGGTCAATACCCGGAACTGCGGCGCAAAAAGTTAATTCGAAGAATCTAGAAAAGTAAACTGAACTTGTCTTACTAGTTACAAGGTTAGCGGATTGACTATACTCAGGTCTTTTAGTTCGCTAGACAAACAAATGTTTTTTTTTATACACTAAGTCATGACATGACTGGCGTCTATCTTAAACCAGTCTCGTGACCTTTTTTTTTCAAAAATATTTGTAAGTACTAAATTATAACAAACCTATGCAAAAGAAACTGTCCGTCGGTTTGTCTGTCTGCTACTTAAAAGAAAACTAAGAAAGGGGTTTCAACATGAACTTGTTTCAATAGAAGCTATTTCCTATTCCATCGCCATTTTGATAAATCTGCAAGGTTATTTTTAATCCAGGGTTACGGGCTAGCTCGCCGTCCGTCCGTCCGTGTTATGACGACAAGCCGTGTCGACAGTGCGTTCGTGTTCCACGCAGGCCTCAAAGAGATGTCAGCAGAAGGTAAGGGATCCGCAAAGGCTGAAGCCTGCCGGGGCTGCGGTACTGTTCGAAAGAGATACCGTGGCCCCGGAACATAAAGGGCGAGGATGGAACATAGATTGATTTTAGTCTGACTTCGAGTCATTAATTGATTATTCTCTTGATGATTATTACTCTTTATTACTCTTACTAATGATGCTCTTTTTAACCCTTTTATTTTCCCATCCGAAAATAAAAGGGTTAAAATGAGCCTTTCTTTTAACCCTGGATTAAAAAATATATGTATAAATACGCTGAAATAATAACATTATAACACCAGACGAAGTCCCAATCAACAGCTAGGTTTATACTAAGTTAAAATCCGGTTCTCTTGAAACTTCTTAATTATAATTTAAGTCAATAAAAAGGATAGTCGATAAACGTTTAAGAAAACAGTTCATAAAAAAAAACATTGATTTATGACTAGGACAAGCAGCTAATTACAAGAAAAATGCATTTCTCACGATTTCTTTTTATTGTCTTACATAACATTGGATTACATACATACTTATCATAATTATCGTAATTAACCATAACGGGTATCAAGACGAGAATTACCGGTTTTAAAGTAAAAACGTATTTGAACAATTTATTTAGTCGTTTAAATATTGACAAAAGAATTAGACTGGACATAAAAATTGACCTTGCATCTTATTAGATTCATTTTTAAATTATTTAACGAAAAATAAACCGAATTTACTGCGAAGCTAAAAGTGATCAAAATTGGACCTACTTACCTAAGATTTTCCTGAAATTCCGGACACCGCCATAGTTTTTCAGAATTTTCAGAGTTGGTATATTTATGGGTTCTAGTATCTATCGGGGCTGTCCCATTTTTACCATTTTGGGTACGAACCTTAAAAAGTAAATCTATACTTAATATTATAAAGCAGAAGAGTTTGTTTGTTTGTTTGTTTGGTTGAACGCGCTAATCTCAGGAACTACCGGCTCAAATTGAAAAGTTCTTTTTGTGTTGGATAGTCCATTTATCGAGGAACATTTTAGGCTACATAACATTACGCTACGACCATTAGGAGCGGAGCAGGAACGAACAATGTAGCAAAAAAAGGGGTTTTTTTTTTCCTTTCGCATTTCTCTCTTATGTGACGCAGACGAAGTTGCGTGGGTCAGCTAGTAAAAAATAATTATTAAGTATATGTAAAACCGTATTTACAGTAAGATAGATGTAACAGCTGATGACGCAAGAGATATTTTATAAATAAACGAGATCAATAATTTGAAACAAAATAATCGGCTGACTTAATTTCAAGTGCGATTCAGTTTCATCACATTTTTTATCTGTACCTAGTGATGTGCATTACTTTAATTAAATAAATCAACGTGAGTGGGTAAGTAGGTATAAAAAAGTCGTTATAAATCTGCAATAATGATTATATCTTACACGAGGAGACCAGCAAACAGACAGATAGGATGACTAACTTTGTTTTATGATGATTTTTATAACACATGTTAAAAATACATCATCTGAATTTTGAGAGTTTGTGTGCTGAAGGTGATCTCCGGAATCACAGCACCTATTAGATTTTTTTTCATCATTTGACCTCCTCTACTTTCTTCAGTAAGTAAGTAATCATTCCTGATTTTTACTTTAATTTGATTAAAAAAAAAATGTGTCGAAACCTAAAAAATCCTTCCTAATATTATGTCGAAAAAAAAACACACAACATGAACGTTTGGGATACCATTAAAAGTAATGAAATTGTGAACCATCCATCCTCAAAGCTAGCTCAAGCTACTTCTTGCTTTTACCCGCGGTTTTGCTCTCAGTGTGGTTACAAATAACCCCACTAGAACATACCACAGTGCACAGGGATCAAAATAATCCTACGTCATACTAACCCAGGCCACAGTCCAGCTGTGGGCCTTTTATCGAAATCCGATTCGTAAGTAGGAGCCGATACCACTGAGCCTTCATTGCCGCTTAATGTCAATGATCAATCATGACGTAACTGTGAAGATAAAGCTTTCAATATCGAGTAGTTAAAGAATTCAAACAAATACCGATTGCCTTGAGTTGATAACGCGCACGCGCCGACCGCCATCTTGGATCATACGTCAAACGTCACAGATCAATCGTGTTATTTGTCAAAGAATAAATTGTTTATAGACGTAAAATTGTTTGCGTTCCCGATGATACCAGGAATTTGATATAAAATGCGTACTTACATTGCATCTGTGTTACGTTTTTTTGTGAAACTGTTATTTGTTTAGGTTCTTGTACTTAGATCCATGTTCACCAAAAAGATGACAGTCTGATTATCTAAAACAGCTGTTTAAAACGCATTTTTGTATGGGAACATGTCACAGTGACAGCTGTTTTTACATAATCAGGCGGTTATCTTTTCGGTGAACATGGACCTTAGTCATCAAAGTAAATTAAATGAAAACATTTTATTTTTGCACACGTGGGTAAATTGGATCATAATTGTTTTTATAGTAAACTCTCCACGTGTAGTTTTCAAGGTTACTACGGTATTATAATTTTAAAATAACATTAGGTACACACAATAGGCTAGTTTCCACCATTAATAAATTGCAAATCTTTTTATTCCGTCAGAGTATTGGAAAATAATGGACACGTATTTTTTGTTTTTGTAAATCAATGAATATTGACAAAGATAAAACGCATCAAAACTCGGGAGTGGGGGCTTGCGACGTCACAACGCACTAAAAATTATAGCAAGGCGTGATGTATTGAGAATTTTAAAAGCGTTGTATCTTCGTCAATTTTGGTTTAAGTAATAAAAGAAAAATTACGTGTCAAATATTTTTTGATAATCTAGCTGACGGACTTATTAGATTTTTTCAGGACAAAAGCCTATTATCAATCAATCAACTCAGCCTGTTAAGGTCCACTGCTGGACGTAGATTTCCCAGGTTGCACCATAACACCATGTCCATTCGGTCTGTCTCAGTCCCATCGGTCCATACTTTATTTAACTGTAATGATTCCCACACTACAACAGTGGGACACACGATAGGCTAGGAAATAAAAAAAGGAAAGTCTGAAGTATGTGATTCGGGGCGTCCCTATCAACCAGAGAGGTATTGTCCCGTAATCTACATATAATATTACCTTTACTTGGGATAATTTCCGAGATTCACAAGAGCGAAGCCGCAGAGCTAGTATTCAAATATACTGTTACTGTAAGCATGTGTTATCCCACTGCTGGACAAAAGCCTCCCCACAAACTCTAAATCTTTCGGTCCAGGGCCAATGTGGACCACTGGTTGTTGGTTCTGTCCAGCTCATCCCGCCATCTCCTGCGAGGTCTACCGCGTCGCCTGCTGGCTGTGTCAGGGCTCCACATCGTGGTTATTTTGGCCCACAGCTCGTCAGGCATACGGCAGACATGGCCAGCCCAGTCCTACTTTAGCTTAGCGGCTTTTTGAACAACGTCAGTAATTTGTGCTTTGGAGTGCAGTGTGATGTTGCGCATAATATGGTAGGTTAGTGTAGTCATGGGTTCAAACCCGAACAGGCACATTACTTTGTGTAAATTATTTCATCACCACTGCTCTCAAAACGGTGAAGGAAGGAAACCGGCCTGTCCTAGAACCAAAAATTCAAAGTTATGTGACATTTACCAATCCGCACTGGGCCCGCCCATAGCCCATACGCAAAATATGCGCTTTGACGTGGAGTTACACACACCAACAATAGTGTGATAGTCGTGTCAGCCAATGGCTTCATAGCCAAGAGCCTCGACCAACATCTTAGGAGGCTCTCGCTTGGCAGCTGGATCAAGGGCTTGATTCAGTAAGCAGTATTTCTTGACACGGCACGTATTGTTAGGAGGTTCCTCTCTCAAGAGCCCTGACCAACGGAAGCTCGGACACTGTTTCCAGCGCTAGTGGGCTACTGTTTTATTAAGAAATATTTAAAAATGTATTAATGAATAAAGGACAATAGTGTAACGCGTAGATACTGCGCTCTATTACAATTAGCAATAAGTTATATATCCTTGGCGCTAACATATCTTACATCAAAGTTATATCTTGGGTCACACGACACGTAAACAGCAACAGTTGACCTCTTAATCATTTAGAGTTTAGAACTAATTAATGATGTTTTAATTGATTGCTTGGCCATGAGCTGCAATTAATACTAATTTTGTTCTGGGTGCGTCTTAAGATTAATATGATCATCAATTTTGACTCATTACTTTTGTTGAAAAAAAACAATTAGTTCAATTAATAGACTTATAAAGTACTAGGTGACCCGCGCAACTTCGTCTGCGTCACATAAGAGAGAAAAACGAAAGGAAAAAGTACCCCGTTTTTGCAACATTTTTCATTCCTGCTCCGCTCCTAATAGTCGTAGCGTGATGTTACACATCTTATTAGGTTTTAACGATTAGCAAGTTAGTGTTTTAAACAAAATATGATTCGCGAACGTAACACGTATGTAGTTAAAGAATTAGGTTCATTAAAATCATCAATACCACCCTAAAAGTTCATTTAATCCCATTAAATTACTACTTATTTTTTTATTTTTTTTCCGAATGATGAATTTTAATTTGATTTAATAATGGTGATTGAAATTATGACTTTAGACCGTTTTGTATGTTCATCTTCGCTTTTATTTTATTTTATATTTATTTAGATAGGTTGATATTATAAAATTATAAGATTTTTATTTTTAGGTAGGTACTTATATACGAGTATATATTTTCTTTATTTATTTATAATTTTCAATTTAACTGTTACCTGTGTCCTGTTGTGCTGCGTCACGCTGAAGAGTCACTTACACAATCTGCCTTTACTGTCTGAATTAGGCCACCAAGATAAAGGCTGTGCCTAGTTTGGGGCCCACGGTTTCTTCTAGTAACCCCTTTTAGTATGCTCATTGTTTTGGTTTTCTTGCTTGTATAATTTGTAACTTGTTTGTCAATAAACTGATTTATTTATTACTTACTAGCTTCTGCCAGCGGCTTCGCCCGCGTGAAGTTTCAAAATTGGGGTTGAGTGAGAATATTATAAACGTAAGAGTAAACAAATATAATAATAACAAATCTCCGAACTGCTAAGCTATCGGGAGTTACACGTGTTATTGTGAGTCAACTATAAAAGATAGACATATGCTGTCTTGGGATATTTTTTATATAATTTTATGTGGAATATTTCCGTTATACATGATTTCTATGTAACTTTAACCATTAAGGCTGCACACGCGACGGAAGCTAAAAAAACCAAGTAACTTCTCCCGTTTTCCCAACATTTCTTTTCACTGCTCTGCTCCTATTAATGGTAGCGTGATGAAAAGTATACTATTACCTGCTCAGGAGTATGTAGAATAATTGTACCAAGTTTCGTTAAAATCCGTCGAGTAGTTTTTTTTTCTATAAATAACATACAGACAGACAGACAGACAGACAGACAGAAAGACAGACAGACAGACAAAAATTTTACTGATTGCATTTTTGACATCAGTATCGATCACTAATCACCCCCCGATAGTTATTTTGTAAATATATTTCATGTACAGAATTGACCTCTCTACAGATTTTTTATAAGTATAGATTTCATGAAAAAGTCAATATACAACCCGACACTCAACTGCAAATTGCGAAAAAAATAAGCAATTTCGCGGGCTACGATAATAAATAAATAAATAAATAAATATCGCTGGACATTAACACACAGCGCCACCTAGCGCCACACTAAGCAAAGCTTGTATCGTGGACACTAGTTAGTTGATATACTACATATATACTTTTTTGTTTGTAAATACATACTTATTATACATATAAACATCCATGACTCGGAAACAAATGTCCGTGCTCATCACACAAACATTTTTGCTCCTACCGGGATTCGAACCCAGGACCCTAAGAACGTAAGGCAGCGTCACTACCACTACGCCAATCGGGTCGTCAAAAGCCTATTGTAACGAACACCAGGTGTGTGGTGATCGGTTGGCTTGGAATGGGGCATGTGATGCGGAGGAATGAGGAAATGTAATCAGGAAAGGTTTAAGTATAAAGATAGAGGAAGACCAAAGCAACGATGGCCCTGTGGACGGTTGGCTATGGGCTAGCTAGCCGTCCGTCCGTCTAACGACGACAGGCCGCGTCCACGACGCGTTCGTACTCGACTACCCTTAACATTTAGGGTGATAAAAAATAGATGTTGGCGGATTCTCAGACCTACTCAACATGCTCACAAAATTTCATGAGAATCGGTCAAGCCGTTTCGGAGGAGTATGGGAACGAAAATTGTGACATGAGAATTTCATATAATATGTCACCGTAAAATTGTCAAATATGTTATATTGTAAAGTCTCGAATTGTCAAATAAACATACTGCGTACAACAAAACGCATTATTTTTCGTGAAATGTATGCGATGGTAGTCAACTTACGCGGTGTGGAGGGAAGGAGAGGTCCCCCTTGCCCAGTGGCACAACTCTCATGAAAAGATAATGCACCATTCCTGAGAAATACCGATTAATGTAACATAACCTTAAAACACTTTATATTCCCCCTAAAAAGCATAGCCGACGGAGCCCCGCTTCGCGGGGCCCCTATTTCCGAGTGCAGGGTTTAAAGGAACCTAACTAACCTAACGGGGGGGTGCCCCAAGTCCCGATTATGGGGGCAGAGATACTTCCGTATGTTCAGGGCCCGTATAACCCAAAATCGTGATTTTTAAACCCGTCTCGTGTTAATATAACTAAAGCATTCACCTTGGGATTAATATATGGCAAAGTTGAGGACTGCTTCTAAGGTTCATACGTTTCGGAAACACGATTCCATAAAATTTTCTCGATAGAAAACTACCTCAAAGTTACCTCTAAAATAAATTTCAAAACCAAGTATTCAATTAAAAACGTTAATTTAGGTCGTGAAACTTTACGTGATAGTCGAAAACTATATAACGCAGTGTTCATACGTTTTCTTTTTTTTTTAAACGCTTTATTTTCATCGTAATAGCCTCTTTTCTAAAATTTCAAGCTTATTAACCAGTCACAGATAGGACCGCCCTGCCCCCCGGCCCTCGCTAGGACCCCGATGCACCAATTGTCAGTGCGGCTTCGGCCTTCAGACGTGGGGGCTGTATTTCTTTGTTTTCGCACAGAAAACCCGATGGACACTGATTTATGTTCTAAAGAAATTACTTATTTATGAAACATGAAATTTAGATTAAAAAATAAAGCACCCGTGTATTTATTTTTCCAAAATATTGTAGTTTTCATTGATAAAATAATTTTTGAAATGGTTTGAAATCAAAATCTAATGTCAACGTCAAAAATGTCAGTAGGTAAACGTGCCTATTATCGAGAGAGATATTTGTATCAACAAATTTATTGTTCACAAGAAAAACATTTTATTAAAAATTATAATAATGTAGCACGTGACTTATCCGTGCAAAGGGGTTTGAACTATTGGGTAGGATTTTCTTTCGCCATTTTGTTTTTTTTTTAAAGTAGCGGCTACGCACAAAACCTATATAAATGGATAGCTGTTATCAATACAAATAAGTTATGTACGAGACAAAAACTTCTAAATCGTCACGTTTCCGAGATTTAAGCTATCAAAGGGGTGCTGGTAGCGATCACAATGCCATATATTTCGGAAACTTGACGTTTTAGAACATTTTGTCTCGACAATACTTGTTTGTATTGAAGCCAGCTATCGATTTATTACGTGTTTTATGCGTGCCTAATCAAACCAAAGTTGTGCTGAAGATTCCATCAGTGAATTGACTTTAACTCTGATAGCTCATATCTCGGAAACATGACACTTTAGGACATCCTGTCTCACGCAAAACTTGTTTGTATTGATACCAGCTATCGATTAATATAGGCCGTATGGGTGCCCGCTACTTTGAAAAAAAAAACAAAATGGCGGAAAAAATTTCCAAGCCCTTTCGCACTTTTGCCTGAGAACTTAAAATTTTGAAAAATTTACCATTATGATCTTTATCACTAACCCGAATTGTTTTAGTCAAGTTTATAAATCGAAGGAATTACATTTTTCGTCCAAATTGTAGTCACACTCACACACACCCCTCCATCCCGCGTGGTGCACCACAGTCCTCACTTGGTGTAATGAATTTTTTGAACCCTTATGTATCCAATGGTGTAAATGAATTTAAGATGAAGATGATAGATATGAAACTGAAGTACCAAACTGTATACACAGATTAATTTAGATTTTTTTGGCCGGATTTTTTAATAGTAGCAGCCACGCTTAGGATTTTTATGAATCGATAGCTGGTGTAAAACAACTAAACAACTTTGTATTTGGTAAAATCTTCTAAAGTGTCACGTTTCCGTGATAATGAACTATCAAAGTTTAAGTGCATTCACCGATGGAATCTTCAGCGTAACTTTGATTTGATCAAACACGCATAAAACGTCTATCAATTGACAGCTAGCATCAATGCAAACAAATTTTGCACAAATTAAAACGTTCTTAACTGTCATATTTCCGAGATGAGAGCTATCGAAGTTAAAAAACAATCACTGAAAACCTCTTCTGATCCACTTTGATTTGATCAGAAACCCATAAAGTATTTATCAATCGATAGTTGACATCACAACAAACAAGTTTTTTCTGAGATAAAATCTTCTACAGTGTCACGTTTCCGTGGACCGTGATCTAAGCTGTCAAAGTTCTGCTAGCAGCGACCACAACGCCAAATAGTGCCTTCCGCCTGACGCAGGTCTTCAATGGGCACGGTGGTTTCGGGAAGTTTCTGCACCGAATCAGGCGGGAGGAAACGCTCCGGTGTCACCACTGCGAGGATCGACCGGCGGACACAGTAGAGCTCAGAGTGGATGTTTGCCCCGCTTGGGCGGATCACCGCCGTGTCCTCGTAGCGGCAATCGGGGGCGGCGACCACTCGCGTCCGGTCCTGGTCCAATCCATGGTCTGGAGCGAGCCGGAATGGGAAGCCGTCACCTCCTTCTGCGAAGCAGTCATTCTAGCGAAGGAGGTGGTGGAACGTGAGTGGGAGAAAACCTCACGTCTCAGCCGCCGCAAGAAACACACCGGGCGTTGTGAGCCACGTGATGGCCCCCGGCCACCGTAGGCACGGGCCTGTGGACGGTGAGCTATGGGTTAGCTTACCGTCCGTCTGTCATATGGCAACATGAGGTGTCGCGCGTTACGATGTCAGCATAAGGAAGGGGTCCGCAAGGGCCGATTCCTGCCGGGGCCGTGGGACTGTTCGAAAGAGATAACATGGCCCTGGAACACAAAGGGGTGAGAAAGGAAAAGAAGGAACATGGATGGGTTTTAGTCAAAGTCTGGGACTCCTTTCCTGGCCGCCGCTACCAAATGGCTGATAACAATTTTTTATCAATTCCACCAATAAGGGTATCAAATAAAAGGGCTTGACAAGAAGAATACAGTGCACTATACAACCTCAATATTTAAGATGGGCGCAGCCACTAAATGGCGTATAATAATAAGATTTAAATTTAGAAATTGTATCTGTAATTTAGGTATCTGATTAATCCAGCCTGAATCCACCACCCAAGTCAAGATTTTGTATCATATTGAGGACTGTGTGGCGTTAGGGTGGCTGAAAATGATACGTCGTTAGCGGTACACCACCCAAGTTAAAGAAACCTTGCAATAATCAAGCACTAAATGAATTAAACAGAATGCGAAATAAAAACTAAAAACTAGAAAATAAAAATAGGTAAAAAAACTTTTTAAGTTAAACGGTTTTATGTTAAACATACATTGCAATGTTTAAGATAAATGTACTTGTTCACGCGCTTGCGTGGGTTTTAGGTCTTCTTCAATGAAACAAGACTGAATAATAAATAAACTGATGTATTGATTGGAATTAGATTCTCACAATAATGTCGCTGGACCCGTTACAGAAATATGCGTTGGATTGTTAGCGGCCCTCGTGGCCAAGTGAACGATTCTTCAGCGGAGCCCTGTGCTCCCGCTCGCGCGACGCCGCTGCCGCCCCGCTGTCCATTGGCTCGGCTGAGGTGGCGTGATCGCGGCGCGCAGCCATTGGCCCGCGCGCAAGACGGCGCGCGATCGGCGCACCCATTGGCTGCGCGCTCGGTGACGCGGTGCTCCACGTCACCCGGCAGTGTTGCCAGGCGGCGGAGGCCGGAACATACTCCCGGGGGTTGAAGCATTCAACCATGCTGCTCTCCGAGGAGGGGGCACATCGTGCGGACCGCACGAGTGACCGTCCCCTTGGTGGTGGCGATGTCAGCCACCCGACTGACCCCGTCTGGGCCAGGGTGTAGGCGCGTGACGCGCCCTAAGCGCCACTGGAGTGGCGGCAGGTTTGCCTCGCGCAGCAGCACGAGGTCGCCAAGGCAGATGCCTCGCTGCTGGGTCCTCCACTGGGACCGCTGCTGCATTTCGGCCAGGAACTCCTTCTGCCACCTGGACCAGAACTGTTGGCGGATTTTCTCTATGAGCTCGTAGCGGTTGGGTCGCAGTACTGTGATGGGTGGCGATGGGACGGCGGTCAATGGCCTGCCCACTAAGAAGTGCCCTGGGGTTAGCGGAGAGGGGTCATTTGGATCAGACGAGAGGGGAGAGAGGGGGCGGGAGTTCAGTATGGCCTCAATCTGTGAAAACAGTGTAGCCAGCTCTTCAAATGTCAAACAGGCCTCCCCAGCTACTCGTTTTAGATGGTATTTAGAGGATTTGATCCCCACCTCCCATATTCCTCCGAAATGAGGCGAATATGTAGGCCCAAACACAAAACGGATTCCCTCGTTCGCCGAGTAATTGAAGACCGACTCTTGGCTCTTCTGCAACATCCTACCCAGCTCATTGCATGCCCCTATGAAATTCCGACCATTATCGCAATAGATAGCATAGGGTTTACCTCTCCTAGCCACAAATCTACGCAGGCACAGAATGAAGGCTTCAGAAGTGAGGTCGCTGACTACTTCTAGGTGAACCGCCTTAGTAGTAAGACACACAAACAAACATAGATAGCTTTTAGTTATGCGGTTCCCTCGGCCCTTGCGGCTTGAAATTCGAAAGGGACCCGCAAAGTCTACCCCACAGGAACTGAAGGCGAAGCTACGGTCAGTTCATAGAAAGTGGGGTCTGCTAGCCTAACTTCCTTTGGTATACTGAGTTGCTGAACGTTGACCTGCATGTTTGGCAACGTACCTATAATGTTTGGTACAACAAGACATTCAATTGGAATACAGAAATTGCTTACACGCGATTTTATCTTAATGTTTACCCTTTCGGAAATATTGGAGGTTGAATTATTTATTCCAGAGACATAAGTTGGACGTGATGTGTCACTGACTAAGTCAAGTTTTTGTTTCATCACGCTGGATATGAAGGACATCTGGCTGCCTGTATCTAGCAATGCTCGTGCCTGGTACACTTCACCAGTTCGCTTATTAACTAGGTCTACTAGAGCCGTGCCTAACAGCACTTGACCTGCCGCTGCAACTGATAATGACACCGGTGAGTTAGATGGCTCTGTCGAGTCTAAGACAGCACCAGTGACCTTTGGCTCATTCCTATGTGCTAACGAATGGTGTTTCTTCTTACAGACACGGCACATAGGCCTAAGTTTGCACTGGAATGAATTATGACCACCCTTAAGGCAATTTTTACATAATTTTAACCTATTGATTTCAGATAACCTATCTTCAATGTCCATATTTTTAAATTTGGAACAGTCATGTAACTGGTGGGTATCACTACACATATGGCACTTTGTAGGTACACCTGGTTCACTAGAAGCAGCGAATGCCTTATTAGTTCTAGGCTCCTTATGGCTGCTGAACCTTCGGTCACTTCGATCAGTATTAACCATGCTTGCAAAATGCATAGTTTCTAATATGTCGGCACGACTTCTTAGGAACCTTGTAAAGTTATCTAGTTTATGATAATCGGGTAATGGAGACCTATACTCTTCCCACTTAGCATAAGTGACAGAGTCTAACTTGGAAGCTACAATGAAGAGGACTAGTGAGTCCCATTGGTCAGTCGGCTGACCTAGTGTATTCAGCGCTCTCAAATTTTTCAACATATGGTCTACTAAGTACCTTAATGCCTTGTAGGATTCCTTACTACATTTTTCAACAGTTACTAATGCCTTAAGATGGTTATTTATCAGTATATTTTAATTATCATACCGTTCACACAGTAGTTCCCATGCTAGTTTGTAGTTAGTCGAGGTAAACTCTATGGATTTGATTACCCCCTTAGCACTCCCGTCCAAAGCTGATCTTAAATAATGGAATTTATTGATCTCGGGAATTGAATTATTACAGTTAATAACAGAATCAAACGTATCCTTAAATTCCAACCAGGCTAATAGGTTTCCATCAAACTTTGGAAGGTGTATGGTAGGCAATTTCACTCCATTAAATGCATGAGAACAATTACTTTGCGGGTGAGAACAAGTGCTTTGTTCTTCGATACTATTGGCCTTATTGACCGGTGACGGGGTAGCCTCAATCAATTCTTGAGCTACAGAGATAGCCGAGTAAAATTGACGCTCTGTGGCCTCTCTTTCGTCTAATTGTTCATCTACATCGGAACATAATGATTCTATTTCAGATTGTAACTCATCAAAAGTTTTGAATAAGCCTTGAAAAGTGGCCAATCTTAATGAAAGCTCTCTAGCTTGTACACTTTTAATATCACTAGACTTCAAGGTTTGTATAGTACCTAGATAGTCTAAGAATTTAGTTAGCCTACCTTTAATAGTGCCACGTTTTTTAATCAACTCTTTAATTTTGACCTTCAGGTCGGCATCTGCGTTGGCCATGATGCTATTGTTGTATAATAACTATACGTAAGCCCGACCTAACGCAATGCAATGAGCCGAATAAAATGTGCAGGGAACCTGACAATCTTAGGCGCCGCTCCAACACGTGGTCACGGGCACGATTACCCGCGCCGCTCGCAGCGTCGCGTCGGCCGCCGCTGCGATGTAACAGGCGCGCCGAGGGAATCCGCTGTGCCGCCTGGACCGGAACAGTTGCCGTATGGCCGGAACTCTGAAACAGTCAGCCGGATTGCTGGTTCACCTAGCAAGGATGCGAGCGTGGGAGTGTGGGGCTAGCTCACGCGCATGCGTGACTAGCTAAGCATAGGCAATTATTTAGCCTAGAAAATGAAATGAGTCGCACGACTCGAATGACAACTCGCGTTGAACAAAGGAAAACTATTAGGTTATGCGTAGCGTGGATGCTGCTCGTAAGAAATTTATCTTAAGAGGGTTCGTGCGCCCTCTAGCGTTTAGCTTGGCATCACCCGGCTTGCACCCACGTGCAATTTAACCTGGAAATTTGGCAAATTATAGCCTCCTGACAATTGGCAAGCAAGCTGCCACTGCCTTCACAGCGCGAGGACACACAGGAATCGGAATTAGGCGAGGAATAAAGAAAGGATCAGGGCATACTCTCCTGGGCTAGACCTTCGGTTGACGTTTCGCCGTCCTCACCGGGCTCCCGGAGCAGCTCGTCAGTCTTCTTCCGCTCGCTCGACCCTTACGCAGCCCTGCTGGATGGATGGCGGGCTGCGGCACTTGTCCACGGGGCGCTGCTCGACGATTCTCGAAATCTCGACGAATTTGTAGTTTACGACGATGTAACGGGTCCTGTCACGGTCGCCACTTGTTCACGCGCTTGCGTGGGTTTTAGGTCTTCTTCAATGAAACAAGACTGAATAATAAATAAACTGATGTATTGATTGGAATTAGATTCTCACAATAATGTCGCTGGACCCGTTACAGAAATATGCGTTGGATTGTTAGCGGCCCTCGTGGCCAAGTGAACGATTCTTCAGCGGAGCCCTGTGCTCCCGCTCGCGCGACGCCGCTGCCGCCCCGCTGTCCATTGGCTCGGCTGAGGTGGCGTGATCGCGGCGCGCAGCCATTGGCCCGCGCGCAAGACGGCGCGCGATCGGCGCACCCATTGGCTGCGCGCTCGGTGACGCGGTGCTCCACGTCACCCGGCAGTGTTGCCAGGCGGCGGAGGCCGGAACAGTACTAAAAACCAAAAAATAATAAAATAGATACAGTCGTGGAAATTATAAACATATGCATAGACTAGACTAAAATAAAACCGTGGGGCACGTCAATTGTCTACAATCGTTGATTAAAATGTTTGTTTTGTAATGTTACACTATAATTAGGCAGTTGTTCACCAAGAACGTACTCTTCCTAAAACTACCCAAATCGCTTCTGGTGTGCCTATAAATTTTAAGGAATTCCCTCTATTTCTCCAGGATCCCATCAAATGGAACTTAACACATCTAACTGTCGAAATCAGAGTGTTGTGTCACTTCAGCATACTCCCTCAGAGCATACAGGCGTGATGTTACGTCACTATGTTACATAAACAATAAACAACCAAGCGATTGCAGCAATTACTGCAGCTTTGCCGTGTATTTTTGAAGAGTTCCATTTATATCTCCGAAGATCAGCGTCAGATCTTACCAAATTAAAATGGGACCAAACGAAAAGCACCAGCTTTCAAATAAAAAAAGAATCATCAAAATCGGTTCACCCAGTCGAAAGTTCTGGGGTAACAAACACAAAAAAAAATAAAAAATACAGACGAATTGATAACCTCCTCTTTTTGGAAGTCGGTTGAAAATACTTTTATTCAGTTGCCTCCATATATTTGGAAAAGACCAGGCAGGTGATGAATATTTGCCATCGTTCCATCAATAGTGTAGTTCACCCTAAAAAAATCTTCTTGATAGTGTGAGCGAGATAGCACTATCTAGCCTGAGGAAGCGGGGGCAAAATTTGAATTTTAGCTGTCATTCTGTGCGCCCTTCAGTTGACAATAATCCGAGACATTACAATATCGCGAGAAAAAACACGTTATAGTGTAATATAACGTGTTTGACAATTTTACGGTGACATATTATATAAGATATGGCTTCTCAACAATGAGTACACTGTTACAATATCATTTGTACATCATACACGAGATGTCATGAGATTTATTTCTAAAACTAGCACCTAAATGAATGAATGACATGATGAAAGGTACCTACTCAGTCGGCATTGAAATCTGATTACCTACCGTACTGATAGTATTGAAGATTCGATATCAATCAATTGCATTTCGCAAGGACTCATCAATCGAAAATACTTACACAAGCCTATCGGTTACAGACAGACAGAAAAAGCGTGTATGTATCAATGCTGGGACCGAAATGGATGACCAAATTCAGAACAGATTGCGTTTATTTTTGTAACAACGAATGATTATTTCGTACTAAGAACGACTCGGTATACCGATAAGTAGTAAGTAGTTATAAATTGTAAGAATTAACTCGGTATAAAAAATGAGGACAACCAATCTTTGTTTTCAATTCCTTGCTCTAAATAAAGGCAGGCTATCTAAATAAAGGTTGTGCTGGACCATACATGAGAACCTTCTAGTTACGGAGATAACGAAGACATTGAAGGGCATGGCTAGAAGTTTTACAAACAATCTTACCAAGGGGTATTGTATTATCCAGTACCAACTGGGTTGTTGAGGTCAGATAACCAGACGTTCCATGTAAAATACTGGTATTCAGCTGCATACGATAAGACTAGAACCCAACCCCAACATATTTAGGAAAATGTAGGCAGTTTTTAGTTACAGAATGTAGAATATTGAGAAAGATAGCAACAAGTATCCCATCGCAGACTGTTGCAAGATTATTGCCCAACTATTCTCTATAGATCAGTAGTAAAAGGAATTGGTGTCAAACAGCAAACCTGAACGGCAATCATGGGCCTTGCGGTTTCTCAACAATATAGGCTGTTTTAGTCAATAATAAACCTTTAAGTGCATTTGGTAAGTTCTCCTATTCATGTGCCTACTCGTCAGTGGCGAAGGTCCATACAACTTAATTCCTACTATATTCCCTTTGAAAAATGGCAAATCTATTTAGTTCGCCAGTAAGAGTATATAGCTATATTTTTCTTTAAGGGTTTTAAATTTAATTTTTTATGTTTTGCCTTTTCTACACACTGTGTCTACATCTCTTATCCAACTTTCCTCTCGCAGGCCTGCTGGAAGAGATTTCTTATGAAATAAGCAGTACCTTTGTGCTCTTCTATCGTTAATGTAATGTCCTATGAAGTTTTTTGTGTGTACATAAATAAATAAGAGTATTGGAAAATACTGGACACGTATTTTTTGTTTTTGTAAATCAATGAATTGTGTGGGAATGTAAAGGATTTGCTGAAAATATAATCGGTTTTCATACGGATTTTTATAAACTAGTGAATGCAAATGACAATAGGCTACAGATGAACCAAAAAAACATATCATGGACACATTAAGTACCTACAAAATAATGAGATCTTATAACTAATAACGCGAGATGATCAGGCGCTCCAACAATGAATATTCACAAAGATAAAACGCATCGAAACTTGGGAGTCGGCTCGTGACGTCAAAATGCACTAATAGTAATTATACCAAGGCGTGACGTATTGAGAATTTTAAAAGCGTTGCATCTTCGTCAATTTTGATTTACGTAACAAAATAATAATAATAATAATAATAGGCCCCGATTACCACGGTTACCCATGCATAAGAAAAATAGGGCGTTGGTGTGTGCCCTGGACTCGCAACTCAAGAATGTATTCGAGAGTAGCGAGGACCTCGTTGATACACACTCGATCCTGTTTTGCGGGGCTGTTGCGGCATGTCGTTTAGCTAATGTCAAGTTCCCAAATTATGACTTAGCTACTCGACCAAAACCAGCCGTACCAGCCTGGCAACGCAGGATTGAGCGCCGTATCGATGGGGCCAGGGTACTCATCGGCAAACTACACTGCTTCAGGGAGGGCAATACACGACCACGTGTGATGCGTTTTGTGAGGCGGGCATTCTCGGGGACTGAAATCAGTCCTCAAGAATACATGTCCCGTGTCACAGAGCGCATCGACTTCCTGAAGCAGAAAGTTTATGCATGGGCGAGCCGTATACGGCGGTATAAGCGGCGGGTTGATCGGTACTCGCAGAATCGCATGTTCCAGAGCGATGAAAGGTGGGTATACAGAGCTTGGGAGCGACCTCAGCAAAATATGACGGACGTGTGCCGCCCGGATGATGCCGCCACGAGTTCCTTCTGGCGCAGCATCTGGTCGGTGCCCGTTTGTCATTCTGAGGCTGACTGGATGCGTGATGTTGAGCGAGTGTGTGAACCTATTCCAACAATGGAACCAATTTTAATAACGCCACTGGATATAGCCAGAGCAGTTCGTCCGTTACCGAATTGGAAATCACCGGGACCGGACGGACTGCATAACTTCTGGCTCAAGTGGTTTAGTAGTTCACACACTTGCCTGGCATCCCAATTCCAGTCATCCTTAGAGTCTGGGTCCTTACCACAGTTTTTAACAACAGGTATAACCCACCTGCTCCATAAGTCAGGTAGTCCCGCGGAACCCAAGAACTACAGACCGATCACGTGTTTGTCGACGGTCTATAAACTTCTTACATCCATTTTGAGAACGAAAATTAATACTCACGTTGACAGTAACTCAATTATGTCTGCCTCTCAAAATGGATGTAGGAATGGGTCCCGTGGTACTAAGGAGCTACTCCTCATCGACATGGCCATTAGCCAACAGGTCCGTCGAGCCCGCAAGGATCTGTCAACATGCTGGATAGATTATAAGAAGGCCTACGACTCGGTGCCACATTCATGGCTCAGGAGGGTGCTGGAGTTGTACAAGATAGATGCAACTCTACGCACCTTCCTTGAGTCATGTATGGGGCAATGGAGGACGGTCCTTCGATATCCAGGATGTCGACAGATCCAGGGAAACGATGAACCTGTTTGGATTAAACGGGGAATATTCCAGGGCGACAGTCTGAGTCCCCTTTGGTTCTGTTTAGCCCTGAATCCTGTAAGCACATTGCTGGAGAATTCAGGGCTAGGCTACCGGTTGAGGAAAGATGGTCAGGTTATATCTCACCTGCTTTACATGGATGATCTGAAACTCTTTGCCCCCAACAAATTGCAACTGATGGAGCTACTGAAAGTAACCGAAACTTTTAGTAGCGCCATCGGGATGGAATTTGGTGTGGACAAATGTGCAGTCATGTATGTAAAGCGAGGGAAGATTATGGGATCCGAGGGACTTCAACTCTCGGATTCCATACACCTAAGATCCCTTTCCTCATCCGAGAGCTATAAATATTTGGGTATGTCGGAAGCGTTAGGCATTAACGTAACTGACATGAAACAATCGTTGAAGGAGCGCTTCTTCGGTCGCCTAAAGAAGGTATTAAATAGCCTTCTTTCAGGTGGGAACAAGGTGCGCGCCTTCAACGGTTGGGTCATGCCGGTTTTAATGTACTCTTTCGGCATACTCAAATGGACACAGACCGAACTCGACGCCTTGGATAGAAGAGTTCGTACACTGCTGACCGAAAACCGGATGCATCACCCACGATCGTCAGTGATGAGACTGTACATCCCGCGGAAGTGCGGGGGTCGAGGCTTTTTAAATGCGAAGACCCTCCATAACCGCGAGGTGTGCAGCCTCAGAGAATATTTTCTAAAAGCCGACGTGGGTATGCACCGAGATGTGGTCGCAGTGGACAAGGGACTCACCCCGTTATCCATGGCTAAAGAGAACTGGCGCAAACCTGTGGTACTTACTACCGATGACCGCAAGAAAGAATGGCAGGGCAAGGAGCTTCACGGGCGCTTCTACCGGGCTCTTCATGGGCCCGATGTAGATTTTCTAGCGTCCGTGTCCTGGCTACGTTTTGGTGACCTCTTCGGGGAAACTGAAGGTTTTGTCTGTGCGATTATGGACGAAGTTATGTTAACGAACAACTACCGGAAATATATTATGAAGGACGGGACGGTTGACGTGTGTCGGGCATGCCACTGTCCGGGTGAGTCCATCAGACATATTATTTCTGGTTGTTCTCGTCTGGCTAACGGCGAGTACTTGCAGAGGCACAACCAAGTAGCCAGAATTATTCACCAGCAACTTGCCTTGAAATTTAAGCTTGTGGAATCTGAGGTACCGTACTACAAGTATGTGCCCGACCCAGTTCTTGTGAAAGACCATGTCACGCTGTACTGGGATCAGTCTATCATTACTGACAGGACTATTGTTGCCAATAAGCCTGACATAGTGGTGATAGACCGATCAGCGCGCCGCGTAATGATAATCGATGTTACTATCCCTCATGACGAGAACCTCGTGAAAGCTGAGAAAGAGAAACAAATGAAGTATCTCGACTTGGCACACGAGGTTCGCGACATGTGGAATATGAACTCGGTTATCATTGTGCCGATTGTCGTGACGGCCAATGGCCTGATAGCCAAGAGCCTCGACGAACATCTGTCGAAGCTCTCTTTAGGCGGTTGGATCAAGGGCCTGATTCAGAAGGCAGTACTCCTCGATACGGCTCGCATTGTGAGGAGGTTCCTGTCTCTGCAACCCTAACCACCGGTGACTTGGACCCTGCTCCCGACACCGGCGGATCCCTATTTTTTATATTTTTAAATGTTTTTATATGTTTTTTTAAGAATATTTAAAAATGTATCAAGTAAGATATACAACGAATAAAGGAGATAATAATAATAATACTTTATTGATACAAATCCTTACACACAAATGCTTAATATCTAGCAAAGTTCACAAATAGTTAAGGCGTACAAAAGATTAAACCCTGACTCCTAAACTAGGAAAACCTGTGACTTAGGAGTCAGTGTTCTACTGCCACTTGGACACTATGTTCCTTATGGAAATTGAGAGCTGGTAAGCTGATATTATTTTAAAGAGTACATTATTATGTAGTGTTTTAGAGGACAAAGAAAATAAATTTGTAATCCATAATAAAGTTGAAAAAAAAAAAATTGACAAAGAAACTTAAATTTAAAGTGAAATTTAAAAGTTAAAATTTGAAAAGTATAAAATGACAATGTGGTGGATTCTGTATGTGTGTCTGAAAATCGTATGATTTATTTGCATTGTGTGAGTTCGTGTGTGCGTGTGTGTGTGTGTGTGTGTGTGTGTGAGCGTGTGTGTGTGTGTGTGACTGAGAGATGGGTGTATCTTTGTAAGATATGAGTAGCCTAAGTATGTGAGTATTTTGGTGTCGGGTGGGAGACGGAAGAATCAATTGCTTGTTTGGTGTACCGACTGTGTTACACGTTTTGTATGGAATATTGTGAGTTATGTGTGAGTAGTTAATAGTTCCTCAGTTTGAGCATAGTCTAGGAGGTACAACATGTCTTTCAGCTTAGTCTTAGCTTCGTGCTTGCTTAACCTTGCAATTTGGGTGGTCTTACAAATATTTCTGAAGACAAGAGAGCTCAGCACATACTGCTGTTTTCTGGCGAAAGCAGTTCTATGACCAGGAATTGGGCAGACTATTCTCTGACCACGTTTGTTTGCGTCTGGGAGAGGGACTTGGCAATGTTTCCAAAGGGTGGTTCTGAGTACAAATAACTGTCTCACGGTTAAAAGTTTGAGCTCGGTGTAAAGGTTATGAGTCGGATATCGATAAGGCTTTTGTGACATAACCTTAAGTACTGCTCTTTGTGCACGCTCCAGCTCAAGGAACTTTGTTTTGGATGATCCACCCCA
The DNA here is from genome assembly GCA_916618015.1 of Xestia c-nigrum. Classification (NCBI taxonomy): domain Eukaryota; kingdom Metazoa; phylum Arthropoda; class Insecta; order Lepidoptera; family Noctuidae; genus Xestia; species Xestia c-nigrum. The sequence continues at coordinate 15,945,489 of OU745270.1, forward strand.
AGCTAGAATACAATAGCCGATGATGGATTGGCAAAGTGCAGTGTAAACCATTTTGAGGGTCTCTAAGTCTCCAGAATGCCTTAATGTTTTGAATAGATGGATCGTTTTCCTGACTTTGCTGGCAGTAGACTCTATATGGTTGTTCCATTTCAAGCCATCATCGATTATTACGCCCAAATATTTTACCGATGTTACTGAGGGGAGCGCTGTACAAGAGCAAGTGGCAGTGTCCAGGCAGGTGTGAGCTCTAATTGAGTATATTATTGGGGGTTTCGTACTAGCATGGATAGAAAACGGAATGAAATTAGATTTTTGTAGGTTCAGGGTAAGGAGATTTTTGCGAAGCCATTCCATGACTTTTTTAAGGGATTCTTCAGCATTATTTTTCACCTGGGCCCAGTTATTCCCGTGTACTATAATGGCCGTATCGTCGGCATAAGTAAATATATTAGCTGATTTCAGATTAAGAGTGCATAAGTCATTGATGTAGATGAGGAAAAGCGTTGGCCCAAGAACACTACCCTGCGGGACTCCATATGACATTACCTCATCAGCACTAATATGTGATCCTATTTTCACACAGATTTTCCGGTCTATCAAGTAACTCTTGAAGAGATCATGAACAATGCCTCGTATGCCGATGCTGTGCAACTTGGATAGAAGGGTGGGAACAGAGACTGTGTCAAACGCTTTTGTTAAGTCGAGGAAAAGACCCAAGCATTTGTGTTGTTTATCTAATTTCCTTGCTACAAGTTCAGTTAGGTCTAGAACTGCGTCTTCAGTGGATACTCCTTTTTTGAATCCGTACTGATTACTTGCTAGTATGTTGTGCTTTTGAAGGTATTTAACTAATTGTTTATTTATAATTTTCTCCATTATCTTCGACATAACTGGTAGCACAGCAATGGGTCTATAGTTATTTACACAATCTCTGTTCCCGCTCTTATGTATTGGGTGGATTACAGCTTTTTTGCACGTGTTGGGGAATATTCCTGAGGATATTGAACAATTAACTATATGTGTAATAAGTGGGACGAGGATATGTCGACAAAGTTTTATGAGTTTGACGGGTATGCCATCCCAGCCAGTGGCACAGTCCTGCTTTAGGTTTGAGATTATGGAGTCCACTTCAGCGTTATCCACTTCAAGAAGGACAAAGGAGCCAGAAGAACATCCGTTTTGGGAGAGTAGTGATGGGGTAGGTTGGGCTGAGGTATTTATCATGGATGCTAACTTTTGTCCAATATTCGCAAAGTAGTTACAGACGAGGTTAGCTGCATCGCGTTTATCATAAGCTGTACTTAATAACTCATGAGGAGGGTTGCTTTGCTTTTTGGTGTATGTAAATTCTTTGATTTTATTCCACAGTCTTTTAGGGTCGTATTTTGCTTTTTGTAGTTCGTTTTGTTCGTGTAACCTTTTAAGTTTTCTGAGTAGGCTATTACAGTAGTTTCTATATCGTTTGTAGGTCGTTTGGATTATTAGGTTATCAGGTGATTTTCTTGCTTTTTTGTGAAGTTTATCACGGTGGCGGATGCACCTTAGTAAACCGGGTGTAATCCAAGGTCGAATATTCCTGTCTTTTTTAGGGATAGGTATTATTTTTGTGTGGCTAATTATAGCCGTGTTTAATATTTCCGTGAGTGTGTCAGATGCTAGGTTAGGATCATTTGTTTTCAGTACTTCAGTGAAATCTAGGGCTTCGATATGTTTTGTTAAATTGGTGTAGTCTATTTTAGGTATTTTGCAAGCCGGTACCGATCTCCCTGAGAGCGGTTCATTATTAATAGTTAGTAGAATTGGGAGGTGGTCCGTAACATGTGAGTCAATCACAAGTACTGTGGCTGTTTTGTCCGTTTTGAGCATCACGTGGTCTAGGCAGCTATCATTTCTCGTAGGTATCCGATGGGCGGGTAATAGACTGTGTGTTGCATTAAGTGTTAAGTATTCGGTAGCGCGTACCTCTAAATCAGTAGGTTGGATGTCTATGTTTGTGTCCCCGATTAGGCAAATATTTTTATAGTTTTTTAAGGACAAGAGGATGTTATCCACGCTATTCAAAAAGTTGTCGAACTCTACTTTGGTATTATATGATGGTGAGCGATATATAGCCGCAAATGCCAGTTTATTTGTGATCTCACATGTCAGGCAATTCCCGTTTATAAAGTTGGGTTCTTTTATGGTGCAATTTATGTTATCTTTTATATAAATAACAATACCGTCGTTCTGGTTGGCCGTCCGTTCCGTATAATACGAGTTATAGCCGTTCAACACAGGGAGATTCACCACCTTACTTAGCCAACACTCAGTAAGTACCAATACATCACAACTAACATTGATTAATTTTAGCAATACCAATAGTTCATCAAAATTTTTATTTAGACTGCGAATATTTAAATGAAAGATTTTAATATGGTGATTAGCGCCTACCAAATAATTAGAGCAATCCGACGGTGGACATTTTTGTGATTTTGCTACTTCAAATTCATCTAAATCCGCTGTAATAATAGATTGAAGAATATTAGCCATCAGTGAAAAACGATTTACTATAGTATGATACGATACATTGCTCTGGAGTGTATGAAAAGTGTTGTATGGTCAGGTAATAGAAACTAGTGTATTGTGATTTAGGACACCAATTTTTATGTAAGTTATACAAGTAAGGTGTGGTGGAGAATGTTTCAGAATATATTATGTTTGTGAGTGTAATGTTTGGGTTTGAATTTTGAGTGTAATGGTTCATTTTACTTAAGTTATATATCAAAATAAAAATATAAATATAAAACAGGTTATTAGTAAACATGTAGTATAACGTGTGTATAGCAGACATTAAAACAAAAAGGATTAGAGAATAACTGCTTACTATAAATGAGCTGTGGTATAGTCATTCTTGTAGCTCCTTCATTGTTACTTCAGATTTGACGAGGATTTGTTTATCTCCGGCTTTTTTCCGAAGAAAAATATTGCCGTTAGAGGTCCAACAGAATGCATATTTCCTCAGGCGTGCAAATTCTCTTGCCTGGTAAAAGAGCTTCTTGTTTGTGCTTGATAGATGTTCTTCTACATAGACTGCTTGTTTGTGTCCCGATATTCCGAGTAACACCGTATTCAATTTGTCTTCTTTATTCGTATGTTTATTGTTATAAGTTCGTACGCGAGAGATGAGGTCGAACTTTGTTTGTACGTTAGTAAATTCGGCGATAATAGGTTTGTTGGTTGTTCGGTTCCCTGGTGTACGATATACATCTCGTAAGTGGGTGGCGGTTATCGGTAGGTGTTACGGAGGCACGATCGCGTTCACGTAAACTTAGTTGATAAGCAGTGATAAGATTTTTTAGGACGTAATGTTAAGTCCAACCTGTGATTAAATCTTTCTAGCGTTCCCGGGCCCCCGACCTATCTCTATGTACAGCACTGTGACGTAAGAGTGTAGGCCACACCTACCTGATGACGCGCGGACAAGTTTACTTTTTGTAAATTCATTACCAAATATGGTGACGGAGCAGTGCTGTGCAATGCTATTGGTCAAGATCGGGAGCTCGTGAAATACAATTGTGGCCAGCGCCGTGTCCCGCGAAGGTTCATGAAGTAAATTCGTCGCCAACGCCGTGTCACGCGGGGGTGAAGGGCATGAGCGGGGGTGCGGATCGATGTCATAGGTCGATATGGAAATGCACCCGCTCCCTCGCCTCATGCCCCTCTCACCAGTTTAAAAGCCCTGGACACGAGGGATGAAGGAGTCTTGTTCCCGCAAAACTTAGCCCGCTTTAGTGGTCGTAATGTCTGGCCAGTGCGTCGCGTAAAACAATTGTATATATTTTCTGTATTAAGTGTGATATTCTTGTTAAATTAGCTTAGTTACATCAGTCAGATTGACATAGAAAAGTACGTAGTGTAAAGTAAATAAAGTTTAAAGGTTCACGTAATATTGTTAACTCTGGCTCCGATATGTGTGATAATCATGTGTTAGCGTCATAGTAATATTCAAAAATACAAGTGTGTTTATGTGGAATCTGCGTATAATTTCACCTCCTCCTGACTCAACACCCCCGGCACGTACTCTGCACAAACTTCTGTGTTATAAACGCACCTCGCACCTCAAATCTCTAAGTAGCACTCACCACCAGCCGCGTTATCAAAGGCATATTGCTACAAACACAATAAAATACAGTCCACACAACATAGCTCTGAAGCTTCGAAGAAGGGTGCGCTAACTGCCCACCATAGGGAGGTTACCGTCAGAGGTTTCCCTACAATTTTTGGTCCTTGCGAGCCGGATCCGGTTTATAAGTGCAGAGTACCCCAGAGTGCAAGTACCATGAGTCAGAGGTGTACTATGACGACAAGGAGTCAGACCAGAAGAATGACGTCACGAGATGATGGGGACGTCACGATCACGGACTCGGGCATGCCATGCTCGCCGTCCGTCGTGCCGACGGGGTCGTCCACGCCGGCGCCGCGCATACCATCGTTGGATGGCCGCGTCATAGACCACACTGATCGAAGAACCACAATGGCACCGTCGGCGGCGCGGGCTGAAACGGGTGAGCGACGGTCGTCGGCACACAGCAGAGCGTCCACCAGGCACAGCCGCAGAAGCGCGGAGTGCCTACGGAAGAAGGTGGAATACGAAGCGGAGCGCGAACTGGTGAAGTTGCGGGAACAGCTCATCAGGAAGAAGCTCGAAGCCGACCTCGCCGAGATAGACGCGGACGAGGAGATTGACGATTCGGTGAGCTGCGGGTCCGACGAGGGAACGACGCGGCGCGTGGCGGAGTGGGTCGACACAACCCCGCCATGCGCGCCGGCCGTGAGTGCTCCGGGTCAGGTAACAGGAGCACAACTCCACAGTGCGTCGGAGCCGGTACGGGATCAAAATGTGAGTACAATCCAGATTACTGATAAATGTGAAAACAGTGTAGAATGCGCGCCTATATCGGGCAGATTCGTGCACACCGTTCCGGTCGCGTCGGCGAGTGCCACGCCGGCTTGTCAAGGGGCCCACTTTCGTCCACCTAGCGATCACGCAGGTCACGCCACTCCGGTCGCCAGAGCGCGGCAGTTGAAGTACGGAGAGGTCGACCAACCTATGTTGCGCGGTTCACTAGGACCTGGAAGAAGAGACGAGGTGAGCCAGCTGGCGGACGCGATCAGACAACTAGCACACCCGAGACCAAGTACGAGGCAAGCATATGAGCTACCGCATTTTTCTGGAGATCCCGCAGAGTGGTTATCATTCAAAAGTATGTACTGGGAAACCACTAAAAATTATGAGTTCAAACCATACGAAAACTTAGCTAGATTAAGAACATCGTTGCGAGGCTACGCAAAGGCGGCCGTAGAAGACTTATTACGTACGTCGATTGACCCGTCAGAAATAATGAAAGTGTTAGACGAGGAATACGGCCACCCTATCTTGATTTTACAGTGCGCGCTAGGTAAAATAAGAAATCTACCTAAAGTCAGTGAGAGCGGTCGCGAGTTCAGACAGTTGGCAACCACAGTGCGTAATTGCGTATCTCTGTTGAAACATATACGCGCGGAGGGATACATTAATAACCCCCAGTTAGTTAACGAACTGCTAGAAAAACTAACCCCGACCCAGAGAGCGAAATACGGTGAATACGCAATGAAATTAGACGACAATATCGGGATAGACTTGAGAATATCACCTAATATGCGCATATTATCAGATTACCTAGCATATCAAGCCCGCGTATCATCGTATCACAACCAGTTGGATAATAGCGCGTCAACTACGAAAGCAACAAATAAAACAACTCGCAAATTACCTACCGGCTCCGAGCACTCAAAGACGCACCGAGTGCATGTGCAAAGTGACTCGACAAAGTCAAGCAAAAGTGAACCTAAAATCAAGGACATAAAGTGCGTTTTGTGCCAGCAATCTCACGTGTTATCAAAATGTGATAAGTTTCTTAGTGAAAATGTAAACAAACGGTGGGAACTCATAAAAACAAATAAACTGTGTTTTAAGTGTTTATCGTCATCTCATGCTAAAAAGTTTTGTAAAGCGCCTCGCTGCAAGGAATGCGATTACAGTCATCACACATTGCTTCACTTTGATAAGAAGGACAGCACTGATAAGAGCGACGTCAGTGAAAAGAGTGAGGGCAAGCAGGAACGTGTAACTAATATCAGTGGCATGCACACATCGGCCCTATTGAAGGTGTTACCGGTATCAGTAGGTAGCAAGGGCGGTGAAGATATCGAGTGTTACGCGCTCCTGGATGACGGCGCGACGGTATCACTTATCGATAGTGAGCTCGCAAAGGATATGGCGGGGCCCACTATGCCGCTGTTGCTGAAGACAGCACGCGGGCACAGCGTATGTGATAAACGATCACGGCTGGTGAGCTGTGACGTCACTGGACCAAGCGGTGAGAAACGGAAGATAAGGTGCCGCACTATTTCTAATCTCGATTTACCTCCTCAGACCGTCGGTGTTTCGGTAATCCGGGACAACGCCCACCTGCGCGACCTGGGATGCGCAGAAATGAGGGACGCCAAGCCGCTGCTACTGTTGGGCCAGGACAACTGGGAGCTGTTGGTCAGCCGGGAGATCCGAAGAGGAAGATCCGGTAAGCCAGTTGCCTCTCTAACTAAACTAGGTTGGGTCATTCACGGACCAAGTAATTCCTTCAGTAGCGGGGAAAGTATAAACTGTATGGCGGCCTCCCTCCCCGACCTTCATAACTTAGTGAAGTCACAGTTTGATTTAGAGTCAATAGGTATATCAGCTAAATTACGTCAGCACGATGACGTCACGCGAGCTGTGACTATTTTAGATTCGACCGCCTGTCGAATAAATGAAGGCAATCAGTGGCAGATAGGCCTCTTGTGGAAACGCGACTCAACGGCGTTGCCTGACAATTACGGGCAGGCGTTGCAACGTTTATGCGGTATTGAAAAACGTATGCGCCGAGATGAAACGTTCGCGGAGACATATTGTAAACAGATTGATCGGTTGATAACAGAGGGCTATGCTCGGAAGTTAGAGGCAAACGAGATAAAAACGGATAGTAAGGCAGTGTGGCACCTACCGCATTTTGGTGTAACGAATCCCAACAAACCGGGAAAGTTACGATTGGTCTTTGACGCAGCGGCGTCATTTAATGGTACGTGTCTTAATGACAATTTGTTGACTGGTCCGGATCTACTCAACTCGCTGATAGGGGTTCTGTTGAGGTTTAGGATAGGCCCAGTGGCGTTCGCGGGAGACATCGCCGACATGTTTCTGCGAGTTAAAATAAGACCTGAGGATCAACACGCGCAACGCTTCCTGTGGGGCGGTCCCGCCCGGTCCAGGGAGCCGCCAGACGTGTACGTGATGACCTCTATGATCTTCGGTGCTGTCTCGTCTCCGACGTCCGCCATCTATGTCCTCAATAGGAACGCGAGGGAGTACGAGGACGGTTGTCCTAGGGCAGTCAAAGCGATAGAGTCCAAATTTTATATGGACGATTACTTAGATAGCGCTTGGTCGATGGAAGAGGCCAATGACCTCATCGAGTCAGTGACCCGGATAAACGCCTCGGGCGGGTTCAACATACGGGGGTGGGTCACTAACTCACCTGAGTTGAAAACAAAGCTTAGGGTTACCATGCCGGATAGAGTAGCGCTAGATAAGGGTGACGTCGAGCGAACATTAGGTATGATATGGGCTCCAGGGCCGGACTCGCTCGCGTTTGACCTCTCGTTTAAAAGGTTACCTACGGAACTTGTTTCAGGAACAATTGTACCTACAAAAAGGCAATTTTTAAGTTTCATAATGTCAATTTTTGACCCCCTAGGATTATTGTACCCATGCATAATACAATCTAGGATGTTGATGCAACGGGTTTGGGGCACAGGGATTGGATGGGATGAACCGCTCAGAGAAAAAGAGGCGGCCTTGTGGTTTGAATGGTTAGGTAGCCTAATTTATTTACCAGATTTTAAGGTACCACGGTGGTACAATATTAGAGTAGATTGTAAATTAGAATTGCATACTTTCGGTGATGCTAGTGAGGCCGCATACGCCGCGGTGACGTATCTGGTAGGTACCAACGCGGCCGGGGAAAGGGAGGTCGCCATGCTGTTGGGCAAAGCTAGGGTGGCGCCTCGAAAGGTTGTGTCCATTCCCCGGCTGGAGCTGCAGGCCGCAGTATTAGCAAGTAGACTGGGTGACACCGTTGAGAAGGAATTAGGGTTGCCCATCAGTAGGAAAGTCTATTGGACTGACAGTAAAACAGTCCTCACCTGGATAAATTCGAACGCGTATGAATTCCAAAAGTATGTTTCACATCGGTTAGCTGAAATTGATAGACTAACTGAAAGAGGCAGCTGGCGCTGGGTCCCTTCTGCGGAGAATCCGGCAGATAAGGCGACCAGGCTGGACTGGCCTAAAAATAGCAAAGAATGGTGTACTGGCCCCTTGTTTTTGCGTTTTCCAGAGTCTCAATGGCCGGCTAGTCAAGGAACCGGACTACCGGCGGCTGAGGAGGAGTCTCCGGAAGCGGCCAGAGAACGGGTCCAGCGAGTACTCGTCGCGGCGCCACAGCGTGCGCCGCCCCTGCTGGACCACGAGAGGGTGTCGACGTGGACGCTGGCCGTGCGCTCGCTTGCGCGCGCGCTGGCATTCATCAACCGCTGCCGCCGTCGCCGCGAGACGACGCAGCTCGTCGCGCAAGACCTGCGAGACGCCGAGCTCCTTCTGCTGCGCGAGATGCAGATGGACTCCTTTGCGGATGAGCTGCGAGACCTTCGTGCGGCGCGGCCTGTGTCGCGAGGCAGCAAGCTGCGTGGCGTCGACCCCATACTAACTGACGACGGTCTGCTGCGCGTCAGAGGCAGACTGGGAGCGTGCGAAGAGCTCCCCTTTGGCGCACGACACCCCGTAATCCTGGACGGGAGACACCCGCTGACTGTGAAGCTGGTGATGACCTATCACGTGGCAGCCCTGCATGCCAACCATGAGACCGTCGTAAACAATGTTCGAGAGAAGTTCTGGGTGCTCCACTTGAGGCCGACGGTGCGCCGAGCGGCAACCAACTGTCAAGTCTGCCGCCTACGCCGGGCGCAGCCGTCACAACCGAAGATGGCCGACCTTCCGAGCGCGCGCCTTACCAGCACCAGGCGTGCCTTCGTCCACGTGGGCGTCGACTACTTCGGGCCCATGGAGGTGACCATCGGGCGACGTCGAGAAAAACGGTGGGGGGCACTATTCACTTGCCTCGCCACACGCGCCGTGCACCTAGAACTAACTGCCAGCCTTAACACAGACTCGGCCATCCTGGCCCTGCGACGCCTGATCGCGCGCCGCGGGCGCCCTGCACACCTTTACTCCGACCGGGGTACGAACTTCGTCGGCGCCGACAACGAGCTGAGGGCGGCGTTTCGGGCGCTCGACAAGCGCAAACTGCAAGACGAAGCCACATCACGCGGCATCGAGTGGCATTTTAACCCTCCTGCCGCACCACACATGGGAGGGTGCTGGGAGCGACTAGTGCGCTCCGTGAAGATCGCGCTGCGAGCCACGCTGTGCGAGAGAGCACCCAGAGAAGAGACTTTGCTCACGCTGCTCGCGGAGGCCGAGCTGGTGATTAACAGCCGGCCACTCTGCTACGTGTCCAGCGACAGCGAGCATCCAGTGGTCCTGACGCCCAACCATTTGCTCCTGGGGACAGCATCGGGCGACACACCGTTCGCCGACAGCCAGCCGCGCGACGTGGACGCGCGCAGTCAGTGGCGCCGAGTCAGCGCACTGGCTGATACGTTCTGGCGGCGGTGGCTCCGGGAGTACCTGCCGACGCTGCAGGTCCGTCAAAAGTGGACCGAGGGCGCGTCGAGGATCAAGGAAGGCGACATAGTGATAGTGGTGGACGAACTCCGGCCGCGAAATCAGTGGACGAAAGGTGTAGTGTGCAAAGTGTATCCCGCGAAAGACAATGTTATCCGTGTGGTAGATATAAGGACACGACATGGGGTCCTGCGTCGACCCGTCGTGAAGGTGATCGTGCTTCCTACTACTCCAAAGTTGTAATCGGTTGGGATCCTCTTACAGGGGGTGGGAATGTTACGGAGGCACGATCGCGTTCACGTAAACTTAGTTGATAAGCAGTGATAAGATTTTTTAGGACGTAATGTTAAGTCCAACCTGTGATTAAATCTTTCTAGCGTTCCCGGGCCCCCGACCTATCTCTATGTACAGCACTGTGACGTAAGAGTGTAGGCCACACCTACCTGATGACGCGCGGACAAGTTTACTTTTTGTAAATTCATTACCAAATATGGTGACGGAGCAGTGCTGTGCAATGCTATTGGTCAAGATCGGGAGCTCGTGAAATACAATTGTGGCCAGCGCCGTGTCCCGCGAAGGTTCATGAAGTAAATTCGTCGCCAACGCCGTGTCACGCGGGGGTGAAGGGCATGAGCGGGGGTGCGGATCGATGTCATAGGTCGATATGGAAATGCACCCGCTCCCTCGCCTCATGCCCCTCTCACCAGTTTAAAAGCCCTGGACACGAGGGATGAAGGAGTCTTGTTCCCGCAAAACTTAGCCCGCTTTAGTGGTCGTAATGTCTGGCCAGTGCGTCGCGTAAAACAATTGTATATATTTTCTGTATTAAGTGTGATATTCTTGTTAAATTAGCTTAGTTACATCAGTCAGATTGACATAGAAAAGTACGTAGTGTAAAGTAAATAAAGTTTAAAGGTTCACGTAATATTGTTAACTCTGGCTCCGATATGTGTGATAATCATGTGTTAGCGTCATAGTAATATTCAAAAATACAAGTGTGTTTATGTGGAATCTGCGTATAATTTCACCTCCTCCTGACTCAACACCCCCGGCACGTACTCTGCACAAACTTCTGTGTTATAAACGCACCTCGCACCTCAAATCTCTAAGTAGCACTCACCACCAGCCGCGTTATCAAAGGCATATTGCTACAAACACAATAAAATACAGTCCACACAACATAGCTCTGAAGCTTCGAAGAAGGGTGCGCTAACTGGGGTGCGATGCCAGAAGTCCTCCACGTGTGCTCGGCAGCTGCTGGTTCCTCTCGATACGTCTGGAGGAAACAGCAGCCGCTGGGCCGGTGCACCCTGGGCGCGGCAGTGTCCTTCCTCTTGGAATGAGAAGAAATTCTCATCCCTTGGGATTGGCACTGCCGCGGCTAATGAGTCTGGCAATGTGTGGGGTCCTACACGGACCAACGGTGGGTTCCTCGGCGTACCCTCTGTTAAGCAGAGGGCACAGCGGAGGAGTGTGTTACGGCGGGCTCGGTGTGCACTTACCCTGCCGCCGAGCAGACAGGCAAGGATGCGTCCTTCCCTGTCACCGTTGATCTCGTAATCCCGTATCGGAGTGCCGTGGATCACGTCTCGCGACTCCGAGTCCTTTTGGACAGGGACCGAGGGTCTTGGCTTAACCGCCCGGACTGCGAGGTAGAAAACCTCTATAAAAAGTTACCCCGAATCCCAAGCGGCGACGCAGCGCGAGGGGATGTATGGCTGACGGGTGTGCCTATTGGACGAATCAGTCGCTACTGCTAATCCTCGCTGGGGTACCTGCAGACCCTCTGGCGAGTAATAAAAACTCCAAATCTGCCCTACTAGGTACAGGGGTCTCTGCCTAGCTAGGAGTTTATTTCCCCCATACTCGTGGGTACAAAAATGGAAAATAGCAACAACAAAAAACCAACAACCGCCGGCAACGGCAAAGAAGAGGAGAGGAGGAACGCGGTGTCGGAGTCCGACGCCGCGTTGAGTGAGGTGAGTGCTGCGGGAGGCTCAGGGAGCTCCCGCCGCGAGGGTGCTGGGGCTGCTGCGGAGAACAGTAAGTTCTTCCGCAAGCGGCCCCGGAAGGACGGCGACTGTTCGTCGTCCTCAGAGGAGGAGCAGATGGCCTCTGCTCGCAAGATCCCCACCAGCAAGCGCGGGGGGATCCGAGGCAAGCGAGGGGGGCTTTCTGCCTCAGAAAGGTCGGCACGACTGGCCGAAGAGGGGCGCCACCCGGGCATGACTGCCCCGGGGGCTGGCAGTGAGGCGAGTGCACCTGGCGGCTCCGAGGCGGAGCGTAAGTCCAGATTTGCAGAGGAGGTGGCAGCCGCGCTAAAAAGTGTGGCCGTAAAGGTGAAGGTTTCTTCGAAACGCCAGGCCATACCCGCGGCTTCCGCCTCCATTTTGGCGGCGGCGGAGGCGTATTTCTCGGGGCCTCCACCTCCCTCCTCACAAGGGGATGAGGTGGTTAAGTTGCGGGCGGACGTGGCCCGCCTGGCGGCGGATATGGAGCTTCTCCAGAAGGAGAACTCCAAGCTCAAGACAGATCTGGCCAGTCTGAGTAAGCCTGGCCCCCGCGTGGCCCCTGAAAGTGGAGGGGCCCAAGCTCAGAGGGGGAGCCAGCCTGTGCCGGTGGAGAACCAGGTCCTGGACCTGGTTCGAAAGGAGCTAGCTTCCTTCCAGGCGCGGTTCTCCGTCCTGGAGGGAATTGTTCTGCGCCCTCCCCTGGGCGCGAACAAGGCGGTCGCGGGCACGAGCAGAGGCTCGTACGCGGCTGCTGCATCCGCTCCGGGGCCATCCAGTCGGCCCCCCGGCGTGGCTGCGTTGCCCCCCCCGCCCCCTGTAAAGCCGACTCCGGCCAAACAGGTGGCGGCACCGGCTGGGCAGAAGAAGGCGGCCCAAAGGAAAAAGAAGGGCAAGGCAGCGGCACAGATGGCGGCGGTGCCAGCGCCAGCGCCAGTTGCGGGTGGGCCCACACCCCCTGCACCTCCCACGGCTGAAGCCGAATGGCAAGTGGCCGGGGAGAAGCAGAGGGGGCGAAAGGCGGCCAAAAAGGCCCGCAAACAAGAAAGGCAGCGCCAGAACAAGGCGCGAAAGGTCGCGGCGAGGCTTCGCGCCCCGAAAACCGCCGCTGTAGTGATTACACTACAGCCAGAAGCGGAAAAGAAGGGCGTGACCTACCGCGACCTGCTGGCGAAGGCGAAGGAGAATGTGGATCTCGGTGAGCTCGGGATCACCGGGGGCCTCCGGCTCAGAGTCACCGCAACGGGGGCTCGGATGCTGGAGATCCCCGGTGAAACCAGCGGCTCGTCCGCGGATGCTCTCGCTGAAAAGCTGAGAGCGTCCCTAAACGCGGACGAGGCCCGAGTCTCCAGACCCGTCAGATGCGCCGATCTGCGCGTCATGGGTCTGGAAGACTGCGTCACCGAGAAGGAGGTGGTGGCCGCCGTCGCTAGGTCCGGGGGGTGCTCTGCCGACCAGGTCAAGGTAGGCACCTTCCGTCCGGACCCCACGGGAATGCAAACCGTTACGGTGAGCTGCCCCGTGGCGGCGGCGAAAGCCATTGTGGAGGGCCGAAGGCTTTTGGTGGGCTGGATATCGGCGCAGGTAAAACTGCTCGAGCCCAGACCTCTGAGGTGCTTCCGCTGCCACGTGGGACACCACGTGTCAGTGAAGTGTGCCTCGGAGGTTGACCGCAGCGGTCTCTGTTTCCGCTGCGGTCAGCCCGGCCACGTGTCGGCTGGTTGCAGCGCTGCACCGCACTGCCCTGCATGTGCGGCGGCCCGCAAGCCGGCCGATCATCGGGCTGGGAGCAAGGCCTGCGCCGCTCCCGCCAAGAGCGGAGCCAAAGGCAGGGGAAGGCCCTCCGCCACCTCCGCCAACGCCACCGTCGCCACTGCCGCTGCCGCGGCCGCCACAGCCGCTGTCGCTGTCGCCGCCGCCGCTGCCGCTTTGAGCTCGCCTGCGGAGGGGCCCTCACAGGGGTCCCGAGGGGGGGAGGCGATAATGGACGTTCAATAACGGCGCCATTACGCTTCCTCCAGGCGAACATCAACCACTGCGCTTGTGCTCAGAACCTGTTGCTTCAGAGCATGGCGCAGTGGTTGATCAACATCGCTGTGGTCTCTGAGCCGTACTTTGTCCTGCCCAGGGAAGACTGGGTGGCGGACCTTGACGGCTCAGTGACCATAGTGTCATCGGCCGCCGCCGGTACCCCGACCCTTGAAAATGTCAGGAGGGGTCGGGGGTGCGTAGCAGCACGGTTCGGGGAGATCGTCGTGGTGGGAGTCTACTTCTCCCCGAGCCGAACTCTCGCCGAGTTCCACAACTCTCTCGCAGAGTTGAGTGTCGTCGTCGGAAGCCATTCCCTCCCCGTGCTTGTCCTCGGGGACTTCAATGCCAAGAACTTGGCTTGGGGTTCTCGTTGCACAGATGTGCGGGGAAGGATGGTGGAGGACTGGGCCCTGGAGAGGGGCCTGGACGTCCTTAATCGGGGTTCTGTTCCCACGTGTGTGCGGATGCGGGGCGAGTCGGTGGTGGACATCTCGTTCGCTAGCCCCGCTCTGTCGCCGCGTGTCGTTGACTGGCGTGTCATGGAGGGGGTGGAGACACATTCCGACCACCGGTACATCCGGTTTGACGTCTCCGCCCAGTCCTCGAGCGCGCCGGTCCAACAGGCCCCGAGTGGTCCGCGTTGGGCGCTGAAGCAGCTGGACCGGGAGCTCCTCCTGGAAGCCTCGATCGTGCAGGCCTGGGTGACATCACCGGACAGGCCTGCCGACGTTAACACTGAGGCAGAGTGGTTCCAGGGGGCCATGTCCGACATATGTGACGTGGCAATGCCCCGAGTCCGGCCAGGAAGCGCCCGACGCCAGGTGTACTGGTGGTCGCGCGAAATAACGTCTCTGAGGGAGGCGTGTGTCGAAGCGCGGCGCCTGTACGCCAGGCATCGCAGGCTCCGCATCCGCCCGCCGGATGCGGAAGCCATTGAGGCGGAGCTGTATGAGGGATACAGAGCGGCGAAGACCGCCCTCCGGGAGGCTGTCCTGCGGGCCAGGGAACTGGCCCGCTCAGAGATGCTGGAGACTCTCGACAGAGATCCGTGGGGGCGCCCTTACAAGATGGTGCGGAACAAACTCCGCACCTGGGCCCCCCCGCTGACGCAGAGTCTCCGGCCCGACCTCGTGGAGGACGTGGTGAGCGCTCTGTTCCCCTCGCGGGGGGAACATCCGCCCCCGCCTATGGCTCCGCCACCTGCGGTGTCGGACCCAAGCGACGACGACGACACTCCGGAAGTGACTGGGGTAGACCTGAGAGTGGCGGTAGATAGGCTCAAGGCCAAAAATACCGCCCCGGGACCCGATGGCTTGCCTGGCAAAGCCTGGGTCCTGGCCTCGGATGCGGAGGCTCTCGGGCCCCGACTGAAAGGGTTCTTAAGCGCATGTTTGGAGAGAGGCCAGTTCCCGCTTCGTTGGAAGACGGGGAAACTGGTCCTCATCCAGAAGCCGGGGCGCCCTGCGGACTCTCCGTCCGCATTTCGGCCCATTGTGTTGCTCGACGAGGTGGGCAAGCTCTTTGAGAGAGTCATTGCAAACCGCCTCGCCGAGCACCTTGAGGGGATGGGGCCGAATCTTGCGGAGAACCAGTTTGGTTTCCGCAAGGGGCGCTCTACAGTGGACGCCATCATGCGCGTGAGAGCCCTCACGACGGGGGATGCGATATCCCGGGGCGGGGTTGTTTTGGCGGTGTCTCTCGACATCGCCAACGCTTTCAACTCCCTGCCCTGGAGCTGCATCATGGAGGCACTCCGGTATCACCGGGTGCCGACCTACCTCCGTCGTGTGGTCGGGGACTATTTGACGGACAGGGCCGTCATTTACCCCAGTCGCTGCGGAAATTGGAACCGGCGAGAGATGTCGTGCGGTGTCCCACAGGGATCGGTTCTGGGACCGCCCCTGTGGAACATCGGTTACGACTGGGTGCTGCGCGCGGACCTCCCTAGTGGTGTCAGCGTCGTCTGCTACGCAGATGACACCCTGGTGCTGGCACAGGGGAGGTCGCACGAGGCGGCGGCCGAAATTATGACACGCGGGGTTGCGATAGTCGTTGAGAGGATCCGGCAACTGGGTCTCGAGGTGGCACTGCACAAGTCCGAGGCCATGTGCTTTCATGGGCCTCGGAATGCGCCACCGTCGGGATCCACACTGACGGTAGGAGGGGTATCCATCGGCGTCGAGTCGACGTTGAAGTACCTAGGACTCGTCCTCGACAGCCGGTGGAACTTCGTGGAGCATTTCCGACGTTTGGCCCCCAGGCTGGAACGGACAGGGGCTGCCTTCAGGCGGCTCCTGCCCAACCTTGGGGGGCCGAACGCCTCCTGCCGCAGGCTCTACGCGGGAGTCGTGCGGTCCATGGCCCTCTACGGGGCCCCAGTGTGGGCGCGTTCGTTGAAGCGGCGTGCCGCTCACCATTTGAACGCGCCCCAAAAAGTGGTGGCCGTAAAGATGGTGCGTGGGTACCGCACGATCTCTCGCGAGGCGGCGGGCCTGCTTGCCGGATTGCCGCCGTGGGATCTGGAGGCGATAGTCCTCGCGCGCCTGCATGAGTGGCGCGCGGAGGTACTACGCCGGGGGGAAACCCCGCTGCCGCGGCAAATTGCCGCTCAGCGGACTGACCTCCGGCGCGATCTCATGGCGACATGGAGAGAGCGACTGTCGCAACCCCGTGCAGGGCACGCCACGATAGTGGCGGTAAGTCCCCTCTTTGAGGAGTGGCTGGAGAGGCGCCACGGCGTCCTCACCTTCCGCCTGACGCAGGTCCTCACCGGACACGGATGTTTCGGGAGGTACCTGCACCGAATCGGGCGGGAGGAATCGCCCGGGTGTCTCCACTGCGAGGATCGACCGGAGGACACGGTGGAGCACACGGTGGAAGTCTGCCCTGCGTGGGCGGAGCTCCGCCGTGTCCTCGTGGCGGCGATCGGCGGCGGCGACCTCTCGCGTCCGGCCCTGGTTCAATCCATGGTCCGGAGCGAGACGGAATGGGAAGCCGTCGCCTCCTTCTGCGAAGCAGTGATGCTAGCGAAGGAGGTGGCGGAACGAGAGAGGGAGAGATCCTCTCTTCCCGGCCGCCGCGGGAGACGCAACGGGCGTCGGGGGCCACGTGGTGGCTACCGGCCACCGTAGATGCGGGCCTGTGGACGGCTGGCTATGGGCAATAGCTGGCCGTCCGGCCGTCTAACGACGACGACAGGCCGTGTCGACGGCGCGTTCGTGTTCCACGCGCGCCTCAAAGAGATGTCAGCAAAAGGAGAGGGGCCCGCAAGGGCCGAAGCCTGCCGGGGTTGCGGGCCTGTTCGAAAGAGATACCGCGGCCCCGGAACATAAAGGGCGAGGAAGGAACATGGATGGGTTTTAGTCAGTAAGAGTCTGACACTCCCTCCCGCTCCGCCCAGAGTGGGAGAAGTCATTTGATGATTTCCCATCCTAAAAAAAAAAAAAAAAAAAAAAGGGTGCGCTAACTGCCCACCATAGGGAGGTTACCGTCAGAGGTTTCCCTACAGTAGGTTTACTAAGTTGGCTATGTCTGTTATAATTTTAGATAGGTCTGCCGACGTTTCCTTTTCCTTGGTAGGTATGTTGCGCACTTCTATGCTAGACGACCGGGACTTATATTGAAGGTCTCTGACAGCCAGTTCCAAGGACTCAGAGTGCTTCTTGTAATCTATGCTTTCTTGTTGCAGGCGATTGATATTTTTTTGTAGGTCATCATACTGAGAGCTGAGAAATTCAACTGACTTCATGATCTCTATGTTAGTTCCATGAATTTCGGTATTTGTCTTATGCATTTGCATATTTTGCGTTTTCAATTCAGATATATCGGAAACCAGCTTTGTTATCAACTCAGTTTGCGATGCAGATTGCTTTGCTGCATTCGCATCATGGTCGAACTTCCAAGCGAGAAGCATTTCCTTGATTTCAGACTTAAATTCTTGTTTAAATTGTTCGAAACGTTCTAACTGGTTGTGCTCACGCGGTGATTCATTTAATCGTGGACGCTTGTTGCGTGAGTTAATGTTGACAAACTCCGGGTCGTTCACTGCCTGTGTGATATCGGGTTCCGATTGTGTCTGGTCCATTTGGGTTCCAGGTGTGGATGGTGGAGAACGCTGCATTCGAAATGACATGGTAATAAGTAGTAAGTGTTGGTATTCTTACTAAGTACGGTCGACGCTGTCAGTTTATGGCTACACCGTCCTTCACGTAGCACTCGTAACGCGTCTCGTAGCACAGGTGACTTGTGTGCGCTATGACGTGGTCGGTGTCGTAGCACTCGTAGCGTAACTCGTAGCGGTTGATTATTTCGTCGTAAACGATGATTGTTTCGGTGGCGCAGCGGTTACCGCGCTCTCCCCACTGACGTGCACTGTTGGTCGGAGGTTCGAATCTCACCCAATCACGACAATTTATAAAGTCAGCAATTTTAATGCAGCAACGCGACACTATTTGTCTCACTCTAGGAACGCCCAAAAGGCGTGAACTGTCTATTTAAACACTTAAAGAGCAACAGAGAATTCAAAATCACGCTCATTAACCAATCACGGCAAAGATAAGGGTTCAGCACAACACACGTCCGCACTCGACCAAAGCTCACAGCAGTAGTACAAAAGGAAAAATCAGGGTCAAATATTTTTTGATAGTCTAACACTGACGTATTAATTTGTTTTTTGTTGTCTACCCTATTCTGTAGACAAATAATATATTCACATTAAAAATATTTACTCCGGTTTATCTTTTTTAATTATGAATTTTATAATGAATATTCCACAAACACATACATAGACCCGTCAAACTTATCGTCGCTCGCATGACTAAAAGTCCTATCTCATTTTTTAGCTGATTTGAGTTAGGACAACTACATTTTTGTAATCGTGACTCTTTACATTTTGCACTAACCGTCGTTTCTCTATGTTATTTGGATATTAAAATATAAACATTTTGTAAGTCAACGTATCTCATATTAACTCAAAAAAAAATATTATAACCGCAATACGCTTTTCACAACACAAATGACAAAACTGAGATAGGACAGTTAGTCATGCGAGCGACGTTATAACACCCCGTCGTTTTTGCGGGTTACGCGCGGTCCGCGGTCCGCGCGCCGCAAGCGAGTGGACCGCGTATACAAGAGGCGTATGGCGGTGCTGGTGTGTATGTGTGTGGAACCATCATTATAAAATTCATAACTTCATCGTGATGGGAAGCCGAGTCTGAACATTCAGTCTGCGTTTGGTCCTCGAGCCGGCAACAAGCGGAAAAATAAAATAAATAAATAATTATAATTACATAAGTTGATAAAAAAATGCTATGCAGTAGCTTTACCGCGGCAGTCCCCGAGTGCCACACGTCTTTTTTAATATTGTGTGCTTGTAGCATGTGCCAAACACAAAATGTAGGCATTTCAATCGTTATTTATGGCCATACCTTCATGGCCTATCTGTGGGCCCAAGTTCATTCAAATCCGTTTAGCCTTTTATGCAAATCAAAACAAACCGTCAACACCAGTTGACATTTTTTAATATAATAATTATATTTTGACAGTACAGAACTATGTTTCTGTTTAAACGTCACCTTTCTCTAAATGTGGGTAACTTGGTATCGTGACCTTACAATATGAATCTTTAATCTTTGATCAGAGGTTCTTCTTACGTCATACACTTGTGGACTTTGATTACCCTGTAGTTTTAGCCTTTGGACTGAAGACATTACAAACATTGAGCAAAAACAAATGAATTGCTCAATTATTGTTAATTCGTTTACTATAAAACCTATCTATTAATAGCTTACAAGTTATTTTTGTTGCTATTATCTTTTAGTCGGGAATACCCAAAACACATTCTGAGTAACAAAAACGTTGTTTTTTTTAAGTTTTAATTGCATAATCACACCTCACAACGTATATTTTCTGTTTACAGACTAGAGATATTTTTATTCGTGAGAAAGTCTAGTAGAAACGACTGCGACTTACAATTAGATGAAGTACACAAGTTCGAATTCAGACAGGCATATACAACATTATTTTTAATCGCGAAAAAAAAATCAGCTGTTCCCTACATTTTGACGAGTTATGCGAACATAAATGTAGGGAACAGCTGTTTTTTATTTCGCGATTTCAAGGTTCGTCCCATAGAAAAAGTTGTTCAAAATGATGAGTACAATGACCCCTTTTCGGGTTTAGTGTAAACAAAAAATAATGTTGTAAAACCATGAGTAAATTACTTTAAATTATTTTTCATCATCACTCTCAAAATCATCATCTGCTAGCCTTTTCCCAACTATGTTGGGATCAGCTTCTAGTCTAACCGTATGCAGTTGAATACCAGTATTTTACATGGGGCGACTGCCTATCTGACCTCCAAAACTCAGTTAATACTGGTAAATACGATACCACTTGGTAAGACTGGTGTCAGACTTTTTTGGCCATCATCACTCTCAAAATGATGGTAGAAAATATCGTGAGGGAGTCGGCAGGTCCTGGAATTCGAATAAGAGATTCGATGACTTGGTGACATTCATAAATCTGCATTGGGCCCACGCGGTGGATTACGGCTCTCTGCCTCCCACCAGGCCAGCAATGGGAACCTTATAATCTGATAATAGCATACAATAACATCATACCAAAATTCCCAGAGGGTTTGGCAGAAGTGTACCTACCTAGTAGTAGATACACCCACATTTCGCTAAGTTAAAGTCCCATAGGGGGCGACCCTATTGCCGTCAACCGGGCACAAATCTAAACTCAGAGGCGGCTGCTGATGGAAAAACCCAACAACACTTTTAGTCAGCAGTCGAGCTTGCGACCGCTAGACCAACCAATTATTTTATAGGTAAGTATTCCTTTTAAAGCAGTGGTTCCCAACCTTTCTTAGGCCAGGGACCACTTTGGTATGTTCATTGTTAACAGGGACCATATGGTCCTAGATAAACATAGACACCGACAGGATTATAACTAGGGGAGTGAAACTTTAACTCACACCATACAAAAATTGAACAAAATCGATCGATTTGAGCTCGAAAAATTTTGCAATCATTTAGTATGAGATTCTCAAAAAAAAATAGAATTTTGCCTCTGATGATATGTTCAATTAAGTTGGGTTGAGCTTGCATCTTCTGTGCAAAAACTTGTGTTATAAAGTACGAATAACATTTTAATCTTTCGCGGACCGTAGTCGAGGCTCCTGCGGACCACCAGTGGTCCGCGGACCACAGGTTGGGAACCAGTGTTTTAAAGGGTTCGGGCGTTTTGGTCCTTATGACCAATAGACTTGAATCATACATGAATGGATAGGTCTTTTCAAAAGCACAAAAAGTTATTATCTATGTTGTCTTGATTTTTTATGAACAGTGCCGACCAAAAGTCGATAAGCAATCTCAAAAAGCAATAGCTTGACGTTTAATTTGACTTACGACCTTCTACTTTCAACAAAATAGATATTGTCAGCAACTAGTTGTAGTTCATAATTTCAATGCCAATATCTAAGACATGATGGCCTGGCGGTTGGGCCCGTCCAGAATTAAGAGTGAATCAGTAAGCCGTGAGTTCAAATCCCGCACAGTTACTTTTAGTCTTTTTGTAAGTTTTTACTCTACAGAAATATTATATTCTTTACCTTGTTTGCTTTGTTCACACATTTCGTAAAGTTAGGGAGGTAGATAGAAAAATAAGTCAAGAATTTTGTTAGATTTCTGTGAGGTAGACATGAGTTTTATGAATATTTTAACTTGATCGGAATGATTTTTGTCGTTTGGTTGTAGTCATACATAATACACTATATAATGTGGTAGTTGATGGTCAGTGACGTGTGGTTTAATAGATAGCGGGATTGTTGTTGGTGTGATTCTTAAAATGCGGGCAAATATTAATATTAAGGCGAGGGCGACTATTATCGCGAATTATCCGCGCTTCATAAAAGTGGCCTTAATAGAACTGAATGTGAGTATTATAATTATTTATGAATTGTAACTTAAACATTAAAAATTAAAAACGAATGGGTATTATAAATTGTTCAGTTATTTGGTGACCTGTGGTTTACTTAATTCGTTGTTTTTTTTTTTCAATCTATCATGCAAGATAAATAATTAGTGTTTATTATTAGATTTATAAATGCAGAGTGAATGAAGTCACTTTAGTATTTATTACAGCTGCCTAACATCATTTTTTTTGTTTAGAGAAATGCAGTAAGTCTCTGGATCAAAAGGTATGAGGAAGAAGGGAGCCTTGCAAGTAGACAGCGAAGTGGAAGGTCGTCGCTTATTAGCGAAGCGCAGCGACAACATATCGTGGGCGAGTATGAAACCAATGGTTTCACACCTACGACACACTCGGAGTCACCGCAAACTGTTCGCCGTGCCCTCCACGCTGAAGGCTTGCATCACAGAAGATCAGCTAAAATGCCCTTCTTGACAGAAAGACATAAAGAAGAACGATTACGTTTCGCACGGGAATATTTAGACTTTCACTGGATTACTTCCATTTTGTTCCGGTTCGCGGTCGCCACTCCAGAACTTTTCGACCCCATCGGCCATCCGTTCTGCGAGCAATGTGCCCTGCCTACTGCCACTTAAGTTTAGCAATTCTTCGGGCTACGTCGGTGACCTTGGTTCTCTTGCGGATGTCTTCATTTCTGATGCGATCACGCAAGTAAACTCCGAGCATAGCCCTCTCCATTGCCCTTTGGGTAACTTTAAGCCGCATACGTCTACTAAAAATTAATCCCTACATACTAAAACAAAATATTAATCCCTAATGTTCTAGTTTTAATTAGACGTGTTACAAAATATTTAGCGATATTAATAATTCCTAAATTGAGGTTTAGTTTCAATCTTCTTTTCTTCAGGAAAATGAACACTTAAACTATAACCTCAATATGAGTTACATTTATTGTGACGTCACATAAAAAACATATTCACGAAGTATAAATTATGTATTAGTTTTTAGTAAGCTCTGTTGAATACCGATAGATAGAAGTGGGTATCAACAATTATATTTGTGTTATTAGAATATCCTTGATATGTTAATAAAAAATAACTTCAAAGTGGGTATACAGATACACAAAAAAATCTTATGAACGGTTACAAGAGAACTTCTTATATCTAGGTAGGAATGTGACGTTACAAATCTTATTAAAGTTGTTAATTATATGAATAAATGAAACGAATAAAACAATTTTTGTTATCTGTCAGCACGACTTTTTTTTCCACCTTCCAACACCGAAAAAATATTACACAATCACATAAATAGTTATGATGGGTTATTAACTTATATTTAAATCTTTATAAAAATAAATAATGAGCATGAACCCATTTCAAAATAAATACCTAAGTAAATAGTTTTTGCTTAAAATACAAATATTAATTAAAGTGGTTACAAAAAAAAAACCCGTATAACGTAAACGGGATTTGAACTCAAGACACGTTGATCGTGAACCCACTGCTTAACCTAAACAGCTATCAACACCTGGTAGATATGGTCGAAGTTTAGCTATCCAATGCAAATACGATCATGCGTTTGCTGCGTGTATAACAAAAGAGACGGCAATATATATCTTTTTGTTTCGTGGAGAACGACGCGACAACTTGCGACAGTAGGCGACTCTGTGGCTGTGGTGTGCGTAGGTACTGTATTGAGACAGCTTACACATACAGGCCGCACGGACGCTCGCTCGTGCGTTCACAGCAATATGATCCTTAGCGTGCCTGTGCGCTTATGAACGCTTACTGTACCCTGTAACACTGAACAGATGAGGATTTTTCATTTGAGAACTGAATTATTAAAATCGGTTCAGTACTTTGAAAAACGATATAGGTACTATTTATATCTATCGGGTCCATACATTTGTGCCCATAGTCCTTTCTCTGCAAATCATCAAAACATATCAATTAAAATCAATGAATGGAATGACCACAATAATAAACTGCCCATAATAATTGCATATAAATAAATAAACAGTTTACGTGCGAATCCACGTGATGATTACATTATAATAATATTATCACAAGTTTACACGTTTTCAAGGAATGCTGATAAATAAACTAGTTGGTTGTCGCCGTCATACGACCGGTAAAGGGCCAGAAAAAAAACACACAAAATACCGTTAGTCTGTCATACATAAATTTAACCTAAGGAATAATCAAAACTTGAATCAATATCTGTTTATTTATTAAAAAATGATCATCGTCTGCCTAGCCTTTTCCCAACTACGTTGGCATCGACTTCCAGTCTAACCAGATGCAGCTGAATACCAGTATGTTACATGGAGCGACTGCCTATCTGAGCTCCACAACCCTGTTAGTACTGGGAAATACGATACCACTTGGTAAGACTGGCTGTCAGACTTATTGGGCCACTGACTACCTGTAAACTATATCAACAACTAACAGCTCAACATGCTTTCCGAGCGAGACACGGAGGAAACTCGGTATGTTAGGGTGGTCACCCATCCACAGACCAACCTAGGCAAGCACGAATCTAAAGATCGGCCCGAGCGGGGATCTGGGACTTTTGCGCGAAAGACATTTGCGCGAAAGACACTTGCGCGAACCCGTTTGCGCGAAAAGACAAATGCGCGAACGGACTTTTGCGCGATTGGACATTTGCGCGAACAGACATTTGCGCGCCAGGACACATGCGCGAATGGACTTTTGCGCGATTGGACTTTTGCGCGAACGGACTTTTGCGCGAAAGGACAATTGCGCGAGTGGAAACTTGCGCGAGAGGACATTTGCGCGACTTAATGGCCACAGAGGTTTACTCTGTGGAGTAAACATAACATCACAATACTTGAAGGGGTTTTTGAAGTGAAACTTCTTTATCGGGGTTGGAAAAAAATTTAGTGTAACATTTTTTCGTAACGCGTCACATTTTTCCGTTACGCGCCATCTTTTTCAATAATCATCTTTGTAGTAATAAGCTAAAATGAAATAATTGTAGAATTTGCATTTTTAACGGGCATGTAGGAAGAATGAAGGATGGGTATGAGAGAGTGCATGGCGGGTGGGGGTACGGAGACCGTAACAATGATGGCGAGGCACTGCTTCAAGCTGCATCTGCTTTTGACCTGGCAATAACAAATACGTGGTTTAAGAAAAGAGACGAACACCTAATTACGTATAAAAGTGGCCACCACGCGACGCAAATAGACTTTTTCCTGGTAAAACGGGACAGTATTAAAAACGTCAAAAACTGTAAAGTGCTGCCAGGCGAAGACTTAGTCTCCCAACACAGATTGCTTATAATGGAGATAAAAGTTAGTGTCTCAGCCAGTAGAAACAAAGAACGGCTCCCACCCAAAACAAGGTGGCGTATGATAGAAAAAGAAGAATGTGCAAGTATGTTTAAGAGTCAAGTAGTTGATAAGATGATCGAAATGAAGGATATGCTGGATTTGGAAGGAAAATCTGTGAATGAATGTTGGAAAGAGATGGCGAATTGTATAAGAAGAGTAGCAAAAGATGTGTTTGGAGAATCCAAAGGGAGAGGTATGATAGATAAAGATACATGGTGGTGGAATGAAGATGTGCAAAAGAGCCTAAAAGAGAAAAAGGTTGCGTTTAAAGAATGGCAGGGTGTAACTAATGGCAACGACAGTTTGAAAGAAGAAAAGAAGAAGATTTATAAGGAATGGAAGAGAAAGGCAAAAAAGGCGGTAGCAGTTTCCAGGGCTAAGGCCCAGGAGAAGTTATATGACTCACTGGACAGTCCTAGAGGCCAAAAGGAGCTCTACCGAATTACAAAAGCAAGAGAAAGGAGAACGAAAGATATAAATCGTATCAAGTGTGTGAAAGACGGCGCTGGTAAAGTTTTGTCTAAAGATGATGAAATAAAAGAGAGGTGGAAGGGTTATTTTGAAAAGCTAATGAATGAAGAGAACGAATGGAGCGGTGTGCTTAAAGAGGTACCGGTAAATTTGGGTTTGGTGTAGGAAATTAGCATGGATGAAGTGAGGAAGGCAGTTCAAAGTATGAAAAATGGAAAGGCCTTGGGCCCTGATGAAATACCAGTAGAAGTGTGGAAGTGTTTAAAAGAAGACGGATGTATGTGGCTGACTTTATTCTTCAATAAGTTGTTGTATGAAGGAACGATCCCACAAGAATGGTGCTATAGCTCGCTTGTGCCCATCTTCAAAAATAAAGGTGACGTGCAGGACTGTAACAACTATCGGGGGATAAAGCTCATGTCACATAGTATGAAAGTATGGGAGAAAGTGATAGAGAAAAGGATGAGAGAGGAGAGTAAGATCACTCAAAATCAGTTTGGGTTTATGCCAGGTCGAGGAACAATGGACGCCACTTTTGCACTCCGCCAATTGTGCGAGAAGTACAGACGTGCACACAAAAACTTGCACATGGTGTTCATTGATCTGGAGAAAGCGTATGATAGGGTACCTCGGGATGTGTTGTGGTGGGCCTTGAAAGAGAAAGGTATACCTGGGAAGTATGTAGAGTTAATTCGTGCTATGTACAGTCAATCTTGTACCTACGTCCGGTCAGCTGCTGGCAACACCGATGAGTTCAGTGTGGCTGTAGGTTTGCATCAAGGGTCGGCTTTAAGTCCTTACCTCTTCTTGTTGATCATGGACGCTTTGACGTCGGACATCCAAGAAGAAGCACCCTGGTGCATGCTGTTTGCCGATGACATTGTTCTTGTCGGTGAAAATGGACCTGAGATCCAGAGCAGACTGGAGAGATGGCAACAGAAACTGGAGAATGTTGGCTTGAAAATCAGCAGAAGCAAAACTGAGTACATGTTCTGCGATTTTGGCGGTCTCTCCAGCTCTGGAGCCATAGCGCTAGATGGTGCGTCTCTTCCTGTCTGCTCCGACTTTCGGTATCTTGGTTCACTCATGCAAAGCGATGGCGAAATAGATCGTAGTGTAAAGCACAGAATTAACACGGGATGGATGAAATGGCGGCAGGTCACGGGAACGATCTGCGACTCCCGCATTCCCCTAAAACTTAAGGGGAAGATTTATAAAACAATGGTTAGACCTGCTGTGTTGTATGGATCTGAATGTTGGGCCACAAAAGGGATGAATGAAAGGCATCTGCATGTCGCGGAGATGAGAATGCTAAGGGGGATGTGTGGTGTTACGCGAATGGATAAAGTAAGGAATGAGTATATTAGAGGAAGTCTGAAAGTGGCGCCGGTGACTGAAAAGTTGTGTGGTAATCGATTGTCGTGGTATGGGCATGTGATGCGGAGGAATGAGGAAAATGTCGTGAAAAAAGTTTTGAGTATGAATGTGGATGGGTATTTGAGTAGAGGAAGACCAAAGAAACGATGGATGGACTGTGTTAAGAAGGATATGGTAAAAAAAGAAGTGTCTGATGAGATGACGAAAAATAGAGGAGTATGGAAGAAGAAGACATGCTGCGCCGACCCCAAATAAATTGGGAAAAGGGCAAGAGAATGATGATGATGTAGAATTTGCATTTTTGTCTTGGGGAGGTCGGGAAAAGGATGGGTGGGTTAAGCAACACTTGGAGAGGTCAGTAAAAGGATGGGTGGGGTTAAGTAACATTTGTTGCGGTCGGGAAAAGGATGGGTGGGGCTAAGCAACACTAGTTGAAGTTGGGAAAAGGATGGGTTGGTTAAGTAACACTTGGAGAGGTCGGAAAAAGGATGGGTTAGGTTAAGCAACATTTGGTGAGGTCGAAACAAGGATGGGTGGGCTTAAGCAACACAAATAGTGAGGTCAAGAAAAGGATGGGTGGGTTAAGCAACACTTGGTGAGGTCGAGTAAAGGATGGGTGGGTTTAAGCAACACGAGGTGAGGACTGGAAAAGGATGGGTGGGTTAAGCAACACTTGGTGAGGTCGGGTAAAGGATGGGTGGGTTTAAGCAACACGAGGTGAGGTCGGGAATAGGATGGGTGGGTTAAGCAACACTTGGTGAGGTCGGGAAAAGGATGGGGGGGTTAAGCAACACTTGGTGAGGTCGGGAATAAGATGGGTGGGTTAAACAACACACATAGTGAGGTCAAGAAAAGGATGGGTGGGTTAAGCAACACTTGGAGAGGTCGGGAAAAGGATGGGTGGGTTAAGCAACACTTGGTGAGGTCGGGAAATGCATGGGTGGGTTAAGCAACACATGGTGAGGTCGGGAAAATGATGGGTGAGGTTAAGCAACATTTGGTGTGGTCGAAAAAAGGATGGGATGGGTGGGGTTAAGCAACATTTGGTGTGGTCGAAAAAACGATGGGTGGGTTAAGCAACATTTGGTGAGGTCGGGGAAAGGATGGGTGGGTTAAGCAACACTTGGTGAGGTCAGGAAAAGGATAGGTGGGGTTAAGTAACATTTGTTGAGGTTGGGAAAAGGATGGGTGGGGCTAAGCAACACTAGTTGAAGTTGGGAAAAGGATGGGTTGGTTAAGTAACACTTGGAGAGGTCGGGAAAAGGATGGGTTAGGTTAAGCAACATTTGGTGAGGTCGAAACAAGGATGGGTGGGTTCAAGCAACACACATAGTGAGGTCAAGAAAAGGATGGGTGGGTTAAGCAACACTTGGTGAGGTCGAGTAAAGGATGAGTGGGTTTAACCCTCTGCAACTGACGTGGCTCAATTTTAACAATTTTACTGACGTGGTAGTACACGAGACACCATTTCAACTGCAAATATTTTCATAGAATAACATTGTGTAGCTATTTTATTTATATTTATTAGATGGTTATAGCCTATTTTTATGTTAAATGAACTTTAAATATAAAAACAATTAGTATTTTCAAAATTAAACGGTGTTTATTGACTTCGCACAAATCACTCCATGAATCTCTACTTAAATATTAATGACCTAGAAAAAATTACAATATCAACTTTTTTAAATTTTAAATAATACATAATAAAAATTAATAATTACAATAATCAGTCTAGAAAATATGATAAAAATTCATTGGTTGGCCTCAAAATTAGACGGTTTCAAAATCACAGTTTTTTTTTTGTCAATTATTACATAACGGCTTGGAGTGCTGAAGGTAAATGGGCTTCGAACAATCACAGCAACGGACAAATAGACTTATAGACCAGTTTTCTGCTACTTGGTGGAACAGACCAAACTGCTGGTGGTGGAGGAGGGGAAATACTTACCTGAAACCCTAGTGAGTCATGCGTAGTTTCCATGGCAAACTTTCATTGTATGTCTTGTGACTTGTCTGAAGATTTTTGGCGTTCAACCACTGTGGCAGTCTTATAGCACTTCTACTTTTAGCTCTGGACCTTGTTCACGTGAAATTACATCTTCTTCAAGGAGTAGGATTTCTGGCTCGAAAGTTGGGTCTTCATTTTCACCATCAAAATCGCTAAACGCATGTTCAATTGCCTGTTTCAGTCACTGTATTATTTGATCTTCGTGGCCTAGAAAATTTCAGCCGACATTCTCATACAAGCAGAAAACGTACCTGGCCTGGGGTGAAGTGGTGTATTTACGTCAGCCATCTAAAAAAACAAGTTTAAAAAATACAAAGATATCTCCTTTACAATATTAGTATGAATGGATAGATACTCGTATGTATTAATTATGTAAATAAAATCAAATTCTAAAATAACACGAAATAATACAAAAAAATACCTTATTGTAAGATAAACTAAACTTAATTACTGATGTGGTTGTTTAAGAAACACTATGAAAGCAAGATCATTTTACTGAGGTGGTAGTCTAGTAGACACTTACCTTAACACTGATGTGGTAGTCTCGTGGACACCTTCCTCCCGCTACGCTCACGAGCGCTTGCTACGACCGCCCTCCGTACACAGACTGACGCGCAATCTTACTATAGTAAGGTACTAAGAGCGGCGGCGCTCACATTTAAAAATTAACAGTAACAAACCAAATTTTATTTTTCACGGTGTCTGTTGGACTACCACGTCAGCCGCAGAAGGTTAAGCAAAACGAGGTGAGGACTGGACAAGGATGGGTGGGTTAAGCAACACTTGGTGAGGTCGGGTAAAGGATGGGTGGGTTTAAGCAACACGAGGTAAGGTCGGGAATAGGATGGGTTAGGTTAAGCAACATTTGGTGAGGTCGAAACAAGGATGGGTGGATTTAAGCAACACACATAGTGAGGTCAAGAAAAAGATGGGTGGGTTAAGCAACACATAGTGAGGTCAAGAAAAGGATGGGTGGGTTAAGCAACACTTGGTGAGGTCGAGTAAAGGATGGGTGGGTTTAAGCAACACGAGGTGAGGACTGGACAAGGATGGGTGGGTTAAGCAACACTTGGTGAGGTCGGGTAAAGGATGGGTGGGTTTAAGCAACACGAGGTGAGGTCGGGAATAGGATGGGTGGGTTAAGCAACATTTGGTGAGGTCGGGAAAAGGATAGGGGGGTTAAGCAACACTTGGTGAGGTCGGGAATGAGATGGGTGGGTTAAGCAACACTTTATGAGGTCAGGAAAAGGATGGGTGGGGCCAAGCAATATTTGGTGAGGTCGGGAAAAGAATGGGTGAGTTAAGCAACACTAGGTGAGGCGGGAATAGGATGGGTGGGTTAAGCAACACTTGGTGAGGTCGGGAAAAGAATGGGTGGGTTAAGCAACACATGGTGAGGTCGGGAAAATGATGGGTGAGGTTAAGCAACAATTGGTGTGGTCGAAAATAGGATGGGATGGGTGGGGTTAAGCAACATTTGGTGTGGTCGAAAAAACGATGGGTGGGTTAAGCATCATTTGGTGAGGTCGGGAAAAGGATGGGTGGGTTAAGCAACACTTGGTGAGGTCAAGAAAAGGATGAGTAGGTTAAGCAACACTTGGTGAGGTCGGGAAAATGATGGGTGAGGTTAAGCAACATTTGGTGAGGTCGGGAAAAGGATGGGTGGGTTAAGCAACACTTGGGGAGGTCGGGAAAAGGATGGGTTGGTTAGGCAACATTTGGTGAGGTCGGGAAAAGGATGGGTGGGGTTAAGCAACACACATAGTGAGGTCAAGAAAAGGATGGGTGGGTTAAGCAACACTTGGAGAGGTCAGGAAAAGGATGGGTGGGGTTAAATAACATTTGTTGAGGTCGGGAAAAGGATGGGTGGGGCTAAGCAACACTAGTTGAAGTTGGGAAAAGGATGGGTTGGTTAAGTAACACTTGGAGAGGTCGGAAAAAGGATGGGTTAGATTAAGCAACATTTGGTGAGGTCGAAACAAGGATGTGTGGGGTTAAGCAACACACATAGTGAGGTCAAGAAAAGGATGGGTGGGTTAAGCAACACTTGGTGAGGTCGGGTAAAGGATGGGTGGGTTTAAGCAACACGAGGTGAGGTCGGGAATAGGATGGGTGGGTTAAGCAACACTTGGTGAGGTCGGGAAAAGGATGGGGGGGTTAAGCAACACTTGGTGAGGTCGGGAATAAGATGGGTGGGTTAAGCAACACACATAGTGAGGTCAAGAAAAGGATGGGTGGGTTAAGCAACACTTGGAGAGGTCGGGAAAAGGATGGGTGGGTTAAGCAACACTTGGTGAGGTCGGGAAATGCATGGGTGGGTTAAGCAACACATGGTGAGGTCGAGAAAATGACGGGTGAGGTTAAGCAACATTTGGTGTGGTCGAAAAAAGGATGGGATGGGTGGGGTTAAGCAACATTTGGTGTGGTCGAAAAAACGATGGGTGGGTTAAGCAACATTTGGTGAGGTCGGGGAAAGGATGGGTGGGTTAAGCAACACTTGGTGAGGTCAGGAAAAGGATAGGTGGGGTTAAGTAACATTTGTTGAGGTTGGGAAAAGGATGGGTGGGGCTAAGCAACACTAGTTGAAGTTGGGAAAAGGATGGGTTGGTTAAGTAACACTTGGAGAGGTCGGGAAAAGGATGGGTTAGGTTAAGCAACATTTGGTGAGGTCGAAACAAGGATGGGTTGGTTCAAGCAACACACATAGTGAGGTCAAGAAAAGGATGGGTGGGTTAAGCAACACTTGGTGAGGTCGAGTAAAGGATGAGTGGGTTTAAGCAAAACGAGGTGAGGACTGGACAAGGATGGGTGGGTTAAGCAACACTTGGTGAGGTCGGGTAAAGGATGGGTGG
Organism: Xestia c-nigrum; assembly: GCA_916618015.1. Classification (NCBI taxonomy): domain Eukaryota; kingdom Metazoa; phylum Arthropoda; class Insecta; order Lepidoptera; family Noctuidae; genus Xestia; species Xestia c-nigrum. The sequence goes on from OU745270.1 coordinate 15,977,326, forward strand.
GTTTAAGCAACACGAGGTAAGGTCGGGAATAGGATGGGTTAGGTTAAGCAACATTTGGTGAGGTCGAAACAAGGATGGGTGGGTTTAAGCAACACACATAGTGAGGTCAAGAAAAGGATGGGTGGGTTAAGCAACACATAGTGAGGTCAAGAAAAGGATGGGTGGGTTAAGCAACACTTGGTGAGGTCGAGTAAAGGATGGGTGGGTTTAAGCAACACGAGGTGAGGACTGGACAAGGATGGGTGGGTTAAGCAACACTTGGTGAGGTCGGGTAAAGGATGGGTGGGTTTAAGCAACACGAGGTGAGGTCGGGAATAGGATGGGTGGGTTAAGCAACATTTGGTGAGGTCGGGAAAAGGATGGGGGGGTTAAGCAACACTTGGTGAGGTCGGGAATGAGATGGGTGGGTTAAGCAACACTTTATGAGGTCAGGAAAAGGATGGGTGGGGCCAAGCAATATTTGGTGAGGTCGGGAAAAGAATGGGTGAGTTAAGCAACACTAGGTGAGGCGGGAATAGGATGGGTGGGTTAAGCAACACTTTGTGAGGTCGGGAAAAGAATGGGTGGGTTAAGCAACACATGGTGAGGTCGGGAAAATGATGGGTGAGGTTAAGCAACATTTGGTGTGGTCGAAAATAGGATGGGATGGGTGGGGTTAAGCAACATTTGGTGTGGTCGAAAAAACGATGGGTGGGTTAAGCATCATTTGGTGAGGTCGGGAAAAGGATGGGTGGGTTAAGCAACACTTGGTGAGGTCAAGAAAAGGATGAGTAGGTTAAGCAACACTTGGTGAGGTCGGGAAAATGATGGGTGAGGTTAAGCAACATTTGGTGAGGTCGGGAAAAGGATGGGTGGGTTAAGCAACACTTGGAGAGGTCAGGAAAAGGATGGGTGGGGTTAAGTAACATTTGTTGAGGTCGGGAAAAGGATGGGTGGGGCTAAGCAACACTAGATGAAGTTGGGAAAAGGATGGTTTGGTTAAGTAACACTTGGAGAGGTCGGAAAAAGGATGGGTTAGATTAAGCAACATTTGGTGAGGTCGAAACAAGGATGTGTGTGGTTAAGCAACACACATAGTGAGGTCAAGAAAAGGATGGGCAAAAAATTAAGTGTAACATTTTTTCGTTACGCGTCACATTTTTCCGTTACGCGCCATCTTTTTCAATAAAAATCTTTGTAGTAATAAGCTAAAATGAAATAATTGTAGAATTTGTATTTATGTCTATGATAATAAAAGCCTTTTATTAAACTTTATCTAATTTATCTTTATTTAACCTATTTCTGTAAAGTTGCATATAGTAAATTATTTTTTGAAAAATAACGTCAAAAAGATGTTTCACTTTTTTTTTATACTTTGATCATGGGTGTCATTTTCATAGCTTTTGAGGTCGTTGATTACGAAAATGAGGTCAAAAAGGAAATCCAAAATGGCGCCCATGTTTTCTTGTTTTTTTTTGTCATGGATGTCGTTTTCATGGCTTTTACAAACAACCCCATTTTCGTAATCAGCGACCCCACAAACCATAAAAACGACACCCATGACCGAAAAACCATAAAAAAACATGGGCGCCATCTTGAATTTTCTTTTTGACCCCATTTTCGTAATTAGCAACCCCAAAAACCATGAAAACGACACCCATGAAGAGAAACCATTAAAAAACATGGGCGCCATCTTGAATTTTCTGTTTGACCCCAGTTTCGTAATCAGCCACCCCAAAACCCATGAAAAGGACACCCATGAAGAAAAACCAAAAAAAAAACATAGGCACCATTTTGAATTATCTTTTTGACCCCATTTTCGTAATTAGCAACCCCAAAAACGATGAAAACGACACCCATGAAGAGAAACCATTAAAAAACATGGGCGCCATCTTGAATTTTCTGTTTGACCCCAGTTTCGTAATCAGCCACCCCAAAACCCATGAAAAGGACACCCATGAAGGAAAACCAAAAAAAACATGGGCACCATTTTAGATTATCTTTTTGACCGTGTTTTCGTAATCAGCGACCCCAAAAACCATGAAAATGACACCCATGACAGAAAAACCATAAAAAGTCATGGGCGCCATCTTGAATTTTCTTTTTGACCCCATTTTAAAACTATGAAAATGACACCCATGATCAAAGTATAAAAAAGAAGTGAAACTTCTTTATGACGTTATTTTTCAAATATAATTTACTATAATGCAACTTTACAGAAATAGGTTAAATAAAGTTAAATTAGAGAAAGTTCAATAAAAGGCTTTTATTATCATAGACATAAATACAAATTCTACAATTATTTCATTTTAGCTTATTACTACAAAGATTATTATTGAAAAAGATTGCTTAACCCACCCATCCTATTCCCGACCTCACCTCGTGTTGCTTAACCCACCCATCCTTTTCTTGACCTCACTATGTGTGTTGCTTAACCCCACACATCCTTGTTTCGACCTCACCAAATGTTGCTTAATCTAACCCATCCTTTTTCCGACCTCTCCAAGTGTTGCTTAACCCACCCATCCTTTTCCCGACCTCTCCAAGTGTTGCTTAACCCACCCATCCTTTTCTTGACCTCACTATGTGTGTTGCTTAACCCACCCATCTTATTCCCGACCTCACCAAGTGTTGCTTAACCCCCCCATCCTTTTCCCGACCTCACCAAGTGTTGCTTAACCCACCCATCCTATTCCCGACCTCACCTCGTGTTGCTTAAACCCACCCATCCTTTACCCGACCTCACCAAGTGTTGCTTAACCCACCCATCCTTTTCTTGACCTCACTATGTGTGTTGCTTAACCCCACACATCCTTGTTTCGACCTCACCAAATGTTGCTTAATCTAACCCATCCTTTTTCCGACCTCTCCAAGTGTTACTTAACCAACCCATCCTTTTCCCAACTTCAACTAGTGTTGCTTAGCCCCACCCATCCTTTTCCCGACCGCAACAAATGTTACTTAACCCCACCCATCCTTTTACTGACCTCTCCAAGTGTTGCTTAACCCACCCATCCTTTTCTTGACCTCACTATGTGTGTTGCTTAACCCCACCCATCCTTTTCCCGACCTCACCAAATGTTGCTTAACCAACCCATCCTATTCCCGACCTCACCTCGTGATGCTTAAACCCACCCATCCTTTACCCGACCTCACCAAGTGTTGCTTAACCCACCCATCCTTGTCCAGTCCTCACCTCGTGTTGCTTAAACCCACCCAGCCTTTACTCGACCTCACCAAGTGTTGCTTAACCCACCCATCCTTTTCTTGACCTCACTATGTGTGTTGCTTAAATCCACCTATCCTTGTTTCGACCTCACCAAATGTTGCTTAACCTAACCCATCCTTTTCCCGACCTCTCCAAGTGTTACTTAACCAACCCATCCTTTTCCCAACTTCAACTAGTGTTGCTAAGCCCCACCCATCCTTTTCCCAACCTCAACAAATGTAACTTAACCCCACCCATCCTTTTCCTGACCTCACCAAGTGTTGCTTAACCCACCCATCCTTTTCCCGACCTCAAAATCAAAATCAAAATCAAAATCAAAATCAAAGCATTTATTTCAAGTAGGCCAGTTACAGGCACTTTTGAATTGTCGAAACAAAAATGAACAATTAAAGTAGCTACAGTCCCAGTCACAAGACATAAAAACTGTGAAAGTACTGTAGTTGCCCATGTTGCCCTCACCAAATGTTGCTTAACCCACCCATCGTTTTTTCGACCACACCAAATGTTGCTTAACCCCACCCAACCCATCCTTTTTTCGACCACACCAAATGTTGCTTAACCTCACCCATCATTTTCCCGACCTCACCATGTGTTGCTTAACCCACCCATTCTTTTCCCGACCTCACCAAGTGTTGCTTAACCCACCCATCCTTTTCCCGACCTCACAAAGTGTTGCTTAACCCACCCATCTAATTCCCGACCTCTCCAAGTGTTGCTTAACCCACCCATCCTTTTCTTGACCTCACTATGTGTGTTGCTTAACCCCACCCATCCTTTTCCCGACCTCACCAAATGTTGCTTACCCAACCCATCCTATTCCCGACCTCACCTCGTGTTGCTTAAACCCACCAATCCTTTACCCGACCTCACCAAGTGCTGCTTAACCCACCCATCCTTGTCCAGTCCTCACCTCGTGTTGCTTAAACCCACCCATCCTTTACTCGACCTCACCAAGTGTTGCTTAATCCACCCATCCTTTTCTTGACCTCGCTTAAACCCACCCATCCTAACTTCAACTAGTGTTGCTTAGCCCCACCCATCCTTTTCCCAACCTCAACAAATGTTACTTAACCCCACCCATCCTTTTCCTGACCTCACCAAGTGTTGCTCAACCCACCTATCCTTTTCCCGACCTCACCAAATGTTGCTTAACCCACCCATCGTTTTTTCGACCACACCAAATGTTGCTTAACCCCACCCATCCCATCCTTTTTTCGACCACACCAAATGTTACTAAACCTCACACATCATTTTCCCGACCTCACCGTGTGTTGCTTAACCCACCCACTCTTTTCCCGACCTCACCAAGTGTTGCTTAACCCACCCATCCTTTTCCCGACCTCGCCTTGTGTTGCTTAACTCACCCATCCTTTTCCTAACTTCAACTAGTGTTGCTTAGCCCCACCCATCCTTTTCCCAACCTCAACAAATGTTACTTAACCCCACCCATCCTTTTCCTGACCTCACCAAGTGTTGCTTAACCCACCCATCCTTTTCCCGACCTCACCAAGTGCTGCTTAACCCACCCATCCTTGTCCAGTCCTCACCTCGTGTTGCTTAAACCCACCCATCCTTTACTCGACCTCACCAAGTGTTGCTTAATCCACCCATCCTTTTCTTGACCTCGCTTAAACCCACCCATCCTAACTTCAACTAGTGTTGCTTAGCCCCACCCATCCTTTTCCCGACCTCTCCAAGTGTTACTTAACCAACCCATCCTTTTCCTAACTTCAACTAGTGTTGCTTAGCCCCACCCATCCTTTTCCCAACCTCAACAAATGTTACTTAACCCCACCCATCCTTTTCCTGACCTCACCAAGTGTTGCTTAACCCACCCATCCTTTTCCCGACCTCACCAAATGTTGCTTAACCCACCCATCGTTTTTTCGACCACACCAAATGTTGCTTAACCCCACCCATCCCATCCTTTTTTCGACCACACCAAATGTTGCTTAACCTCACCCATCATTTTCCCGACTTCACCATGTGTTGCTTAACCCACCCATTCTTTTCCCGACCTCACCAAGTGTTGCTTAACCCACCCATCCTTTTCCCGACCTCGCCTTGTGTTGCTTAACTCACCCATTCTTTTCCCGACCTCACCAATTATTGCTTGGCCCCACCCATCCTTTTCCTAACCTCACAAAGTGTTGCTTAACCCACCCATCCTATTCCCGACCTCACAAAGTGTTGCTTAAACCCACCCATCCTTTTCCCGACCTCTTCAAGTGTTACTTAACCAACCCATCCTTTTCCCAACTTCAACTAGTGTTGCTTAGCCCTACCCATCCTTTTCCCGACCTCAACAAATGTTACTTAACCCCACCCATCCTTTTCCTGACCTCACCAAGTGCTGCTTAACCCACCCATCCCATCCTTTTTTCGACCACACCAAATGTTACTAAACCTCACACATCATTTTCCCGACCTCACCGTGTGTTGCTTAACCCACCCACTCTTTTCCCGACCTCACCAAGTGTTGCTTAACCCACCCATCCTTTTCCCGACCTCACCTAGTGTTGCTTAACTCACCCATTCTTTTCCCGACCTCACCAAATATTGCTTGGCCCCACCCATCCTTTTCCTGACCTCACAAAGTGTTGCTTAACCCATCCATCTTATTCCCGACCTCACCAAGTGTTGCTTAACCCCCCCATCCTTTTCCCGACCTCACCAAGTGTTGCTTAACCCACCCATCCTATTCCCGACCTCACCTCGTGTTGACACCCATGACCGAAAAACCATAAAAAACATGGGCGCCATCTTGAATTTTCTTTTTGACCCCATTTTCGTAATCAGCGACCCCAAAAACCATGAAAAAGACAAACATGACAGACAAAACAAAAAAAACATGGGCGCCATCTTTGATTTTCCATTCGACCCCATTTTCATAATCAGCGACCACAAAAACCATGAAAATGACACCCATGATGAAAGAATTAAAAAAAAGCCCTTCAAGTATGAGGCGTTATGTTATGTTTACTCCATAGAGTAAACCTCTGTGGCCATTAAGTCGCGCAAATGTCCACTCGCGCAAGTTTCCACTCGCGCAATTGTCCTTTCGCGCAAAAGTCCGTTCGCGCAAAAGTCCAATCGCGCAAAAGTCCATTCGCGCATGTGTCCTGGCGCGCAAATGTCTGTTCGCGCAAATGTCCAATCGCGCAAAAGTCCATTCGCGCATTTGTACTTTCGCTCAAAAGGGTTCGCGCAAGTGTCTTTCGCGCAAATGTCTTTCGCGCAACTGTCTTGATACCCCCGAGCGGCTGTTATTATTTAGCCACGAGCTCCTTATTCAAATTATAAAAATTAAAATCCCTTTAAAAGTTTGGTCATTTATTTAAAGTAGGCCAGTCACAGGGACTTTGGAAATTGTCGAAACAAAGATGAAAAGAAAATTAAATGTAGTCACAGTCCCAGTCATCTATCTATACATTAATAAAATCGTTGAGACCAAAAAATCTGTACATTGAAGATTTAAAAAAAAACCGATCAGGGTGACTTTTTTTAAAATTCGTATTTGTTTGTTTGTTTGACCGCGCATCACGTAAAAACTACTGTACGAATTTTGATGAAAACTTCACTACTCTATTTAAATAAACTCAGAATAAAACTTAGGCTATAGAAATTATAGAAAATGTTGGAAAAAGGGGGTGAAAAGGGGGGGTAAAGTTTGTATGAAAAAAAAAAATTAGATTGTTCTAGATTCATAAAACTCAGAGTAAATACTTATTATTAAAAATAAAGAAATACCTGTTTCAGCATTTAAAAAAAAAGTCATCCAGAGACGTGAAAAAGAGGGTTTTGTGTATAAAATTAATTAACTTCATACACCTATAGAATAAAATCCATTGAAGTGGAAACCTTTAAAAGTTGCTGTAAATACTTCAAATCTAATACAAGTAAATGTGATTTCTCCATTTTCTTGAAAAACGATTTTTGAAGTGAATACGCCCAAAATAGCGGAACTCAAGAAAATCGGTATCGGCTTTCCTCGGTATACTCGTAAGTAGTAGGTAATACAGTGTGGAAACGGCAAACGGGGCAGTAAGGGGAGCTGCGGCTACACAAAAATGGTCTTAGGTAACAATCCGTATTTTTTTCACAAAATGTTTATCCCGATTCACAGATTTAACTAAAAAATAAAGTACAGTTAGCAAGAAAATTGCCATTTTATATAAAACAATTTTTTTGATGCCAAGCGATCTTCTTTCCGACACTAATCAAGAAGTTCTTCCAAACCAAACCCAGGTTAGAGTACTCAAAAAGTCAGAAATCGCAAAAAAATAACTTTCAGCGGGGCAGTGTAGGGGAAATTTATATACAGGGTGAATTTTAATTAATGCGACAAAATGAAATTGGAGCTTCAGTTAGAGTAATATAGTAATTATAAACTGTTTTATCTACAATTTAAATCGTTAAAAAAAATTACGCGATTATCGTTTACAAAAGGTCCATTGATGTTATTATCTTTACTTAAGTACGAATTATCGGTATTCCAGTAATATGCAAAATAAATAAGAAAAATTAAGGCAAAGTTAGGTAAATGACCGCTATATTGAGCACTGCGATGAGTCGGCAAGATTTTTGATACTTTTATTATTTTAACGGTTTTCGTAACACTGATCAATTATTTTTTAATTTTATATTTTATACATTTTCTTGACAACACGTATTATTGTATATTTAAATTTGTCGCATCTATTCAATTTCACCCTGTAGTTAGCCAGAAAATTGCTATTTTACACAAAACATTTTTTTGATGCCAATCATTATTTTTTATTTTACATAAGACATAAAGCCGGAAAAGTTACTAACGAGTACAAATCCTACTATCTACAAATAAAAAATGCTTTGTCCTGAAGGACTATCTGATGGATCAACGCACAGCCTAAACCGCAGAAGAAACCGCTGTAGAAACCTGAAACTTGGAGGGTGTATTTTCTGTATAACGTAGGCATACGATAAGAAAGAATTTATTATGAAATGATACCCGTAAGGGGGTGAAAAGGGGGGCCAAAGATTGTATGGGAAAATGTGATTCCTTGGTCCAATCTACTTCAAACTTTGCAATCAACAATATTAACAGAATTGATGGACGCGTTTCATATTGCATTGAAATTCATCCCCTGACGGGGTTAAAAAGGGGTAGAAAGTTATTTTGGCGGTGATTTGTTTCGAATTTGATATCAATACTCTTTCGAGATTTTGATATAAACTACAAGTTATTTTGAAACATGTTTTAAAACCCAATCCGATTTTATTCCAAAAAGGTTGAACTCACATAAAAAATTGGTGCAAAATTGCAAATACTCTGTAAAATTGGAATGTCTCGAAAGTCACCGTAAAATATTAATACCGCATTTGAAGTTTTCTAAGCTTTGAAGAGGTTGTGCACTTTAAGACACGGCGTTATAGCGTAGGGACGTAGAGTTTGAAATTTTAAATGGTAAGCAGTTGTAAGAGGTCTGCAACGGTTTACAGCAGCTATATCGTGTTGCGGCTCATTTAATGCACCTTGATGAGAACTGCAGACCTAGCTGGAGTATGACTGTCATCGAGTGTCTAAGTATGAAGCCTTTAAAGCTGATTTTGTAAACATGGTAAATTATTCTTATTCAAATAAATACGTTGTTAATCATAAGTATTTGATTTTGAACGAAATTGCCCTTGGGTACGTAAATTGACTTCAATGCATACCGTTTTAAATAACTCCGCAGCAAAATAATGATCATGTACCGGGCGCGTATTTACATTATGCGGAAGGATGTGTGTGATGTGCTCTTTGAAAATTGTATTATAGGTGCTTACGACCCACTCTCTGTAACCCTCTCCTTCTCTTATGTGACGCAGACGAAATTGCGCGGGTCAGCTAGTTTGACAATAATTCTGTAAAAGTACTGTAGTTTCCAATTCCCTAGCGTAGATCTCTATGGAGAAGAACGAGCAAGAAACTCCATAGAAACTCTTTTTAATCGACTTCTAATAAATCAAAATATTGTTACAAAATCTTAGTTACATCATTCATGTTGAGATCAATCAATCAATCAATAATTTATTTTGTGAAACATAGGTATGGTTAAAGATAGTATATCGTCTTAAATATGTGCGCTGTTTTGCCAATATATGGCGATTGCTGTATGTTTATTATATGCGAACAATTTTGCAAAATGTGCACCGCGGTCCCGGATTACCCCTAAATATTTTTGAGTTAGTAAAAACAAAATAAAATAATTTATTCAAATAAACCATGTCAATTAAGAAATGTCCAATCATATTCATATTCAATAACATAAGTAGGTCCTATCAGTATTCATATCAGCTCCTGAATCGGTAATGAGTCAGGACTACGCCCAAAAATAAACTATACTGGGCACTCAGTATAAGAATATTATCAAACAATGGGATATTGTGCAACAAATTAACTGATATCAGACTATAGATAAAAATCAACCCTAAAGCTATTGACATAAGAGTGAGAATCTAGAGGATTTCGCTATGTATCAAACAAGTTCCCCTGCATAAACGCTATTGGTCAAAATAATTACGACGATCAAAAAGAATTGAACGCGAAAATCTTCTATTTTCTGACATAAATCATATTTAACCACGTAACTAACTAAAAGAAAAGAGAAAGCTTCATATTTTGACATAAAATCATGTAAGGAAAAGATCATAGTTCAAGAGAAAACTCAATTAGTTCTACATCGCGCAAGTGAAGTTTTCATGACTTCGAAGCATGTATACGGCCGATGGTGACTAACTATCGGTCTTCCCCTGGGGTCGCTTCATCGACCGACTCACCAGCCATGGTCCACCTGATGTGGGTCTACCGGGTTGGCCTCGGACGTCTTTCTATATCTACTTCTAACTCTAGATATGAAAGATGATCAAAGTCAAACAGCTTAATATCGTCCTCTCTCTGGGTATCGTGATACATCCGAGGCACTTCTCGGTCTCCTGCTTGGCGGGGGCTGTTAAGTGGCTGGTTGGGGGCTAACAAGCCCGCGGGGTCGCAGGCGGGGGGCTAGCTTCACCACGAGTGAACCCCTCACGTGCGGCACCGCGCTTGGAAGACGAAGACCCCCAGGGGAGGCATCCGCTGAAGAACTAAAACAGCGTTACCAAATACATGTTCACCAAAAACCCAAAACTCAAAACTCAAAACCCAAAAACAACCTTTTGTTTTTTTTTTTAATGAAGTTGGTTTAAATTAAACTTGCATTTTATTTGTACACTAGCTTCTGCCCGCGATTTCATTCGCGTGAAGTTTCGATATCGCAACGCATCGCCTGCTCAACAGAAGCTTTTTTCCCGCTTAAGAAATGTTTTCTTATTGCTGCTCCGCTCCTATTGGTCATTGCGTAATGATATAATTATAGCTGATAACCTTCCTCGATAAATGAACTATCCAACGCAAAAATAATTTTTCAATTCGAGCCTGTAGTTCCTGAGATTAGCGCGTTCAACCAAACTCTTCTGCTGTATAATATTAAGTATAGATAAGGTTTGGTTTATTTTATTATAAACTAGCTGACCCACGCAACTTCGTCTGCGTCAAAAGTACTACCTACCTACTACTACCTACCTACCTACTACTACTACCTACCTACTACTACCTACCTACTACTACCTACCTACTACTACCTACCTACTACTACCTACCTACTACTACCTACCTACTACTTTTTACCGTTTAAACCTACCCTGGACTACGACAAACATTTTAAAACCAAAATCAGCTCAATCGGCCCAGCCGTTCTCGAGTTTTAATCAGACTAACGAACAACAATTCATTTTTATTTATATAGATAGATAGATAGATAGCTTATAGTCATTCGTTATTTTTGAATGAGTAGGAAATAATGATGAACTTAACAAAAACAATTCCTCATTAACGAAGGCAAGGAGCTGAACGATTATTTAAAATTGCGTCCATCAACTCGTCAGGTCCACCTGAACCTGTGTAGGTATTTCTTCCCACAAAAGACCATCTCAAACACTTATCTTCATCGACCTCGTATGACTTGACCAAGATTACCTACCTATCTGGACTATTTATAAGAGAATGAGACCTCAAATTTGCTTGCGCGGTTTTCGTCTTAGAATAGACAAATAGGAAACACCCAACTATGCGCCTAAGACTGCGTACGTCGCCTATAGTTTCCTCTATAACAGTCTATCTCGCTCGGTTTCGTAATAAGTACCAAAAAAAGATAGAGATACAACGTTGTCGAATCGAAATTGAATCGAAGCGTTTGTGAATACGGGGCCAAGACTAGGCTAGAATACAAGGCTCTAACGGACATAGCCGAGGGCAGTACCTGTTTCCCAACCAAATTACCAGTGAAATAAGTACCTAAAGGCTTCAAGAACCTACCCCCCAAAGAGATACCCGCAAAAGGGATACGTGTCCATTACTTACGTGAGGCAGTTAGGGGGGAAAGGAGTGGAGGTGAATCTCATCCAATGTCACGAGGGAGAAAGATAGGGTCTCGGCAAATACCAATCACGTTATTTTTTTCTCGCAAGAAACACTGAAAAATTGCGAGATAACTAGGTTACTAATTAAGTAACTCAAATGTGTTTCTTCACGAAAATATGGCTAAATCCTACACAACAATATTATTATTTTCGTAATAAATATTCAATGAAGATGAAATATTTTCTAAATAAATTAATGCATGAACCGTCAACTACGAATTTTGATAAATCACACGTGAGATTAGGGAAGGGGTGAGGAGGACACGACAAATCGCACGATATGTCACCAAGGGGGGAGGGAGGGTCGATAAACCGCCAAAATTAGCCTCGTGTTATTAAGGCGGAGATTTCTTGAAAACGGTCGAAAAGGCAGTTTTAAAAGCAGTGTATCTCTAAAACTGTAAATAATTTGGACAATTAAAAAATCTTTATATTTTGAAGTCCTTTTTGCATACACTAATGGAACTCAAAACATAATTTGACAAACTTTAATGCACCAAAAAAATCTTCAAACATACCTCTTAATTTTCTTTCAAAGCAGTTTAGCCATTTATTGACAATGATAATTATAATTAAAAATATAACATAACGTTTCAAATGCTAAACTACATCTACTGATGGATTAATTATTATTAAATAGTTAAGTTCTAGTTTTAAATCGTTCGAAAATACTCATTTCGCACTATTCGGCCCGCAGTGACTGAAGTAACAACCACTTTGTAGTGCAAGCTAATTAGAACTTTATTCTAACTGTATTTCAAACGAAGTTTGAACCACCACAAATAGAGTTGCTTATTTAGCTGATGTCGTCGCCTTAATAGACTGGGATTCTGTGCTCAGTCCTCTCTAAATAAATGTTTTTTTAAGTGGGTTCCTGTTTCAATCCAGTCTACCTCAGTGTCCCCATTTGCTACTACCTCAAAAAGCTCTTCGCGACGACAACATACAAAATGTATTCATTATAATAATCCAGGTCATGGTCTATCCATATGAGAACGAAATCCGTCAGGTGTGACAAACAAACAAACACAGATTCGATAAAAAGTAAACAGGGAAAAACAGCCAAAAATTATCCACGTACTTTTTTATTTTAAAAACCATGCGTTAGTAGGTATTCATAATTAAGATGTGTTTGATTTACAAATATCTAAGCAAATACTTAGTGGAAGACATTTATTATGTTTTTGACCCAAATAGGTGTTGAAAAAAAAACTCAACAATGTTAGCGCAGTAAGTACCTATATTAGTTTTGACCGATTCCCACGATATACTTTCATCATCATCATCATCATCCAAAGCCCGAACTCCCCCACTGCTGGGTACAGGCTTCTCTTTTCTAGTGCCAATCTCCACGGTCAGGTACCAGCCTGATCCAGGTCTTTCCCCCGATCCCAACTATGTCCTCTGCCCATCTCGCCGCCGGACCAGCCACGGTTCTTTGACAAGTTCTTAGACGCCATTCGGTGACAGCCTAACGGCCAGACTCAATAACCTATCTATCTTTGGTTTTGATTACTGTTGGTAGTTATTTGACACTTTTTGTATGGAAGTAATATCAAATTTCTACCCACAGTTAGCAAAACCAAAGATAGATAGGTTATCGAGACTGGCCATAAGTCGACCAAATACCGATATCCTTTAGAAGGATTGATTGTTTCAAGATGTTTGTATATATGTCACCGTAAAATTGTCTAGCGATATTGTAAACTCTCAATTATTGTCAAACGAACATGCTGCTTACAATAAAATACATTAGTTTTCGTGAAATGCATGCGATGGTAGTCAACTCATATCGATTAATATAACCTAACCTTAAACACTTTTTATTTCCCTAAAAAGCGTAGTCGACGGAGCCCCGCTTCGCGGTATTTCCGAGTGCAGGGTTAAAAGGAACCAACTAACCTAACGGGGGAGTACCCCAAGTCCCGATTATGGGGCCAGAGATACTTCCGTATGTTCAGTTGACAATAATTCTAGAGTTTACAATATCGCTAGAGAGAAACATGTTATATTGTAATATAACGTGTTTGACAATTTTACGGTGACATATTCTAATGAAATTAGAGCTGGACGCCTATTGTTTTGTAACTGCACCTACACTAAATTCTAATTAACAAGCACACAATCAATCTTTGTTTTAAATACAATAGCAGTGAGTGTTGTGTTCCACTTTCTTCTTATTTGTGAAGCAACTCAAGGTCATGCGAAATTACTTGTACTTTTTGTCGTTATTTTTAATCTATACTATATTTAAACTAATATTATAAAGCAGAAGAGTTTGTTTGTTTGGTTGAACGCGATACTCGAATTGAAAAATTCTGTTTGCGTTGGATAGTTCATTTATCGAGGAAGGCTATAGGTTATATATCATCAGACTATGACCAATAGGAGCGGAGCAGCAATAAGAAATGTTGCAAGCGGGAAAAAAGCTTCTTGAGCAGGCGATGCGTTGCGATATCAAAACTTCACGCGAACGAAGTCAAAGGCAGAACATAACATGACAATAACATCACCCCTGTAAACCAACGAGTTAGGCAGTGGTGTAGGTAGATACCTAATAGTACGTTAGTCCCATGTATTTGGGAGCCAGCCTATTGCCATCAACCAGGCACAAATACAGGCTCCGTGGGCCGTGGCTGCTACATAGGAATTCCTAATGGAAAAATCTAATAACACTGCCCGACCCGGGAATTGCAGCCAGGACCTCATCGTCGGCAGTCGGGCTTGCGACCACCTGACCAATCAGGCAGAATTCCTATAATAACTGTAAAATAATTTGTATTAGGTCCATGTTCACCAAAAAGATGACGGTCTGATTATCTAAAATCAGCTGTTTAAAACACATTTTTGTACGGAAGCACGTCACAGTGACAGCTGTTTTAGATAATCAGACTTATCTTTTCAGTGAACATGGACTTTTGTAGTGTATCTCGATAAGTAGATACCTACTATTTCGCGTGAGCTTAGTCAGCACCAATAATAATAAAACACTTAACTATTTTACAATACGGAAGTTCCTAGCAAGCTAGCAATAATAAAACATAAAGTAATTTGATAAAATCATTATCACGCACTGCGACAAAAACCAATCAAATGGTTGCAACTACTTAAGTAATATTAATTCCTGAATGGCTACAAAAAAGTATTCATGATGTCACTCGCATGACTTCGGTTATTCGGCAAGTCATCTTTGTTTGTTTAAGAGAAAAAAGTATTGCCAAGTCAGAAAGGCAAAAGGTCCTTGTGTGTGATTTTGCCCTTTTCCAGATTGAGGAATATTTTAAAAGGAGTCAGTATGAAGTAAAATAGTTCAGTCGACACATTATAAAGAGTTGCAGAGAAACCAAATATCTACTTTTAGTAAGACCTTCTATAAATGTAAGTGTGTATTGGATCTAAAGAAAACACAAAAAACTTAAAAATAACATTAGCTTCAGAAGTCGGTGACCTTTGTTTCATTGATTTACTAAGTTTATTGTCACCGACTTCTGAAGCTAAAGTTATTTTTCACGTTTTTTTTTTGTTTTTGGAGACGGTTTTATTTTTTGCAAAAGGTTTTAATTTTTATTTTTTTTGTGGTTCACTTGTGCTTACCCCTTCACAGCATAGCGGCGTGATGTTATGTTATGAACTGGTGTAAACAATAGATAAACATGAGAATTCAGCAATCCCAGTCCATTTGCTATCATTTATTGAGGAGTTCCGTTCCCTATCTCCAAATCCCTTCATCAGATCTTCACTAAATTGAAATGGGACCACTTTAAGAAAGTACTCTTCCTAAAACTACCAAATCACATCAAGTATGCCTATAAAATTTAAAGAGTTCTCTCAATTTCTCCAGGATCCCATCATCAGACCCCGACTTGATGATTATGGGACCACATGGAAAGTATACCCTTTCAAACAAAAAAAGAATAATTCAAATCGCTCCTCTTCCTTTTTGAAGTCAGTTAAAAAAGCCTAAATCCGTTTTACTGCTGGGCCTAGATCATCTATATCTAGTCTTTTCCCAACTATGTTGGGGTCGGCTTTGAGTCTAACCGGATGCAGCTGAATCCCAGTATTTTTCATGCAGCAACTGCCTATCTGACCTCCACAACCCAGTTAGTACTGGTACAGGGTAATACCCCTCACCTTGGTAAAACTGGTTGTTAAGGCGGAGATTTCTTGAAAACGGTCGAATGGCAGTTTTAAAAGCAGTGTATCTCTAAAACTGTAAATAAATTCGACAAATAAAAAAATTCTTTATATTTTGAAGTCCTTTTTGCATACACTGATGGAACTCAAAACATAATTTGACAAACTTTAATGCACCAAAAAAATCTTCAAATATACCTTTTAATTTTCTTTCAAAGCAGTTTAGCCATTTATTGACAATGATAATTATAATTAAAAATCTAAACTTATATATATATAAATATATTAATATATTAATATATTTTATATTATAAAGCTGAAGAGTTTGTTTGTTTGTTTGTTTGAACGCGCTAATCTCAGGAACTACCGGCTCGAATTGAAAAATTCTTTTTGCGTTGGATAGTCCATTTATCGAGGAAAGCTATAGGCTATATAACATCGCGCTGTGACCAATAGGAGCGGAGCAGCAATGAAAAATGTTACATAATCGGGGGATGTTTTATTCCCTTTGTGAGCTTTTTCTCTCTTATGTGACGCAGACGAAGTTGCGTGGGCCAGCTAGTATAACATAAAATTTCAAATGCTAAACTACATCTACTGATGGATTAATTATTATTAAATAGTTAAGTTCTAGTTTTAAATCGATCGAAAATACTCATTTCGCACTATTCGGCCCGCAGTGACTGAAGTACGCAACCACTTTGCAGTGCAAGCTAATTAGAAGTTTATTGTAACAGTATTTCAAACGAAGTTTGAACCACCACAAATAGAGTTGCTTATTTAGCTGATGTCGTCGCCTTAAACTTTCAGGCCACTGACTAACTGTAACGACTGTCAAAGATCTACAAACGACAGCCGGGACCACGAGGCACGAAGGAAACTCGGTATGTAATAGCTGGTCACCCATCCACAGACCAACCTAGGCAAGCGAGGCATGATGATTGACCCACGTGGTTGTTGGTATTTAGCCACGAGCAAGGCAGAATAACTTTAGATGTTATTGTACAATATTGACATATCCAATAAGTTATCAAAAAAAATCTGTTTACTACACAGATTTCTTTTTTGCCCTGACGCATTCGAAGAAAAATAAGTCAATTATATTAATATCATTCAGCATCATAAAACATAATTTACTATATTAGTTATTTAAAAATATGGTGGTCAATTAGAAACTCAGTTACCTATATTATTGAATCAAAACGATACAATATGCACGTGTAATATTTGCAACGATGGAATCCATGATTCGTAACAAATGGGGTGTCGGAATTTAGGTATGAATTGTCAGAATGGTCACCGATCCACATAACAACCTAGACAGGCCTTGCTTTACCTGTGGAGCTTGTAGTTGAGTAATACCTTGCGAAAAAGGTGCGAGGTTCTTGTTGGTCGTTTCTGTGGAAAAGAACCGGCAAGGAACTCTTTTCAAACCATTTGGTGTTACGAATTATTATCATGTTACTACAAATATTTTTTTGGGTATTTTAAGAGTCAAACTCTGAAATACAAAAAATGTTATGATATTTATTTAGAACACTCCCAAGGGAAATAATCAAACTTTCTCGGGCATATTTATTTTTTTAATTTTGAGGCCGCATCTAAAACATAATAATCAGATATTAAAACTGAATACGATTATGGTTTTTTTTTTATTATTTAGCCTGTACTGTCCCACTGCTGGGCAAAGGCCTCCCCCAATTCCTTCCATGTGCTCTTTTCCTGTGCCGCCTCGAACCAACCCTCGTGATGCGCGTCAAAATCGTCTCGCCACCTTTTTCTGGGTCGGCCTCGGCGGCGCTGTCCGTCTTCCGGCAATCATCGTGTGGAGACCTTTGCCCAGCGGTCATCGTGCATGCGACTGACGTGACCCGCCAAATCCCATTTTACCCTAGCAGCCTTCATGCCAACGTCCACTATGCCCGTTTTGGAACGCAGCGTGGTGTTTCGAACCCTATCTTGTCTTTTGACACCCAAAATGCTACGTTCCATTGCTCTTTGGCAAACTCCAAGGCGGAGCTTCTGAGACTCGGTGAGTACCGTACGTTAGGACGGGCAGGATGCACATGACATCATGGTATATGGTGATTATGGTTAAGAGCCCTCTTACAGTCCACTAGCGCCGCCAATCGAAAAAATGTCATAACTCGTAAATAGAATCAAAAAAATCGTGCATTTGTAACAAAAACGGCCGTTTATGTTTTGAATGCACGATTTAGCTAAACAGCTATATTTCAAGTGTTGACAATGTGTTATAAAATTACGTTATTGCCTTTTCTACAGTAATAATAGACCACATTTTGTATTTTTGATTCTAATTACGAGTTGTGACATTTTTTCGATTGGCGGCGCTAGTGGACTGTAAGAGGGCTCTTAAACCACTAAAATACAAGAAAAACTATGATACCGGTACCGGGGAACAGGCCCGGTCGTTGCTTATTACACAAAAAACGTAAAAAAACTTGGCCACGAGATAATATTGAAATCATTTTTATCTAAACAGCTACTTATCTTCGTTCGTTCGTCACTCTATCGGTCAATTACGTTCATTCATTCAGTATAATCGGTCACGTACTACGCAGCACGCACCGATCGACAACAGTACGCAAATTGTTTGTGATTTTATTTGTATCAGCTTCCTTTTCCTGCTTTTTTTTTCGGGCATGACTTATCAATGTCAATAAGTACCTAATGTACTTTCTTCGTCTAGCCATTTTCGTTATGTAGGTAGATATAGAAAAGTGTTTTGTGTTTTTCCAATGGGAATTTCTCTGTAGATGCTTCTTAGAACATCAGCTATCTGCCAGTGAAAGTCTCGTCAAAATCTATCTAGCCGTTTTGGAGTTTAGCCGGAACATACAGACAGGCAATACGATCAACAGAAAAAAAAAATGATCGTACTACGATCGCAGTAGGGGCACGTAGGGGAGCCTCTTTTAATTTTTAATTTATTATTATTCTTTGTTATTGTAGCGACAACAGAAATATTTATTCTGTGAAAATTTCAACTGTACTTATACCTTATTACGGATCATGAGGTACAGCCCGCTGACCGACAGACGGACAGCAGAGGCATAGTAATATTTGTTAATAGGTCAATAGGGTCCCATTACTACAGAACCCTAGAAAGAGGTATGATATGGTTTACAGTGTAACCCACAAATTACACTGTAAAATAAAAACCAAATATTTTGTTCGACCGTACAACATACAAGAATAGTTTTTTTGAAGACCGTTATCTAACACTGCGTAGCACTCGTAGCCGATCCGGCTACGCCGTAGTGGATCGGCTACGAGTTTTCACTTCTATCGGTAGTCCCCATAACGGTGGTAAAGGTGGCAAAAACGGAACCCTTATAGGTTCGTCATGTCTGTCTGTCTGGCTGTCCGTCCGTATGTCACAGCCACTTTTTTCCGAAACTATAAGAACTATGCTCTTGAAACTTGGTAATTAGATGTATTCTGTGAACCGCATTAGGATTTTCACACACAAATAGAAAAAGCAATACATTTTGGGGGTTCCCCATAAATGTCAAAAAAAAAACATCAAACCCGTGTGGGGTACGTGTGGGGTATCTATGGATAGGTCTGCAAAAATGATATTGAGCATCCAACATATTTTTTTTTCTGAACAGAATAGTTGGCGCGAGAGACACTTCCAAAGTGGAAAAATGTGTGTCCTCTGTAACTTCTAAAATACGAGAATGATAAAACTAAAAAAAACTATGATGTACCATGTAAACTTCCACCCAAAATTGGTTTGAAAGAGATCTAGTAAGTAGTTTTTTTTAATACGTCATAAATCGTAAACAGCAATTTACCTTTCATTACATCTGCTACGGAACCCTTCATGGGCGAATCCGACTCGCACTTGGCCGCTTTTTCTATGTTTTAAGTGTTAAATACGAAATCCCTCGTTTACGAGTATGGCTCGTATTTGGCCGGTTGTTTTTTGAAAATACTCGTACATGCACCAAGAGATACTGACTACAGTGTCTAGACATTGTCTATCAGTTTTAGAAACAACATTTTTAGCTACTTATCTATCTAATTTCTATTTCTGTCACCGATAATGTTTTTTAACTACCTTTAGGCTGAGGCTACACTGGGCAGCGATTTGCGATGCGACTGGAAGAGCGAAACGAGAAAAACATCGTATGGCTACATTACAAGCGAGATTCCGGCGTATTTTCTAATAAATTCGCTTCAATTTCGCTATGTTCGTGTAGCGGATGCCGTGATTACCTACAGTAATGTTGTTCCGATCGCATAAAGAAATCAAAGTACTATTTGATGTACAGTGTAGCCATATACGTGAGCATTCATTTACTTGTTTTAATCGCTCATGTGTCGCAGGTCGCGTCGCAGCCTAATGTAGCCTCAGCCTTAGTTTCAATATCCCGTTCGCTCAACCGCAACTGTAGGTACCTACTGTAGGTAGACTTTCACGTCTATTTTCATCATGACCTTTCCCGTAAAACCTTGTAGATCAGAATAGATAGTATAATTAGGTAAATAATCAATATTTACACACCATTTTCCTGTAATACCCGTTGCATCTATTTCTCTAGTTGATATGTCTGTAACGTATTATTGATAACACAACTGATAATATATTGTTTTGATTTCTTGTGCTCCAATCATAATAAATACTTATTTATTTTCCTGTTTAGTCTGCAATCATATCTACTGTAGAAATAATATCATCTGTTGGTCGACTCTTCACGTGACCAGAGGGCGGGTCTATTTTTTTGGCCAAAGAATCAGTATTGCCATCCTACGTGGCAATGCTGCCAGCCATCTGGGCACTTTTCCTGTTGGCAGCGATGTGGGCGAACTTTTCGATGCCCTGTAACCCTTTTTGATACTTGTACATATTTTTATTTCTATTCGAAACGGGAACTACGCGGGTGACACCGCCTGACGTCCGCTAGTACCTAATAGTAGATCAAGTTAATATCAACATAAAGATATTATCAGATGCACTTGCAAATAAAATTAAACTAAGTATTTAGTTTAGATAGCTGTTAATTCACAAAGATAAAATCATATCTCCGTATCTTGATTTATTTATGGCGATTGTTGTAGAGAAAGTACCTACTTAGTGCAGCTAGAAAAACAATTAAATGAGTGGTAGTTTTATACATACACTAGCTGACCCACGCCACTTCGTCTGCATCACATAAGAGAGGAAAGCTCACAAAAGGAATACATTTTCCCCGTTATCGCAACATTTAAAAAAACATTTATGCTCCAGTTCAATTGGTCGTAGCGTGATGTTATAGTTAAGCCTACAATCTCAATTCATGGACTATCCAACATAAAATAGTAGGCACATTTTGATACAAGTGGAGAAAGTTTGTTATTGTATTTCGAGGCGGAATTAACACACGAGCCGTAGGCGAGGGTGTTTCTGAACCGAGAACTGCAATAACAAAAGTCCACGTTTATAGCTTAGCTTTATAATATTAGTGTAGAGATACATTCAAATTCAAATGTATTTATTTTCTCCCACAAATATTTAGATGTACACAGTATAATATTCATAATCATTTTGAAGATGGGAGACAGGAGCCCATACTAAGTAAAAACCTGTGCTAGGGGTCTTCTGGTCTCCTTATCTCGGATTAACATTATTTAGAGCCAATCTAAAGATATAAATAAATATCGCTGGACATTAACACACAGCGCCACCTAGTGCCACACTAAGCAAAGCTTGTGTCGTGGACACTAGATAGTTGATATACTACATATATACGTTTATCTACCCAAATATCATAAACCCTCTCTAATGCGTTCAAAAACCATAGGCAATGACCAGCATTACCAACCTGCAGAAATGAACGGTACTGTAATGAACTCATAACGCAACTGTAAACAGTTGCGTTATGAGTTTTAAATTTGGAACAGGTGTCAAATTCAAGTGAGTGTGCTATTCTAGTACCACCTACATTAAATCAGATATCGATAAAAAAAAAAAAAAAACCCCTATTCAGTATGATTCTAATTATAAATCGCACGACATTTTCGATCTCGAGTGACAAGAATAGTGACTTTGTTCGTTTGCCTATGATTTAAAAAAAAATGACAGATATCCGAAACGCCGCCATTTCGAGCTGTCATTTGTTCGTTAGCTTTTTATTTCCAGTAACCCATTCTTTATTTCTGTCGAAAATGAGTGATAGTGACTCAGAAATTGACATGAATACTCCGCCAGATATCGTAAATGCAGCGACGAATGCAACTAATAACCTGTTGGCACAAAAATCAAGGGCCAAGTAACAATGCAGGTCATTTCCCTATGGTTCCTGAACCCATCATAGAGCCCTTATGATATTTGGGTAGATAAAGTAGTGTATGCAACTATACATAATTAGGCATTACAACACTCGTGTGATGCTATTAAGAAACTCGCCTTCGGCTCGTTTCTTAAACCCACACTCGTGTTGTAATGCCCTTCATTATGCACAGTTGCATAAACTACTATTTTGTTTGTAAATACATACTTATTATACATATAAACATCCATGACTCGGAAACAAATGTCCATGCTCTTCACACAAACATTTGCTCCTACCGGGATTTGAACCCAGGACCCTAAGAACGTAAGGCAGCGTCACTACAACTACGCCATTCGAGTCGTCAAAATATAGATAACAGTAACAGGGAGTGTAACGTTACGGTTTCCTGAAGAGGAAAACGTAAGGTTGCGTTATATAAAATAAGAAAAATGGCAAGGGTAAATAATAGCAAGATGATTTAATTATACTAAGGAAGCCGAGGTAACGTGAGGATAAGAGTACAGGTCCGAAGCTCGCAGTAGGTAGAAACGCCTCGCCGCAGTGATAGTCTCGCTCGCAGACGCCAATCTTGCGAGGGTTCGAAGGTCGAGGCTCACCCGCTGTCAATGTCCAGGTTCTTAGAAATTGAAGTAGATGCCTTTTCAAGGCCGACAGCGTCCAAGCTCTCCGTAGTAGTGTAGCAGTGTAGTAGCAGCAGCTTTTCAAGGATATTAGAGTTAGACTTTGCGGACTTAGCGATCACATCAAATAGCTCAGAGCTCCGTCAAGCTTCTTACTCGCTCGAAGACCAAGGATAGACTTTGCAAACTTAGCGATCACATCAAATCTTCAGAGTAATGTCCAGCTTGTTGCTGGCTCGAGGACCACACGCAGACTGACCATTCAAGCTCGGCTTCCTGTCATCATGCAGTTATAATTTTTTATAGAGTGTTCTAGAACATGAAAGAATAAAATGGTTACAAAAGAGGTCTAGCATCAAACGTATACAACCTACAATTACTAGTTACAGGAATAAATTAAAAAGAAAACTAGGCTTGTCATTGACATTGTCATTGTCTGACATCACAAAAGTAAACAAAGATTTGGAAACACCAAAATGTACAGAAATGCTTTAAATAATACTAATTAAAAGGCGGAAAAGGCATGCTAAGCCTCCGCATAAGCTATGAAGTTATTCGGAAATGGCATGTGATAATATTTTGGATTACAATAGTTAAAAAAGTAAGTACAAAAACACAAACATTACATTACCCCGAAAACCCCGGAAAATTTTTGAATACAATGAAAAAATTTTCTTTATCAATAAAAGCATTAAGAGAGCATTAAAAGCAGCATAAATTACAACTTAAATGAGTATTTACAGTGTTATAGAAAGATTAAAAATTAAGATTAAGATTCCCCATAACCCCTGAAAAGTAACTAGACAAATTTTGTGGTTTTAAATAAGACCTTGCTCTTTCATACACCTTTCATCAATCTACCCCCCTGCAACCTTCCTCAATCATACATCACCAGCATACTTAGGGGATATGGTTCACATTCCATGACGCATACTCCTCAAGGAATTATTATTGGGTTTACGAAGGCTTATTTTTTTTAATTAGGTGTCGTAACCCGCACCTTTTTAATAACCCACTTAAGATTAAAATTAATATTTACAGATTTTCCTGCTTTAAGAAAAACAGTCAAGGCCTAGCATGAACAGCTAAAGAGAAGCCTTCAAGGTTTAAGAGCTTAAGAGAAGTTCAAGTTTCAAGGATACAAAAATACAATCTTAAGTTATTATCTAAGTTAGGAGACCACTCCATTTTATCTAAGTTAGGAGACCACTCCATTTTATCTAAGTTAGGAGACCACTCCATTTTATCTAAGTTAGGAGACCACTCCATTTTATCTAAGTTAGGAGACCACTCCATTTTATCTAAGTTAGGAGACCACTCCATAAAAAAAAAGAAAACAAAATCAAGAAATAAAATAGGGGATAAACAAGCCAAAAGTTCAAAAGTTTGAAGGTAATATTATGAAACTTAAATCTAAATGGTTTTTACAAGAATTAAAAAAAATATATACATAAAACTGCCATTTTCTTTTTACCATTAAAAAAAAATTAAGTAAAATTAAATATTAGCAAAAAAAAAAACAATATTTAAATTAGTTAAAAAAGTAAGTACAAAAGTCTGCAGAGGACTCCCAAATGAGTGAGTGAAAAGAGGTTAAGTCGAGAGAGGGCTCAAGTCGAGAGAGGGCTCTCAAGTCGAGAGAGGGCTCTCAAGTCGAGAGAGGGCTCTCAAGTCGAGAGAGGGCTCTCAAGTCGAGAGAGGGCTCTCAAGTCGAGAGAGGGCTCTCAAGTCGAGAGAGGGCTCTCAAGTCGAGAGAGGGCTCTCAAGTCGAGAGAGGGCTCTCAAGTCGAGAGAGGGCTCTCAAGTCGAGAGAGGGCTCTCAAGTCGAGAGAGGGCTCTCAAGTCGAGAGAGGGCTCTCAAGTCGAGAGAGGGCTCTCAAGTCGAGAGAGGGCTCTCAAGTCGAGAGAGGGCTCTCAAGTCGAGAGAGGGCTCTCAAGTCGAGAGAGGGCTCTCAAGTCGAGAGAGGGCTCTCAAGTCGAGAGAGGGCTCTCAAGTCGAGAGAGGGCTCTCAAGTCGAGAGAGGGCTCTCAAGTCGAGAGAGGGCTCTCAAGTCGAGAGAGGGCTCTCAAGTCGAGAGAGGGCTCTCAAGTCGAGAGAGGGCTCTCAAGTCGAGAGAGGGCTCTCAAGTCGAGAGAGGGCTCTCAAGTCGAGAGAGGGCTCTCAAGTCGAGAGAGGGCTCTCAAGTCGAGGGAGGGCTCAAGTCGAGAGAGGGCTCAAGTCGAGGGAGGGCTCAAGTCAAGGGAGGGCTCAAGTCAAGGGAGGGCTCAAGTCAAGGGAGGGCTCAAGTCAAGGGAGGGCTCAAGTCAAGGGAGGGCTCAAGTCAAGGGAGGGCTCTCAAGTCAAGGGAGGGCTCTCAAGTCAAGGGAGGGCTCTCAAGTCAAGGGAGGGCTCTCAAGTCAAGGGAGGGCTCTCAAGTCAAGGGAGGGCTCTCAAGTCAAGGGAGGGCTCTGCTCTCAAGTCAAGGGAGGGCTCTGCTCTCAAGTCAAGGGAGGGCTCTGCTCTCAAGTCAAGGGAGGGCTCTGCTCTCAAGTCAAGGGAGGGCTCTGCTCTCAAGTCAAGGGAGGGCTCTGCTCTCAAGTCAAGGGAGGGCTCTGCTCTCAAGTCAAGGGAGGGCTCTCAAGTCAAGGGAGGGCTCTCAAGTCAAGGGAGGGCTCTCAAGTCAAGGGAGGGCTCTCAAGTCAAGGGAGGGCTCTCAAGTCAAGGGAGGGCTCTCAAGTCAAGGGAGGGCTCTCAAGTCAAGGGAGGGCTCTCAAGTCAAGGGAGGGCTCTCAAGTCAAGGGAGGGCTCTCAAGTCAAGGGAGGGCTCTCAAGTCAAGGGAGGGCTCTCAAGTCAAGGGAGGGCTCTCAAGTCAAGGGAGGGCTCTCAAGTCAAGGGAGGGCTCTCAAGTCAAGGGAGGGCTCTCAAGTCAAGGGAGGGCTCAAGTCAAGGGAGGGCTCAAGTCAAGGGAGGGCTCAAGTCAAGGGAGGGCTCAAGTCAAGGGAGGGCTCAAGTCAAGGGAGGGCTCAAGTCAAGGGAGGGCTCAAGTCAAGGGAGGGCTCAAGTCAAGGGAGGGCTCAAGTCAAGGGAGGGCTCAAGTCAAGGGAGGGCTCAAGTCAAGGGAGGGCTCAAGTCAAGGGAGGGCTCAAGTCAAGGGAGGGCTCAAGTCGAGGGAGGGCTAAGTCGAGGGAGGGCTAAGTCGAGGGAGGGCTAAGTCGAGGGAGGGCTAAGTCGAGGGAGGGCTAAGTCGAGGGAGGGCTAAGTCGAGGGAGGGCTAAGTCGAGGGAGGGCTAAGTCGAGGGAGGGCTAAGTCAAAGGAGGGCTCTAGTCAAGGGAGGGCTCGAGTCAAAGGAGGGCTAAGTCAAAGGAGGGCTCTAGTCAAGGGAGGGCTAAGTCAAGGGAGGACGAGCACTCAAGAGTAAGACGTTTTAAATAATGATCTACGTTTAAGATTAAAAAAAAAACATTCACCACGAGAACCCTTAAAAGAAAATCGCAAAAATAGGTAAAATCGGAACTAACCTTAGTTAGTACCTATTTTTGCCACGCCAGTAGGCTAGTACAAAGACTATAAAACTCTATGGCCTATTACATAGCAACCATGTTAGCAACTATGCTTATTAGTAACAAGGTCAAAAACATACTGTCAAAAATGAAAATTTACGTAGTAAATTCTTTAAAATGAGGACTTTCGAGTTAATGATTTCAGGTTGGAGTTGATCAAGGTGAAGTATTTGAAATGAGTGTAATGGTAATTTTAAGGTTTGTGCAAACGTTTACAGGATACTCTCCTGTATCGGTCGTGAAGTATCCCAACAACCAACTTGGGAGTGTCCACGAATGGATTATCACATCAAGTGGCCATTGGGTACGAATACCAGGGGGTATTCGCTGTGGTGTGCAAGTCTGTGGGGATGCAGTGTCGTGGTGTTTTTGTAGGGAGTAAAGTATTAAGTGTCAAACGACTACAGGATATTGTCCTATAGCCGTCGTATAGTGACCGATCTCCTACCTTGGCAGTGCCCACAAGTGGGTTAACACCACCAAGAGGCCGAAAGGGTGCCAATTATCTTTCGATAATGGAGTGTCTGTGGGGGTGTAGAATTGAGTGACGGTAGAGTAGAATAGAGTGGTGATAGATGAAAAATGATGAAAAATAAGTTACCAAATAGGATTACTTGTGTAAGTTTGTTTTTGAATTTTGGGAAGGATGAGTATTAAAGAGCACAGGGCGGGGTTTTAAAAGATGGGCGCCAAACTGTAACGTTACGGTTTCCTGAAGAGGAAAACGTAAGGTTGCGTTATATAAAATAAGAAAAATGGCAAGGGTAAATAATAGCAAGATGATTTAATTATACTAAGGAAGCCGAGGTAACGTGAGGATAAGAGTACAGGTCCGAAGCTCGCAGTAGGTAGAAACGCCTCGCCGCAGTGATAGTCTCGCTCGCAGACGCCAATCTTGCGAGGGTTCGAAGGTCGAGGCTCACCCGCTGTCAATGTCCAGGTTCTTAGAAATTGAAGTAGATGCCTTTTCAAGGCCGACAGCGTCCAAGCTCTCCGTAGTAGTGTAGCAGTGTAGTAGCAGCAGCTTTTCAAGGATATTAGAGTTAGACTTTGCGGACTTAGCGATCACATCAAATAGCTCAGAGCTCCGTCAAGCTTCTTACTCGCTCGAAGACCAAGGATAGACTTTGCAAACTTAGCGATCACATCAAATCTTCAGAGTAATGTCCAGCTTGTTGCTGGCTCGAGGACCACACGCAGACTGACCATTCAAGCTCGGCTTCCTGTCATCATGCAGTTATAATTTTTTATAGAGTGTTCTAGAACATGAAAGAATAAAATGGTTACAAAAGAGGTCTAGCATCAAACGTATACAACCTACAATTACTAGTTACAGGAATAAATTAAAAAGAAAACTAGGCTTGTCATTGACATTGTCATTGTCTGACATCACAAAAGTAAACAAAGATTTGGAAACACCAAAATGTACAGAAATGCTTTATATAATACTAATTAAAAGGCGGAAAAGGCATGCTAAGCCTCCGCATAAAAGCTATGAAGTTATTCGGAAATGACATGTGATAATATTTTGGATTACAATAGTTAAAAAAGTAAGTACAAAAACACAAACATTACAGGAGTACTACAGCTAATAAACAATATATATAAATGAAATACAAATTATTATTTTTTAATATTTTTATTTAATGTAACTAAATTTATTATTTACAATATATACACACTAACATTATAATAGAAAGAAAAAATATGTACAAATATCAAAAAGGGGTTACAGGGCATCGAAAAATTCGTCCACATCGCTGCCAACAGGAAAAGTGCCCAGAAGGCAGCATTGCCACGTTGGATGGCAATTAAATTAGAATTAAAAATTAAGAACTAAGAATAGGAAGTGATGTTTTGATAAATTGGTGATTTTGTTCGTGTTTGTGTCATGTGGGTGTAGTGATTTTGTGAATGTGAATATAAGTTGTGCTTGTGATGTTTGGGTGTGTGTGTAGTACATGTATGTGTCTCATACTTCTCTGTAACTCGACCTACGAATGCATAAACTCACGCTGTTTCCCATAGGGGATAGGTAGATACCACAGAACGCCACCTGTTCCGATCCATACATGCTCCTTTCACTTCATCCACGTTCATACATCTAGTCATACACGCACGCCGGTTACGAGTAAGTACTGACTTTTCTGAAGAACTTCACCAAAAGGTAAATTTATCAGAGGGTTTAAAACAATTTGAGCTATTGCTGAGCTGTTCTTCTATGGCAGTTTGATCTCTCGGTCAGACATAGGCCAAAATTTGGTGATGTAGCTCACTCTCTAAGTTTAGGCTTACCTCCTACGGACATTTACAATTATTATCATTTTGTATTTTTAATTATACTAGTACTCATGAAAATGAACAACTTTTACTACTGGACCAACTATGAAATCGCCAAAAAAAAATCAGCTGCTGCCTACATTTTTTCGAGTTACGCGACCAATAATGTATGAAGCAGCGGTATAAGTTTACTAGCACTTCGCCCCCGACTTCGTCCGCGAAAATTGTGATAACTCGGCTAATTTGCACGATATCAATATAATTTATAGTCTGTGTGACTTGGAAAAGATGTAGCTTTCTAATGGTGAAAGAATTGTTAAAATCGGTTGAGAATTGCTTAGTTAAATCGTAACAAACAAAAAATCTAATTATTCCTCTTTATAATATTTGTGCAGTGTTGCTGTAGATATCACAAGGTGAGTCAGGGTGGTCTTACAATGAGCCAGCTTCTTCGGCGCTTTTCCTTACAGATTAGTTTTCTTGAAAGTGTCCCTGTAGTTTCGTTGATCTAGTGGTCGCAATTGTGACTAACAGGAGGTCCTGAGTTTTAGTCCCGTTTGGGGGTATGAAGAACAGGGTGTATAGCTCGTCATCCCCCATAGAAAAGGGAGGATCCTCCAACCTGATGGGTGTTGGTGTTATGCCTGACGGTTGTTGTCGGGTTCTCGTATATATGCCCTTATAGTCGCGGAGAATGTTGCTTGCGCGATGTAGGAATTCTGACGTATTACGCTTGTTAGTTCATCATCTTGCTCATAGATGACGCTGTAGTACTTTTTGTTCAATGTAGCTGAAGTAGGTACTTTTTGTAGTGCCGCTACACCCGGGTCGGGCAAACTGTAATTGAGTTTTAGCGTCAGCTCAATAGCAGGCATGGAGTCTGGGTTTGTGCCCAGTGGATGGCAATAGGTTCGCTCCCTATTACACGGGATTTAAATATAACTGGCGTAATGTGGATGTACTGGATGTTAGATACACCTTTACCTATCCCTTTGCAAATTACAAGCGTCATGTTATGTTATGTCCCTGTAATCCTGCACCTAGCACATAGTTTACACTATGTATATGCGTTTAAAATAACTATTCCAGTTAATATTTACCCCCAGAGATAACTTTACAATGATATTGTCAACTGTTATCAAATAATGCGGGAAAACAAATTAATCTCGGAAATGAGCAGCTTCAGCCGAAGACGTCATCAGTTAAAACACGTGAGCGCTGAGTAATCAGCAGAACTGATAACCGTTTGGTCCCCAGCAGAGAGTAACTGATCTCTGTCCCACCTTTGGGCACATGCACAAGAGTGTCTTAAAATAACCCCAAACTTTGTGATAGCCTTTAGGAATGGTGATAGCAAATAAACAAACTCGTACCGAGTGTGAACGATCGCGTCTAGTTTTTAACACGCTATTAGTTTAATCTGTAACTAACAAACTACATCATCATTGCCTAGCCTTTTCTCAACTATGTTGGGGTCGGCTTCCAGTCTAACTGAATGCAGTTGAATTCCAGCATTTTACATGAAGCGACTGCCTATCTGACCTCCACAACTCAGTTAGTACTGAGTAATACGATCCCACTTGGTAAAACTGATTGTCAGACTTCTTAGTTTACAATTTGAGCTGAAATTCTGCATACATGTTTAGTTTGAGTGACATTGCATAATTGCAAAACGAGGTCATGACATGTTTTGTGTGAATGTGTCATACCTAATATTCGTTGATATACTTAGGTGATGATGGAGAGTTCGATTATGGGTAAATTTTCGGTAAGAAACTTTTTATCCCCTTCTTTTTTTTTTAGTATGGGAAATCATCAAATAACTTCTCCCACTCTGGGCAGAGCGGGAGGGAGTGTCAGACTTTTACCGACTAAAACCCGTCCATGTTCCTTCCTCGCCCTTTATGTTCCGGAGGCTTCGGCCCTAGCCGGCCCCTCCCTTTTTGCTGACATCTCTTTGAGGCGTGCGTGGAACACGTACGCGCCGTCGACACGGCCTGTCGTCATTAGACGGACGGACGACTATCTAGCCCATGGCTAACCGTCCACAGGCCCGCGTCTACGGTGGCCGGTAGCCACCACGTGGCCCCCGACGCTCGATGCTTCTCCCGCGGCGGCTGAGGCGAGAAGCTCTCTCGCTATCGTGTTCCGCCACCTCCTTCGCTAGCTTAACTGCTTCGCAGAAGGAGGTGACGGCTTCCCATTCCGTCTCGCTCCGGACCATGGATTGAACCAGGGTCGGACGCGAGAGGTCGTCGCCGCCGATCGCCGCTACGAGGACACGGCGTTGCTCCGCCCACGCAGGGCTGACTTCCACCGTGTCCTCCGGTCGATCCTCGCAATGGAAACATCCGGGCGTTTCCTCCCGCCCGATTCTATGCAGGAACCTCCCGAAACATCCGTGTCCGGTGAGGACCTGCGTCAGGCGGAAGGTGAGGCCTCTCAAGCCACTCCTCAAAGACCCCGACTTACCATCACTATCGTGGCGTGACCTAACTTTTATCCCCTGACATACCCATGGATAGGATATTACCGAACCAAAAAAGTCCCTAAACATACTAGTTCAAAAATAGGACTTTTACATGCACCATCATCATCATCTTTTTAGCCGAATGACGACTGCTGGACTGCATTCACATAGGCCTCCTCCAAGTGTAGCCACATCGGCCGGTCCCGTGCTTCACATACAGCGGATCCCCGCAACCTTCACCAGGACATCGGTTCACCTAATAGGAGACCTTCCAACGCAATGTCTTTCAATGTACATGCGCCATAATTACGAGTTTTTTTGATGCCAGGCTTGAGCAATCGGGTACCATAACTCGAGCTAACACCTTAAACTTGGGGTGATGGTATTGAAAGAGGGTGAAATGGGATGTACACATCCCCAAAGCGGAGGTGTACCCATTTTATCAACTAAGTTCCTTTACTCTTTGAATCAAACGTGACGTTAAATTGTGTTAAATTCTATTTATATTTCAACTGATACGTAATTTAAATTCATAACATTTTTTTAAACAATAGAGACATAATTTTAACAACGCATTTAAGATAATTTGAACGAAACAACAGTAACAGCTGATTGCGAGGCGCTGATAACCCGAGACTACGCAAGTATCGCTGAAATAAAGTGATACTCCATTATGATGTCATAGTTACTATGCTGATCTGAATCCAGGCGGCATGTAGCTTATCGGAAGCTGGTTAAAAGAAGATTCTACGTCATGGACTAGGCGGAATGGGGGCGTGCCGCTGTCCTGAATATTATCTTTTTTTATTTATTTATTTAACACTTCAAGCACAAAAGTACAGAGGCGGAATTTTCTACCAGTCAACCTTTAGGTAATGCAGAGACAAGCAGTTTTTCGGTTCTGGGTACGAATAACTACTGTCCGGATACTGGGTACTATTATTAAGACTCCATTGTCCGTGTGTTTGTCTGTCACCAGCCTGTGTCCCATGAACCTTGATAGTTAAAGGAAAGTTGAAGCAAAAAATCAATACTTTGCTAATCATTATCAATTCATTAATTATGCCCTAAAGATGCAATCTCGAGATCTTTTTATGAAGATAAAGACCATAACGCGGGACTTCAAGAAGATGCAAATGGAGGTTTGCTTACCGAGATTGATAGAGTAGTAGGAAGGTGGAAAGGTTACTGCGAACACTTGTACGCTGACGAGGCAGCTACATCAACAAACCTGCGCCGCAGCTTCTCCGATACTCCTCTAGAGCCTGACATCTTAATATCTGAAATCGAATTCGCATTGAAGAAGCTTAAACTTAACAAGTCGGCCGGAAGTGACTATATTTTTGCCGAAAACTTAAAGCTCATAGGTAAAGACGGGAAGAAAGCTATGTAATCAGATATGGAGAAATGGTGAGTGGATCAGTGATTGGCAGGAATCCATTCTAATACCAATACACAAGAAGGGGAATGTACGGAGGTATTTTACTGTAATATTTTAATAAATGCAGATTTTTCTTAACACTTACATGATGTTTTCATTATTGACAAGGTCCTGTCATGATATTAATTTCCTTAAACAGTTCTCTTAGAGAACATAACTTGGACATTTGGATTCTATATTATTTTGTGCCTAGTTAAACCCAAAATACTTGCCTCCTACCTACCTACCTACATACGTGGGATCACTTGGTAAAATAAACAGGTATTCCCAACCCGACACCCTAGAATCAAAACTGGTGCATAGTTTAGGACCTTTCTATCGACATGATCGCCCGTAGGCAGTTCGTCTAAGCCATTAGAACCCTACGCTCAGCAGTCATGTTTCTCCTGCTCTTCACCCCATACATTTGGGGTCGGCGCTGCATGTCTTTTCCTTCCACACATCTCATCTCTACCTATTACTCGTCACCTCATAAGACGCCTCTTTTCCTATATCACCCTTTACACCAGTGATTCCCAAAGTGGTCCAGGTGGACCCCCAAGGGTCTACGGGAGAGCCATCGGGGGTCTACATTGGCTTGAAGAAAATGTGGGGGTTCACAAGCTGTAAGTGGAGGTCCACGAAATTTTACCTGGGTTCGATGCCAAAGAACAAAAATGTTGGCTTAGCTTAATCAATGTAGCCAGATATTATTAAGCTAGGTACTAGAAAGAGTAATAAAGATCAAATGTTCCGGTGATGACCGGTTGTATTTCGGTGAAAATGGTCGTGTTAAGTCATAAAAAAAAAACATTTTGAAGCCAGAAGATTACAATTTTCGGATTTTTGCCAAAAAAATATCTTGGGAACAACGATCCTCATGCAATCCTAACAGATAGTGCGAAAAAAATATATTGCAAATGTCTTGCTTTTGTTTTTTAGTTCACGGGCTTGAAAGAAAATGCTACAGGGGGTCCACTGACACCAAAACATATTCAAAGTGGTCTACCAGGAAAAAATGTTTGAGAACCTCTGCTTTACACAGTCCATCCATCATTTCTTTAGTCTTCCTCTACTCGACATTCGTACTCGAAACTTTCCTCACGATGTTTTCCACATTTCTCCGCGTCACATCCAAGACACCAAGTTTACAATCTGATAAATTATTATCTAAATATAACAAAACAATGGAAAAGTAATTAGTTACATTTCTTATTAACCTACGCCCTTCAAATGAATTCGGTTTTACCCAAAAACTATGCAGTGACAAGCTAAAGTCTCGCTATTATTATGACATGACATGTGACTTTTTCAATCCTATTTGTCATCATAACATGTCTATTTTTGAGCATACTCGTGTACTTAATTTAAGACAAAGATAAATATATTATTTTTCCAGTAAATATACAGTAGTTGTGTGATGAAATCTTTGTGGTTTAAGTAAAGAAACGTGCTTGACTGACTCGGGTACGTGTAACAGTCGCAAGTGGGACTTAAGGGTTCGATATCTTGGGCGCGTTCGTTGAAGCGGCGAGCCGCTCACCATTTGAACGCGCCCCAAAAAGTGGTGGCCGTAAAGATGGTCCGTGGGTACCGCACGATCTCTCGCGAGGCGGCGGGCCTGCTTGCCGGATTGCCGCCGTGGGATCTGGAGGCGATAGTCCTCGCGCGCCTGCATGAGTGGCGCGCGGAGGTACTACGCCGGGGGGAAACTCCGCTGCCGCGGCAAATTGCCGCTCAGCGGACTGACCTCCGGCGCGATCTCATGGCGACATGGAGAGAGCGACTGTCGCAACCCCGTGCAGGGCACGCCACGATAGTGGCGGTAAGTCCCCTCTTTGAGGAGTGGCTGGAGAGACGCCACGGCATCCTCACCTTCCGCCTGACGCAGGTCCTCACCGGACACGGATGTTTCGGGAGGTACCTGCACCGAATCGGGCGGGAGGAATCGCCCGGGTGTCTCCACTGCGAGGATCGACCGGAGGACACGGTGGAGCACACGGTGGAAGTCTGCCCTGCGTGGGTGGAGCTCCGCCGTGTCCTCGTGGCGGCGATCGGCGGCGGCGACCTCTCGCGTCCGGCCCTGGTTCAATCCATGGTCCGGAGCGAGACGGAATGGGAAGCCGTCGCCTCCTTCTGCGAAGCAGTCATGCTAGCGAAGGAGGTGGCGGAACGAGAGAGGGAGAGATCCTCTCTTCCCGGCCGCCGCGGGAGACGCAACGGGCGTCGGGGGCCACGTGGTGGCTACCGGCCACCGTAGATGCGGGCCTGTGGACGGCTGGCTATGGGCAATAGCTGGCCGTCCGGCCGTCTAACGACGACGACAGGCCGTGTCGACGGCGCGTTCGTGTTCCACGCGCGCCTCAAAGAGTGTCAGCAAAAAGAGAGGGGCCCGCAAGGGCCGAAGCCTGCCGGGGTTGCGGGCCTGTTCGAAAGAGATACCGCGGCCCCGGAACGTAAAAGGCGAGGAAGGAACATGGATGGTTTTTAGTCAGTAAGAGTCTGACACTCCCTCCCGCTCCGCCCAGAGTGGGGGGGGGTCATTTGATGATTTCCCATCCTTAAAAAAAAAAAAAAAAAAAAAAAAGGGTTCGATATCTTGGTCGTGGAAACTGGTAGAAATGGGTTTTTCTCCAGGAATCCTTTTGTAAAAATCTGTAGTCAGGATTTACATAACATAACATTACGCCAGTAACCTTTGAAGGTTTAGGCTGAGGTGTAATTGTACACCCACATTTTACTATTCATGTTTAAGTTTCATGTAACGGGGACGAATATTGGGATATATAGCCATAGACCGGATACAGATCCACAGTTCATGGCTGTTACTGCGAAATTCATGATAGAAAAACTCAATAACAATTTGCCCGCCCTGGAATCAAACCCGGAACCTCAGGCCTAGCAATCGTGATTGCGACCACTATTAGTGTCTGGATTTATGCCTGGATAAAAGCAATAAAGAGAGAGAGAGAGAGACACATATCGTCAGGAGCTTTCAAAGGTTCACCTAATTGCAAAAAGCTAGCCTCTGGATTCATACACCTTTGTCTTATTTCTTGGGGAGTACAGAAAAGACGGGATGATTGATGAGTCTGAGTATCGTTTTAGGTAGTACGTTTCAATATAACAATCGCACTTTCTATATGTGTAGATCCGATGCGGCTGTTAGAGTGGTGCTGCATTTTACGGCTGAAAAATACAAAATCTGTTGTTAATATGTCCAATATTATGTCACCGTAAAATAGTAAAACCCGTTAGATTGCAATATATCTAGCGAAATTGTAAACTCTGGATAGATTGTCAACCGAACATGCTCCTTACAATTTATCGTATTATTTTTCGGTAGATAGTAATATATCGAAGTGAAACAGTTAAATTGTGAAATGCATGCGACGGAAGTATCTCTGCCCCCATAATCGGGACTTGGTGTACCCCGACGTTAGGTTAGTTAGGTTCCTTTAAATCCTGAAAATAGAAATAGCCTACCACCGGCCTGCCTAGTATACCTTTTTTAGGCGAATATAAAGTGTTTTGAGGGTAGGTTACATTAATCGGTTTTTCTCAGGAACCTTTTGATGGCAGTGGTACCAGGGGGCAAGGGGGTCCTCCCCTTCCTACTCGCCCCCCACAGCGCGCGAGTTGAGTTCCGTCGCATACATTTCACAGTTTTACGGTTACATTTCGATATATTACAATTTACCAGAAAAAATGCGTAAAATTGTAAGAAGTATGTTCGGTTAACAATCTATCGAGAGTTTACAATCTCGCTAGATAGATTACAATCTAACGGGTTTTGCAATTTTGCGGTATATATATTTGCCTACGTATTTGAGAATGCACGCATGACACCTTCTTAATATTACAAATTATTCTTACTTTAATGAATTCCCAATTCAGTACAAAGTTGATTAGCAGCATTATTAGCAAATGTTTAACTAATTGATAGACAAGTAATTAGTCGATGTTTTCGTTGACATAATTGGGCCCACCTCGTTTGTGAAGCAGTCTAGCTAGGTAGCTATGTACATTATATACTTACTTATACATAATGCAATAGCGAACTGAATTACCGGTGTGTTGCCGGGTCGTTTGTGTGAACTGGCCTACTTGAAATAAATGCTTTGATTTTGATATACAAGAACAAGAACGAATCTATACTATCTATAGGTACTAATATTATAAAGCAGAAGAGTTTGTTTGTTTGGTTGAACGCGCTAATCTCAGGAAGTACTGGTTCAAATTGAAAAAATATTTTTGTGTTGGATAGTCCATTTATCGAGGAAGGCTATAGGTTATAAAACATCACGCTACGACCATTAGGAGCGGAGCAGGAATGAAAAATGTTGCAAAAACGGGGATATTTTTTCCTTTCGTTTTTCTCTCTTATGTGACGCAGACGAAGTTGCGTGGGTCAGCTAGTAGTTTAAATAATTTAGTACGAATTGTTCAAATTCTTTGAAAGACATTTATTATGACTATTGAGTAACTGCCTCATTCGTTTAGTGGTAGTAAGCGCGTCTTCTGAGCGTGATCTCGTGGGTACGATAATCAGGTCGGACAAAAAGGGTTTATTGGGTTCTTCAATCAGAAATAGCTTTGTATTGGAGTCTAGATTTAGGTTTGGTTGAAAGCAATAGGCTCGCCCTCTATAACAAACCCATATACAACATAACATAACATCACGCCTGCAATCCCCGAAGGGTTGGGCAGAGGTGTAGGTACCCAATAGTACAAACCATTTCGCTATTTATGTTTACATCCCATGTTATAGGAAACGAGCGTATTTACCATCAATCGGGCACGGATACAAACACCGTGGCTCTGACAAATTCCTGATGGAAAACCCCAATAACACTTTGCACGACCGGAAATCGAACCCAGGATCTCATGCTCAACAGTCACGCTTGCAACCACTAGACCAACGAGGTAATCGTCATGAGTCATTTAGGTTTCGGTCCATGTTCACCGAGAACATAACAGTCTGATTATCTAAAAACAGCTGTCACTGTGACATGTTCCCATGCAAAAATGTGTTTTAAACAGCTGTTTTAGATAATCGTCCGTCATCTTTTTGGTGAACATGGACCTTATTAAACAGCCAATAAATAAACTAACGTTTAAAGCGTTAACATGGCGGACTAGGTATGCCGACAATTTTAAAATATTGCAAATCTATTTAGTCCGTCAGTTAGAGTACTGAAAAATAATGGACACGTATTTTTTGTTTTTGTAAATCAACGAATATTGACAAAGATCAAACGCATCAAAAGTCGAGATTGAGGGCTCGAGCGTGACGTCAGAACGCACTAAAAATTATACCAAGGCATGACGCGGACCTGCCGGGGTTGCGGGCCTGTTCGAAAGAGATACCGCGGCCCCGGAACATAAAGGGCGAGGAAGGAACATGGATGGGTTTTAGTCAGTAAGAGTCTGACACTCCCTCCCGCTCCGCCCAGAGTGGGAGAAGTCATTTGATGATTTCGCATGCTAAAAAAAAAAAAAAAAGGCATGACGCGGACGTATTGAGAATTTATCTTTGTCAATTTTGGTTTACGTAACATAAGAAAAAAATACGAGTTAAATATTTGTTGATAATCTGACTCACGCACTAATTATATTTTATTTTGCAGTATAACCTTCTGGTCTATTTTTATATTTACTTCCATAGTAAGTACGACACTTCAAATAAATCTGCCAAACATGGTGCCCAAAAGTCTCACGGTCCTAAATAAGACTAGTTTAACCTGCAAATAAACTTAACTGAACGAGTTTTCTATAAATATGTTTAAAGTTTAGTTTAAAGGCAACTTTAAACGCAGCGTAAATAGGGCAGGGTTCGGACTTTGAACTCGGTATTGGCATAATATTTTATCGATAAAAATATCGATATCGATTCTTTAGACGAACAGGGGGTCTACAATGGCCAGAATCATAATAGGAAAATAATATGGATAGCGTTAAAAAAAATTAAAATTTTTTAAATGGTCCTGTAAAGGAAATTCATAATATCAACTGTCACACTCACTCTCACACACGCACACACACTCACACACACGCACACACACACCCACACAAACATACTCATGCGTACACACGCTTATACAATTTATCGTACTTTTATAGCTTTGTTTTTTATTTTTTTCTCTTTTTGTTAATTGCTAATTTATTTTGTATCTCTAAAATGTAAGGGAGCGGAGCCTTCAACTACAGGCATTTTTTATGCCTAAATGGAAACTCCTTGACATGCAATGTAACCCAAATTGATTCGTAATAAACTTTTTTTTTTTTTTAACTATGTCTGTGACTATTGTAAAAGTAGCCATTTCAGAACCCCTTTTTTTCGGATGTGTAGGTAATCATCAAATGACTTCTCCCACTCTGAGCGGAGCGGGAGGGAGTGTCAGTTCCTTCCTCGCCCTTTATGTTCCGGGGCCACGGTATCGCTTTCGAACAGTCCCGCAGCCCCCGGCAGGCTTCGGCCGGGGCTGCACGAGGTCCCTTCATTATGATTTTCGACCCCCTGGTTTTGGGTTTAAATAGGTAAGTTGTTCGTCTTTTGTTTATGACATGAAAGTTGAATGAAGTAAACCTTGACAATGAACCACCGCTGGCGTCACTTTCGGAATCAACGTGAACCATACGGTATTGTAAACATTCATAATATTAATTGTGCATAGTTTCATACAAAGTGTAAATACACCTTTCAAGAAGCCGTCAAGGATGCGTTCTGTACATCAAGCTAAGTAACTTTACGCAAAAAGTATTGCTGGGAAAAGATTTTTTTTTGAGCACTGAAATTACGTTTTACGTTAGGATTCAATCTTATTTACCCAAAAATTGTGCTGATGGATAAATAAAATAGTATGGGTCCGGGGGTAGTGAAGCTATTTTTAGTATTATCATTAAAAACTGTTATCAAAGAAAATTTGGTCGTTTGACCTCCAATATCTCCGACTCTAGAAGGTTCCCAGGTATAGTGTAGTAGAACAATAAAAAATATCGCAATGATGGGTAAAACAAGTGCCTTCGGGCTTCGCTCTTTATAAGACCAGAAACTAAAACAACCCTTTATTCTTCCAAATTAAAAATACACATTTCCTTTAGTCATTTCCTTAAACTGCAT
Source organism: Xestia c-nigrum (assembly GCA_916618015.1). Taxonomy (NCBI): domain Eukaryota; kingdom Metazoa; phylum Arthropoda; class Insecta; order Lepidoptera; family Noctuidae; genus Xestia; species Xestia c-nigrum. The sequence goes on from OU745270.1 coordinate 16,016,909, forward strand.
TGGCAGTTTAAAAAAATGCCTTACTAGTTTAGCCTACTAAGTTACTAGTTGATATAGGTAGTGATAGTGGAAAAGGTACCTATTGTGAGAATAAAAGGCTTTTATTGGCAACGACCTTGATTGATTTAGGTGGTACCAAGACACGGAGAGGTTCTCGCGTGACAACAGCGTTCATTCAACCAAGACTGGACGTGACAGCGTTACTTAACTTCCCGGATTAAATCGATGTGAACGGTAGTTATTACCAATAATAGGTTCTTTGGTACGTTATCAAAATAATCATAACCTTTTATTTACTACAATCTGTGTGGACGATGTGATTTCATTTCGATAACAAATATTTAGTTCTATACAGACTTTTTAAAATCAAACCAAAGAGTTTATTGCAAACATTTTGTACAGGAGTTGGAATAAGATAAATTAAAAGTTTCAAACATGCACCCTGAAAGAGCCCTGAAAAATAAATACATTGCATTACAATTCATTATTAACACGTGACATTTAAAAAAGTACACAAATTATGCTCACATTTGTATGCATTACTTTTGCTTTACCTTTTTCTATGGATTTTTCACTTTCAGACCAAACTTTGAAGTGACAAAACTCAACCTGAGTTTTGTCACTCATAGACTTTAAGATGTGTGATTAAATTAAAGTGTTCATTTCTATCAACTCAAACTACATAAAAAATAATCATGTCATTCTAGAATTAAGGACATTCAGCAAGTTGGAAGACCAAATCTATTAATAATTTTCCAGTATTACCAGTAGATGCAAGCATACAACAATTTTACGCAACAACGGCGACGGTAACCCAAACCTCATTAATTCTACAAACTTGTGGAGTTACCGGTATTCAACGTTAACATTTAAAGATACGCGACACAATCTAGTTGAGCGGTCTTGGAGTAACAAAATTAATCGGAAACGATTGCGGGGGAATAGGAAAAACATATTTTCCACTTCCCTCCGTATCAGCAGGAGACAGAACAAAACAAGTCCAATAGGCACACAAAGAAGCTTTAAACTACAAACTCGTACCAACAATACCAACACGAGTCACATAAGAGGGTTGATTACAAAAAAAAACTAATTTGTAAAAAAATATTGGACACACATTTTTTTTTCACGTACCTAAGTATACAAAAACTGAAGACGAAACAGTGCGTCGAAAACTGTGAAGTACTTTTTTAAGGGAAAGTGACGTCACATCAGAACCCATTACTCATGACCTTTGACGTCTTTCATCTCCGTCAATTTTTATTCATTTGATAAAACAAAACATACCTATTCAATATTTTTCGATAATCTAAATGAAGGACTAAACAGAGTCATATTTTTTTGTCAGAAATCATCCCTATTAAAACATCGATAAAACTCGTGTCATTGTGTCCCATCTCTATTGTCAGCGCGTTTGGTGCGTGCCGCTAGTAGGGCTAACTACGATCTACGCTAGCTCTAACCGTCAGTAATACGCCGTACTGTATGAGCACTAGTCGTTGCGCATACGCCGATACGCACTCGTAGTTTTGTTGAAGTATTTCGTGAATGAGAACAGTGGTTTTTTCAAAATAATTATTTAATTGTATGCTGGTTGAGTGAAGTGTTGAATTACTGGTAGGTTTTTTTTTATTTACTTATAGTTTTTTTTACGTTTACTATTTTTTGGGGTTTGGTTTTTCTTATTGTGAATTAATAATATTTTAAACACAGACTTTTTGTACAGTTTATTTTATTTGAAAATCCACAGCTCTTTACTATTTTAACCTAAACTATTTTAACTTATCCTACAGTCAGGATTTACAATTTACATTAATTACATTTCAATTTTCATTAATCTTATTATTTTCACAAAATTGTTCTAATTATCAGTGAAGTTTTAAGTTAAATGAGGGCGGAATAAACTGTTCCACTAACAGACAGCCTATTATAGCTCTTTCCTTTTACTGCACTTGTCAAACATAAATAAATTAACCTATCATAACATCGTGCTTGTAAACCCAGACGGGTAAGGCAGAGCAGAGTACCTATAGTACCTACCAATATTATAGAGGCGCCACCAGTTCCAGTAATAAAACATTTACTTATTTATTTCAAGTCAAGTAAACCTAGCATGTGAGCATTATTAAAATTGCTGGGCGTTTTATGTTGGTAACTTGTCATTTTAGAGAGAGTTAGCTAGACCTTATAATTAACCCCTAGATGTAAATAGTGAGCTGGTTAGTTCTGTCTAGCATTAAAATAATATCAGTTTAATGTTTTAAACAGTAATCAACTTTCCTTAGATGGAACGGTAAGTACTGCTAATCCTTTAGCAAACATAATATTAAGTCTCACAAAATAATACAATTTTGATGGACGGTTTTAAACTGCACAATTATAGCAAAAGAATAATTGCGGGAATCGAACTTCACATTCCTTCAGTCGTATTGCAGGATTTTCTTTTTGCGAGTTTAGACTATTAGAAATAGGGATAAACAACAGTAGCATTGACATGAATAATAGTGAAGTTTTTCTTTTCAACAAATACTAATGAATGAAATAATACGCATATTAAACAAACTTTATGACTATACATAAATATAAATGCAAATTCACAAATTACAGCAATCATTTACAAACACATTTTCTGATAGAGTTGTTACTGGTTGCGGAGAAATTATACGCAACTAGTGTATGCCCACGGCTTCGCCCGAGATCGATAATTGTCCCACGGGATTATATAAAAAATATCCTATGTGTTATACAGGTTAAAAACTATTTGTGTGCTTAATTTCATCCAAATCCGTTCTGTAGTTATTGCTTGAAAAAGTTACAAGCATATGTACAAACTTTCGTGTTTATAATATTAGTGTGACAATTACAGTATAGCAAAAAACATCATGCCTTTAATAAACGAAAGGTATTGCAGAAGTCTATCGCAAACCCTCATATCGCCAGATAAATATTTAAGTCCTAAGTAAACCGGGCGAAAATACAGACTCACACCTACTGAGAAATTCCACATAAAAAACGTGATAACCCTGCCAAACCTGGAAACTCAGGACCTCATGCTCAACTGTAGAATTTCATCATCATTATAAGCCTAGTAAAGTACTAGTGTGGGGTCGGTTTCCAGTCTAACCAACAGCAGAACACCAGTATTTTACATGATGCTACTGCCTAACTGACCTCTACAACCCAGTTAGTATAGGGCAATACGATAGATACCCCTATCTTAGGGCCACTGACTACCTGTAACGAGTGTCAAAGATTTGCAAATGACAGCCGGGACCAACGGGTTAACGTGTTTTCCGAAGCACGGAGGAAACTTGGTATGTAATGAAAGAAAGAAAGAAAAATATTTATTTGACGTCAGTTAATAAATCACACACACAATAATAAATAAAAAAGATACAAAACAATAAGTTGGACTTAGTAGTAATGTGCTGTGTGCCTCACGGCTGCGCCAAAAAGGTCCATTTCAGCATTCATGCCAGACGGGTGTAGAAGCTGTCTGACGCTGGTCTTCCAATGAACCTTGAGAGGGTACGTTACGAATAAACGGTTTCAAACAATATATAAACAAATAAACTAATGGTTAATAAGAATAAATAGATAACGAGTAAATTCACCCATCCACGGACCAACCTAGGCAAGCACGGCTTAACCTAAAGATCGACCTGCGAGTGTTATTATTTAGCAACGAGCTCCTCGAGGTAGTCAATTTGTATTGATGTTATATAGCTTAATAAGTTATACAAAACATTATATAATTTACTATAAGCACTTAGTCTGCGACTTCGTCCGCAAAAATTGTGATAGCTCAGCTAAAATGCATGATATAATTGTGTAAAATATAATTAAAACCAATAGCACCCACGATATAACACCAAAGAATAATGTAGCTTTCTCCCAGTGAAAGACTGTTTAGAATTGAATCATTATTTCCGGAGATTCCCCCTACATACAAACTTGCAAACAGATTTTGGATCTTTGTAATATTAGTATGGATAGACAAGTGGTGCTGGTCGAGTTGAGTGCCCTCAGGGTATCAGTATCGCCCAGTGATTGGTGCGCCGAGGTCAGAAGGCAGATGCTTTGAATATCTACAGCTGTCTAACTAGCTACGAAGTAAAACAAAGCAATGCTTTTTGCAGAATGCTGAGCTTGAATTGTATTCCGTTTATGATATTGACTAGCTAACCCACGCAACTTCGTCTGCGTCACATAAGAGAGAAAAACGGAAGGAAAAAAAATCCCCGTTTTAGCAACATTTTCCATTCCTGCTCCGCTCCTAATGGCCGTAGCGTGATGTTATATAGCCTAAAGCCTTTCTTGATAAATGGACTATCCAACACAAAAAGAATTTTTCAATTTGAACCAGTAGTTCCTGAGATTAGCGCGTTCAACCAAACAAACAAACAAACAAACTCTTCTGCTTTATAGATGTCCTGTAATATTTTCTGGTTGTACTGGAAATCGCTATTATTTCTTTTTATGCTCAAAAATATGTAATATTCAAAAGAGTTTCTTCCCAGTTCTTCTGCATAATGATCTATCTACGCTTTGGTATGACAGAGGTTTCAAAGCTATTATACCTTGTGACGGATTGTGGCTTCATGTTTTTGCTGCTCCGATATCCCTATCACCGTACTGAGATAGGAGCCTTTTGGCCTCGTACAGGACCTGTTTCATTTCTTTTAATTTTATATTTTCTGTTTAATTTTTATTTATAGTTTTAAATACTGGTCATTTTGATGTGTTTTTCTATGCGGGCTTATAAATGCTTTTCTTTCTTTATTTATTTCTTCTAGTCCAAATACCTATTTAATAAAATACCATGCAATAGTTTACGGCAATTGGAAACCCGTCTTGAGATAATTTTGTGAATTTTTCAGTTTTCATTAATTGGGTCTGTGCCTGTATCATCATTACTTAACCCGTAGTTAATTTACAAAATTTTAAATGGTTACGTTTAACATTTACTTGTATTTTAAATTGTCGTTTGTAGAAAATGAACTGCTAGAAAATGATAATAAATGACAATTTAAACAGCAATTGGAACTCGCATCCCACTCAATAAATTGTCGAAAGAGTCATTAAATATTCATGAAATGCTATAATCTGCTATCTTCTGAAAAACTGTCTAATGTCAATGAACTTTTATACAACCGCTTTTCTAATACTTCAAAATGTTCACTACATTCCTCGGAAAATAAAAAAGAATAGAACCAAATTAAAATATGTACTTATCTATAAATAAATATCTTTGTCACTAGCTGCAAATTAAATACCGAAACATACTGTGAATGTATAAATTTTATACAATTCAAATGAGACATAGTAATTAATCATGTATAAACCTAAACATATTGCGTATTTAGTGTTGACCCAATTACAAATAAAAGTGTGATAAACTTTATTAAATGACAGGCGTAGTTGGTGTCATATTTATTTAATTATGATAAGACATAACCGTAACAAGTGAAATTATGGAAAACTGTTGCATCACTTATAGTCTAATTTTATAATAAGGGTAAAATTTGTAAGTTTGTACTTAGGGGGTAATCTTCGGGACTGCTGATTCGATTTTGAAAATTCTTCCACTAACGTGAAGCTACATTATCCCATTTTTTTTTTAACTTTCTCGTCCATTAATTATCGTACAGTATAACATCACGCTACGATTATTAGGAGTGGGGCAGGAATGAAAAATGTTGCAAAAACGGGGTCGTTTTTTTCCTTTCGTTTTTCTTTCTTATGTGAGGCAGACGAAGTTGCGTGGGTCAGCTAGTCATATATATTTTGTTTGCAGTTCCATCAGCTATTATTTCTTTCTTTGATACGTGAGTGAGGACATAGTTCCGTGGTCTTCCACAGTGTTAGTAGGGCGTACAAACCTCTAATCTTATGTCTCATGTTAATTTTTTGTCATTGGTTAAGGTTGAGGTGACTAAATAATAATAGCCAGCTCAGGTTGATGCTTGCCTGTGTTGGTCCATGGATGGGTACCCCCCAATTACATACTGAGCTTCCTCCGTGCTGGACTCCATCTGAATGACCTTATTCGGTCAGTTTTTGCCTACCACTAGGTGGCCTGCTGACCTGGTGAAGGTTGCGGGAATCCGTTGGATGCGAGTCGTACGGGACCGGTCAATGTGGCGACACCTGGGGCAGGCCTTTGTCCAGCAGTGGACGTCTGCAGGCTGAGATGATGATGATGATGGATCAGTTCAGTAACTAGGTTCCGATACAGTCGACGTTCACGTCAGCTACCCAAAATACTGACTGCCTTTCTCAATAAAGCGTTACGCCACCGACTGCAATACTTTTACTGTTGAGTGATAATGTTGCCATAATCACTAACTTCAGAGTTACTTAGTTACTCAATGTTCCTATTGATTGTATTCCACAATGTACACAAAGCTTAGGTGGTTGGGAACAAGACTTGATTATTGTTTTTCCTGTCACAGTCACAGCAAGATAGAAGAAAAAAAACAGGGCATAATTTGTTCTTTTTCTGCATCTCAAATTGATTACTCAGTTTTTTTTCCAACCAGTACGTAGCAACCTGGGCTAGCAGTCTTCACATAGACAAAATTGCAAACGTTCGATCGCTAATAACTCACAAAAAAATCGGTTGCAATAATAATGCTTGCTGGAAATGCATCCAGGACGCGATTCTCGCAAGCATTTTTTTATAGTTATTTTAGCGATCTTAACATCTATGTCGAGACTGGAAAGGTCTATCGTTTGCCTCATTGAAGTCCTGGAGGGTGTAGTTACCTAGTTGTGCATGAACGCAGGAGACACGCTTATCCTGCTCCACACTGGCATTTTGTCCGAGATGAGTCTATAATTAATCTTAAGTATACTATTTATTCCTTTATACACTTATTTTTCTTAAATACAATTTTTCAATTTGCTCTCAAAGCGATGAAGGAAAACATCGTGAGGAAACCGGCTTGTCCTAGAATCAAAAATACGAAGTCATGTGACATCTACCAATCCGCACTGGGCCCGCGTGGTGGGTTATAGCCCATTCCCTCTCATAGAGAGGAGGCCCAGTGTCCTAGCTTTGGGAACATTAATAGGCTGATGATGATGATGACGATGATGACGTACAATTTTATATCTTTTAAAATAAAAGCATGTAAAACACACATTTATTATTTAGGTAGTAAATTACTTATTAATATTTGCCACTGATTTATCTGGTTCAGACTTGCTGTCTATCTCAAACAGATCACATGCCGACTAATCTAAATTCAAAGCATGTTTTGTTTCAGATGATTCACAACAGTTAAGTTCTAGATAGTTATGAGTTAGTACATGAAACAGAGGAATACTTGCAATCAATAGATAAGTCGCACGCGATGATTTTATCTCTTATATAATACATTATTATCAATCCAAGTGAATGATTTGATTCGAAAATCTAACGTATTTGAATACGTTTTGTAGTTAAGTTCCGATACGGTGGCTATATGGTATTAAATAACTGAAAAAAACCGTTGCGTGCGCGCAACTTTTGAAACGTTATTTACCAGATTGTAGGTGCTTACATGATACGATGGTAAAATAATTTTAGTCACACTATATTTGACTTATCAGTCTTGCCAATACTTCTAGTAAGTAGGTATATATAATAATATTTATTCAATTACACAATATATCATTGTCGTAGTAGATTTGTGTTTGTTGTTTGTTATTGTGTTGACCAGTCTACGTTGTATTGTATTGTATTGTACAACGGGCTAGTGTCCGCAACTCCACGTCTAACCGCGTATTTTTCGTACGGGTGGTATGGGCTTATAACCCACCACGCGGGCCCAGTGCGGACTGGTAGATGTCACATATCTTCGAATTTTTGGTTTCTCACGATGTTTTACTTCACCGTTTTTGAGAGCAGTGATGACTGGTGATAAAATAAATTACACAAAGTAATGCCTGCCTGGGTTCGAACCCACGACTTACTGTTCATAAATCGGGGCCGCCTCCACTGGGCAATCTACGTTTCTTAATTAATATTCTCTTCAACATTATTCGACGACCCGAATGGCGAAATGTTAGTGAGGCTGCCTTACGTTCTTAAGGTCCCAGGTTCGAATCCCGGTAGGAGCAAGATGGTGGTGTGTGTAATGTCGAGCGATATTTATTTATTTGTTTATTCAAATATTTCATTGATATATTAACATATATCAATGAAATTCTTGTCGTAAACTATGAACGAATCTATTTTATTTTAATTGAGTAATGGTTGGTAGCGGTTTTAAACTGTTTTTCCAAGTGAAAAGATTAAATTTTTGGAAAGGGAGAAATGGAAAATTGCATCGATCCAAAGAGATTTGTTTATGATTAGATTTAACTAGAGTCAGTCTTTGTCTATTGTTCAGGGTTAGTCTAGATTTGCATCTAAGAAGAGTAGCCAATGAACTGGATGCATAAAGAGAAGGACAGAGTCGAATGGAGTTACTTAATTAGGAGCAGCCTAAGTCCAGCACTAATCTGCGCTAAGCTGAGTTGCTTGATTGAGAAGTTAAGATTTATAAGAAAAGCTCAATCAAAAAGTTTCCATCACAACCCAGCCAAATCCAGGGTCGCTCGTAAAACCGAATGATAGCTAAAAATCTATTTTCAAGTCATTATTCTTGTAGACACGTCTCTTTGTAACTGAAGTCTCAAACACTAAACGTTTACAGTTTGTTGGTTATTTCGGTTTGACCCCGACATTGAATAAGGTTGAAAGCTCGTTGGAGGCAGGTCGGAAATTTGCGTCTTATTTGAAATAGCGCATCGTAATTTTGTCCCACGTGTCTGAGGAGATTCCAGTAACATCTGAATTTATTATTTGAACTATGGCCGTTAGTCACCATACATACAAAAAAATAGTAAGATGCAGGAAGTTCAATGCATCTCCTATATACTTAAATAAATTTCCTGTTTTATTCTAAGATCTATTCTTAGCTGAATTTTTGCGTCATCAAGGGTTTAGTTACTTCCCAAATGGACAAAAATTATTGGTGACTTTGAATCTCTGGTTTTTTATCGTGTGGTTGCTGCCGTTTTTACGATCTCTGCAGGGACTTGGCTACACACACTTTACATGACCTCGAGAAATATCTCTTAGGCATGCTAGCCTCACGATGTTTTCTTTCACCGGTTTCTGAAGTCTCTGCGACAAATTTAAAATTTATCTTATCTTTATCTTTAACATGGGCAGGAAGATTATTTACTTTTGTGATAAAAAGTTAGGTTAGATAATTAGTGGTAGAAATATTTTTTTGCGATAGAAAAATTATGCGTTCTCTTTGATTAATACAACCAAGAGATACTTATTGGTGAATCATCTAATTGTGATAGTAGTTTTTATTTGCCAAATTGGACGTAAGTTTCAGACGGAAGGAGGAAATTGGCAACAGTGGCAATGGAACACGCCAGAAACATGTGTTTATTATAACAATAATTAAATTGATTGTTATGTTAGTATATTTGTTGACAACGCTGATCTGTTGCATGTGGCAACAAGAATAGAATACAATGGAATAGATGTTACACAATACAAGTAACATAACATTTCACATAGGGTGACAAAATGGGCGATCTTGTCGTCAAAAACCTATAATCTAAATGATTATAGTTAACGAGTCATTACACCAGTTTTGATTTCGGGGCTATTTTTTCTTTTGATTTTTAAAATTGGCAATACAAATTACAACTAACACAACACAACATACAACAACAACACAAAACAACATTTAACTATTTGAATTGAGGACTAGGTACCACACTAGATTAAAAAAGTGGAAGGAGGGAAGGGGTGGGGTTACAATACAATATAACTGGTTCTTTCTTCAAAAGACCATCTCAGACACTAATCATGCACTAATCAGTCCTCATGTGAATTAAGCAAGATTGTCTGGACTACAAAAGAGACCTCTGAGTTTGTTTCGGCTGTTTCTTCTCAGAGTAGTTAGGTACGAAACACCGGCCCCATCTAGTTTAAAAAAATGACGAGTAAAAGTGTTTGAGAAAACGTACTTGCTGAATAAATATAGTTTATCATTTAAGAATATTAAATTCTTTAATTTAAAGTCGTCCGATATTTCGGTCTTACAAGTAAGAACATATGAAATAGCTGATTGTACGTGACTAGTTATCAAAGTATTTATCAGATCGCGTAAACTTGGCAGATATCCAGCTCCTCAGGGCTACTCGTGCGATCTAATTCATTGAAACAAATTATATAAACATTTTGACGAACATGTGAAAATTATCATCAGCACGTTTCTCTGCATATGGTCACTGCAAGTTTGTAAATTTTATAAGACTAAGTGCTGCCTCAAACTGATTTTAAATAGTGTAAAATGTTAAATAAAACTTTTTGAAATCAGCATGTCTACAGATAAATATTATAGTAGGACGCTGTAGTGCACATTAGTATGATTTTCTCCAAGAAGCCAACCCAAAGTGTATTAATTGTTAATATGATTAATTTAAGCAAATGATCAATCTGTTGCCAAACAGACCGGTTTTATGAAGTAAAATCTAAGAGACACCATGCATAGATAAAATATATATTTAGAAACTAGCTTCTGCCAGCGGCTTCGCCCGCGTGAAGTTTGATTATTGTCCCATGGAATCTTACTGCCGGGATAAAAAGTATCCTATGTTTTAATCCAGGTTATAAACTATCTGTGTGCAAAATTTCATCCAAATCCGTTCAGTAGTTGTCGCGTGAAAGCGCAACAAACAAACTTACATTCACATTTATTCTCCGAACTGCTAAGCTATCGGGAGTTACACGTGTTATTGTGAGTCAACTATAAAAGATAGACATATGCTGTCTTGGGATATTTTTTATATAATTTTATGTGGAATATTTCCGTTTTACATGATTTCTATGTAGCTTTAACCATTAAGGCTGCACACGCGACGGAAGCTAAAAAAACCAAGTAACTTCTCCCGTTTTCCCAACATTTCCTTTCACTGCTCTGCTCCTATTAATGGTAGCGTGATGAAAAGTATACTATTACCTGCTCAGGAGTATGTAGAATAATTGTACCAAGTTTCGTTAAAATCCGTCGAGTAGTTTTTTTTTCTATAAATAACATACAGACAGACAGACAGACAGACAAAAATTTTACTGATTGCATTTTTGGCATCAGTATCGATCACTAATCACCCCCCGATAGTTATTTTGTAAATATATTTCATGTACAGAATTGACCTCTCTACAGATTTATTATAAGTATAGATAAATCGAAATATTCATAATTTTCACTGATGGACAGACTTTTCGCGAAGTCTCTTTTTGACATAGCAACACGTGAAATACGTCATAGAATCAACCAATAATATTTGAATATTATTAATGGTAACCGGTTCTTCGAGTGTTTTACCGTTTTTGTTTCTAACCAACATAACATATGACCATATGTTACTGCATGACGAAACATTAACTCTTAGTTCATTTAACTCATATGTCGAAAATAATAACGAAAGGTAACTGTTATTAAAAAAAAGTGAATGTTTACTACTACTGTTTAAAGAAATTGATTACAGAAACACAGATGTCCTAGAATCCAAATTTAATTAATTCAATTTTGATTAGCGGCTTATAATGTTGTGAATGCTATTAATTAGTTTAATCATAAATCATCATGCCGTTGTCCCAATTCAATTGGGTTCCGCCCAGCATGTCTTCTTCATCCATAAATTCTTTCTAACTCATCATCTCATCAGACATTTCATTTCATGCCATATCATCCTTCACACACTTCTTCCATCGTTTCTTTGGTCTTCCTCCCATCGTCATCTGCGTAGCCTTTTCCCAGCTGTTGGGGTCGGCTTCCAGTCTTACCGTATGCAGCTGAATACCAGTATTTTACATGAAGCAACTCCCTATGTGATCTCCACAACCCAGTTCATACTGGGTAATACGATACCACTTGGTCTGACTGACTAGTTGCCAGACTTTTTGGGCCACTGACTACCAGTAACGACTGTCAAATGTAGACAAATGACAGCCGGGACCAACAGCTTAACGTGCTTTCCGAGGCACGGGGGAAACTCGGTATGTAAGGGTGGCCCATCCACAGACCAACCTAGGCAAGCACGGCTTAACCCAACGATCGACCCTGCCCTTTGGTCTTCCTCTTCTCTTACCTATAGCTATCCACATTCGTACTCAGAACTTTCCTCGCGACATTTTTCTTATTCCTCCACATCATGTTTGGTGTGTTTATTCTGGTTACAAATTGATGTCGAAATTATGTGGTCTAATTCGGTGTGCATTCCCACTGACGAATTTTCTTAAAACATATTGAACGCTCTGTTGCTCTCTCTCCTGTAAGTAATCTTTTATCTCAATTACTTCAACCTTTTTTTTAGGATGGTATATCGTCAAATAACTTCTCCCCAATATCGGCGGAGCGGGATGTATCAAACTTTTACTGACTAAAACCCATCCATGTTCCTTCCTCGCCCTTTATGTTCCGAGGCCACGGTATCTCTTTCGAACAGTCCCGCAGCCCTGAAACCAACGAAACCCTGGTTCCGCTGTCCGTCCGTCTGACTATTAGCGAGCTGTAATTCATGAGCCGTAATAGCTAGACACTTGAAATCAAAGAATGTGTATTGTAATGTGTTGACAACAAATAATTAAAATTAATAAAGAGGGCTCATAAGATGGTTTGGTCGTGGCAGACGTAAGCTCGTCGCACTTACCGTCGCAAATTTTCCGCAGTATGGCGCTAAACAACGGGTCACTGAACTCTTTTTCCTGAGCAGCACACGCGTTTTACAATCTATACTTGACAAGTAATATCTAGGTCTTGAAATTGTTTATCAAAAATACTTATTAAATTTGACAGTCTTCCTTTGATGGATTGATGCTGAAGCATTTACTGTTGCGTTCAATTCGCACTGTTGTCTGTGGATAATAGAAATATATCAATCTTATCGATTCCTTTCCTCGAGAGAAACGTGATTTCACAGATCATTGTCAAGATAGTGTTCTTTTACCGTTTCCAAAATAAATTATATGTTAAGTGTCTATCCTGCAATTAGGATCTTTTGAGTAATTTCGTGGACCGCCGGTACATAAAACGTTAATTTTAAATATTGCGGAAAGATTTCCAACAACTCTATTAAATGGGTCTTAAACATAATTATCGAAATGTGGGTAGATACACTATTATACACAACTCTGCTTAAACCTTCGGGGATTAAAAGCGTAATGTTCAGTTCTCCAAAAAAAATAATTAAATACAATATTTTGATGCAAGAATTTTACTTTAAACACCTCCACAACCCCAGTAATATTCAATCCATCCATTAGCACAAAATTTTGAGTGCGTTACCTTTAGTTTTACCGCAAAACGTAATATTCACCACAAAAAAAAGGTCTTTCTCAGAGATAATTTTTATACGTAGAGTTACTTAGTTTGATGTACAGAATGCTTGGTTGACGGCTTCGTGAAGAGGTTATTTACAGTACACACTTTATAAGCTAAGAAGAGAGCATGTCTATTTGAGAAAATTACCACAAAATTACCACGTGACTTGTCGGTTACAAAATCTTGATTAACTATGACATCTTAACAAGTCAATTGCCAAGATAGTTACAAAAAAGTTTGACCTTAGCTGTCGTAAATCATAATAGGTATACGTTGATAATAATACATGACGTCTGAAATTAAGTAGTTTGTTTGTTACATCACTCACATGAATCTTTTTTATCGTGTTTTCTTGATACAATGTGTGGGAATACTCGAATTCTATTATTCAGTTTTAGGCCTTCTATTTATAGCATCTTCGTGACCATTTTTAGCATTACTTAGCAAGTATTTTCGTGAAGCTTTATTCCGTTAATTTTAAACTAGGAAATGAAGTATAAGATAGGCAGGTGCGTGATCAAAATATATAAGTCAAAATATGAACCAAGTAACGTTTGTAGATGTTGGACTTGGTCTTAAGTTCAATTGGCACCTACGTTAGGGAATGGGCAACTACAGTACTATCACAGCTTTTTTGTCTTGTGACTGGGACTGTAGCTACATTTAATTTTCATCTTTGTTTCGACAATTCAAAAGTGCCTGTTATTGGCCTACTTGAAATAAATGCTTTGATTTTGATTTTGATTTTGACTGTGTTAAGTAAGTTAGACTATTTTATGTCACTGAAAGTGGTTGACGAGAAGATTTACACTTTACAACGTTTTTTATAAATATGCAGGCACGGCAATTTGTGAGATTTGAGGCTAATTTTGGTTAGCTAACCAAAAAACCTTGTTTAAAGTAGAAAGTTACCTTAACTATTATACACAAAATATATAACTATATAACATTTAGCAAAATATTGATAGTTAGCTTAATCTCTCAGCCAATATTTATAGTTACGTAATATTTAATAGATGATGGTGAAAACGTAATCGTTAATGACTTAACTACTATTTCAAAATGCAGTTAACGAACTACTTTCACACAACACATGGCTAAGTAAAAAAACTATAACCGACTCCAAAAACTCTGTTCTTACGTAACAATAAAAAATACTCCATAAATACACAAAATAACAGTTCCATGTCCTCGTGAGAGAAACTAAGAATAGTTTTACGATAATGTATCGTAAGCCTGTCTGAAACTGGTATTCCTGGTAATAGCCTAGCGGTTGCAACAGTCTCAACTGAGTCGTTCCGTACTATAAAATACTAATCATACTAAACTACTACGACTTGCTGGACGGGATGCCGAACCCCTCATTTAGTTGGAAAACAAGCTTTTTTATTTACGGCCATTTTCAATAACTAACTGTTCAGTTTCGGTAGGTTACTATGATTGTTGACCGACGGTTAGAAACAAAACGTCACAAAAAAAAATTATATTTCAAAGAAAGCTCTTCTGTGACGTTAAATATCCTATCCGCGTCACCTATAACGCGGATAAGATATTTCAAGCTTAACTTTGTTTATAGAAACGCCGATACTTAGCTAGTACACGTTGCATTTTAACTGACAGTTATACATAAGTTATAGAAAACGCACCTTAGAAGGCAGAAACTATAGATCACGAAATGAAGTGTACCTTTCAAACTTCTCTTCTTTATTTCAAGTTCATACCTATTGTTTACCAGACTTTATTATGAACTACAGCTCAAACTACACCACAAATGATTTACTAACTTTAAATTCTTCAAAACATCAAATGGCTACATTGAAGGTCATTAGAAATCCGACAACAACTGTCAACTGTCGAGCAGTAGCCCACCAGAAACTACACCCGTGTGGTCGGAAGATCCTCCATTTATTTAGCTGAGGTTTATGAATAACGTTAAACCTTTTCCACACAATATCCCTAAAGCTCCTTCTACGGTGTTGAAAACAGTACTGAAGGCTTATTCCCAAAAACTTTTCCAATGAGCATTTGAAGGTGGTGTTCAGAATGTGTGCTACTAAAGTGCGTAATCTCTTCGCTCATAAAGAAACATCTCATTTAAAACTAAATGATCGGTTGACGAACAGATGGCCCACATTCTCTTCCGCAAAACAAGATAACAATTATTGTATTTAGGAATTACCACAAAACGCCCACTTGATGATTCACTGTTCAGCTGCGAACTTGATTGGCAACATAATATTTCATTCATTTACAAACAGACATCTTTATTATGTACTAGCGGACGTCCCGCGTTTTCACCCGCGTAGTTCCCGTTCCCGTGGGTGTACAAACATAAACTATAGCCTATGTTACTCAGGGTGAATGTAGCTTTCCAATGGTGAAAGAACTTTTAAAATCGACGCAGCAGTTTTTGAGTTTATTCATTACAAACACACACACACACACAAAAATACATTTTTTTCCTCTTTTGCAGATCTATTCATATTGCAAAAACCGAAATAGGCCTTTCCTGTTGGTTTATAAGCGTTGAAGACTACGAAACTTTCGTCACCTTTTTTACCCATGTTGATCTCTTGTGACTATAAGTAATTTACATAAACTCACACCTGTAACCTCTGGAGGGTTAGGTAGAAGCCTATCTATTATACCTACCTACTGACCATTTCCTCACTAACGTCCAACTCCCGCGAAACGATAGCGAGTCTTTGAAATAAAACGAGCATAATTTCAGGCAAAATAAAATCCATTAAAACTTTGCTCCACTTAGGAATCGAACCCAATCTCATACTTTCAACAGCAGACCTCTAAACCAACAAGGCAGACACACCAAAAACCTCTATAACAATTTTTAACCATCGATCGAACTAAACTTAACTACATTTAGAACTGCGCTAGCAAACCGGTACCAAGCCAGCATTGGTACCGAATATATTAACATATATACTACGTTTATTGAAAGCATAATTATTTTAGTCTCTTGTATACACTCGTAGCTACATAAATCTAATAAACTAGGTAAATATATACTGGCTTTGTTTAAACATTTCGGTCTCAAATACTTTATCTCGAAAGAAGATGTTTCGCCACGTATCTAGAACTTTAAAAAAAAATGCGCAGTGGTCTCATTATCAATCTTTATAACCGGGATTTCGCAATTTCTTTTTTTAAGGTGAATTTAGGAAATTAGGTCAGTTAAATACTTATTCAGACGTACACCGCTACGCTTCTAATGAATTATTATCGGATTGTCTGGTAATCAGTTCGCGAGCTCGGATGAATCGGATGTCAGTTAACTCGTAACATCACGACTGTAATTTATAAAGGGAAAAGCAGCCACACGTCGCCAGTCATGATTTAAGTGTCATGTTATAGAGAGCGAACCTTTTGCCACCAACTGGGCCAGAATCCAGACTCCACCGAGCTGGTACTGAAAAGTTTATGAAGGAAATTCCCAGTTACTCTTTGCAAGGGTACGTGGGACTCGTATCATTATTCTTCTTTATCATGTGGTTAGCCACTAACCTGCCCCCGTATTCACAACGCTTCAATTAGCTTCCGATTCGGGAAGTCGTATGTCTATCTCGGTCGTTTTCGTAATGCCAGAAGAAGACAGATATACGAGTTGTCGAATCGGAAACGAGTCGAACGTTTGTGAATACGGGGTCTGGTCTCAGAGTTTTCATGCCGCCCATGGGCGTTTTTTTCGGTTGCGAAATCATTAAATAAGTTCTCCCACTGTGGCCACAGTAGGAGGGAGTGTCAGACTTTAACTGACTAAAACCCATCCATGTTCCTTCCTCGCCTTTATGTACCGGGGCCACGGTATCTCTTTCAAACAGACCCGCAGCCCCCATGGGTCTCAGACTTGCATTTATATGCTGTCGGGAGTAATTCATCAATGAATCAGCAGTAACACTTGCGACCACCAGACCAACGAAACAGTATTTATTTATTCTGTAGAAATACTGTAGTGATGAAGTCATCATCATCATCTACCTCATCTTTTCCGACTGCTTATCTGACCTCCACAACCCAGTTAGTTCTGGGTAATACGATACCCCTTGGTGAGACTGTTATAATGAAGTAACATTGAGATATACTTCATAAGTCTATTAATTGAACTAATTGATTTTTTCAATAAAAGCAAAGAGTCTAAATTGATGATCATATTAATCTTAAGACGCACCCAAAACAATTTTAGTGTTAATTGCAGCTCATGGCCAACTAATCAATTAAAATATCATTAATTAGTTCTAAACTCTAAATTATTAAGGGGTCAATTGGAGCTGTTTACGTGTCGTGTGACCCAAGATATAACTTTGAAGTAAGTAAGATAATGTTAGCGCTATGGATATATAACTTATTGCTAATTGTAACAGAGCGCAGTATCTAGGCGTTACACTATTGTCCTTTATTCATTTCTTTATACGTATTTATTAGATTTTTAAATATTTCTAAAATAAATAAAAAATTTCCAAACCAGTAGCCTACTAGCGCTGGAAACAGGGTCCGAGCTGCCGGTAGTCAGGGCTCCAGAGGAACCTCCTAACAATACGTGCCGTGTCAAGAAGTACTGCTTTCTGAATCAAGCCCTTGATCCAGCTGCCAAGCGAGAGCCTCTTAAGATGTTGGTCGAGGCTCTTGGCTATTAAGCCACACGACTCGACTATCACACTATTGTTGGTGCCTGCAACTCCACGTCAAAGCGCATATTTTGCGTATAATAATCCACCACACGGGCCCAGTGCGGATTGGTAAATGTCACATGTCTTCGATTTTTTGGTCCTAGGACATGCCGGTTTATGATGATGTTTTCCTTCACCGTTTTGAGAGTAGCGGTGATGAAATAAATTACACAAAGTAATGTGCCTGTACATGCGCAACACCACACTGCGCTCCAAAACACAAATAACTGACGTTGTTCAAAAAGCCGCTAAGCTAAAGTGGGACTAGGCTGGGCATGTCTGCCGTATGCCTGACGAGCTGTGAGCCAAAATAACCACGATGTGGAGCCCTGACACAGCCAGAAGGTGACGCGGTAGACCTCGCAGGAGATGGCGGGACGAGCTGGACAGAACCAACAACCAGTTGTCCACATTGGCCCTGGACCCTTCGCCAAATATTCTGCAAAACAATCGAAGTCAACAATTTTTTTGTCGGGTGAAAAATCACGGTTTACGCTAGGTAACGCACTCAAACCACTCTTTTGAATCGTGTATTGTATAGTACAGGGGTCACGGATCTTTTTAAAACAAAGTAGTGACATTAAAACCTTTGCATTTAAAATTAAAAAAATAAAAAGTTGTAATCTTTGACCTCCCATATGTCCAAAGTTCGCAATGACGCGCGACGGGGAGAACAAATGCTTTTCGGCTTCTTGAAGTAGCTTTTTACACCCATGAGATACACCTGTACTTTGTGATATTACAATGTAAGTATGTTAGCTTAAATAACTCTATATATATGTACAATTTAAATACTTATTCCATTCTGAAAGTCTACGGGTCAAAATGTATGTAACTAGATCATACAACATATAATTAACCGTTATATTATAGAGTTATCCATTTTTCTCATAATAACAACCTTGCAACGACAGTTACATTAGACCCGCATTCAGAGACGTCAATTGACGTTAATGTTCGATTAACTGACATTAGCTTACGGGTAACGAGTATATAACAGAGCTAGACTTAATAGTAAACCCTCAGCAGTCATGTTCAAGTTCCATATTATAGGGGTGGTATTATTCCAGCTATAGCCACCACTCTGTCTCAAATACAGACTCCGTGGCTGCAACTAAAAAGCTCCGGATGGAAAGAACCCTAGAACCTCAAGAGAAGCCGAGCCTTTCTCCGTTGCTGCCGAAATTGTATTGATGTATTGAAAACCACTCGTCAATATAAACAAGGACGCCCTTAAGAAATTGAATTGACATAAGCTATCGAAAAGCTCACGTCAATGTCGTTGAACGTTTTGTAGAAATGTGAAAAGTTTTAAAAGTTATTTTATTTTTCGTATGTTCAACTCTGCATAGTTACAAAGTACAAATTAATGTATTAAAAGACAGTTTGTTGCCCTGCCATAAATACCAAAGGAATAAATTACAATAAATGTCATAAAACCTATAATAAAATTCATATAAAACCAAATCTAACTGGTTATTATACTTCATTAATTCCATTCATCTTTCGCCTAATCTCCGATTCAGTTCCCACGGTCTAATGTTACTTTCTGTTACTTACTATTCAGATTAAGTCCGATGTCACGATGGTACATTAACATAACATAGGCTTGAGAATTAAAATTACTGTATAAAAACGATTACAGCTACACTAATTCAGTAAGTTTGGATGTAGTAAGAAATCTCCGTAACTCCTCATTCATTTAAAAAATTCTTTCACTTAAGTACGGGAAGTTACACATGGTGTTGCTTTGCACCCTGCTCTTTTTTAAATTTAAGGATGTGCTACAGACCATCGAACTGAAAAACTTTCTCTATGGGACCACCATTGTAATCGTAAAAAAATAATCAGCCGTCTCATCCATTTGGTCGAGTATGTATTGGTATTTTGTATGGGGCCGTTGATTATTTTTTCGCGATTACGTGGGAGGTCCCATGGAGAAAGTATTTCAGTTTGATGGTGTTCGGGGTGCAAGGTCGTAGGTAGTATTAAAGCACAGTTTGGACTTGGTTACAACGAGTTTATTAAAAGTTCTTCAAGATTTATGTTAAAATGTCTTAAAGTAAAATGTTATGTTGAATGTTAATGTTATGAATGCACCCGGTCCGTTTGATGTCTCGTAATGCACTGATGTTAAAGTATTAATAAAATTGTCACATAGCGACAAGTATTACGATTGTTGTATATTGCTGCGTTAGCAAGTGTTCGGTTGCTTAGACCGAACATATTCCGGGGCGGCAAAGATGCAGTTGAGATGAGTTGATGATAGTACAATCATGTTAGCTAAGATGATAGTAACCTAATGTTAGTAGTGATTCTTAAGATAATAAGAAACAATAGCGTTTAGAGAAGTACTTAGGGTATAATCTTAATGTCTCTAGTTTATGTTTAAGATTGGCGAACACGATTTATTTTGTTTTTTAACTACGCACACTTGCACTGCACTTTGAGCACTGGGCTGACGATCAGCCTTGTTATGTAGTCGCGCACAAACACTAGCACTCGCGTCGTTTACACTTTGTAGCTCGATGTCTGGGGAGATAAGCACGCGTCGCATGCGGCGTCGTCGCCACCGCCACAGGAGCACGGCCGTGCCCGCAGCCGCCACCAGCACGAGGGTGTAGATTACCACGTAGTGATGGATGTCATGTGGTGACAACATCTCATCTAGTTCTACGTCGCTGTTTTTCATCTGCTTGATTTGTTTATAGATTTTGAGCAAGTCGTCATCTATTTCGTCTTCCTCAGTTTTGTTGTCATGAGCCTTTGACTCCATCGGTATGCTCACATTGATAATGTTGTTTAGTTGGTCAATCTTGGGTACGTAAATATTTGACTGAACCGTTATGTTGGTGTCAAATTTTGTGTTTGCATGCAAGGTAAAATCTTGCCCTTTGATAACACAACCTTGTCCGAGGTATATTAATCCTGCTTGGTTGAGTTGTTCGACTGTGATATGCTCTCCACAAATGATTTTAATGGAATAGTTGTTACAGCAATGATATAAATGCTCAGAAGGATCATTCAACGGTACCCACATGTTTGAACATAAAGTTTGTTCAACTTTACATTGGTTAGTCTCATGATTGAGGTTGCAGTAATTGTTGTTGTCACTGCCTAGATGGTAAACAGGCTTCTTTAGCATACACATGTATGTCTCTTCCTGAGTTAGGCATGTTGAAAGCTCGTCGTTGTTTATTGGTATGTAAGAGTCCTTCTTTAGATTCACTGCCATGTATTGTGATTTTGGCAGGATGCTTGTCATATTCTTACCGAATTGTTTGGGAATCGGTATCACTCTGTATAATTTGTATCGATCTCTGCTGATTAATGGGAATGTTATTTGGAATATGAAATATTTTTCAGTGGTTCGTGCTTTTATTTGTAATAGATGATACAGTTTTGTTACATCAGTTTGATCGACAGGTAACATTAGATCATCCGTAAGTTGGCCAGCAATGACGTTGAGTTCTTGTTGTAGTTGTTTAGGCGTTAATAAATGTATGTTGAACTGACCATGGCGAATGTCCGTCAAAGTATCTAGTAAAGTATCTTGATTCCTCCTTAATGTTTCAAGCAAAGTATTTGCAGTCAATGCAATTACGATCTGTCCTTGAACCGCACTCATGTTACTCATTGCTAGTTGTACTCCATTTGTTATTCTGTCCAATGTATCTAAATGTTGATTTATAGTTTTATGTTGCTTATGTATAATCCTTTCAGTTCGTTTCAGAATGTTGTATTCTGACTCTACAACTGATGTTTGATTCTTCCAAAGTTTAGCCAAATGATTTTGATTTCGCTTTATAAGTTCTATGTCCTTAGTGTATTGTTCAGCGAAACGCTCATCCAATACGCCGAAGAGATAACTCGCCGCATAACCTATCCCATTGATAAGCCCACGACGCTGTCTGGAGTGAGTAATGAATTGTTGTGTCAGCAGGAGCGTGTTGTAGTATCTTAGTTCGAGAAACTCATGCTGCAGTTGTGGCACTATCATGTTACAAACACCGCTGTTTATATTAGTACACGTGGTATCTAAATGAGTTAATAGTTTTTCTAGCGCCGCCGTGCCCTCCCAGTAGGGTGACATATCGTAATAGACGACTAAAGTCCATTTGTCACGGATGAGATTCATTTTGGCCACAGGATCAAAATATAAGGACTGATTATTCCTTAATTTTGTAATGTTATACATCATGCCATGCGCAGTGTTGATTGCGACTGACATAAATAATGTTAATGCTAGTGCCAAAGAAATAAAGTTGACATAGCCTAGTCTTACCGGCTTTGCCCTTTTTCTTGTTATGTTCTCTTCTTGACTGACTTCTGTTTGTTTTTCTTCTATTTTATGTTCTTGTTCACTTGTTTCCGGTGAATTAATGGGTAATAGGGAAAGCTTTATGATAGGTCTCTTCAAGATTCCATTTTTAGTTTTTAATGACACCACTCGTACAAGTCCGTCTCTGCCCGGGTGTACATCTACCACTCTTCCCATAGCCCATTTTCCTGCAGGTATGTTGTTTTCTTGAATGATGACCAAATCACCAATTTTCAAGTTTTGTTGTGGTTTCAACCATTTACTTCTCGCTGTTAGTTGACTTAGATATTCTGACTTCCATCGTTTCCAAATGTCTTCGGATAGCTTCTGAATTAAATGCCAACGTGTCCTGGCATCACTTTCTGTTTCAATAACTGTTAATCCTGTGCGTCCTGTTAAAAAGTGTGCCGGTGTTAAAAAGTCGAGGTCTTCTATGTTTTCTGTTATGGAGCACAGAGGTCTAGTGTTCAAGCATGCCTCAAGTTGAGCAAGAATAGTCGAGTATTCCTCAAATGTGAGTCTCTGTTCACCAATTACTCGCTTAAGGTGGAACTTAAGGCTTCTTACAGCTCTTTCCCATAAGCCTCCGGCACTCGGCCATGATGGTGCGTTAAAGTGCCATTCGATTTTCATTTCAGTCACTTCTGCCTAGAAACTATCGTTGAAAATTTGTTGTAATTGTTGGTATTCATTCTCCAAAATATTGTTGGCTCCAACGAAATTAGTTCCTTGGTCGCTGTAAAGATGTCGTGGAGCTCCTCGTCTAGCTGCCATCCTCTTCAACGCAGCCAAGAAGGCAGAGCTTGTTAAATCCGAGACCAGCTCCAAGTGCACGGCCTTAGTGACCATGCAAATGAAAACCGCCACGTATCCTTTAGTTGTTTTTACTCCACGTCCTTTGTTTGTTTTAATTTCCACAAACCCCGTGTAATCGACGCCTGTGTGGTAGAAGGGTGGAGCGGGGTTGCATCGCTCCTCGGGAAGATCGCCCATTAGTTGATACTGTCTTCCTGATTCATGTTTTCGGCAAGTCACGCATTTTCGAATCTGCTTCTTGGTAGCATTGTTCCCACTCGTTATCCAATAATAATGACGTAGTTTGGCGAGGGTCACACGTGGTCCGCCGTGAAATGTTATTTGATGTGCTTCGTCGATGAGCATCTCCGCCAACCGACACTTATGTGGTATGATTATCGGGTGCCGCATCTCCTTACTTATGTTAGCGTTTTTCAATCGCCCCCCAACACGTAATAATCCGTTATGATCAATAATCGGATCTAATTTTAATAATTGGCTTTTTAAGCCAACGCTACCATGTTTGCGCATGTGTTCTATTTCCGTCGCAAATTCCTTATTTTGCACATGTTTTATAATAATTGTTTTAGCTTTGCGCAACTCTTGTAATGTGAGATAGCTCGGCAAATGTTTACGGCAACGTGCAGGTGTTATCGCTCTATATATCCATGCTAATATATGTGTTATTTTCTTTGTACTGTTGTATTGTTCTAAAAAGCGATCGATGATATTTGGGCATTCTTGCACGATGTTAACTTGTTCTTTAACTGTTTTGACCTCCTCGTTGATGATAAATATTTGTTTTTCAGTTTCATCTTCTGGTGTCCATGTTTTCAGCCATTGGGGGCCTTGCCACCATAATGTATGTTGTTTCAACTGCGACGCTAACATCCCACGGCTGGCACAATCCGCTGGATTATCCGTTGATTTAACATAACGCCAGCAGTCAGGAGGCATTGTTTCTGTGAGCTTGGCAACCCTATTTGCGACGAACGCCTTCCAACGGTTAGGCTCACCCTGTATCCAGCTGAGTGTTACCATCGAATCCGTCCATCCAAATATTTCTAGTTTATTTGTTAAGGCATTCTGTATTTTATTTATTAGTTTAGAGAGTAAGTATGCGCCACTAAGTTCCAGTTTTGGCAACGTAAGGGTTTTCTTATGAGGCACGAGTTTTGATTTTGCGGCGATGAGTATTACGTCCGATTGATGTTTTATGCGCGCATAAACTACGCATGCATAAGCTTTCATGGATGCGTCACAGAACCCATGAACTTCGATGATGTCATCACTGTTGTTCCTCAGCCACCTTGGTACCTCGCAGCCTTTTATGTTGTCTAGGTCTGCCTTTATTTTGGCCCAATCGTTGAAGACGTCATCGGACACTTCCTCATCCCAATGTAAATTGTTTTCCCATAGTTTTTGGAACAGTAATTTTAGTTTAGTTGATAATGGTGTTAACCAGCCTAACGGATCGAACAATTTCGATATTTCCGATAGTAGATTGCGTTTGGTTGGCCTTGAACACTGTTTAGAAAAATTACAACGAAAGAAGAATTTATCACTGTTTGTGTTCCAACACAGACCCAGTGTTTTCGAGGTTGCCTCCGATTTCGAGTTGAATACAATGTTTGTGTCAGGATTTTGATGACTTGTTATGTCGTTGATTAATGTAGGTTCGTTAGAGGCCCATTTACGTAAGTTAAAACCTCCTGAATGTAGTAAGGTCATCAAATCTGATATGAGTTTCTTACCCTGTTCAATAGAATGACATCCGTTAACAAGGTCATCCATGTAAAAATCGTTGGCTAACACCTGAGCCGCGTCAGGATAATGTTTCTGTTCATCTGCTGCTAGTTTCTTTAGTGTCATTAAAGCTAAAAATGGAGCCGCCTTTGTTCCATATGTTACTGTTGTGAGTTGATAAGCTTGTATTGGACATTGAGCATTGTTGCGCCAAATTATTTTTTGTAGAGGTTGATCCAATTCGTGTACTTGGATCTGCCTATACATCTTCTCAATGTCTGCTGTGTAAGCGTATTGGTATTGCCTCCATTTTAGCAATAGTAGTTGCAGATCTTGTTGAAGGTTGGGTCCTTTATGCATCGAATCGTTAAGGCTGTATCCTGAAGTTGTTATCGCTGATGCATTAAACACAACCCTGTATTTTGTTGTAGTCGATTCCTCTCGTAGTACACCGTGATGAGGTAAGTAACACTCCGGAGTCATGTTACTTGGCAGAGCTAGCTTCATATGTTTTAGTTGTAAATATTCATCCATGAACATTTTGTAGTGTAGCGCTAGAGTTTCGTGTTTCTGAAACTTGCGCTCCAAATTTCGAAATTGAGCTATAGCCATTTGTTTTGAGGAACCCAACTTGTTTTCTATGTTATCCTTTATTGGTAGCCTGACTTCGTAGTGCCCGTTTTCTTTCCTAGTTGTGGTATTTAAGTAAAACGTAATGCATTTCTGATCCTCGACAGATAGGTTTGGTTGTTCTGTTATGTCCTCTATTTCCCAGAATTTATGCATGTCTTCCAAGTTGTGCAGAGCTACATTACATTGAAAAGTTTTTGTTGAGCCTCCACACAATATCCACCCCAGGTGGGTTTGCTGAGCGATAGGCTGTGTTGTGTTAGTCCCCTTGATAATTCCCTCCATGATGATGTTAGCGTAGACTTCTGCTCCAAGCAGCAAGTCAACTGGCCTACTAATGTAATACTCCGGATCCGCCAAAGTAATGTTTTCTGTGAATGACCATGAAGGTTTCGACAATGTTTGGTTGGGGAGATTTTTAAGTAAATTGTTCATAATCATGGCTTCTGTTGAAAAAGTGTAGTCACTGTTTATAGACCTGCATGTTATGTGTACTAACCCTTTACAATTGTTCTCCTTTGCGCCTACGCCTAGAACAACCCCTTTGCATTTTTGGCGTTTTATCTTCAATAACTGAGCGGCCTTTTCGGTTATTAAAGATATCTGCGAACCCTGATCGATAAGAGCACGCATGTTGTGATAAGTCCCGTCGGCTGCCATAACCTTCACGAGAGCAGTTGCAAGCAGAATCTCTGCATTTCCGTCCTGTGACGCATTAGAGACTCTGACTGTCGGTTCAGTATGTTTAGAAACTTGAGAGGCCGTCGGCCCTACAAAGGCGTCATGTAATATCGTGCTATGGTTAGCTGTACATTTGCGGCATCGTTTTGTTGAAGTGCACTGGTTGCCGTTATGGCTAAACAAGCAATTAATGCACACTTGCAGTTTTTGCGTAGTTGCAAGCTTTTGTTCAGTGGGCATTTCCAGGAAAGTTTTGCAATTGTAGAGGCCATGTTCTCCATTGCATTGTGGACATTTGAACTTCGACACGTGTAGTGTCTTTTTCAAGGTTCCATTATTCCCACTGTAGTTATGTTTTTTGAAGCCTGTTGAGGAATGTTGTTGGTTGTTAGGCCCCCTTTGTTGGACGTTGTCTTGTTTGCGACGAGCTGACTCCAAATTGATGAATTTGGTCTCCAGGAAATCCAGAAATTCTTGAAGTACGGGTAGCTCCCGCGAATTTTTTAAAGACTCTATGTAATCGGTATACGTGTCAGAGTCTAGTTTTTGGGATAGGATGTGTACCACCATAGGATCCCACGATGTTGTATCAATGTCTAAATTGCGGACAGCATTTAGACATTCTAATGTTGTGTCATGCAGTTTTTTGATTTGTTGTAAGGACTGCTGTTGCATGTTGGGCAATCCTAGAAGAATGTTCATGTGAGAAGAGAATATAGCCCTTTTGTTATTGTATCTATGATGCAGAATATCCCAGCATATGGAATAGTTATCCGCGCTGATTGGTAAATGTTGGATGAGCCGTTCCGCTTCGCCTTTGACTTTTCCTTTTAAAAACTGCATTTTTTGGGCACTTGATATCGACGGATTGTTATGTATTGCTTCTTGAAACAAATCTTTGAAGCACGTCCACTGGTTATAATTACCGCTAAAAACGGGTATTTCGAGTGTAGGTGTAGTTTTTTCTCTATGAGCCACAGACCACATTTTTGTATTAATCGCCTTCTTCAGACTGTTGTATTGTTTTTCATGGCTTAAGAATGTTTTTTCATACTCTCCATTTTCTTCACTTAATTCAGAATCGATTTCCCAATGTAGAGTATCAACTGCTATCCACCTAGATTGCAGTGTTTTGAGGACATCTTCAAATTCCCATTTGTCGGAAATAAGTTCCAAGTTGATGGTAGATACTGTTCTACGGAAAGCCTTAAAATTAGCTACCTGCTTGCGAAGCATTTCGTCGAGTTTGCTGTTTGTACCCTGATTTACCATCCAAGCACGACGAGCTTCTTGACCCAACTCCGAGGGTTGACTATGTTCTCCCGGCTGCTGTTCCTCTGCAGACTCCTGTTCATCACTTTTAGATGGAGCCTGCAGCAGTTGTTGATGCATCTGGTTGATTAGCGTTTTTACAGCTTGGTACGACTTACTTGTTTTCTCATGCTCCTGTTTCGTAAAGTATGCATGCGACATACTTACTTCCGTTAAAAGACGTTCGTGGTTAAATTGATACTCATTCCAGTATTTTTCTAAATTGTTCAAACAGTTTTTTAAGTACTCGAAGGTTCGCCTTTGTACACTGGTCTTCTTCAAATTAACCCCGATCTTTTCGATGTTGATGGCGAGCGCCAGTTGGACGTCATAGAGCTCAGCCATTTCGCCCGATGTTTAAGAATGTAAAATCTCCCAAGGTGTAGAAAATAATGGAAAGATCTTACTTGTTGTCTGCTGTTATACCACCGTTGATGTTCTCCTTGGATCAGGAGCGTAATCCAGTCACCAAACAGTTCAGAATACCACCTTAGTCCACAACACACCGAATTGTTGTTTACGCAGCACTCGCGATTACTTTTCGAAACGCGCGCGATCCGGCTCGAAGGACCAATATGTTCGGGGTGCAAGGTCGTAGGTAGTATTAAAGCACAGTTTGGACTTGGTTACAACGAGTTTATTAAAAGTTCTTCAAGATTTATGTTAAAATGTCTTAAAGTAAAATGTTATGTTGAATGTTAATGTTATGAATGCACCCGGTCCGTTTGATGTCTCGTAATGCACTGATGTTAAAGTATTAATAAAATTGTCACATAGCGACAAGTATTACGATTGTTGTATATTGCTGCGTTAGCAAGTGTTCGGTTGCTTAGACCGAACAGATGGTATACTGTACACCCTTGAATTTGACTATGCAAAGCAAAACCGTGTGTAACAATGGATAATGTTTTTCTGTTTGATCATTTGGCTTAGGAAACAAATATCCAATTTCCATTCTAATGACGCAACACACATATCTGATCTACTTTTAATTACAACCTCGCATAAGCCTCCTAATCACACGAAGACACACCCGCCAACAAATCGGGGTACTTTCTGATGTCATACTCATTAGCTTTGTAATAAGTACTGAGAGTAGTGATAACTGCGATAATAGAGGTCAATCAACAAGGGTCATGTGACGTCTTATTAGGTGTTCTTATCAGTAAACCCCGTGACTGTTATCAGAGGGCTGGTTCTTGTTAGCACGAGTTAGATAAGACAAGCGAAAGATTCAGGATTAACTGGTACAGACAGGTCAAGGGGCGATTGGTTAATGTGAAAATAATCTCTACTCTTATGGTAACAACAATATGCATCATCATCATCATCATTTCAGCCGAAAGACGTCCACTGCTGGACGTAGGCCTCCCCCAAGTGTCGCCACATTGACCAGTCCCGTGCGATTCACATCCAGCGGATTCCCTCACCAGATCATCTGTCCACCTAGTGGAAGGCTTTCCAACACAACATCTTCCGGTTCGCGGTCGCCACTCCAGAACTTTTTGGCCCCATCGGCCATCCGTTCTGCAAGCAATGTGCCCTACTCATTTCCACTTAAGTTTGGCTATTCTTCGGGCTACGTCGGTAACTTCGGTTTTCTTGCGGATATCTTCATTTTTGATTCGATCGGGGGCATAAACGTAACTGGCGAAACGAGGGTGTACACCTCTGCCTACCCTTCAGGGTTTACAGGCGTGATATTATGTTATGATAATTATATTATACCAATATTCCTTCTCGTAAACTTTTAAAGTTTTATTATGTTACATGATCTTACGGTGTGTCTAAATACGTTGCGGCTAAATAAAAACAGCTGCTCAGGCCGATTTTTAGGTTAAGCCGTGCTTGCCTAGGTTGGTCTGTAGATGGGTGACCACCCTTACATACCGAGTTTCCTCCGTGCCTCGGAAAGCACGTTAAGCTGTTGGTCCCGGCTGTCATTTGTCCATCTGTGGCAGTCGTTACAGGTAGTCAGTGGCCAAAAAGTGGTATCGTATTACCCAGTATTAACTGGGTTGTGGAGATCAGATAGGCAGTCGCTCCATGTAAAAAAAACACAAAAAAGTGAAAAATAACTTTAGCTTCAGAAGTCGGTGACCTCGGTTTGATTCATTTACTTACTTATTTAGTTTTTTTTTTTGTCACCGACTTCTGAAGCTAAAGTTATTTTTCACTTTTTCGTGTTTTTGAAGTCGCGGTTTATTTTTTGCAAAAAATGTGTTGAATCGTTAGAATTGAAAGCAGATACTATATGCTTAGCAACAAATGTTCTGTAGATAAATCATTTAACACATTGACAGTTCTCCGTATCAAGGAGAACTTGTTAAACCTGCGCCTGCGCTAACTGTAACCTTATTAATACAAGCACGCTAGAAGCTAGTCTAACCTTTTGTGCTAGTCAGTCAGAAGCGACTAGCTTTGATTTAGATAATAAACTGTTCAAACGCCATCATCTTCACCAATGTATAAAAGTAAACGATATCTTTTTCCAGTCTCTTTATCCTAAAAATGGATCGTTATTGTTACTATATAATCGTTCCTCAGAGATTACTTATTATTTTACCATCAAAATAACACTTTTATACTCTTCAAGATCTTGAAGATCTATAACAGTCGTTACAGGTAGTCAGTGGCCCAAAAAGTCTGACACAACGGTTTCGTATTACCCAGTACTAACTGGGTTGTGGATGTCAGATAGGCAGTCGCTTCATGTAAAATACTGGTATTCAGCTGCATCCGGTCAGACTGGAAGCCGACCCCAACATAGTTGGTAAAAGGCAAGCAGATGATGATGAGTATGATGACTCTTTAATCCTTGACTGCCTCGTTGGTCTTGTGGCCGCGTAGCATTAGGTCCTGGGTTAGATTCCCGGGCCGAGCAAATTGTTACTGAGTTTTACCATCAAGCATTCCCCAGTAGCATTCTCGAAGCCTGAATTTGTGCTCGGTTGATGGCCCCGACTTACGAACAGAAAGTCGTGGGTTCGAACCCAGACAGGCGCATTACTTTGTGTTATTTATTTAATCACCGCTGCTCTCAAAACGGTGAAGGAAAACATTGTGAGGAAACCGGCATGTCCTAGAACCAAAAATTCAAAAACATGTGATATCTACCAATCCGCACTGGGCCCGCGTGGTAGATTATAGCCCATTCCCTCTCATTGAGAGGAGGCCGTGTCCGAGCAGTGGGAATATTATAGGCTGATGATCATGATGATGATGGTGATGATGGCAATAGGCTCGCCCCCCATTGCATGGGACTTATACGTAACTGGTGAAATACTGCCCAACACGTGATGTTAATAAATGTATACTTCTATACTATTATTATAAAGAGGAAAGATTTATATGTCATTAATAAACTTAAAAACTATACTGGACCGATTTGAAAAATTCTTTGACCGTTGGGCAGTTACACTATCCCTGGGGGACATAGGCTATTTCTTATCCCTGTATTGCAATTTGACTCTTTAACATAACAGTTACCTAGTTTGTCACTCATAAATCCGATCCTCAATTAAAGACAAAACGTAACCAAAGAGGTCTGACAAGACACACAGCTAACCTTTTACTGCGTAAGACACGCAATCCATTGTCTTGAAGTAATTATCACATAAACATAATCACTTTATATCTGTTTATTTACAACTTCAAAAGTTTCCTCCATTATAATGGAAATGATACGTATAGAGGATTCATAGTGATGTTAATTTATGAGCGTTAAAAAATTCCAAGTAAAAAACTAATAGGTTGATCGGAGCAGTGGCTAGATTCATTGGCTTCAATCTATGGGACGTGTAGTTGACAAAAAGAGAAGGAAGAAGAACACATGCTGCGCCGACTCTAAATGAATTGGGATAAGGACGCGAAAAATGAGTGAAATTGTAAAACATA
Organism: Xestia c-nigrum; assembly: GCA_916618015.1. Taxonomy (NCBI): domain Eukaryota; kingdom Metazoa; phylum Arthropoda; class Insecta; order Lepidoptera; family Noctuidae; genus Xestia; species Xestia c-nigrum. Next base: position 16,048,357 of record OU745270.1, read on the forward strand.
AATACAAATAAAATTAAAAAAAGATATATCAATGACAAGTTTGAATATAGGCATATTTATAAACTGATATGCGCAACGAACAAGTATTGCCTCATAACCGTGATACCACAACACGTCAAGTACTCTTGATAACAAATCCTTAAACAAAGACTTATATTTACGATGACTGATAAACACATGATATTGCATTTACACAAGAAAACATATAATTATGGATGACTTTAAATTAATCACAGCTTCTCTTTGATTACAGAACGAGCATGGCGGTAGGGGCAAATGAAAAAGACAATTTACCAGTAAGCACTTTCGAGAACAACGATACATTTGCCGATGAAGAAGATTTATTGAGCAACGCAGCGAACAATGAAGCACAAGACGAAAATAATGTTGTGAAAATACATGAAGAAATTAACAAGAGCGTCGCTGAAAATAACGCTCTACAAAATGATAACAATAACGAAGCTATAAAACTCCAAAAAACTGAACAGATTAAGAACATAGATAAACAACCTGAAGGGTTTGTTAAAAACAATCTTAACAGCAATCAGACTACTGAAAATACACCAAATAAAGAAACCAACGAAGATAACAAACAATCAAAACTAGAATTAATTAACGAAAATCTCAAAAATGTCAATAAAGAAGCTTACGCAGAAGCAGAAGAGAACAAAGGAGAAAAGAGAACTTCAAGAAGATCTTCTCACTATCTACAGAATATTCAGATGACTAATTCTTCTTTGGGACTAACTTTAGGTTCTGAGAAGAAAGATACTACTTTGCTCACGGAAACAAAAACCGTCGCTCGCTTCTCACCGTTATGGAAACAGGTAATTGTCCATTTATATTTCTCATTGTTCCTAATAGTTATATGACACCTTCGTAAAGACCGTCAAACTCAGCACTTTAAATTAAGCGACAAAAATCTGTCAAATCGATTTTCAACTTTATCACTAAAGTATTAGGGTTAAGCCTGATTGGGAAAATTTGACGTACAAGACGCTTAAGCTTACTAAAAGCCCTCACCCACCCTCACAAATCTTTGCAGCAATGCGTTGCAAGATGGTTGTCGTTAGAAACCCGTTTGCAAAACGCACGATAGCGTCGCAACAAAAAGCAGCCCTGAGCAAAGGGCCAATGTGCTAATTATAGTCAAACTAGTCAAAGGTTCAAACTTCAAACGATAATAATAATTTAATGTCTTGCCGAAATTGTAGTGATCTTTACTCTAATAGCAATAAGGTCGAATTGTTGCTGTCAAGGGCTAAACCAGCTGTAAAAGTACTGTATGTGAGTATGTCAATCATCACTGACACTTCACTTCACCTTTGTTATGACAGCTACAACAATGATGTTACTAGCGACGTATACGTATTCTTCTCTTTGATTCATGCAAGAACCCATTCTAAGTAAAAGACGTGCATTTCAGACTTTGGCATCGTCAGCCCCGATTCTGTTGACCTTCGTGACCGGCCTGACGTCTGGCTACTCCGCGATTCTACTACCTCAGCTCAAGGCGAACCCTGGAGGACCCATACCCTCGGACGAAGATACTACGTCATGGATTGGTGAGAATTGTGATTTTTTTAATGTTCTCATCAATTAGACGATCTACAGAGCAAACTTTTAATTCATAAAAGCGTGAACTAAATGTTTATGGGACATTTTGTTTGAGTACATGTTTACAAGAGTGGTTGGGAATTTAGGATAGACCTTTCCCTGGTTTTTGCATCATTGCCATCCAACCAACGTAGCAATGCCAGCCTTCTGGGAACTATTCCTGTTGACAACTATGTGGACGAATTTGATGACACCTTAAAACTAAATACATGTATTTTACATGGAGCGACTGCCTATCTGACCGCCTGAACCTGGAACTTTAAAACACTGGTTGTTAGGCTTGCAGGCTACTTACTACCTGTAACGACTGGCAATCGTCTAAATTAATGATATAGATTTATGACCCTATTCACAAACGTTCGACTCGTTTCCGATTCGACAACTCGTATATCTGTCTTCTTCTGGCATTACGAAAACGACCGAGATAGACATATGACTTCCCGAATCGGAAGCGAATCGAAGCGTTGTGAATACGGGGGCTGATTACCTACGAAGAAGACAAAATACTGCAAAAGGATTATGAAAAGCGTAATTCTTATCGATAGAATTTCGAAGCAAAATTTTGACAAGTACAAAATTGATAAAGAACATTCATAGCTCATTGCTCCTATAATAATCTTGGGTATTTAGTATTACAAATTCACTGCTGGAATGGGGTTTAATGAATATGTAGTATAGTAGGTAATGCTAGTTGGCAAAGTTCCTCTTTTGTGAAGTGGAGTAAGACCACTTATCGCATAATTGCGCGTTTAAATTCAGTTCAAACAAACATTCAACGAATATTTATTTAAGTAGGTACTGTATTACTTATAACACCTAAATGAAACAGAGGTCTTATTTATTTACCGTATAACTTTTAAACAATTGAAACAGAAGATACGTGTATAACTAATTGATAACAGTTTACCACCTACTCTTACATTATCCTCTTGTTACATTTGTATTTTATTCATCATACCAATTAAAAACTTAAAATAATGTATTCTAGAATAATACTCGTAATATACATTTCTTTAGCAAGCACTATCTATTTTGAGGTCCATTATTTTATCATGTTTACTCCACAAGAAAGTTAGCAATTCTTAAAATAAGAGCTAAAAGATAATGTGTTGTAAAATGTCTTTAAATAACTATATTTCTTCGTGTGCTCCAAATAAAACGAATATTCAAAATTACTTAGAGCAATACTTTTTTGAGTTGATTCAATAACCTGACATCTTCTTTTCTCATTACAGCGGCAATGGCAGCGCTACCGATGGCTCCAGGGTGCCTCGTCTCCGGCTGGATGATGGAAAAGTTCGGCAGAAAGACGTCCCACTACATCACTTGCGTGCCTCTCCTTCTCGGATGGATCCTCATCGCCTCCTCCTCCAACCTCGGCCTCATGCTCATCGGAAGGTTCTTCACCGGCCTCTGCGCTGGCCTCTCCGGCCCTCTCATCCCTGTCTACATCGGAGAAACTACAGAACCAAGATACAGAGGATTCTTTCTCGCTGCAGTTTCTTTAGCCATAGCTCTAGGGATCCTTGTTGCTCATGTCATAGGAACGTTTTTAAGTTGGCAATGGACTGCAATTATCTGCTCCGTATTCCCAGTATTAACTGTCGGACTACTGACCTTTGTACCAGAAAGTCCAATCTGGCTAATATCACAAGGAAGAATCGAAGATGGAGTCAAAGCTTTCTATTGGTTGAGAGGGTATGGCGAAGAAGCAAAGTTAGAGTTGAAAGGGATCGTTGACAGCAAAAAGGCATTTGATAGTGCACCGAAGTTGTCTTGGAAAGAAAAACTTATAAGCTTGAAAAACCCTGAGCTGATTAAACCTCTAATGATCATGATTATGTTCTTCTGCACTTGTCAGTTCTCAGGTGTGAATGCAGTTGCATTTTATTCAATTGAAATCGTTGAGAAGGCCGTCGGGAAGGGTCTCGATCATTACCTTGTGATGCTAATTATAGACTCATTAAGAGTCCTCATGAGTGTGGTCGCTTGTGTAATATGCAAACAATATGGAAGGCGGCCTCTATGTTTCATAAGTGGTATTTGGACTTCGATCTCCATGGTCGGACTATCAATGTTCCTTTATTGGAAGCCCGAGAACATGTCATGGCTACCTTTAATGTTCTTAATGTTCTACATCTGCGCTATATCTATAGGCTTGGTCCCATTGCCATGGATCATGTGTGGGGAAGTGTTTCCTACGAAAGTACGAGGTTTGGGCTCTGGTATCAGTTCAGCTACAACTTTTGTTGCATTCTTCATTGTTGTTAAAACTGCTCCGGGTCTGATGACCAATTTTGGAGAAGTAGTTACTTTCCTCGGTTATGGAGTTATAGCACTTATTGGTACAACCGTGATGTACTTCATATTGCCAGAAACTAAAGGAAAGAGTCTGCAAGAAATTGAGGAGAGGTTTAGAAACGGGAAAAAGAGTGCTGGACCTAAAGTATAATAGCTATATTTACGTGTGTTTATGATCGACGAGACCAAGCCATAACGGTAGAAGGAACAATGTACAAAATATAAAAATGTGTTGCTCGCTTTAAGCGGCATAATAATAAAAACTGTGATATTTAGGTAGTCAATGTAATTAAGAATGGTGCTATTTTATCTAAATAACCTAAGAGCATAAGATAATTTAAAGAAATATAACATTATATTTTCAAAAGACATAGAGTGATTTTTAATAAATGTATAAAATATTAAAAAAATGTTCCAAATTATATTATTTTTATCAACTTGCACTTAAGGATGATTGAGATATTTTAAGAGATTTTGTAACATTCCATGTTAAAGACAAAATGTTAGAAAATACTTTTATAGATCTAGCTTTTCTGGATTTTGTATTCACGGTTTCTGTGTCATATTTTCAAAAACTATTCTATGTATAAGTTACTATGTTGATGGATTTATTGTAAGAGAATGATGAAAAAGCCAGTGTTAGCCCTCGTTTCAAAAACCATTTTAATTTAATTAAGTTACGAAAATATTATTTATCAGCTAACACATTTATGTAAAAGACATAAATATGGGTCAAAGACCAAAGAGTTTTGTAACGTATCAAATAAAACAACGAACTGTAGAAAATAACATTTATTATTATAAATTGGTAACAAAACAGATTATAAAAATAGTGTCTATGTAATGGCACATTAATTTAGTTAAGTTAAATATAATATTAAATGCATTTCGGTACTCATTCTGTCATACAATTAAGTACTTATAAGGATTCTATTAAAATCATATATTTTATTGTATTTTCAAACTGTTGTTTATGTACATTATTAGTTGATATTAATACAATGATCCTAAATATGAAAATTTATTGGTGTTATTTATTTTCGTTTCGATATCCTTGTCCAAAGCGATCTTCCATTAGGTCCTGTCATTGCATGTTCTTGTATATCAGACACATTAATTACTGCAAGTAGAAAGCGAATTACGGCTAGAGCTAACAGCTAGCTCGCTTAAAAAATCTCGGTAAGCGAACTCGTACAAAAGCACAATCATATTTTGCGGTGATTTGGTAGATTTCATGCAATGACAGACGGGATTCTGGTCGTCTACTTGGATCTTGGCTTGACCAGCCGCGATGCTGGTGGCGCGAACTTGGTGAAGCCTTGCTGGTCGAACACTGGCAGTAAGTCACGGACCCTGGCGGAGACGGTGCCTCCCGTGACCCTGGGGACAATCAAACTATAAGACTTTGTTAAAAACTGTGCACCGTGCTCAAAAAAAATTAAGTGAATATTGTGAAGGATACCGATAGAAGTAATATTAGTAAATCTTGCTTCCATGCAGATTTGCAGTTTTGCTATTTTATTGCCTCAGGCTCTGTAAACTTTACCTAGATTCTAAATTCAAATAGATTTGAGCAAGAGTTCATATAGTTCAATATTGGTGCAGTGTTCACAAACTATCAACTCAAAGTATCATAATATACTATTACTAATCCAAGGAGCCTAGACGAATAGCAATCGCCAACAAAGTGCTTCATATTTCTCCACCGACTTCCCACAAGATCTATACCACTTTTTGGAAAGAATCTTTATTAATCCTACTAATATTAGAAACGCAAAAGTTTGGCTCAATCAACTTGAACGGTTGAACGGATCTTGATGAAATATGGCGCAGAGATAGGTAAAATAGTCTGCAATAGCACGCAGGAAAAACCTACCAATTAATTAAGAAACAAAAATACCTGCTAGGTTTGATGAGCTTGGCAGCCTGAGCTGGTGTCGCGAGTTCAGTAGGAAAGAACGTGGCTCCGTAGAAGTCCAGCCCGTTCTGAAGGAGGATATTAGCCTCCTCAATGCTAGCCAAAGTGACGCGAATCACGCTGGTAGCCTCCTTAGGGATCATGCTGCTAACCAGCTCACCATCAATGGTCGTAAGGGCACGGGACGATGACTTCTCCATGGGCTTAGGAGTGGAGGTTCCTGAAACATAGAGGTAGTTGTAGTTGAGGAATTTGGTGCAGGGTTACGAAGCAAAGACTTTGATGTATCTGATAGTAGCGGATGGTTTAGTAAATTATGAAAGGTGCACCCTAATTTTATTGTTAGTTTCAAAATTGTAGTTGAACGATCATAAGTGATTGTCTTGCCTTACTGCCAAAGACAAAAATAGAAAATAGAATAATAGCAAGACACAAACGGCTCGAATACCATTTAAATCATAATATTATGTAGGGGTCAATCAAATCAATGAACATTAGTGGTAATTTCGAAAAAAGTTGAGATTATCATTACCACTAGAAACGGAATATTTACCATGTTTACTGTTTGTTGAAGTTCCTGATATTAATATTGTTGTGAACTCAGTTGGTACTCTCAAAGCGCCTGATAGAACCGATCACCAACATCTAAGCGCGTCTTGCTATCAAAGCAAAGGAAGTAAGGTGCGATACTGATACCTATGCTATACCAACCAGTGTTTCCGTCCTTGGGGGAGCCGGAGAAGTGCAGGCGCACCACCTCCACGACAGAGGTGAACTTGTAAAGGGCGTGGCGGACGTCCTCCTCGGGGACCTCATCGGGAATATCGTAGACATAGATGGTGAACGTCTTTTGAGGTCTGCAGGGAATGGCGATCTGGAAAAGTCGAGAGATGAAATTAATGATTGGTAAGTTGCAAGAAGATTAGCTAGAACTGCAGAATAGTGAAAAAAAGTCTATAAAATTAGTACTAAACATCTTGATGGTTACTAGGAGTAGTTGAAGTAAAAGTTAAACTTGCCAAAATAGAATACCTAAATATGAGATTTTATTTATTTATTTACTTGCTCTCATGCACATCACACATTTTACAATAATAATAATAATATTACTGTCGGTTTTAGTACATGAACCCTGTATTTTTATAAGCGTTTAGTTTCAGAATAACATAAGAATCCACATAAACATATGAAAGGGCGAAGAGGACAATCATGTACAGCATACAAGTCAGAGAGACGGAAAGAAAATAGGAAAGGAAGCATTGAAAGCACAACACAAAAGAAAGCATTGTCAAAAGCAAACATTTTAGAAAAACAAACCAATTACCTTCCTATAAAACCTGGATCCAGTTACTTTATGGAAACCTTTTTTGAAGACCATCTGGTAGTCATCAACGCTGGAGAATTTAAAAAGGATGCCAGTGGCCGTCTTGGTCAGTGAGAAGCAGCCTTTAAACTCCATCTTCTCGCAGACAGCCGAAGCTTTTTCCATACTGAGGCCGTGGGAGGGAGTGATGAGGAAGGCGCCTTTGGTCAGGAAGTGTTCGGAGTCCGAAATATCGGACTCACTCTCTCCGCCCTTCATCATAGTATGAATCTGTTCCTTCCACATGTAAGAGTCTGACATCTGGCAAGGAGTACATTGTTTCAACAAAAGCGTTCTATTACATAACACATAAAAACTTTCTAAGATTCTCATATGATTGATAGGGGGCTCCACAAGGTTCTATTCTACGTCCTTTCCTTTTCGATAAAAAATCTATGTAGTGCATTTCTGAACACAGCTAATGCTACCAAATACACAGATACATTACCAAACTAATTATTACAATTACATACATGTAGTCTAACTCGATAACCATTAAAGTCCACCCATCCATTTTAAATCGATTTATGAGTGATTGAAGAAAAATAATCCTAATAAGAATACAATAGATCTCATGAATAGTGTTGCGACAGTAATGATCTATAATTGCGATTTGCTTGACTGGGCATAGGGTGCGCGTACGCAAGAAATGTAGCGAGCTTAATTGTGGCATTGTTCTTTTATTTTCCGGCTGTCAAAAGTTCAAGAGGATTTATGAATCGGATATTGTGGTACTGTGTTACTGGAGTCGAGTATGACCTAATTTTTAAGGTAAGAATTTGGTAGGAACATTTGATTTATTTTTGTAATCCACGGAGTGTTAGGCAGAGTTATTCCTAATAAAGCACCCATATTTCGCAGGTTAATATAAGTCCTAGATTTATTATTTACTTTAGAAAAATCGATTTAAAACTTTTGTTAGATTACACATGACCCTTTTCATGGTTTTATGTCAAGAGTTATCATGAGAGTTGCCGTTGGGGTTTCTGGAGTTTCCCATAAAAACTCTGACAACAAATTAGACACAAATGTATCGGTAACAGCCAGTAGAATATTAAAGTTTTACATATAACTAGTTTTTTTTTGTTACTGGGTTGAAGTGGGAGTGGGCGGGAAATGTTTGTAGAATGCATCTCCAGGACCGATGGGCAAAAGTCGTCACTCAGTGGGTGCCAGAAGACGGGCAGCGTCGCCGAGGGAGGACTAGAAAACGCTGGCGTGACGACTTAGAAGACTATGGAGAAGTCCTTAGCCCAGCAGTGGGACACAATAGGCTAATGTAATATTAATAATAAATAACTAGTTTTAAAAAAGGTGATACAGATAAAATCTCCTAATTAAAAACAACAAAGTTGCAATCATAAATCGAAATGAGTGCCATCATTAAGCCGCAATACATTGCGTAGGAGTAAACCCAATTACTAGAGATCGTACCAACAAAACAGGCATTGTATAATTACGCCATTTAAAAGTAGGTGGGTAGGTAGACACGGACAAAATTGCCATCAATTGACTTACAATCCCACGGAGCTATGCCACCTTATATGGTCAAAATTGGTGATACTTATTAATTGGTTAATTCTTTATAGTGTGGCTTGGGGTCAAATTGGACCAATTGTAAGACGATTCTAGTGAAAAATTATTGGTTGTGTCCAACGGAAGATGTAGTTGGCGTTAATTAAAAATATATCCTGAGTCAAGGATGTTTTGGTTCGGGGACTAGTTTGTGAGATTCAAATTATGATTATTACAAAAGTAAATGAAAAGGTACATCCTAATTTAAGTTATGAGAGACTTCCTTAAAAGGATAGAATTTGATTAGTTTTTAGAACGACACTATGTTACATCATATAAGATTATATTTTATTTGTTATCATTATGGTATAAAAATATTTTAAATTCATACACGATGTATCAACCTCTACCTACGCTGAAGGGCTCAGAATCATGAACTATAAAACTGTTTCTTTTTTTTGCGCACTGTACCTTTAGTTTAGTTTTATGAGAGCTAAAAGATTGCTTCCGATGACTACCCCATGTTAAGACACTATAGAGGGGTATGTTGATTAAAAACGAAAATGTTAAATAAGTAATATAAATGTACAGTCAGCTAAACAGGTAGGTTTACAGGCTAGCAATCTTCTTACTTCTATTATAAATGGAAAAGGGTTATAATCAATCTGTTTGCAATTTTACCCAAATCCTTTCAAGATTTTCTGCGTGAAAATATAACAAAAATCGATCTTAATAGACTTTTACATTTATAATAGTCGTAAGAAGATTACTAGCCTGCTGTTTTGCTGACTGTACATTATTTACAATATTCTAAAATTTACTAAACTAACTAACTTAAACTAAAATGATATATTGTATCTATCAAATCTTTGAAAGGAACGAAAAACATAAACGATGTATTTCTAGAGTGGAACAGTTTTCATATCACTTAAGATACAGTCGAATTGGAAGCATGTTTACATTTTATGAGCTTGTAAAAATGAAGAACTTTTTTAAAAGATTAAAATAATATAAATCGGAACTTTAAGCGGGTGGAAAAAATAACAATTTCTCTACTCACAGAATCTTTTAACAGAGCTTTCACAATAATTCGAGAGCTTTTTAAAGTTCAAAAAGAACAAATTTTCACGGTAACACTGTAGGAAGCTTTATTTTACTTAGAAACAGGTACCATTTTTTATCAGTAACTTGAAGAATCGAGGACCAGTCTAAGTTTAACGAAATACCATTTAAGGACTAATAACACTTCAACCTTTCAAATGAACCACAATGGGTACCAATGGCTTTAGTAAATAATAAATGTCTTACTAATTACTAACCATTTGAAGAGAAAATATTAAGGAAAGATTTAACACAAAAATAAACAGTCGATTTTCACAAATCTCTTCACTAGCCTCGTTTTAACGGACCCTTTGACGAAAACTCTCAAGCAAAAGACTTTTTACACAAAAGAACTGAATCTAACAATCTGATCAGACTAACCTGTCTTCCTTGATCGTTGGTCTTCTTCTTTGTCCCAGTCGGCGTGATCTGTGAGCTCTTCGTTTCTTCCTCAGGCTTGGTGCTGTTATGCTCAGTGTCTGAAGCTCCTTCTGCTAAGGACATATTGTGTCTGACGAGGACGCTCGATCGCCTGCTGGTTTCGTTGCGGAATGAGCGCTAGTGATGCGTGGAGGACCACTCCTAGCTTTGAAGGGATTCGAGCGCGGTGGAGTTGTGTTGGGGATAGAGATTTTTTGTGTGGGTTTTGGGTTAAGAGCCCTCTTACAGTCCACTAGCGCCGCCAATCGAAAAAATGTCATAACTCGTAAATAGAATCAAAAATACAAAATGTGGTCTATTATTACTGTAGAAAAGGCAATAACGTAATTTTATAACACATTGTCACCACTTGAAATATAGCTGTTTAGCTAAATCGTGCATTTGTAACAAAAACGGCCGTTTATGTTTTGAATGCACGATTTTATGTTTGGACTGTAAGAGGGCTCTTAAGTGTACACAATTTGTGCCTGAATGTAAAAGTTGAAAGGATGATGCTCACTGTCTGTAGAATGCTAAAGGCGGGAATTGATAAGATGATGACGGTTCTGTTTGCCGAGATATAAGATAGGCTCTTTATTTACAATATGCAATAATTTGCTAAGCATATTTTTGCCTTGTATCGTTTATCAGGCGCGCGCTCTTGACTAAAAGTGTTATTAGCTTTATTGTCGGTAGATGGCATTACCTTAAGCTACAAGAAAACAGTCCATTATCATAAATAGGTATCAATTAAAAAGCTGCCTCTGTTTCTATTACGTATCTCCGTATTTGTAAATGCGAAAAAACATTCGAATTTGATACCTTTTTTTTTTGGATGAGAAATCATCAAATGACTTCTCCCACTCCGGGTGGAGCGGGAGGAAGTGTCAGACTTTTACTGACTAAAAGCCATCCATGTTCCTTCCTCGCCTTTTATGTTCCGAGGCCACGGTATCTCTTTCGAACAGTCCCGCAACCCCGGTGGTATTTTGATACCTACGTTGGTCTTTTAAAAGGTGGGTTACATGCATAAACTTCTTAATTGATCTAACTGCTTAATTTTCTCAGTATGCTTTCAATAATGCCCCAGTAACTCACTAAAATCATGTTTTATATTTACTTCACAGACCTAGAATAATGATATGTGCGTGCACCAATTTAAGGGTGTCAAAAACATCGAGAAAGTGTCCAGAAGCCTGGCAGCATTACCACGTTGGCAATGCTGATTCAAGATTTGAAACATAATACTTATTAGAAAATTGAGAATCGTCAATTTTATAAAAAAATGCAATTCTTACTGCCAGAAAATCTTTTTAACGACTAATCAAAATAATGTTAAATAGAGTCGTCTCCACAGCTTTGGTTTAATTTTTATTACAGGAACTACTGTAAGTATCCGTATGTACCTCAGTCGTTATGTTGTAACCGTGATATCTTTGATATAAAGGACCTTACATATTCAATGTCTTGGGTTTTTTATTCTATTTCCCCTAAAATACACAACATCACGCCTATAAACCCTGAAGGGTAGGCAGGGGGGTACCTTATAGTACATCCACATTTCACCAGTTATGTTTAAGTCCCATGTAATAGGGGCCGACCCTATTGCCATCAAGCGAGCAGATATCTGACGACCCGAATGGCGCGGGCTTAGTGGTAGTGAGGCTGCCTTATTTTCTTAGGGTCCTGGGTTCGAATCCCGGTAGGAGCAAACGTTTGTGTGATGAGCATGCGCATTTGTTTCCGAGTCATGGATGTTTATATGTATAATAAGTACCTATGTACCTATTTACAAACAAAAAAGTAATAAGTATGTTTTTACAAAGAAGTAAGTACATATGTAGTATATTAACTATCTGGTGTCTACGACACAAGCCTTGCTTAGTGTGGCACTGTGTGTTAATGTCATGCGATGTTTAGTATTATTATTAAATCCAGACTCCATTCGGACCAGTCGCCCGACCCGGGAATCTGACCCTGGACCTCACGCACGCCTCGCTGTGAAATGAATCCAATAATAACAGTATCAAAATAAAGTCAATCTATGTTATTGGGTTTAAAGCACTATTATTTTAATTTCCTTAAAAGTATAAATAAGTACTACTGAATAAAACCCACCGCCCACTGCCGCCAAATTGAGAAAACCTCATACAATTAAATACGGAGGCAGCTGTGGGACAATAAAACTAATGTTACTAACTAAATTACCAACAAAGCAAAATTAACTGGGTCAGCGGTTGTTTTGATCAAATAATGTACACGAAGTAACAAAGTGCTTAGCGTTATTTGTTACAGGTAGTCAGAAACCTTTTCTTTTTTTTTAATTGGCGAAATCTACATGTATAGGGTATCCATTCGTCTGGGGCGAGCGGTGGGTTATGACGGCCCCTAAGAGTCTAAAAAACCCACTGTTCCTACTACTACAAGGAGTTGGGGGCCCGGGAGATATAAGTAGGTACATTCACGCGCACCCCCGACTGGCATCTACCCGCTATTTCCGGAAGGCCTCATCACGAAGTGCGGCATAGTCAGCTCTCATGCCACCTCTTTGGAGGGTAGTCAGAAACCTGAAATCAGACAACCAGTCTTACCATAAGATATCAGACCAGATAGCGTACTGGCTGAGGACATTTTATATTTCAGTACAATATCTATCAAAGCTGCAATTCGAAGTCCAAACTGGAATCTAATCCGCACGATGTGTCCGGAACTTAGAGGGTTGAGAGGGAAAAGACAGTCGCTCCATGTAAAACACTGGTAATTATTGCATCAAGTTTAAATAAGAAACAGCTACACTCCATGAGACCTCCACACCCAAAAACAGCGTAGCTTACCTTAGATCTACCCGTGTGCCTGTTATAACTCAGCACGCGCATAATTTTATTAATCTAATTCTTCGGAATCGATTTCTTCGTCTGCTAGACCAAATAGCCATGTGTGTAAGCTCCTTAAGATATAAACTATAGTGACGCAGTTTGATGAAAAGCCCATAAGTTGTCAATGATGTATGACGGTGGCATAACCGCTTGTTCTGCCGATCCCTCAAGTTGAAGGACTGCGCGTGATCGATATACGTTACGATGTTAATGAACTGTGCCAAATTTTTGGGTACCTTCAAGGAATTGTAAAACGTCAGGTTTTGCGGGTTCCGGGTGTTTTTACTTGTTTAATGATTTATGTACTTTGTTCCCAATAAAGGACAGTCCCTCTCACTCCCTGTGAGTTTGTTATAGACAGCCGTATGAGGATTCAACATCGTACGCCTTTCTTCTGGATAAAGCCTCTCTTTTCCAATGCCGATATTCGCGGTCCAGTGTCAACCTCATCTTTGCTGGTGGTAGCAAAATGACGTCAACGTGAATCTTCTTTTCTTCTTATTCGTGTCGATAATTCCCATGATTTCATAATGAATTTTGTTTCGACCAGATCTCAGCCACATCGACAGCGTTGGTGGTGGCTTTGAACAGGTCCCGTAAGAAGGTACGGATTACTACGGAAAGTTATTTTGGAAGAATGTCGGAAAAGTGTCTATATCTCTGACTATGATACTGCTTAAAAATGTTGTAATTCCATAGACAAAATTGAAGTAACATTGTGTAGAATAACATTGTACATAAACAGCGGGTCCCCCAAAAAGCTCCTAGTAACACACCAAATCGTTTATCTGTCAAAAAGAAGTCAGCATTTAAAACTAGGTAACCTACCTAGATAAAATCTATCACTTCACAGGTAGATGCCACCATCAGCTACCGACCTGTCAAACTAATCTGACATTACATGCATTCAGGAGATTATCTGATGCTGATAATGGAGACACAACATGACACAGATGCTTGCATACATTATCGCTGGTTATCACCTGGAAGCGGCGTGGTTTGTGAGACTGAAATAAACGCCGAGGTTGAAAAG